>VDFB02193867.1:731615936-731668910 GCA_007258455.2 Sequoia sempervirens | reverse complement strand
AAAATGTTAGAATTTATGATATCCAGCCCTCCTTCTAGCGCCAAATATGCGAACCCTTTTCCTAGTACCTACAAAACAACATGAATAAATGAGTTAGACAAGGAATTACAAGCTAAAAGAAGGATTCCCCATGAAATCCATTTACAAAGTCAAATTAGGAAGAAATTATTGAAGAACACAATGCAAATGACAAAAACAAGATAAAATCCTAATTAGATGTGCAAACTCTTAATCCCATGGGGGAATTAGTGTCAATTTGATGTGAAAATTGGCCCTTTCCCAATTATTATGATGAAATCTTGATATGTTGAAGATGATTGTTGATCCACTTGATGAAAAAAAGATGAGAACTCCAAGCCAAATCTGCAAAAAGCCTAGCTAAGAATTCAAATGATGGATGTAAATGGCTAAATATTTAGCATAATAACTTTGCTCGATTGTGGATGATAAAATGAGGAGAGGAGCTCTTCATTTATAGGATTTCAAGATGGATGAATGCCCAAATTTGAGCAATGTGGGACTAACATTCATCCAATGATATGGTGCCACTTGTCAAGCTATGAATGGATGATGGTTGTGCAAGATTTGGAGTTTGTGCCAATAAATGCCAATATTTGAAATTCAAATTTGTTGAAATGACATGTAAGAGGGAAGGGAAAATGCACTAAATGCCACTTGGCTCAAGGCAAAGGACATGCAAGAGATCTTAAATGCCTTGTTGGATGTAAATGTTGAATTGGAATTTTTGAATTCAAATTCACATAGTCTCCAAAAGATGTGCC
Source organism: Sequoia sempervirens (assembly GCA_007258455.2). Lineage (NCBI taxonomy): Eukaryota > Viridiplantae > Streptophyta > Pinopsida > Cupressales > Cupressaceae > Sequoia > Sequoia sempervirens. Next base: position 731,668,128 of record VDFB02193867.1, on the reverse strand, counting down.
TGTGAGGGAAAAATAGAGATTTAATAAATGAATTAAATCTATTTTCATGTGCAACTTGCATTATCTAGAGGATGTGACATGATTAGATTAAATTAATTAGGGCTTCACCTAATTTAACAGAGATTAGATGATGTGGACTTATTTGACTTCTAGATTTATGGATTTATTTAAATCAAAGTAAGAGAGGAATATGATAAGAGGCCAATTAAATAAAGATTTTGATTTATTTAATTAAAAGGATGGTGCTAGGATTAAATCAAATAAGGTTTTAATTTATTTAATTTAATGGACAGCATTTCCTAGAGATTTAATCAAATAAATTGATTATTTAATTAAATAGGATAATTAGACGATGGATTGATTTAATTAACAAGAGAAAGTGACTTAATTAGACAAAATGATTTATTTAATTAAGAGATGAATATTGATGAATTTAATTAGATAGGGGAATTTGATTAAACGGTTAGACTGAGGAATGATTCAGGAAGAAACGATGTTAGTAAGTCAGGATCATATGCACAATGTCAATCAATATATTTTACGTGTCTACAGAGCGCTAAAAATCAGCACTTGTGCATTTGGTGGGAAGGTCAATGTCATGCTAGGGTGCTACAAATCACCACTTGTACATGTCTTACATGATGTTGAGATAAGTGCAAGGGTGGGCATTTTTACCGCTATGACATTAAGGGGAAGATCATCTTTTGTAGGAGTGCTGATTTTCACCACTCCTACATCTCGAATGATGGGAAGTTTGAAAATGTGGGAGCGGTGAAAGTCTCCACTCCTACATATGGAGTGAAAAAATTAAGTGTGGAAGCATTAAAAAAAATCTGATCGAACATGGAAAATGAAGCATAAATGCAGTAGTGCTAAAATTTAGTGCTTCAACATTTGGTGGTAAAGTGAAAAGTGTAAGAGTGTGTAGTTTATGAACCCGACTCATGTAGAAGCACTGAAAAATCAACACTCTTACATAAGCTAAAAAATTTCTAACTCCTAGACTGAAAAATAACAAAACACACATTTTGAAGGTTTTCGAGAAATGACCAAATACAAATTCTTAAACAAAAAATTAGAGGTTGGGGTACCACACATAAGGAACAATGCAATTCACCTCATTTTGCATGCTTAGAGTACGTGGGCTACAAAACATACAAGTTTCGTAGGGGTTATCCCATGAATTGAATGTGCTAAATTCAAGGATAACAACTGGCTCTAGTTGGGGAGATTCCTTCTATAATTCTTTGAAACAATCGAAGGGAGAAGAATTCATGTATCTAAGTGCCTTTATCCATCCATTGGGAATAGAGTCAAGAAACAAAACAAAAAGACACAAAAAAACTCAAGGAAAAATAAACTTTTTTCGCTAGAAAGTTGGTGAATCAATGATAGGTCCTCTCCTTTTGTCCCATGATGCGTCATACAACGCTTATGCTAGTATCTCAAACATAATTGTGATAATGTTGAAACCTTTCATTTTTGATTTGATACCAACTCCTCTTCTGAGAAATCATTAACTCAACATCACTTTGGGTATGACAATTTTTTATTCCTCTCTTACATGCAACCTCCATTTTTAACAACAATGCTTCACACTCTACTTTGTCATTATTGTTGTTGGAGTGCATCTTGAAATAAAAAGGGAATATTTTTTCTTCAGGAGGTATGAGAAAAATTCCCGCTCCTAATCCAATGGAAGAAAAATTACCATCAAATTCAATATTCCAAACATTGTTTGGATCTACTAAATTGATAACTTCAAAATCTGTGGATTCTTTATTTGAAGAAGATTCTCCATCTGAAGAAGACTTTTTATTTGAAGAAAATTCCTTATCTAGAATAAATATTGTATCTGAAGAAGAAAAGCCATCAATTTCCTACTCCTTGCTTGCATCTCTATCTAAAGACTAAGATATTTCTTTAGTTTGCAAATAGTAAGAGCTCATTCTAGGAGACTCAAAGAGAATTTGAGCCTTTGGGTCACCTAGTCTCGTTACAGAAAACTTTACTTCCCTTTCTAGAGATAACTTCTTCATAACACCCTTGATAGGTATCCTTACCTTTGATATATCTATTTTGAGCTCTCCTTCCATATCCTTACAAAAATTGCATCCAAGTAAGAGACCATAGGATGTTGGAACATCTACTACTAAGATTGTCATCTTGATCTCCTTTTTCGGATACACAACAAATTCAAACTGCACATCTTTGATCTGCTCAATTAGAGGTATTGGTTTATTCTCCATGGAGAAGCAACAACCCAAATTTTTTTGTCATATTTAGACCCAAGGTAGTAGCTACCTTAGTGGGCATGACATTCTCAGATGCACTGGAATCAATTACACAATTGCTTAACTTGAAGCCATTGACTAGCATTGAGATGTAGAAAGGATCAATCTTTTCTAGAACTGACGAGGGAGTAGAAACTAAGTTACTTTGTGGAGGTTTAGGCTTTGGGGCAGTAGGAATATCTGAAGGGATTTCTTTAGATGAATTAGTTCCTTCATCCTTAACAAACCTATCAAATTTCTCAGGATTGACTTTCAAGTACTCGGCTTTAGACATCTGGATTTTTGTTTTCTTCGCATGATCAATGATGTCAAAAGCTTGAAAGGAACTTTGCAAAGAAGTAGGTGCAAATTTAGGGGGTAGGCTTAACAAAGTGAGCACTAGTCTTAGGAACCTGATAATTGTCTTTTTAACTTGAAGGGACAATAGGAGGATGAGGAGCACTTACTAATTTATTTATTGTGTCCTTTGGTTGCAATGATAAAAGAGTACCTCTTTTTATAATTGTGATTGGAACCTTGTCCTTTTCTTTCGTATTATCAACTTGATTTTGGTCAAGCTGACTTTGCTGTGACTGAGTGAAGACAACATATGCATCTATCAATATATCCTCCTCATCAAGTTCATGCTTAATATGCAAATAACCAATTTTGGACTCACCAGCTAGTTCTATTTCTTCATCTTGAAAAATATCAACATTTTCTTACATGGGATAGTTTGGCCGTGCATATTCATCTTGTTAAGCTCCATAATATACCACCCTAGTAGTGGTAGGTGGAGCTTCAAGTGCAAGCCTTCCTTATCGTGTTGGAAGATGATTCTAATTTATATTCCCATAATATAGGGAAAGTCCTTCATGGAATATCCTTGTAGGTATTATTGTTAGAAACTTGCTTTTTCAAAGCCAAAAATTCATTTTCCAACCTTTGAACCATAGGATCAGCAAAATTGGAATTGGTATTGGAGGCTAAAGATCCTGATGCTTACACTTTCTTGTTTGTATTCATTCTTATTTAATTGGCAAGAATCATGTCATCCTAAAGATTTGTATCTAACTACTGGGCTTCTTCAACATTGGAAAGAACCTCCCTACACAAGAGAAAACTTACTTTGGGAAGTTATGTATTGATGAAGAAACTCTTCAGATTATGATCCATTGCTTTTCCCACCATTGGAATCCTTGTCACCAACTTATTAAACTTAGCCATGAACTCACACATGGGTTCATGGGCTTCATTTCGCATGGTTGTAAGCTGCACCAACGAGGCATGTGCATCTTAAATGGGTTTGAATATATCTTCAAAATTAGCACAAAGAGTATTCTAGTTAGTAACTAAAGTAGTTAAGAGAGTATAGAACCATTATGAAGCAACTCCTTGCAAAGTTTTGATGAACAATCTTATAGCAACATCTTCATGTTCTACACCAAGAACACCACAAACAATGTAAAAGGAAGCAATGTGCTCATCGAGATGTTTTTTGTCGTTTCCTTGAAACTTCAGGATATTCTTTCTTGAGACACGTGGAAGTTCATGCAAAGGTGTGACCAAATTGAGGGGACCAAAAGAATTTCCCCAAGGCCCCGTAGGTGGTGCAACCATGAGATTTTGCACAATGGGTACTTGAACTGGAACTTTATGAAAGAGAAAAGATTCACTTGGAATGGGAGTTCTTAGTCTTTGTGGAGGATAGCTTGTAGTTCACTGCAATGGTGACCTTGCTCATAGAGGAGAAGGAAGGATGTTATGTCAGAACAACAATTCAAAAAAAGGATTCACCACTCCTTAAGCCCTTAAACCTCATGTATAACTTCGGTTAGCCAGAATGTAGACTTGAAACAAGAGAGATATTAATAATAATAGTACACAAGATCACAATAATATATTGGAGTGCTTATTCACTTCAATCAAAGTGTGAGGCTTTGATTATGTGCTTTGTACCCGAGTGGAGTTGCCAAAAAACTGTTGGGTGAAAATTCTATAATCCCTTTTAATAGATTACAAAACCTTGATTTCAGCCATAGTTGTGTGAGATATAATCTCTCCCCTTAGAAAGGGGGGGCTCCCTGCTTATTGCTTATTGAAACTAAGGAAAACTAATCAGATATTTACAATAATGTACACTACACTAATGATATGGGGGTGTGTCACATTCATGATTCACTCTTTTTTCAGAGAATATGTTTTACAATGTTTCACAATTTTAACTTCTTGATGCAATACAAATTCAAACTAAAATTAAGCAGTAATTCTAATATTCCTATCTTGTCAAAGTAAATCTTAGGAATACCAGCATGATAATGATAACTGACAAATAAGAAAATCTCACGAAGGAATAAAGTCATTCTATAGCTTCCAATAATGAATCCTTCAAGATAATAACTAGCATTGCAAAAGAAGCACATAGTCTTCTATATACTCCATAATAAATTCCACGAATAGCATGAATAAATATAAACCCAAAGTCTTATAGAGAATTCACCAATAGTATCAAAAATGTCACAATTTCAAGCAATGGGTGTAGCTCAAATTTTACACAAACTTACTCAAAAGCTCGTTCAATCTCAACTACTAATCACTGTCAATTTCAATCAAACCACAAGATAATTGTTCCCAACACAAAGTTTGGTGTGCAACTTCACTTCTTTATTGATAAAAAATAGATTCACAAAAATGAACTCAAAGTTTCAATATTTGCTTCACAATTGGGCAGACTTCGTTGCATAAGATCAAATATAATAATTATAAAGGAATCCTCTCTTATTTATAGATGGGAGAGGAGAGATAATTTAGGAAAAAACCTAACTAACTAGTTGGCTTATTCAAAAACATTGTCCATAAATGTAGAACATATTTGTTTTACATGTAATTACTTTTTCCAAAATGACATGTAAAATGTCAAAACTTATTTGCATAAAGCATGAAAAATGCTAAAACTGGGAAATCTAATCTAAGGCAAAAAATAGCCTTCTTCAACATCTTTCTTCATGAAAACAAGTCATGATCAAGTGTTCTTCATCACTAGTTGACATTGGAGTGAACTTTGGAGATGACAAGGATTCTTGAGATTGACTCCTCGAATGAGATTTGAACACTTTCTGGTGTCTTTTAGGAATAATTCTTAAATCTAGAGCAAGCTGGAAATCTATCATTTTGTTTGTTGAAGCTATTGAGAAAACTTTTTCTTCAAATTCTTCTTGAACCATTGATGAACACTTCCTTGAAAAATTTAAACATAGGAAGAACTTTCTAGTTGTACTTCAAATCCTTCTTGCTTGGTGATAATCAATAACTTGATCAAAATTGCTCTGGAATCTGGGCACAAGAGATCAGAAAGTATGCAAGAGTAGGCTTTAATAATTCTAATGCAAAGGTGGGACAAACTGAGGTTTCAATCTAAGCAATTTCATGGGTTTGGGAACCTTTGATGTGATGATGATAGAGAAGGGAGTGGAAGTGAGCAAACTGGCAAATGGATATGAGAAATGGAGCAAGAAAAAGTGAGTGAAACAGGTGAAAGAAAGCTCAGAATGCATTTTTGGAAGTTTCTAGATGTTTAACAAAAAACTACCATTTGTGTAAGAGCGTTGAAAATAAATGCTTCTACATTTGGTGGAAGTTTACTTGCATGTAATAGTGCTAAAAAACAATGCTTCTACATTCCTTGAGGGTCTGGAAGAAACTCATGTTTGAGTGAAAAAAATTAGTGCTTGTGCATTTGGTGGGAAGGTCAATTTCATGCTAGGGTTCTAAAAATCACTGCTTATACATGTCTTACGTGATGTTGAACCAAGTGCAAGGGCATAAACATTTACCGCTATGACATTAAGGGGAAGATCATCTTTTGTAGGAGCAGTGATTTTCACCACTCCTACATCTTGAATGATGGGAAGTTTGAAAATGTGGGAGCAGTGAAAATCACCACTCCTACATATGGAGTGAAAAACTTAAGTGTGGAAGCATTAAAAAAATCCGCTCGAACATGGCAAATGAAACATAAATGTAGTAGTGCTAAAATTTAGCACTTCAACATTTGGTGGTAAAGTGAAAAGCATAAGAGTGCTGAAAAAGAACACTCCAACACTTGGAGCAGTTTATGAACCTAACTCATGTAGGAGCATTGAAAATCAATGCTCTTACATAAGCTAAAGTTTTTCTAACTCCCAGACTGAAAAATGACAAAACACACGTTTGGAAGGTTTTTGAGAAATGACCAAAGACAAACACTTGAATGAACAATTAGAGGTTGGGGGAACACGCGTGAGGACCAGTGCAAGCTGCCTCATTTTGTGTGCTTAGATTACGTTGGCTACGAAACAAACAAGTTTCGTAGGGGTTATCCCACAAATTGAGCATGTTAAATTTGAGGATAACAAAACTGTGGCACTTAGAAACATTTTTTCTGCAAGTACAAGGTCTTGTAAGGTCCCTCCCCAATAAACTCTCTTAGTTTTTTATATCTCCAATCCATTTGGCCATGGTGACAAGTTTTTGTACATTGAAAAAAATGTCAAATGTATTGAAGAAAAAGTTTTTAAGAGGCATATTTTTTTCTATTCATCATGCAACCAAACCGAAAGTTCCAAAAAATCCAAGTGGGTGGGTTTATGCTAGGAAAGGTCTTATTTTGTACCCCAACACACTGGATTGTTCCAAGCTACATTGTACCGACACTTTCTCTTAAGAGACCTAAGTGCCAGAAAGAGAAAATTTTGATAGGCTATTTCTCAGAAACTATGACACTTATAAACATTTCATCTAAAGATACAAGGTATTGTAGGGTCCCTCTCCAATAACCTCTCTCAAATTTTTATATCTTCAATCCATTTGGTTGTGGTGACAAGTTTTCACAAGATGAAAAAATTGTCAAATACATTAAAGAGAAAGTTGTCAAGAGGTATAATTTTTGTTTTTTCCATCATGCGACCAAACTGATAGTTCCAACATGTATGGGTGGGTGTGTTATGCTAAGAAAGGTCTTGTTTTGTACCCCAGCACACCGGATCATTCCATGCTACATTGTACCGATGCTTTCTCTTAAGAACCCTAAGTGCCAAAAAGTGGTGAACTTTGATGAGATATTTCTTAGAAATTGTGGCACTTAGAAACATTATATCTAAAGTTGTAGGGCCATGTATGGCCCCTCTACAATATTCTCTCTCATTTTTTCATATATCCAATCCGTTCCACCATGGCGACAATGTTTTAGATGTTGCAAAAAGTGTCAATTCCATTCAAAAGAAAGTTGCAAGGTAGCCTAATTTTGTTTATGTTTGTCGTGTGGAAAAACCAACAGTTCTAACATGTCCATGTGGGTGGATTTATGCTAGGAAAGGTCTTGTTTCACACCCCAACATGTCGAATCATCCCAAGATACATTGTATTGACAGTTTCTGTTAAGAGCCCTAAGTGCTAAAAAGTGGCAAAATTTGACAAGTTGTTTCTTGGAAACCATGGAACTTAGAAACATTATGTCAAAAGGTATAGGGTCACGTAGCATCCCTCTATAATAACCTCTCTCAATTTTTCATATATCCAAGTTGTTCCACTGTGACAACAATGTCTCAAATGTTGTAAAAAGTGTCAGTTGCATTTAGTAAAAGTTGTTGAGAGGCATTGTTTACATTCTTCATCTCATGGGGGTAAACTGAAAATTCCAACATGTTGGGGTGGCTACAGAATAGGTCCACTTTTTGATTTTTGGTCCACGTAGGTGCCTTTATACTCTTATGACTAAATGATCTATACTAAAGAACTAGTCTCCTCCATGGATTGAACTCAATGCAACCATAAACATTTTTGTAAATATAGGAATACATTTTTTTGAGATGAAGGAAAGTGTGGGCATGAAGAATAGATCTATAAATGTGAAATAATGAGTGGTCAACTAGAGGATGGGTACTTGAATATACTTGAATAAAATTAATGAAAACATAGTGTAATTCTTTTGTACTTTATCTTGAATAAAACTTGATTCCATAACAATATGCCACCAATATGGAATCCAAGACCATAAACACATAGTGGTGTATAAAGGATAATAATTAACCAACAAATATAGGTAATAAATAGGTGCTAAATATCAATAATGAAAATATATGATGCCCCTTATGTAAAGATAAATAATGCAATGCAAGATTAATATACAAGATGAAAGACATGATACCAAAAATGTAAGGATAAAGAATTCAATGTAAGCTCAATATACAAGATGAAAGGAATGATACTCCAAATGTAAGGATAGATTCTAAGGTCGTGACAAGAGGAGTGCAAATGGCATAAAAGGTATGCTCTAGAAGCATGATATAGTAATGTAGGATCAAAATGAAAGCTTTAGGAGTGTAGCAGGGAAATGTAGGCTCAATAAGCAACTTTATATATAATATATCTCAATATAAGATCCTAGAAGCATGATATAGCAATAAAAGATCAATAGGTAATGAACAATGGTCAAATACTAAGGAATGGGCATAGATATAAGAGTATGATAGGAAGTAAAAAATTAAAATAAGTAATAAAGATGATAATAAGAATAAAGGAATAAGAGGAAAATAGTAAAATATATAAAAGAAAGATAAGTAGGAAAGCTAATTGGGAAATAAAAAGGCTCAAGAAAATAGATGTAAAGAATAGGTATGAAGATGTAAATAGAAAAGGAAAAAAGGAAAACCAAAAATACCCCCTACCCAAAGAAGAGAGTTATGAAATCAAATATGGGTGAAATGAGTGTGAAGATCAAGATAAAAAGTTAATAAAAAAGGCCAAACATAAAATACTAGTGGGAAACAAAAAAAGGTAAAGGTACATCATGATAAAAATGATCACATCCTCATTGTCTTCATTTTAGAATTACAACAATTTATATTAGGAATGAATGAATATAAAAGCATATTATTCAATAAAGAGTGATAATGCTTACAAACAATAATACATAAATCTAAATATAAGCTATGAAACATGGAATACACTTGGAGTTTAAATATTTGAAGTAAACCATCTATGGCTATCCATTGAAGCTTGTCATTATATAATGGAGGACACATATTATTATACAAAACTTGTGTTTTCATTACATGGTTGAGAGATAAACATCTTAGCATGTTTTGAAGTGTTGTGTTTATTGTAAGGAAATAATGTTGGGAATTAGTGTTCACATGGTTATTGATAAATTACGATGTGGTAATATTACTATATGTAAATGAGTTGGTTGAATGAAAAAATAATATTAAATAGTATTGTTAGTGGGTTACGTGAGTTGTACTCACCCCACTTAAATAGATTTTATAGTGAAGTGCTTTCCAAGATTATAGGAAAACTACAATCTATATATGTAGACTAAAGTATGGTATGAAAATGAGAAGCATATTATTATGTGTTGAAAATTTTATGTATGAATTCTATAAACTCTCCTTGAATCTTTGCCCATATTTCTAATATGGTATCAGAGCTAAATATTTCATGTGCATTCTATTGTGGTTAGATTTAAAGTAACTACTACAGCCACATTGTCAAGGGCCAATTCATTGTGTGATCATTAGCCTACCCTAGGAGATGAATTCATTGAGTGAAAATACCAATCACTCTACCCATGCCTTGATTCGGCTTGGTGTCTCCATGTAGGAGCCTTGTGTTTATGATCCACCAAGTATAGTGCCAATGAGAGGGATGAGTGGGTGAGCCAAATAGCTCATCATCAAGAACATGAGGTGGCTTAGGTTGGCTAATCATGTCATAGAGGTAGCAGGCTATTGAAAATCAACATGAAGTCATTTGTGAAAAAAAGAAAAGTACGCCCTCTCATAGCCTTCACTAGGGATTGATATATATGTTTTTTTTTTTGGTAAGAAGCTGTGTAGAAACATTAATATCATAGGGAAAGAAAATGCAAGGCATGTTTTTAATGGGAAGAATGTTTTGATGCACTTTTGAGAAAATTGAGGTTCTGAGGTCGAAATTGGAGGCCCGCAGTTTTAGCATTGGCATATAAATTCTAGATCCATTCGTTGACAGATCCAAGTGTTTGGTAGCCTGTGTAAGTGCCTTCTTATCTAGAACGACCCACAAATTTATTTGGTCTTGAGAAGCTGAAGGTGGTTGTTTGGATCTGCTCCAACCCTGTCCCTGCTCGCGTGATTTGTCCAATTCTATGTGGAAGAGGTGCAATCTATTTGTTGGAAAGATAGAAGAGATTGTTGCTAATGGTCTGCAGTTTTGAAGGTCGAGTGAAGGGAAGGCGATCAGGAGAGATTGTTTAAAAAGCCCAGATAGTCGTTGCATGTTTGAAGTCATTTCTATGGTATTCGCTGCCAAATGAGACAAAAAGTTTGTAGTTTGGAAGATAATTGTGGCATGAAGAGAGTATTCACCAAGAAATTGAAGGCATGATTTCAGTGTGGCACTAGCAACTTGTCATTGCAAGGTGGACTTTTTGTGTCTTCTAATTACTGTTCTTCTCTTATGGCATGTATGCCCATCATATTTTGCTTCAAACATGTCAAGCCTATGAATCATATCTATTCCACTATTTCCAAGCCATCCCGATCTGATCTTTTTATTTATTTATTTTAGAGAGCGATCCAAAGAAAATTTAGTGAACTTCAAGTTGGGCAATAACTTCTAATTATATTAGAAATTAAAGTTTAGTTTTAATTGTTCAATTTTTGTCAATTAATAAGGAGATATTTTGTCTCATAGTCAAGTTGTATTGTTTTGTTTAAAATAGGGTCTATTATTTGGTGTAAGTGTTCTTTGGTTTGCTTGCACAACTAGCTAGGAAGACTTTTCCCTGTCTTCATCAGGAACCTGATAGCTTCTAGGTTCTGGTTAGGCTTAGGTCATTAACTAAGCTCTGTTTCAACTCCTCTCCAAGAGTTTCTCAACTTTGTGCTTCACCTTGGAAGACTAACACCAATTTGAATTAGCAACTTTCTCCTACACTTAGAAGACTCTAAGTGCCAACATCACACAACACCTTGAACTACTTGCAGGGGTGTCAGAGATACTAGAAACATGCCTTTCACATCCAATTGATCCATATTGGATGGTCTTCAATCTTTACTCTTACCGATTTCAAGAATTTGCCTTGAGAAGGCCTAATTCCTTGTAGCCCTTGACAGTGTCCTTTTTTCTTTTCTTGCTCAAACTTTCCAAACAACCTAGAAAAAAAACTTCACTTTCAGATACCCTTTTTGATCCTTTAAAATATTTACAAGGTTTCAGACCCCTGACTCATCCGTACACTGGTCTCCTATAATCTAGGTCAAATTGGGCTAATAGGCCTAATTCCTAGGAACCTACTGATTTCTTGTTTCTTATCTCAACAAATGGATTGATAAACCTTCAATCCCCTTTAGCATGTCATAATGTGATTGTACCCTACCTGGAACTGTACCTGTTTCATACGGTACCTCTTTCCCCTACCTATGTTCTTCAATTCTTCTCTATCAAACCTCTAACCGGGCACTCTAAACTTGCCTAGGGTTTGATTTTTAAAATATCTGCTCAACTCTTCATGACTCCTAACCCTAAATATATACAAACTAGTGGCTCCCCTAACATTTCCATCTATTCTCAGGAAGATCCTGTGGTTAGATTTCATGGGGGAGCCATAAAAAGGAAAACTGGTCAGGACAGGACCAGAATAAACCCTTAGACCTTGATTCAAGAATTCAAAACACCAAACCAACTCAAATTAACTTTCTTGCAGAAAGGAAAACACTTAAGACTACTCTATGATCACAAATCCAATGTTAAATCAATACATACAATTCATCTAATATCACTGTCACTCAAGATATTCGAGAAAACACAGAAATTGCAGACTTTTCTTCTATTCCCAAAACCAAAAACTTCATTACAACCACCCTCTCATCTTGCATTCGAGCCACACCTTACATAGATGTCATTTTCCATGTTTTAGGGATGTTGTTCACTCCCACACTCCTATCTTTTAGGGGATCCAAGATAACCAAGTTGCATGCAACATGACAAATGTTGTCATGCAACTTTGTAACAACTTTTTGCAACTTATCATTATGTCCTCTTCCTAACTCCTAGGACCTCTAACTCCTTGATTCCAAGCATCCAACTCCCTTAACTACCTCTTGGCATCTTCTAACAACATAGATGTGTTTAGAACACATTTAAGACTCCAATCCCATCTTAAGCTATTTAAGGCTAATTAAAGCTAGACTATTAATGAAGATTAAACTTTGGTGAATCTTAGTCCTAATGACTAATTCACCTAACCACAACAATGACCTTCTAAGGTCCAAAACAAACACACTAAACTCTGACTTGGCTAATGTCAAATACAAGCCAAAATTTCTTAAACTATGGAGGTTAGCCTAGGTGCTCCTGCACCATTGTTGTGTCAAAATATGAAAATGTCAAAAATTAATAAAAATTGCCTCATTTGTAAATGGACACATTATCGTTTGTACGTGACATCCATCTTGTGGGGGGGCACTATAAAATTGAGCTTGAAATTAAAATTTTCTATGTAGCAAACTCATTGGAGGATGGAGGTACTAGAGGCTGGAGGACACTCAGCATCTTCTCATCAATCTCCAATGATAAGGACACTTATCAGCTATGGTGGCATTTCATTTTCTATGTGTGTTAATTTCTTATGTAGTCCCCTAGTGTAAAATAGTGTAATGAACAAAAGCACTAATGTAATGCAGTTCATAGATCTTGAAAGGGTTTGTGGGAGGATATAGAAAACCACAAGAGGTGGACAGTTGGTGGGTTCTTGTTCATGTCTAGGTTTGTGGTAAGCCTGTGTGAAAACCATGAAATGTTGATGGGAGGTGCCTTTCATTTTGAATCAAGATCATGAGCCTGAAGAGAGTTGGGTCTACTGTAGGTGTAGGGTGTGAGTTCTTAACATGTTCACACTAAGGGGGGGAATGTTGGGAATTAGTGTTCACATGGATTATGGTGTGGTAATATTAGTATATGTAAATGAGTTGGTTGAATAAACAACTCATATTAAATAGTATTGTTAGTGGGTTACGTGAGTTGTACTCACCCCACTTAAATAGATTTTATAGTTAAGTGGTTTCCTAGATTATATGAAAGCTACAATCTATATATGTACACTAAATTATGGTATGAAGATGAGAATCATATTATTATGTGTTGAAAAATTTATGTATGAATTCTATAAACTCTCCTCAAATCTCTACCCATATTTCTAATAAATAATATAGTGCAAATATGAACACCATCGATAAAAAAAATATGTATTAACCAAATTGCTATATAGGCATACATCAATGTATGTCAATATAAGTATAACATATATAAAAAAATCCATATAGGCTTACAAGAATGTCATAATGGGCATAAAATTTCACATTTATGTAATACAAAATATATGTTCAAAAATTCCATACAGGCATACAACAAAGGACCATAATAAATAGCCATTTCCCTCTAGATGAAATAAAAAAATCATGAGCTATCTTTGATTGTTGGGGAGGATGGAGATGTGAATGATGGTCTCCTTCAAATTCATTCACTTGACCTCCTATTTAAAGATTCTTGGAGCTCTACCTATTACAATAAAAAGTATAGACATTAATATATAGAAATTAAATTATAAAATGAAATATAACAAAATAATCACTTACCACAACCAAATAATCACTTTGCTCATCCATATAAAGGACACACTCACGATGTGGTGTTATGAAGCCCTATAACAACCATCTAGATAACAATTAAACTACAAATGAATATCATTTGATTTTTCACTAATAGGAAGATAAAACAATGAATATAATGTGAACTTTACTAATCTGCCTCATTTCTCTATCAAAGGCATTGAACTCGCTACTATTGCAGTGACACCATGTTCCACTATCCTATCAATTTTAGGAGGAGTGTCTACTTGCATCATCTGAAAATAAAACATTATTCCATTACCAAAACTAGAAGAGTGGAAGTTCTCTATATTACCTGATATTGACTTTTTACATAAATATTTAAAGGGTTTAAACCATCCAAAAATGATAAAGACCCAACTTAATCATTAACAATTACTTTACATGGAATATATATTCCATTCCAAGACACGTGCAAGAATGATAGTGATCATAAAAACATTTAATATCACTCATAAAGGTTGCTTCTGATGGCTTCTATCAAATCTAGGTTTAAGCATGATGGTGAGTATCTAGTGGTGTAGAGAAATCTTGAATCACCCAAAAAAGTTTTGAGTCCCATGATGGCACTTAAGGGGTGTAAGATAGTCAGAAGTTAGAAAAGGTGAAAATGGTCACTTACTATTTTTAGTAAGTTGGCCTAAATAGGCTCGTATGGACTTGAAAAATTACCACAAGGAGTGGAACTTAAAAAACATTTTTGGTGGCAAAATAATTGTCTTAATACAATGTACAATTTGGGAGATATTAAATTTTTGGTCCTAAGAAATTTCTCCAATGCAACTTCAAATTCAAATTTGAAAAATTTAGAAGCCTTGAAACAACTCGAAAAGTGGGTGAAATGACCTCCAATGTTTCAATTTTGTAGATCTCTTTGAGAGCTTTCCAATGATATATTATAATAGAAAATTAGTCACCTAGATCAAAAGTTATGGCCTTGAGAAGCTGCCCCACTAAAAAGTGAATTTCATTAAAATATCATTCTAGGCAAGAAATCAAACAGTGAGACTTTTGGCTCCAAAAAAAAGGGAAAGTTACACTTTCTAAAATATTCTAGGGTGGTTATTGGGTAAAATAAAAGTTTTAAGTGGGGGTTGTAGAAGGTGGATCCATTAGTGTAGATTGTGGCTTTCAATAATAGATTTTATTTTCAGAGTTTATTTGGACATAATGAATAAAGCCCATGAGGCTGTAGCTTGTAATTTTTGAATTTGTAATTTCATTTTTGAAAAATAATTGAAAATGGGTTATTTTTTAGCTTTCATTTTCTATGTTATTATTTTTTGTTGTGTTTAGGTAGTGTAGCCCTCATCAAGTGGTATTAAAGCATATTTTTCTGAGTGTGTAAATAGATCAATGAAGGTGAGGAAGTTTGCACTAGGACTTGTGGTTGTGGGTTTCTAAGAAAAGTGATGAAAATGCCTCCGCGAAGAAACTGTGGTGGTTGAAGAAAAGTTATTGTACCAGAAGAAGGTTTTAGAGCCCTAGAGAGACAAGTTCAAGCACTATAAGAGGAGCTATGTTGAGGATTTGAGCCAAGAAGAGGAGATGAAAGTGAAGATGAAGTTGAAAATGAGGAACAGTTCAAAGAAGAACAAGATGTAGTAGATCTAGAGAAAGTAAGATTATTTAAGGCCAAAGATTAATTTTTCTACACTTTCTAGAAATCTTAACCCAAAAGAGTTGATAGATTGGATCAATGATATGGAAGAGTACTTTGATTATGAGGAGGTGGAAGATCTTGAGAGGGTCAAATTTGTAGAGGCCAAGCTCAAGGGTCATGTGAATATTTGGTGGAAAGAGGTACAACTAGAAAGAAATCAAAGAGGAAAAGAGAAAATAACCAGATGGGACCAAATGGTGGACAAATTAAAAAGAAAATTCATTCTTGTAGACTATGAGCTAGATTTGTTGAAGAAGATGCAAAGGTTGAAACAAGAGGGAAAATCTATCAAGGAGTATATAGAAGAATTGTATTGTGTCCTAATTAGAACATGCCATTTGATGAGCCTAATTTTTGGTCTAGTTTTGGGTAGAATCTATAGTCTATTTGCTCATAGATGTCATGGACTTTAATGCTTAAGTGTTGGTATTGGCATAATGTTTCCCTCAAACCATTGACATTTGACATTACCCTATCTTTGCAATCTTTAATGATATTTGGCATAATATGTGGGTCATCTATATTGATTTTTCATATGATTAATGAATGTTTCTTAGAGTGGTTATTGATGTGCGGTTATTACGCATACTAACCTTGGCCTTCACACTTAATACACCAAGTTATGGAAGACACCACCAGCTAGGCATGGACCATAACATCCAGCTGAGAAATTGCTCCAAGTCAAAGGAAACCAGCAACAAAGATTCTTCATGCAACTAAATGTAACCACCTTGTAGTGGAACTTAATGTTCAAGCATGCATGGGCATTACTGTTGTGTTGGATCTATGATTGACTTGCATGTCTGACCGGATTCCATGCATGTGTAACTGTCGTCACTCCAATTTCCCCTATTTTCCCTAAATGGTGTCCTCCCAGTCGTGGAGTTGACTGCCTTGTTTAGTTATAGTATAAATAATAATTTGATGCTCCTTCTTCAGGGCGTTGCACAATTTTGCATTGTACTCTCATTTCCAGTGATATAGATACCTTACTCATTGTATGCATGATTTACAGTGAATAAAATAAATTTATGAGTTAGACCATTTGAGTTCTTGTTAGTTTAGAGGATACTTATCTAAGGGGGGCCACTTGGTGAGTAATTTGTTCTCTTAGTTTAGCATTAGCTTAGTATTACTTGCTGTTTGACACTTAGTTTGAAATCTGACATTGATTGTTCCTGCAGCCACTAGAATTCCATTGTGTTTGTTCCTACAGCCAAAGAGGATAGAGTAGTCCTTGTTTGCCACACATATTTTCATTATTTCTTTGCATTTCAGTGTAAGCATAGTTGTTGGTTGATGTTCAACATTTTCTTTATTTCCTTTCAACAATTTACTTTGAGCATTGTGTTTCTTAGCTATAGAATGCAATGACTACTTAAGCCCCAAGTGCACATACATTGCTGACCCATTTCAAATTCGTATCCCTAGGTTAACAAGTTAAATGCACCTTCATGATGATTAAATGACTATTCAGGTTAGATATTTAGTCTCTAAATCATGGCTATAAAGGCTTAGTTGTGAGATCATTGTAGGAGGCAAACATTTTTGGCGTTGTTGTCAAGGATGGTGTCAAGCTAGGAAGTTTTTGGAGTCATTAGTAGTTTTTGCTATAGTGTTTTTGAAAATTGTTCTTAGCATATCCTCATTTAGGAAGTAATGACCTCCCTGATTCTTTACCAATTATTTGTGTGAGTTGACTGATAGTGAGTGATATTGCATGCATAGAGGAAGGAGAAGGGATGCTTATGGGAGATTTCTTCCTAACAATCTTTGTCCATTCCAGATAGTTGAGTACCAGAATCTCCCAGAAGAAGAAGAAGAAGAAGGTCCACACCCCTTTGCAAATGCATATATTGACCTGACCAGCCCTGAAGTCTCCTCAAAAGCTCAAAATCAGCTTAAGAACCCCTTTGTCTTTGAACCACATCAAGCAGGCATGGGTTATACAAATAGGAATAGACAAAATCAACCAAATTTTCCTTTCCCCATTTCTCATCAAAATGAAGTTGACAACATCAAGAACATCCCTGCCTCAACACTCCCTAAGATTTATGGACTTGTGATAGAAGATCTTGATACCTTCTTATTTGAGTTTCACATACTCTGCAGGAGTTATGATTACACTATTGATGCCCATAGGCTTAAGTTATTTCCCACCAATTTGAAAGAGGTTGCATTAAGATGGTTCATGAGCCTAGGTAGAGATATTGTGGAAACTTGGGAAGACATGAAGAACAAATTCCTTAAGAAATACAAGGAATACTATAGGGGTAGTGACATGAGAGGAGGAGACATTTTCAGGATGCAATAGAAGGAAGATGAGAGCTTGGAAGATTATATTGCAAGGTTTTTGTTTTGCTTGCAAAAATATCCACACCATGCACTTAATGAGGACTTAGAAAAGTTTTTTTTTCTAAGAGGAATCAATGATAGCTACACTGATACTTTGGAACTCATGGCAGAAGGAGATATCTCCCAAGTTCCTTGGGAGGATATCAAGAAAATAATTCAGAATTACTCTAGGGCAACTTCAAAGAAAAGGAGAGCTTATCAATCTTCCATGGGAAAGTCAACTATCGGTGGAGTTTCAAGAATGGAGATCACTCATTTGTTGGTAGACTTCAAGCAAGATATTATCAACAATCTAGCTACTCAGCTTGAAACACTTTAGGCCAAAAAGAAGCAAGAGGAGGAAAAAATGATGTTGATGGAGTATTGTCCCCACTATAGAAAAAAGAAAAAGGACTGCAGATGTAAGATGGTCGCTAACCTAGAAAGCAAGTAAGTTCCACCTAATTTTAGGCCAATTTAGATTGAATAATACCAAGTCTAGTATGTTGCATAAAGGAAGCCATGGGATCCAAGACAAGGTATGCCACTAGATCCACTATCCTATGTTGGACCATATTTTAACTCTTATTCATCTAGCAACCAATGGAAGCCCCCATATCCACCCAATTATGGAGGATATCCACCAAAACCTTGGAGTAACCCTCTAAACACTTATCCTAGCCATCAGAGTCCTCTACCTCAGTGGCAACAACCTCAGGGGAATTCAAAACAATTTCAAGGGCACTGGAAACCACCTCCAAGAAATTGGTATCAAACAAATCAATGGAGAGGAGAACAACAATGGCCTACTCAGAACACCAGCTACATGCAACCACCTTCTCAGCCCCAACAATCTGCTATGATGCCTCCACTTGCTAATCCAATTTCTAATGCACCTAAACCAACTCAGCTACCAGCTCAACCCACACCCAATCCTAATATCAAGCCACAACAACAACCTATATATTCTATTGATTCAAATCAATTTCCTACATATGATATGAGTGTAAGCAATATCCATTTGCATTCAGGAACCAAACTACCAGCCCCTTCCAGGCCCATCATCACTAAGCTTCCTATTGAAGAGGAGAAGGAGCCTCTGAATGATCTTATTCAACCAAATGCACCTAAAAGTCTTGAACTAGTCCAAGCTAAGCGGATTGAGCAAGAAACACCATTTCCTTAGAGACTCGAAGTTTCCAAGAAGAAATAAGAAAAAGAGGATACTACTTTTGACATCCTAGATCAACTAAAGTATATATGTGTTCAAATACCCCTAGTTCAGGCCATAAAAGATGTTCCAATCTATGACAAAGCTATTAAGGAAGCTTGTCTTAAGAATCTAGGAAGGAAGAAGAAAAACCCAACTATAGTTCATGTGGTGGGCCAACTAGTTGATATCATGTTGGGAAAACTGACTATTCCCAAGTATAATGAACTAGGTAGTCTTGTAGTAGCAGTTGCCATAAATGGGATTCAAGTGAAGAATGCTCTGATTGATTTAGGAGTAGCAATCAATGTAATGACCAAAGACATCCTACAACAACTAAATATTACAAGTATGAGATCTACTCCTATTGTCCTGCAACTTGCAAATAACTCTATTGTTAAGCCTGATGGTGTAGTGGAGGATCTTGTGGTAGTTCTAGACTCCTGGGAATATCTAGCAGATTTTATGATGCTTTCTCCTAAGGCTACACTAGGTGGGTACCGCATCATCCTTGGAAGGCATTGGTTGGAAACTACAGATTCCTACATTGGATTTCAGTCAGGTGAAATGACCATTTTAGATGGAAGGAGTACTAAATTTTTTGTTCTTTATCCACTTGCTCAACCATCTCATGATGAAGAAGATTTTGTATGGCCACAAGTTGGTGAAGAGGTCGAGGAAGTTAATTCTATGGCACAACTTATGATTCTAGGAAAAAAATCTTTCATGCAGCTCCAAGATGAGGATGAGGTGTTGACTAACATCATTTAGAACCATTATAGAGTGGAGGAAACATCATCTTCTACTCCACTCAGGACACTTTTGCTTGTTCTTCCTACAACCACTGTTCCTGTAGACATTGTTCTTGCAGATGTTCTTCCTATAGATGTTGTTCCTACAGACATACTTCCTACAACAATAGGTAAGTTCCATATATTGATGCCATATGAACTAAAGGTACCATGTGTTAATGAAGAATCCATGGTAGAGTTAACTACACAAGTACAGGTGTCACAAGGAAAATATCTAAATGTTAATAGTAAATTGAATGAAGAGCAACAACTGTTGTTGGAAAATCTATTAAGGGCCCATCAACATGCATTTGCATGGGATTATCACAATATCAAGGGATTGGATCCTAGACTATCTACCCACAAAATTTATATCAAAGATGATTGCACTCTAGTAAGACAACCACAAAGAAGGATTAACCCTACACTAAGAGAAATTGTGAAAGGAGAATTGTAGAAATTGATAGATGTAGGATTTATCTATCCCATTTCGGATAGTCAGTGGGTTTCTCCATTATGATTGTGCCCAGGAAAGGAGGGAAATGGTGAGTTTGTGTTGATTATAGAAAACTTAATACTACCACCAAGAAAGATCACTTTCCTTTACCCTTCATTGATCAAGTTTTATACACAATTTTAGGAAAGCAACAATTCTCTTTTCTAGATGGATTCAGTGGCTAGAACCAAACTCAAATTACACCAGAAGACCAGGAGAAGACCACATTTTCCTATCCATGGTGGACCTATGCCTATTCGGTACTCCCATTTGGCTTGTGCAATGCACCTGCAACTTTCCAGAGGGTAGTCATTAGTATATTTTTACACATTTCTCATGATTGCATGGAGATTTATATGGATGACTTCACCACTTATGGTGTCGATTTTGATCAAGCATTGGAGAATTTCAAGAGATTCCTACAAAGATCTTAGGATCAAAAATTGTCCTTAAATAGTGAAAAATGCTTCATGATGATGCAAGAGGGTGTAGTTCTTGGCCACTATATCTCCCACAAGGGAATTCATGTAGATCTTGCAAAAATTGAGGTAATCACAAATCTGCCTATACCTACAAAACATAAGGATGTTAGGAGTTTCTTGGGTCATGTAGGATATTATAGGAAATTTATCAAATATTTCAGCAAGGTAGCAACACCGTTGTATACCATTCTCATTAAGGATGCTAAATTTTAGTGGATTGAAGCTTGTGACAAGGAATTTTCTACCTTGAAAGCAACTTTGGCAAATGCTCTTGTACTTAAGGGAGCTAATTGGGAGCTTCCTTTTCACATTCAAATTGATGTATCATATTATGCCATAGGAGTATTCTTAAGATAGAAAGAGGGAACTATTGAAAATGATATTTACTTTGTTAACAAAAAATTGCAAGGAGTTGAATTCAATTATACAGTGACAGAGAAAGAGATGCTGGCAGTAATCTATGTAGTGAACAAATTCAGACATTACATAACAGACTACCAAATCTTTGTGCATACTAATCATGCAACCATTAGATATCTCATGAATAACCTTTGATCATAGGAAGATTGGCAAGATGGTGTTTATTGATGCAGGAGTGTGATATAAATATTGTAGATAAGTCAAGGAAAGCTAATGTTGCATATTTTTTTTCAATGCTAACTACATTAGAAGACAATCAGCCCATAGATGACTCTTTTTCTAATGAGCATCTATTTTATCTTAGTGTACAAATACCCTAGTATGCTGACATAGCCAATTACTTGGTTATAGGTAGAGTTCCTTCTCACTTCTCCCCAAAAGAGAAAAGGGAACTCATTGAAAAATATTTTCCTTTCTCTTGGATTGTTGGATGTTTGCTTTATACTAGACCTTACCATGTCATGAGATGATGTGTCAGAGAAGATGAGACATACGACATTTTGTATGCATGTCATAATGAGCCATGTGGAGGAAACTTTGCAGCCAAAAGGACAGTAATGAAGATCTTTAACACAGGGTACTATTGGCCAACACTCCACAAGGATGCAGGAAGGTATATCAGAAAATATGATAGATGTAAAAGAATGGGCAGACCAACCAGATCTGATGAGATGCCATTGTGCCCTCAGATAGTAATCACTCCCTTTGACAAGTGGGGATCATATTTTGTGGGACCAATTGACCCTCCATCAAATGGTAAGTCTTATATATGAGTATGCACTGATTATGTAACAAAATGGGTAGAAGTTAAGGCCATGAAGCATGCAAGGATAGAGGGGTTGTAGAATTTCTTTATGAGGATATTTTCACAAGATATGGAGTTCCAAGAGAGACAGTGACTGATCAAGGGCCATAATTCACATCAACTCTTGTTGCAACATTGGTAAATAAGTACAATATCAGGCTCAAAAAGTCTACTCCTTATCACCCCCAGGCTGATAGCCAATTTGAGGTGACAAACAAAGAAATTGAGGCCATTTTGACTAAAACAGTAGGTATCCATAGGAAATATTGGGCAAACAGATTACCCGAAGCTATTTGGGCTTATAGGACAACATGGAAAATAACTACAGGCTTCACCCCATTTGAGTTGCTGTACAGAAAGATAGCCATGATGAAAATTGAATTTGAACATAAAAATTTGGGAACTGTAGTAGATTTAGGGGTGGAAATTTTTGAAGCACGGAGAGAAAGAATCATGCAATTAAATGCTTTGGATGAAATAAGGAGAGAAGCCCTGCAATATACATAAGTAGTGTAGAATTAAAGAATCAAGTGGCATGATAGATTTACCAAGGAAAAGAAGTTCAAACTAGGAGATTGAGCCTTGCTTCATGATTTAAGATACCGGGGCAATGCATGAAAATTGTAAACAAGGTGGCTATGACTACATGAAGTTGTTGATGTCTTTCCCAATGGAGTCATTCAGTTTACCACCATTGACCTTGTCAGGGTCAAATTAGTTGTCAATGGTCATCGCCTCAGATTATATCATAAGCCAACTTCTAAAGAAGAGTTCATGTAGCAACTCACCCAACACTCAGAGCTTCTTGTAGTTGAAGGTAGTGGACCTAGTGTCCCTCCTTCAGCCTAATTAAGGTACGTACTTTTCATAATAAAGACTTTCACTTATATGGAAGTCCATTTCTTCTGCATCTGCCCATCCACCCATCCATACCACCTTTCTCTCTCTTCCATCACTTTATTCCACCTCATTTCATTCCACTCCATCCTCATGCATTGCTCAATCCATTTTCCAACAAGGAACACATTACTTTATCCATGATCTTTACAGGAAATCTTGCACATTCAAGTATGTGCGCATTAATTTCTATCTTTAATCATCTTTTAAGTATGTTCATTTAATCACTGTATGTTAGTATAGGTACTCACATAAATTCCATCATTGCCTATCAACTGCCACTCCCATATCACATGTGTGGACACATGTCCAAATTTTAGTTGGGGGGAGGGGAATGAAAAAGATGCAAATATTTTATTGTCCATGTGTCAAACCATATTAGGTTGTGTCAGAAATTTTTAAATGAGTTGATTGCATGTGTGAAGTGACAATAATTGTAGCCGCAAACTCTTCCTATCATAATTTCCCTTTATCACTCCTTTTCATGCTATCATTTCCCTATCGTAATCTTGAGTTGCAAGCAAAAAGGAAAAACAAAAGAAAGGAAATTCAGTTGACGTCGACACTAGAAATTAGCAGACACTATAGGGAAATGCATTTAATTTTCAGAAAGGGAATTACAAGAAAAGAAGTTGCTGAGAATTTGTTCGATTGCAGACAATGGGGGGTGGGTTAGTTCGAAACGAACCCACGGTGCATGATATTTTACTATAGGATGCACAATGCCTAGACGAATTTCAAAACTGTGGATGGATAGATTACTTTTAGAAGTTGGATGGTTTTGATGAAGGAATTGCCCTTGAATTTCCCCAAACATTTTCAGAAGGTAAAGCCACAATAAAAGGGTTAGAAGTTGTGGCAACAAAGGAAAGAATTAGAGAAGTTATAGGGTTACTTGTTGATGGTGAAAATTACCCTATTTCCAGAGACGCTAGGTTAGCCAGGGCTGAATTTGTAGAGGAAAACAACCCCCCATTGACCATAGACAAGCAAGGCACAAAAAGAATGTATTTGCTTGAACCATGGAAGTAGATAGCTGTGTTTCTCATCAAATACATTACTTGTGAGGATCACTAATCAAACTTACATTTTGTCCACTTCAAGATTTTGAATCACATGAGGCACGAAAGAAGGATGAATGTGCCCAATGTATTATAGAATCTTCTCTCAATCATGGCGGCTGAGACCTAGAAAGGTAGGGATAATTTTGTTTCCCACCATTGCTTGATTAAATTTCTAGTTGAAAAATCTATGCGCAATGTTTCTAGAATGAATTGGGAAGAGTTTATTAAGGTTGATAAAGATTATCACCAAGACGAGTTTGTCGATGTTGAGCATTTTCCACCTAGGGCTATACCTCAATCTCGTAGATCTAATAGGAGAGTAAGCATGGCTAAAGCCATTCCTAGTGCTTCAACCTTTGGTGTTGGCTCTAGCATGAATCATCCTACAATAGAGTAAACCATGAGGAGATGTTTATCCCATAGATGGAATAGTTTGACCAATGAGCTGAAACAGGATGAGCCTCATTCTATTCACAATTATGTTGCAACATTAAAAAGAATTGAGAGATATATTCAAATTGGGAGAACTCAGGGATGACATTGGCTTCCCCTAAATTTTCAGCCACACATGCTCATGTGGCCCATGCCAAATTTCAAATTCTACGTGAGTGATATTGTCACAAAAAGGCAGAGATGGGACAAGTTTGATAGATTGGGAGAATTCTATTGGGATCCTAATCCACATACTGCAACCACTGATGTTGGAAAAATCTTAGTTGAAAATTTTAGAGCTTTGTCCAGGTAGAAGAACAACTCTTCCCCTACTAGAGGACCGGAAAAACGTTAGGTTGGGGGGAATGATGATCCTAGTTTTTGGTCTAGTTTTGGGTAGAATCTATAGTCTATTTTCTCATATATGTCAT
This sequence comes from Sequoia sempervirens, assembly GCA_007258455.2. Taxonomy (NCBI): domain Eukaryota; kingdom Viridiplantae; phylum Streptophyta; class Pinopsida; order Cupressales; family Cupressaceae; genus Sequoia; species Sequoia sempervirens. The sequence goes on along the minus strand of VDFB02193867.1, from coordinate 731,643,143 downwards.
GGAATTTAATGCTTAAGTGTTGGTATTGGCATAATGTTTCCCTCAAACCATTGACATTTGACATTACCCTATCTTTGCAAACTTTAATGATATTTGGCATAATATGTAGGTCATCTATATTGATTTTGCATGTGATTAATGAATGTTTCTTAGAGTGGTTATTGATGTGTAGTTATTACACATACTAACCTTGGCCTACACACTTAATATGCCAATTTATGGAAGACACCACCAACTAGGCATGTACCATAACGTCCAGCTGAGAAATCACTACAAGTCAAAGGTAGCCAACATCAAAGATTCTTCATGCAACTAAATGTAACCACCTTGTAGTGGACCTTAATGATCAAGCATGCATGGGAATTATTGTTGTGTTGGATCTATGCTTGACTTGCATGTCTGACTAGATTCCATGCATGTGTAACCATCGTTGCTCCACTTTCCCTTATTTTCCCTAAATGGCATCCTCACAGTTGTGGAGTTGACTGCCTTGTTTAGCTATAGTATAAATAATAATTTGATGCTCCTTCTTCAGAGGGTTACACAATTTTGCATTGTACTCTCATTTCCAGTGATATAGATACCTTACTCTTTGTACATGCATGATTTATAGTGAATAAAATAAAGTTCTGAGTTCGGGCATCTGAGTTCTTGTTAGTTTAGATGATACTTATCCAAGGGGGACCACTTGGTGAGTAATTTGTTCTCTTAGTTTAGCATTAGCTTAGTATTACCTACTATTTGACACCTAGTTTGAAATTTGGCATTGACTGTTCCTGCAGCCACAAGAAGTCCATTATGTGTTTTTTCCTATATCCAAATTGGATAGGGTAGTCCTTGTTTGTCGCACATATTTTCTTTCTTGCTTTGCATTTTAGCTTAAGCATAGTTGGTTGTTGATGTTCAACATTTGCTGTATTTCCTTTCAGCAATTTACTTTTAGCATTGTGTTTCTTAGTTGTAGAATGCAATGACTGCTTGAGCCCTTAGTGCACATACAATGCTGACCCATTTCAAATTCACGTCCCTAGGTTGACAAGTTAAATGAACCTTCATGATGATTGAATGGCTATTTAGGTTAGATGTCTAGTCTCTGAATCATGTCTATAAAGGCTTAATTGTGAGATCATTGTAGGAGGCCAACACCATTCTAAGGCCAATAAGGAAAAAGTTGTTCATTACATAAATGGGTTGAAGCTAAGTATTCAACAAGAGTTGGGTTTGGTAAGAATGTCTACCATTGAAGATGCATATCGGTTTACTTTGAACGCAGAAGAAAATTTGAGTAGAAGGTTTGAAAGGAAGCAAAAAGGTGGGGGTCATGGTGGAAAGACTAGTGGATAGTTATATGGAGGTCAAAATGAAGATCAAAAGAATGGTGAAGGATCTAGTAGTAGATAGAACTAGAAAGGAGATAACACCTACCATCCTTGTATCAAAATAATGAAGACCAAAGAAGAAGAGGAAGATCTGGATGAGGACTGAGAAGATGAGGCTTTCTTGGAACCTATTTTCAAGAAGACTATACATGTCATCAACATCAAGGAAGTACAAATAGAAGACCTAAGGGTAATGCATGAGTTGCACATGTAGATGAAGAGGCTAAGTATTCACATTCTAAGGATGTTGAAAGAGGAGAGGTTCTTGTTACTAGAAGTCTTGTTGAATGAGGAGAAATAACCAACTCAAAGGAAGAATTTGTTTTGCACCAAATGTAAGTGTGAAGGTAAAGTTTGCAATGTTATTATTGATGGAGGTAGTATTGATAGCCTTATTTCAAAGGAGATGGTTAGTAAGTTGTGGTTGGAGAGAAGAAGGCATCTGAATCCATACTGGATTGTTTGGTTGCAGAAGGACCATAAAGATTTAGTAAATGAACAATGTTTGGTAAAGTTAAAGATTGGAAATTACCATGATGAGGTATTGTGTGATATTATGCCTATGGATGTCTATCATATGTTGTTAGGCAGACCATGGTAGTTTGATTAGTGAATAGTACATGATGGACATGCCAACACCTATTCTTTGACAAAGAATCAAGTTTTTCATAAGTTGAAGCCCTTGAAAGAGGTAGAGGAAAAGGTATGCAGTAATGCCAAAATCTGTTTGGTTGACAGAAGGAATTTTTAAGAAGGTATGAAGCATGAACATATGTGTTATGCTTTGATTCCTTGAGTTGATAGAGAAGATGATAAAGAGATAACCATATAGGTTTCAAATTTATTGGATGAGTTTCAAAATATTGTATCTAATAATGTACCTAAGGTTTTTCCTTTAGTAAGAAATATTAGTCATCAGATGGACCTAATTCCTAGAGCCAATTTTCTAAATAAGGTAGCTCATCGTATGACTCCAACAAAGAGTGAAGAGTTAAATAGACAAGTGAAAGAGTTGTTGTGGAAGGGATTGATCAGAGAGATTTTGAGTCCATGTCTAGTACCTTTAGTACTAGCACCAAAGAAGGATAGAGAATGGTGAATGTGTATAGAGTATAGAGCCATCAACAAGATCACCATCAAGTATAGATTTCCCTTGTCGAGAATGGATGACATTTTGGATTGTTTGAGTGGAGCTAAGTACTTCATGAGAATAGATTTGAAGAGTGGATATAAGTAGATCTAGATTAGAGAAGGAGATGAATGGAAGACAATGTTGAAAACCAAGGAGGGCTTGTACGAATGGTTAGTCATGCCTTTTGGGTTAACCAATGCACCAAGCACATTTATGCGGCTTATGAATGAGGTATTGAAAAAAAATTTAAGAAAATTTGTTATTGTTTATTTGGATGATATTTTGATTTTTAGTAAGACATTGGAGGAGCACTTGATGCATATTCGAAGAGTTTTTGAGAAGCTAATGGAGGAGAATTCATTGATTAATTTGAAGAAATGTAGTTTTGTGAAGAGAGAGTTGGTGTATCTGGGATTTGTTGGCTTAGCAGATGGTCTTAAAATGGATCCAGGGAAGGTGAGAGCTATCATTGAATGGCCTACCATAAGGAGTGTTATAGAGGTAAGGGCATTTTATGGTCTAGCAAATTTTTATAGAAAGTTTATAAAGAATTTTAGTAGTATTTGTGCACCTCTAACTGAAGCTATGAGAGGGGATAGAAAGGATTTTAAATGGACTGTAGGAGAAACAAAGAGTTGATATGTTGAAAAAGAAGGTCACAAAGCAATCTATTTTGACACTTCCAAAGTTTAATAAAGTCTTTTAGGTAGATTGTGATGCTAGTGGAACTACCATAGGAGTTGTTTTGAGTCAAGAAGGTAAGCCTATTGCCTATTTTAGTGAGAAGTTGAATGATGCTAAGAAGAAATATTCTGTATAAGATCAAGAATTTTATGCTATAGGCTAGGCTTTGAAGAAATGGAGACATTGTTTGTTTCCAAAAGAATTTGTTTTATATACTAATCACCAGGCTTTGCAAAATCTCAATAGTCAAGGAAAGTTAAATCAAAGGCACTTAAAATAGGTTGAGTTTTTGTAGAGTTATACTTTGTTTTTGAAGCAAAGGAGTGGAAGGTCAAACAGAGTTGCAGATGCCTTAAGTAGAAGGAAAAATTTATTAATAGAGATGAATATAGAGGTTTTTGGGTTCAATGAACTCATGAGTTTGTATCTTGAAGATCCAAATGTTGTAGAAGCTTGGAAGGCTTGTTTGCAACCTATTACATTGGATACGAAAAGGTGGTTGGATTTCTTAATCCAAGATGGGGATGTTGTATAGAGGAAGCCAATTGTGCATTCCAAGCTAGTTCTATGAGAGAGAATCTAATCAAGGAGAAGCATAGTGGAGGATTGGTTGGAAATTTTGATCGAGATAAAACCGTTGCTCTTGTTAGTGAGAATTATTAGATCTAGAAATTATAACAAGATATGAAGAAGTTTGTAAAAAGTTGTAGAGTATGTTAGATGGCAAAAGGAACAAGTCAGAATATTGGATTGTATCATCCATTACCTATACCTAAGAGGCCATGGGAGGATATTAGTATGCATTTTGTTCTTGGCCTGCCAAGGACACATAGAGGGCATGATTCCATATTTGTGGTGGTGAATATATTTTCAAAGATGGCACATTTTAATTCATGTCATAAGATCAATGATGTTGTTCATATTGTGGAGTTGTTTTTCAAAGAGGTGGTGAGACTACATGGTCTACCAAAGAGTATAGTTTCAGACAAAGACACCAAATATGTTGGTTATTTTTGGAGGAAGTTATGGAAGAAGTTGAAGTTATATTTGAAGTTCAGCTCTACACACCATCCACAAACAGATGGAAACATAGAGGTGGTGAATAAGAGTCTGGGTAACCTATTGAGATGCTTAGTAGGAGAAAAACCTAAGGGATGGGATCTAATATTACCATAGGCATAATTTTTTTATAACAATCATGTCTATAGGAGCACTAGTAAATCACCATTCCAGGTTGTGTATGGGAGTAGTCTAAGAACTGCTTCTAAATTGAGAAATATGGATAAGGGGGAGAAGGGTAGTGATGAGGCTAAATATTTTGCTGAGAACCTGAAGAATTTGCATGAAGAAATGAAGAAACTTATCAATAAGATGAACTCACAATATAAGGATAAGGTAGATAAGAAAAGAAGGTATAAGAAGTTCCAAGTAGGAGATGAAGTCATGGTTCATTTATGAAAGGAGAGATTTACAATTGGTACATACAAGTTAAAGATGAAGAAGTTTGAACCATGCAAGATCTTGAAGAAGCATGACTTAGGAAATGCATATGAGGTAGAGTTGCCTGATGAAATTTATATTTCACCTATGTTTAACATTTCATATTTAATAGAATATCATGAAGGAGAATTGATGAAGAAATAATAGAAGCACAATGGAATATTCTAGTGCCTACTTTAGAAAAGGAGGAGATAGAAGAAAGTTTGGATAGTCATGTGGGTAGAAGCACAAGAAACAGGTAGTATGTAGAGTACTTGGTGAAATGGAGAGAGGGGCCTATTGAAGATTCATCCTAGTTATCTAAGGTTGAGGTCAATCATCTTGGTTTCCCTCTAACTCTTGAGAAGTGACAAGGTGACTTTTCAAATTATCCTAGGTGTTTGATGTAGGGGCATCTAGTTGTGTACAAAAATCTCACATCACCCAAAAAAGATGTTTCTCTATTTTTTTTTAGTTTTTTTGAGTCCCATGATGGAACTTAAGGGGTGTAAGATAGTCAAAAGTCAAAAAAGGTGGAAATGGTCACTTACAATTTTTAGTAGTCAGCCTAAATGGGCTCGTATGGACCTAAAAATTTACCCCAAGGAGTAGAATTAAAAAAAATGTGATGGCGAAAGAATCGTCTCAATATCCTATACGGTTTGGGAGATATTAAAGTTTTCATCCCAAGAAATTTCTCCAATGAACCTTCAATTTTAAATCTGAAAACCTTAGAAGCCCCAAAACAACTTGAAAAGTGGGCAAAATGATCTCTGATGTTTTGATGTTGTAGATCTCTATGACATCTTTCCAACGATATATTATAATAGTGAATCGAACATTTGGATCAAAAGTTATGGCCCTAAGAAGCCACCCCACTAAAAAGTGAATTTCATTAAAATATCTTCCTAGGAAAGAAATCAAACGACAAGAGTTTTGGTACCAAAACAAAAGGGAAAGTTACACTTTCTAGAACATTCTAGGGTAGTTATTAGGTAAAATAAAAGGGTTAAGTGGGGGTTGTAGAAGGTGGCTCCATTAGTGTAGATTGTGGCTCAGAATAATAGATTTTATTTTCAAAGTTGATTTGGATGTAATGAATCAAGCCCATGAGATTGTAGCCTATAATTTTTGAATCTTGTAATTTCATTTTTGGAAAATAATTGAAAGTGGGTTATTTTGTATCTTACATTTTTTTTGTTGTTATTTGTTATTGTGTTTGGGTTGGGTTTGGGAGGTGTATCCCTCATCACATTTAATAGCCATATTTTTTTCATGAAGCATAAAAGATATAGAAGATGATAAGGGCATCCACTATTTTACCATATTTTGATGGATTATGTGAATTCTTCATATTTGGATTTATGAAATATTCCTTCTCAATGACTACATTTTATAAATAAATATTGATTTCTAAATTATTTAAGGGAATCAAGTTAGTTTTTGGTAAAAATGGTTTCAATTTGTGTCTCCCTTCTACCAAATGTTGTAAGGTCATAGTTGTTGATAATGTGTGCATCCTTATTTATGACTTTAATTATTGATAGTGTGTGGGTCCCTATACATATTTTTTATGGTATCATAAATAACTATGTTTCACTATATCCTTTATTTACAATAGTGAGATTATTGTCAATAAGGTGAACAATTGGATGCATCCCCTATTGAATTGAATAATCAAGTGTGACTATATTCAGGATGATGCAGGTCATGGCTTATAATGTATGTCATAGTCAATAAATTTTTGAGTAGTTATTAAACTATTTATTTCTTCATAGTTTAATAGGTGGTTAATGGAAAATTGTGTTAATTTTAGTCTAGTTATGAATCCCATAACTATAGTGAATATGACATAACAAGGAGATTTATTCAAATTTATTATATCATGGCTAGATTAGAGTTTATATTTTACCATTGCATAGTGAATACTTACTTGAGAATGTGATTTGGTTTTGTATAGGGGTGGGTGCAAAAATATGGCTAGCCAATTTGTGACCAACTTTAAAAAAAAAAATGAAATCTCATAATGTGAGCGCATTATAACGTGCTTGTGTTATGGCTTGGTGTACTGAGCCTAAGGCTCAGCCACAATGAGCCATAACGCTAGCGCGTTGTAACATGAGTGTTATAATTCACTCATGTTATGACCTATTAAAATAAAATAAAAACAAATCGAATTCATTCTTGCATTTGACTGTGTTTCTTTTCTTGCATGTGGCCAAAACCCCAATTTTCCATGCTTGTGTTCTAGGAGGAGCTATTTTAGAAAATTCTCCATCAATGGTTGTTTCATCACTAGGATGCCGCCACATCGATGAGGAGGTCTGAGAGGTAAGGATTGTTTGTTTTTGTTTTGAATTTGTTAGTTTTAGGTTGTTTTTTATATTTATTTTTTGAATTTGTAGGAGATGTTAATCAACTTGCAAACCCTCCTCAAAGTCCTTAACAGGAAAAACAACAAAAAGAGGAACAAAATCCTCAACAAGCATAGCAAGAACAACAAAAACAAAATCCTCAAATTAATCAACCACAACCTCAATCTCCTCCATTAATCCCTCAACATCCTCCTGGCACTCAACAAAAATTAATGAGTGAAATTAAGAACAATAAAATAAAACTGAGCATTTAATCAGGGGGTTGAACGATCCAGATAGTTCAACCACGGAAATAATGACCTTGAAAACTTCATTGAAAGAAATGTTAAAACATATAGATTGAATCAACAAACAATTAATTGGTTGGAAGGATAGGAGGCTGGTGGCTAGGGCTTATTACCAAGATAAATTATCATATAAAGATGTAAAAGATTTAAAAATTACAAAAGGTGTTTTGTGCTCATTATTCATTGACCCATGGTCAAATGAAAATCTTACCCTCAATGTGAAGAGGTTTCCTATTCATTGGTGTCACCACCAACAAATTAGGAACTTTTTTTGGGATAGGTGGTACATGGTTTTTGATTACCCACCATGCAACAATTGTGAAGTCCCTAAATATTTCCTTAGGAAACTATACTATGAGTTCATCTTGAACAAAATCCCAAATTATTTTGATATGAGGGACTTCCAAGGAGAGATGGAGGGTCGGCTCAAGATAGACCTGGTGCATAGCAGGATCCTACACGGTAAGGGAGATGACCTCTCACTAGGCCGCCTCATGAGCACATCGTTATCCCTTCCATCGTGAAGGAGAGTGTCGATGTAGAGAATTTGTTGGTCATCAGTTCTTTGACCCAGAGTGTCATCCAACATGCCAACCCTATTTTACAGTGCCATACAAGGGAGTCTTTGAGTGGTGGGGTTCGATCCCATTTGTGTCAATCTTATGGGGAAACTTGTTCATATGACCCCATTGACACTTAGGAGGCTACTACATAGGATATGTCAGTAGCTATGGAGATGGAAAGGGTAGCTAGCATTTTGCATGAGGCCTATGGCATTAATACTCAGGTAAAAGTTAGCATGTTCATTGAATTTAATTTATTAAATTTTGATTTTGAAATGCAAGATTAACTAATTTAATTTTATGATTTTAATAAAATTGTAGGGTCACAGTGTTGATACTAGATACACTGGCCCTAAACCTGCTTATTTCTCCACTTCACCTACCATTGAGGTATGTAACTAGTAAACAATTATAAATTTATTACATGTTAATAACATTATTTTATGAATGGTATTTTAATATGTGATTTTGGATGTTGAATAGGCTAATATTGGAGGTTTTGATGAAACACCTCCTAGTGCTAGTGGATTTAGTCAAACCTACATGCAAGTGATAGAATAAAGAGTTTAACTAATGAATTGTACTTAATATATTTTTGTAGTTTATATTCATATCATTGATTACATTGCATTGCACATCTTTCAAACTCAACATTACTTCACATTCCATAACTAATAACTAGATGTTGGTAGATGACAAAATTTAAACTACAATATCTAGTTTCTTAGAAAGTCAACATAAGCAGTGATGTAATTACTTCACATAGCATAGGTAATAAGTAGGAGTAGCTTCCAATTGCATTTTCTTGTCATGGAATTCCATGAGACCACTTTTTACTGAGGCATCTTTTTAAACAGTTCACTGCCTTGTCTATGTTATGGATTCTTGGAAGGAATATATGAAAGAATAATAGTAAGCAATAGCATAGACAAGGCAATCAGTTATTTGAAAAAAAATCCTCAAAGAAATGTGGTCCATCACCATGAGACCCAATTTTTTTGAGGCACTTTTTCAAACAATTCACCTCCTTTTCTATGCTACCACATTTTCCATACATGTCTACCAAAGAATTTTATCAAATAGTTCATTTCCTCACCACTATTTTTAAAAGCTTAAAAAAGGTGATTTCCAACAAACTATGGATGCTTGGAAAAAATATATCAAAGCATAATAGTAAGCAATAGCATAGACAAGGCAATTAGTAGTTTGAAAAAATACCTCAAAGACATGTGGTCTTATGGTGATGGAATGCCATTCCATCACCATGAGACCACATTTCTTCGAGGCATTTCTTCAAACAACTCACAAACTTTTATATGATACCACATTTTCCATACATGTGTACCAAAGCATTTTATCAAACTAATCACTTCCTTGTTGCTATGGCTAAAAGCCTAAAATAGGTGCTTTCCAAAAAACTATGGATGCTTGGAAAAATTTATATCAAAGCATAATAGTAAGAAATAATACCATAGAGAAGGAAATGAACTATTTGAAAAAATGCCTAAAATAAATGTCGTCTCATGGTGATGGAATACCATGGCGTGCATTTTTTTGTAATGGAATTCCATCAGCATGAGACCCCATTTCTTTGAGGCATTTTTTCAAACTGTTTACTGCATTCTCTATGCCACCACAATTATTGTACATATCGATGAAAGCATTTTATCAAACAGTTCACCGGCTTCCTTATATGGGTAAAATCCTAAGAACATGTGCTTTCAAATAAGATATGAATAGGGAAAATAGTAAGCATGATAATTAAAAATATATAGTTTAATAATTACTTAAAATTTTATTCATTATCTCATACATTATAATTCATGACATGGATCGCTATTGTAGTTTTTGTGATTGAATAATTTGTTGTTTTATTTTTGTATGTTGCAAGTGGAAACACCTCCAAATGTTCAGATGGCAATGAACATCAGTGTTTCATCAGCTATAGAATCCTCGATGGATTTGACAGGGGGGTATGAGGCAAATTACTAAATTTCAAGTTACATTTGTTGTTATAGATGCTATTTAGTGAAAAATGAAACCATTATTGATTCATAGTTTAATTTCTATTTGGATGGTTTATACAGGGCTTCAACATGCCTCAACATGGGCATTTCAATATTTCCATCATGGAGAGTGATCATGGAATGGTGATAAGTGATTATTTTGTTAAATATATCATTATTTTAATGTAATTTCTATATATTATTGTCTTTACTTCTTATTGTAACGAATAAGACTTTACCAATAACTAAACACTAGGAGGAGCACCAGGAGCACTCCTCGACCACAACATAAATGAATGATAGACATATCACCATAAGATCAACAAGAAAAGGGAAAAAATTTATTTCAAGAGCATGGGGAGCAATGACTTTTGATTCCAGAGCCCTTTGTTGTATGTGTATATGACATTTTTGTATTGGATATATTTGACATTTTATGCCTATATGGCTATTTTTTACCTATATTTTATACTTATATCAACATATATTGATGTATGCCTACATGGATACTTGGTTAATACAAATATTTTTTATCAATGGTGTCCATATTTGCATTATAAATCCATGGTTCAATAGATATGAGTTACGTGTATTCAAGTGTATACTTTACAAATTATGTGTATACCTTTTGACTTACGTGTATTCCAATATATACTTTGTGACTTATGTGTTTTCATGTGTATATTTTGTATTCATGCATATACTTTGTATTAATTTGCATATATTATGTATTTGTATGTATACTTCAAGGCTTACATGTTTTTGAGTACTTTTACTTCCCTTATTCACATGTACATGCTTGAATTATTCACATGTATAATTCTTAATTGGTTAGCCCTAGGATTGATCACTGTTGTCCTTCATGGGTTGTCTTGAATATCAATTGATTAATGCTAAACAACTTTATTAGTCGATGCTAAACAACTCCAATATTTCTAGGAATACTAGTAGAGTTACAAATTCTAAAATTGCACAAATTGAAAAGAAAAGATTAACTATAAATAAATGCACTGATTATTAACTTGATAATTGATTAAGAATGAGTATAAAATATATCAAGATATGAGCCTTCTAGAATGGAAATTTCCAACTAGAAAATAGGCAAAGCATTCCCAATACTTTGAAAGTAATAATCCACCCAAAATTGCAATGGGAGAGAAGTGATGTAGAGCAGGGAGGCCTTCAATTACCAATCACAAATTCAACTGATTTCAACAAGCCTTCAATCTCCAAAACCCTAACTAGGGTGATTCCCTTCACAACTTCACTATTTGCCTTGTAGGTCTGTAGACCTAGTTTCTTGGATAAATATCACAACCCCACTCTCAAACCCATTAACCAATTATATTTTTAGACTCCCTTTAAGGCATACCAAAACATATCTCAAAATCTCACATAACTCTTTTGGAACAAATCCCTCAAACTGATGGTTCTATGTTGTCCCCTTAAGCCAAATAGGCCTAATTTACAAATAAATTCTCCTTTAAACAATATTCCAACCCAGAATACCTATGGAAACTCATTTACTGATCTATAAAACCACCAAATCTACAACTTTTAGCCAGTGAACCGCTCACTAAGTCCTCTTTATACAAAACCCTTATTTTTAGCAAGTTACAAAGGGGTTTATTGAAAATCCCACTTCCCAACTTCTTTACACTTCACCAATACATAAAAAATGTTTCAAATGGTTTGTGCATGCTTAATATATCACTGAAATTTTATGCCCGAAGATTTTTCCTCACCTACCCACCTTTAACCATCAAGTTTCACTCAAAACATTCAAATTTGACAACTAGGGCATCATGCCCAAACTCCCAAATGACCTCTCCTACTCCCAAAACCATTCAATCAAATAAATCCTACCATATTGGTCCCATTACACTCAGCTATAGGAGTTACAATTAGTGGAATGGGCCATAATCACATTTTTATGTCTTCAAAAACTTAACATTGGAATTTTTGACCCGCCTACAGGGAAAACTCAATAAGATTCAACAAACCCAATGGGAAAACCTCAAGATCATTCAAAATGATAGATAGGACACTGAAACAACAATTCAAATGAATTTGGAGTCACCATCAAGCTGTACAGGTCGTGCAACTACTTTGCAACAACAATATTAAATAGAAAAGATACAAAATTTCAATGAAAATAGGAGCTTTATTATTCAATCTTTTAGAAAACCTCCAAAAAACTTCATCAATTGAGTTTCCAACATATTTTAAACCTTAACCAACCTATTACAACTATTCTAACTTCCCTTTGAATGCCCATGATCATTGGGCTTCCTCAATTTTATATTTTTTTTGCACTTTTCAATATTGCACTTATGACAATTTTGCAAAAATGTGACAATATAAACTCAATGACTCCTAATTACCTATTAGATGGTCTATTAGGACCTTATTGAACTGAAAAAAAACTTGAACATATTTAAAAAAATCAAAAGACCTCATTTGACAACATTAACACAAAATGCATTTGGTGCCCCTGCACCAAGAAGGCTTATTTAAGATCCTTGAGCAATGTATTTACTAATACTCCCTTTTTCTTACATATTTAAACTTAGTTTAATCCAAAGAGTTCCATGAAATGCTTTATCTAAAATCAAAAAAATTGTTTTCAATTGGTATTCCATGAAATGATTCATAAAAAGATTCCAATATATTTAATTCTTTGATTGGAACAACTTAATTAAGCAAATGATACATAATCTTCACAACACTTGCAAAACATAATATTCATAGTAAATGAAGTAGTGTCTCAGTGTAGAAGAGGATCATACCTAGTGTAAATGTACCTATCGGGACACGTTGGAGCAGTTTTTTTGGTCACACGAATTGCAAAATGAAAGTTGCACCACTTTGCAACTTTGCACTACTTGCATTTTGACATTTTTTCCATCGAGTGAAAACTGAACACCACAGGAAAAAAATATGAGATAAAAAAAATTGAGAGAGGTTATTGTAGAGGGGCCCAACATGATCCCATAGGCTTAGATAAAGAGTTCTTAAGTGTCATAGTTTTTGAATAATAGCCTTTCAAAGATTGCTTCCTTTTTACACTTTGGAACCTTAAGGGATCAAGCTGGTTGAACGTAGCTCAGAGTGATTCCGCATGTTTGGGTGTGAAAAAGGACCATTCCTAGTGTAAATGTACCTATCGGGATGCATTGGAGTAATTTTTTTGGTCACACGAATTGCAAAACGAAAGTTGCACCACTTTGCAACTTTACACTGCTTGCATTTGACACTTTTTCCATCAAGTGAAAATTGGACACCACAAAAAAATAACTCTGAGATAAAAAAAAAAAGTGAGAGGTTATTGTAGAGGGGCACAACACAATTCCATAGGATTAGATGAGAATTTTCTAAGCATCATAGTATCTGAGTAACAACATGCTAAAATTTACAACTATTTTGCACTTTGGACTCTTAAGGGATCGAGCCGGTTGAACGTAGCTCAGAGTGATTCTGTGTGTTTGGATTTGAAAGAGGACCATGCCTAGCATAAATGCACCTATCAAGATGCATTGGATTAGTTTGTTTGGTCACATGAATTACAAAATGAAAGCTACACCACTTTGCAACTTTCAACTACTTGCATTTGACAACTTTTTTCCCAAGTGAAAATTCACCACCATGGGAAAATGCATCTGAGATGGTGAAAACTGAGAGAGGATATTGTAGAGGGGCCCAAAATTATCACATAGGCTCAAATAAGAAGTTTTTAAGCATCACAGTATTCGAGTAATAGCATGCTAAAGTTTGTAGCTATTTTTGCACTTTGGTCTCTTAAGGGATCGATCCAGTTAAACGTAGCTCAGAGGGATTCTGCATGTTTGGGTGTGAAAGAGGACCATTACTAGCATAAAAATACCTATTTGGACACATTGGAACAATCCATTTAGTCACATGAGTTGCAGAACGAAAGTTGCACCACTTTGCAACTTTCAATTGCTTGCATTTGACAACTTTTTCCCCAATTGAAAATTCACCATCACAGGAAAATGCCTCTGAAATAGAAAAAATAGAGAGAGGTTATTTTAGAGGGGCTCAACACAATCCCATAGGATTAGATGAAAATTTTCTAAGCATCATAGTATCTGAGTAACAACATGTTGAAGTTTGCATCCATTTTGCACTTTGGACTCTTAAGGGATCAATCAGGTTGAACATAGCTCAAAGTGATTCCACATGTTTGGGTGCAAAAGAGGAACATACCTAGTGTAAAAATACTTATTTGGATGCATTGGAACAATCCATTTGGTCACCCAAGTTGCAGAACGAAAGTTGCACCACTTTGCAACTTTCAATTACTTGCATTTGACAACTTTTTTCCAAGTGAAAATTTTTCACCACGGGAAAATGCATCCGAGATAGCAAAAATAGAGAGAGGTTATTGTAGAGTGTTCCAACATTATTCCATAGGATTAGAAAAGAAGTTTCTAAGCATCATGGTATTCGAGTAACCACATGTTGAAGTTTGTGGCCATTTTGCACTTTGGACTCTTAAGGGATCGATCTAGTTGAACGTAGCTCAGAGTGATTCTACATGTTTGGGTGTGAAAGAGGACCATTCCTAGTGTAAAAATACCTATTTGGATGCATTGGAACAATGCATTTTATCACACGAGTTGCAGAACGAAAATTGCACCACTTTGCAACTTTCAACTACTTACATTTGACAACTTTTTCCCCAAGTGAAAATTCACCACCACGGGAAAATTCCTCTGAGATAGCGAAAATCGAGAGAGGTTATTGTAGAGGGGCTAAAGTGATCCCATAGGCTCAAACAAGAAGTTTTTAAGCATCACAATATTCGATTAATAGCATTTTGAAGTTTACAACTATTTTGTACTTTGGTCTCTTAAGGGATCGATCCAGTTGAATGTAGCTCAGAGCGATTCCACATGTTTGGGTGTGAAACAGGACCATTCCTAGCATAAAAATACCTATTTGGACATGTTGGAACAATCCATTTGGTCACACAAGTTTCAGAACGAAAGTTGCACCACTTTGCAACTTTGCACTGCTGGTATTTGACACTTTTTCCATCAAGTGAAAATTGGACACCATGGGAAAAACACTCTGAGATAACTAAAACCAAGATAGGTTATTGTAGAGGGGATCAACATGATCTCATAGACTCAGAAAGAGATTTTGTAAGCACCATAGTTTCTCAGTAATATCCTGTCAAATATTGCTTCCCTTTTGCACTTTGGACCCTTAAGGGATCGAATCAGTTGAATGTAGCTCAGAGCAATTCCACATGTTTGGGTGCGAAAGAGGACCATACTTAGCATAAATCCCAATCATCACTAATATAAAAGTGATACTCCCTCAATACCTTCCTTTGGTCCTCTGTACTATCAGCTACATGAATGAATGTTATGTGCACAAATATCAAAACCTATGTGGAGTTGTAATACTATGACTGCACCTCACGCTGTAGTTGTAGAGTGTAGTTCTTTGCAAATTCAACCACTAATACTATGTTGCCAACTAGAAAGGTGTCCTTGCATAGCTTGAATTTTGTGTCTAGCCATCAGGTTCTATGGGTATGCCTTACACACTCATACACTATATTGTCATGAAACATGGACATAAACTAATACACTGGAATCTTTTGAATAACCAAATCACACTTTTTTTCTTGAGACCTATTTTTTGTGATGTATGCCACTATTTTATACTTCCTAAACTCTACTAGTGTCTATCCCACCTCATTTGTTCTTTCCATATATTGGCATACCGGCATACACTGCAAGCCACCACAACGCTCGCATGAACGATCCAAGCATGTTGTCTTGTAGAATATTTGGCCATCCTCTATTTCATATAATTTTTTTGATAAGAACTCTTGTTAGCTCTCAAAAACATAGGTTTGAACCACGAAAGGTTGCCAAGCTTTCACAACATTTCAGGGCAACAGACAAGGCCAAATGAATTGAACCTTCTTCTCTTCAGGTGCCGCTAGACCTAGGCAGGCATGTCTATAGAAAAAATCTAAATGAATGAAAAAAAACCTGAATGAAACTAACAACAAAATGGTAGAGACTAGTGCCTTATTGGGTGCACAGAGTGAAATTAAAATCTGAAATGAGTAATTTCTCTTTGGTAGAAATTCAAATTGTTAGCCATATAGGTTTTTAAGTTTATAACTGGTATAAATATGCAGGAATATGACTACTAAGTTCTTCTTAATGATCCAAATGGGATTCACTAATTACTATGATTGATTAAAAGGACTTAATCTTTCTTTGAAAGAACCAATTAATCCAATCACACATATACAACAAATGTGCCCTGATAAACTGAACTATATCCTTGACATATTAGTTTAAATAACTAGAAAACATCAACTTTGGAGACAACATCAACAATGCTTTCAATTAATACAACAAACAATTAAAACCAGAAAAATGCCACAAAACCAAATGATTTCCATTTACATATCCATTATTTCTTACATGCATCATAGTCTCATACAAAAACCATTCTATTTTTTGTATTTTCTATTTGCAATCTATCTAACCCACCATTCGCTGTCAAAAGTAAGTATTTATACATCAGCTACTTGAAGAGTCGCGTCCCTTCATATTCGCATCTCAGGAAATCCTTGCATTCGGACCTTTATCACTATACTTTGGACTTCCGCAAAGACATCACGTAGTCTCCTCGACATTCTGAGTCTCTCTGACTACCAACAGGTTACATATCACATTGATATCCTACAGTCATATCGACACTTCAAGTCTCCCTAATGACTATTTTGTATCTTTGCTTATATCGCTATGTTCTCTGGTAGTTATACTAATGCTATGTGTCTCTCTGATGGTTATTCCTTCAATCATGAGTATATTGCTAAGACTCACGCCAATAAAAACCATCACTATAACTTAAGGGGTTAGAAAAATATTCCACAGATTACTTTGTGTCTTATCGAAACATCTCCTCAAGTTCAACTTTTGATTGCCGAGACTTAACAATTTTCCTACTGATGAAGCAATACTCAACATGACTTTCCTAGCTCTTGCCGATGAAACCTGTCTTGCTGAATGTACCTCCAAGTTTAAATCTTATTGCCATGACATAGGGATCGGTAAGACTCCCTGACTTCATTTCGATGGTAACAACGGGACCCACCTTCAGCTTTATTGGAAAGACCAAATAAATGTTGCAAGACATTACACCGATGACTATTGTCTCAGTGACACAACTCTTTGCATTCTGATCAGTATGACTTACAATGGCTTGTTATGACATATACTAATAACCATTGTCTCGGAAATAAAATCCTTATATCGTTAAGACAGAGAACTGCATCATGCCAATATGAATCTTTCATCAGTGAAACACCTCCAACCTCTTGCCGATAGTCTACAAAAAGACAAACATTAATGCAAAAAGCTCTATGGATCATGAATACCCTCATCATCTCATGTCGATATGGCTTATAAGTTCAAACACTTATGGCTAGGTGAATTTTACGGGGCCAAACAATGAAAAATGACAAAAGTATGGGCAGAAATGTCACTCAAAGTGGATGGCATGGGCTTCTCGAGAGAATTTATGGGTACAAGCAGTCATAAAATTTCTCAAAATTTCACAGTTCTAATAGTGGCTCTGTCTAGGGATGGATGATTGTAAGATCATCGCAAGGATTTAGACCTCTACGTGAGCATACTAGACTTTCAATGGAATGGAATAATGAGCAAGATGGAATGAATGGGAAAGGAGATGAACAAAAACCCAATACCACTGTACATGAAAAAAAAATCAGAAAGAAGGAAACTCAGGACTGTCCATGTACTGGCAATTCTTGTTCCTTATATTTCCTAAACTACTGTGCATGGAAAATAAATTTTGAGAGGATTATCAAAAGTTGTCCATGCACTGGAAACTCTTAATCCTCAGTATTTCTCAAGAGAAAAAATGCTTCAACAATTGCCCATGTACAAGCAACTCCTATTGTTCACTAGTCATATTTTCCAAGTAATACGAATCTTCACCTTTCTTGCCAACAACAACAAAGGGTCCCAACCAGAAGGCTTCAAATTTCCCATGTTTTTCCTTTTCTTGACACCTTGCATTCCACATTAACACCATATCACTTTCTTCGAATTTTCTATCTTTTTCTCTTCTATCTATAAATACTTCATTTGTGCCTGCAACTTTACATTATGGTTTTGAGCTACTTTTCTTATCTCATCAAGCTCTGCCAGCTGCTCCATTCTTTCCTCCATTCATTCAGGAATGTCTATATCTTCTTGAAGGATAAAATTGTAAACTGGTAATAAATTTTGTAAAGGCATTCTAGCTTGTGTTCCATATACCAACTCAAATGGGGATTTTCCAATTGCCTTTTTTAAAGTTATCCTATCAGCCCATACAACCAACCTCAATCTTGAATCCGAAGCCTTCTTATTCCCTCCTAGCATCCTCCTTATGATTTTTAGAAGAATTTTGTTGCTAGATTCTGCCTGACCATTAGCTTGTGGATGGTAAGGAGCTACATAAGAAATAGTGATACCATATTTATTGCAAAAATATTTAAACTCATCAGATCTGAAACACATCCCATTATCAGTAATCAATCTTAATGGTGTACTAAATCTGGTGACAATATTATCCATTAAAAAATTGATCACCACTTTACTTGTTTCCTGCTTGGTCGGGACCGCCTCTACCCATTTGGTGAAGTAATCAGTAGCTACTAGTATCCACTTATGTCCTCCACTTGATTTCTCATGTATTTCCCCAATAAAATCAATTGCCCACTGATGAAAAGGGGCTTCAACCTACATAGGTGTGAGTGGTAAAGCTCCCCGATACATCATTTTCCCTGAGAACTTCTAACATGCTTCACATCTTCTTACATATGAAAAGGAATCATTAAAATTTTTTGGCCAGTAATAACCTGCCCTGAGAATCTTGTGTGTAGTCTTCTTTGCAGAATAATGGCCTCCACATACCCCTTCATGCATCTCTCTCAGAACACACTTAGCCTGTGACTCATCTAGACATAGCAACAACATCCCATCCCTATTTTTCCAAAACAAATCACCTTCCATGAACACATATTTGGACACTTGTAGCTTGAAAGTTCTTTTCTGATTGTCACTTAATCCTTCAAGGCACTTCATACATCTGAGGTAATACATGATGTTTGTATACCAAGAAGTATGCTCAATACTTGCAATTGCATTTCCTTCATCTTCTACATTTTAAATTTGATTTCCTTCAACATTTGCTTCTGCCATTAACTTGGCCAAACCCTAACCTCTTACTAACTTGGTGATTTGTATTTCCATATTGAATTCTTAAATTTTATTAATCCACCTACATCTCTTTCCTATTACTTCTGACTGTGTCAAAAATATCTTTAACAACTACATGAGGGACATAAGAAATCACTTTGGATCCAACAAGATAAGGTCTAAAAAAATTTGTGGCTTTCACCAGTCCAAACACTTGTTTTTCCATGATATCATATTTTAATTCTGACCCTTGCAGTGACTTACTGAAGAAAGATATAGGCTACTCATGACCTTCCCCATTCTTCTGTAACATAACAACAACAATAGTGTGCATTGAAGCAAATGAAAATATCTAAAAAGGTTTTGCAAAATCTGGAGACTTAAGGACAAGAGCTTCCTTGATGGCCCTTTTGATGGATATAAAAGATTCTAATGCCTCTCCAGTCCATTCTATCTTTTGTCCCTTCCTTAACATCTTTGATATGGGCTTCACAATTTCAACAAAATTAGATACAAATCTCCTAACAAAATTGATCTGTCCAAAGAATGATTGAATAGCTTTGATAGTCTTAGGAATAGGGATTTTATCTATTGCCTCAACCCTCTCAAGATCTATTCTAATTCCCTCCTTTGACACAATATGTCCTAAGAGTCTTCCTTCTGTGACTGCAAAATGACATTTTTTAGGATTCAGACTAATACCATACTCCAAAGCTTTGATAAATATTTTTTCAAGATGTTCTACATGGTCTTCAACCCTTTTTGAATAAGTAGTAAGGTCATCTTGATACACAACCATGATAGCATTAATCAAATATGCAAATGCTACATCCATAGCTCTTTGAAAGGTTGCACCTACATTTGTGAGACCAAATGGCATTCTCATATACATGTATGTTCCCCATGGGGTTGTAAAAGTTGTCTTGTACTACTCAGATTCTTTTACTTTGACCTGATTATAACCAGAGAACCCATCCATCATAGATAACAACTCACACCCTGTTACTTTGTGTAATACAACTTCCATATTAGGTAGAGGATAATTATCTTTAAGAGACGCCATGTTTAAATTTTTGAAGTCCACACATAATTTGATATCCCTGTTCTTCTTCCTCACAGGAACTAGGTTTGAAACCCATGTTTAATGCCTAATTGGTTTGATAATACCCCCATCTCTAAGCTTTACCAATTCCTCCTACATTTTTGGTTCCAATGTTGGGTTAATAGGTCTTTGTCTTTTCCTAAATGGCTTTACATCTGGCTTCAACGAGATTTCATGTTGAAACAAATCTTCCCTGTATGCCTTGAGATCTTAATAATACCATGCAAACACATGTTTATATTTTCTCAATAATGCAATCAACATTCTTTGAATTTTTGGGCTTATTTTCTTTCCAATGTATACCTTTTTGGTGCCAGTTTAGTCCCTAAATTGATTTCTTTAATGTCCTCTCTCATGACTGGTATCTATTTCATAAGGGATCGATCATTCCCATCATACACCCTCTCCAATGCTACTAGCCCTTTGGGAAGCTTCTTAGTTCTAAGCTATAAGACCTCCTTCCCAAATACTATCTTCTTTCCATCTGCTTCTTCTACAAAATCATTAAAATTAATTTCTTTGGCTTCATATTGATCTATACAATGAAGAAACTTCAATAGGTCAGCATCATCACTAAAAACCTGCCAACTATATATATTATCAAGCACAATAGGTCTTGCTTTGAATTCAATCTGAGACACTCCACCCAATGTGATATCATCTCTCCTTAATGCTACATTGGCTAAAAAATTTGCCATTATGTTCTTCGACCTCTCAGTCCATTCAATGGAGAAAGCATCAAATAATTCAATTGTATCCCATACAACATTCTTGTACTGCTTCAGCCTCTTCTGTTTTGCTGCATAGTTTGATTTAATTTTAGAAACAACAAGCTTAGAATCCCCTATAATAGCTAGCATCTTGATCTTATGTTTTACAGTCATATTCAATCCTATTAGTAAAGCTTTATATTCTGCTATATTGTTCGTGCATTCAAATGCTAGAAAAAATGAATATTTAAAAGTAATTCCTTCAAGGGAAACAAACACTATTCCTACTCCATTACCTTCTTGGCTACAAGCTTCATCAAAGTACATTTTCCACACGCCATCACAATTTTTTGCAACATGCTTATCAATGGGATCAATATTGACTAATTCTGGCTGAGATGGTTCTATCTTAAAATTCCCAAGATCCATATCACAAAATCAATTGACTTGATTTTGAGGTACACAATCTACAATTGGGTTCATCCTTGGATCTCTGTACAACTTAACTTCTTGGCCATTCACTGGAATTGTTGCATAAGATAAATCAAATTGAACATTTCCCCCAACCACAACCATCCATTGTCTTGACAAAAGCATCCCAAACTGAGGAGGAGTATCAATTATTGTTATATCTATACTGTAGGCCATCTGAGGATAAGAAACTAATTTGATTTCAACATCTTTCATAACACCTACCACTAGAACATGCGTACTATCCATTGCAGAGCACTTCCCTTCATTAGTATCTACCTACATACCAAGTTGTTTCATAACTCCAACTAGCATGATATTGACTGCAGCGCCAGAGTCTATCATGCAATTCCTCAACAGTTTGTTATTTATAAGCAATGTGGTGAAAAAAGGTTCAACTTGTGGGGAATTTACCAATACATTACTTAAACATACTTCTGGGATAGTCTCTTTTTCTTGTTTATTAACTGTTTTAGTGGCCATTTGATTTTTAGAATTTTCACTTTTCTCATTTCCATTTGATATCAATTGTATTGCATTGTGTCTATATTCCTTAATTCTCATCATCTCAAGCAGTGGAACATACATTTTTACCTGAGATAAAGCCTGAGAGAAATCGAATGAAGAACCTTCTGCCTTAGTCATCTTCTTTTGTTCTAACGTTTCTCCTTTGAATTCTTCCTTTTGGATAGTCTTCTGCTCTTCTTTGTATGACTCTCTGTTCTCCTCCTTTTGGGCAAGCATATGTTTGTTCTCATTATGATGCTCATCTTTAGTTTTCTTCAAAACCCCTAGCGTCACTTCTTTGTCCCTCATAAATATACCCTTGGGAATGTTTTCCTTCTCATTCACTATCTTGTTTCTCAACCAGTACTTGCTCTTTGCTTGTTTGACTACAACAATGGTTATCCTCCTTATTTTCTCTTTAGTAGGTCTCCTTATATTGCATTTCGTAGGCACCTTAGCAGAGTGATATTCTACAAGACTATCTTCAGAATCAAAAAAAACTTATTGTTCAACCATGTGGACATTACACCTCTGATTCGAAACATCATACTGACAACCTTCATCTTCTGAAGATAAATAACCATCCTCATCAGGGTGAAAAGTATTCGAGGTCAAATACACCATGTGATCCTCTCCATTGTCACCCACTAACATTCCTTCTTCTTGCATTTCCTGAGCTACAACACAATAATATGAGGAATGTGGCTTATCACAAGTTTCGCACCAAAGATTATTATTTACCATATATGCACCCTTCTTCCTTAATGGATAAGGTGTTTCCTTGTTCCTAGGTCTATCAATTACAGGTTTTCCATCTTTCCAATTTGTATTATAAGGCATATCATGTAACCTAGGCCTCTCACTTTTGTGCATGTTCTCTTGTTTGTACTAATAATTATTTACTTGCTGAGGAGCCCTAGGATTATCTCTCCTACTGATCATCCCAACAACTTTCGTGTTGTTTTCAATAGTTAATGCTATCTTCTGGGCTTCAAGTAAATCTCTTGGAAACCTATTTCTTAGCTCATATCCTATTTTTGGATCAAATTCTTTGAAATAGACACTCAATGTTGTTGAGTCTAGCAACTTTGACCCCAGTGGTATCTTATTTTGCAATTTGTTAAATCTCCAGTTAAAATCATAAATTGACTCGTTCTAATTTTTTTGAATTCCCACTAATTCATGAAAAGTAGCATCTGGTGCACATAGATTTCCATACTGTTCAAAAAATTGATCTTGAAATTCTTGGACAGAATTAACAGAAGTTGTTGGTAGGCTATTGAACCAATCCCTAGCTTCTTTAGTGAGTGACATCATGAAAAACCTCATATGTAAGTCTTCATATGGTATATCTAAATCTTGGATAAAAGCATTAAATTTTTTTAAATGATCTTCAGCAGTAATAGCACTACTCCTTGTAAATTTAGGAACAAGACTCCTCCAACTGCTATCCATAGGGTAAGGGTATAATTGAAACCCTGTCAAATAAAACTGTCTGATCATTGTTGTATATTGTTGAGGGGGAGGGTTATGCATGTGTTGATACTAGTACATTAGATTATTGTATTGTGTATGAAGATATGACACATATTGCTGACCATGAGATGGTTGTGCATTTGTATGTTGTGTTGCAGTATATGGTGGATGGTTTGGCTACTTGTATTGATTTCCAATCTAATTCTAAGGAGCCTTTGGCTGATATGAAGACCCTACATTATTGTTTCCTTGTTTATGAGGTGGAACATACTTTGAAAGATTAGTTGCCTGAGCCTTAATTTGGATTTCCTATAATTTCAAGTCCTGTATTGCTTTTATCATTTGGGCCCTCTCTTGTTCATCCTTTGCTCTTTCTACTTCCTATTTATGAAACTCTAATTGTTCTTCTACTTCTTGATGAGTTGAGAACTCATAATTTTCTTGAGGAATCACATGGTCAATAGACTCATTTTGATTACCCTCCATTCTTTGATCATATTCCTGTTGAATTCTGATTCGTTCAGTTTCAAGTTTAGCATCAAACTCTACTTGTTTCTGAGGATTATAAAAAGGATTTCTTTGTTCTTCAGGGTACAAGGTTCTGCACTTGAATTATCTCTCCATGTATCATAACGGTCATATGTTTCACAATGTGGTCTTGATGCTTTGTCTCTGTTTGTTATGCACATGTCATCCTCTTTCTTCTTACCCTTATCATCCTTATCACCCTTATGTGTCCACTTACTATTACCACTAGGACCTCCTTTGTATTGGGATCTTCTACCATTCATGTTGAATTGATGCAATGTTTTTTACCAGAGTCGCCACTCACTTTATGAAAGGTGAGAAAATGAATCTATTCTTAATACTTTTTCTGAAACTTCTCAAAGTATGAATTTTTATATATGAATCTTATATGATGATCTTCAACCAGATATCCTGCAATAACTCCCCAGTAAAGTCACCAATTTGTTAGCTCTCAAAAATGTAGGTTTGAACCATGAAAGGTTGCCAAGCTTTCACAACGTTTCAGGGTAACAGACAAGGCCAAATGAATTGAACCTTCTTCTCTTTAGGTGCTGCTAGACCTAGGAGGGTATGCCTATAGAAATGAAGCAAAATTGACCTTTTCTTATCTCCTAAAGAAATTTCCCACACTGGAAAATAGGAGTGGATAAATGAGTCTAAATTTGGTATAAATTGTATAAGTAATATCGAGGAAAAAATATAATATGTTCATATGAAAAAGAAAAAAATGAAACTAACAAAATGGTAGACTAGTGCCTTATTGGGTGCATGGAGTCAAATGAAAATATGAAATGAGTAACTTCTTTCTAGCAGAAATTCAAATTGTTAGGCATATAGGTTTTTAAGTTTATAACGGGTATAAACATGCAAGAATATGACTATTGAGTTCTTCTTAATGATCCAAATGGGATTCACTAATTACTATGATTGATTAGGACTTAATCTTTCTTTGAAAGAACCAATTAATCCAATCACACAGATACAACAAATGTGCCCTGATAAACTGAAGTACATCCTTGACATATCAGTTTAAATAACTAGAAAACATCAACTTCGAAGACAACATCAACAATGCTTTCAATTAATACAACAAACAATTGAAACTAGAAAAATGCCGCAGAATCAAACAATTTCCATTTACATCTCCATTATTTCTTACATGCATCATAGTCTCATACAAAAACCATTTTTTTCTGTATTTTCTATTCACAATCTGTCTAACCCCCCATTCGCTGTCAAAAGTAAGTATTTATACATTAGCTACTTGAAGAGTTGCGTCCCTTCATATTTGCATCTCGGGAAATCCTTGCATTTAGGCCTTTACCACTGTTCTTTGGACTTCTGAAAAGACATCACATAGTCTCCCCGACATTCTGAGTCTCTCCGACCACCAACAGGTTACATATCACATTGATATCATGCAATCATACCAACACTTCAAGTCTCCCCAATGACTATTTTGTATCTTTGCTTATAATGCTATGTTCTCCTGTAGTTATACCGATGCTATGTGTCTCTCCGATGGTTATTCCTTCAATCACGAGTATATCGCTGAGACTCACACCGATAAAAACCATTGCTATAACTTAATGGGTCTGCAAAATGTTCCACAGATTACTTTGTGTCTTGTAGAAACATCTCCTTAGGTTCAACTTTTGATTGCCGAGACTTAACAATTTTCCTGCCGATGAAGCAATACTTGACATGACTTTCCTAGCTTTTTCCGGTGAAACCTATCTCACCGAATGCACCTCCAAGTTTAAATCTTGTCGTTGTGACATAGGGGTCGATAAGACTCCTTGACTTCATTATGATGGTAACAACGGGACCCACCTTTGGCTTTATCATTAAGACCAAACAAATGTTGCAAGACATTACACTGATGACTATTGTCTCAGTGACACAACTCTTTGCATTCTGATCAGTATAACTTACAATGGCTTGTTATAACATATACCGATAACCATTGTCTCAGCGATAAAATCCTTATTTTGTTAAGACAGTGAACTGCATCATGCCAATATGAATCTTTCATCAGTGAAACACCTCCAACCTCTTGCCGATAGTTTGCAAAAAGAAAAACATTAATATAAAAAGCTCTATGGATTGGGAATACCCTCATCATCTCATGCTGATATGGCTTATAAGTTCAAACGCTTAGGGCCGGGTGAATTTTACAGGGCCAAACAATGAAAAATGATAGAAGTATGGGCAGAAATGTCACTCAGAGTGGATGGCATGGGCTTCTCGAGAGATTTTACGGGTACAAGCAGTCATAAAATTTCTCAAAATTTCACAATTTTAACAACTCTATTGAAGATGTTGGTGGGGATTCTATGCCACAATCCTGCAAAACATCATTATTATGAAAATCTAAACATATAAAATGATAAACATCATAATGGTTAGAGAATTCAATATTTAGTCTACAACAACAAGTAGTGTGTGTGAGATTTATCTTGATATAAAAAGGTTTAAGCATTTCAAAAAATCTTTGACAAATACTAATTTGAGGATAATCCTTTTGAAATTTATGAAAAAATTGGGTTTGAGTCATATCCAAAAAATGCTTTAGATGAGGCTCACATTTCTGACTAATGATTCTCCTTCTTACCACATCCTTTTAATTCATAGATGGCCTTGTGTTATTCCTCTAGTACTCTTCAAGTAGTGTTCTCAATGCTTCAACAACTTTTTTATCTTTTCGTGTTAGTCTCCCCGAGAATGCCCATAATTCATTTGAATCAGTGCCCTCAATTCTTTGCCACCTTTGAATGATTTTTGATAAAGTTTTTCTACTAATTCTCATTTGTTCACTCATCTATCTAATGAGATGAGCTCTCTTTGTTTGACTACTTACTAGAGTCGATGTAATGACACATCAAGTGACATTACTATCCTTTGAGTGTGAGGTCTTACCCACACTCTCATAAGCATCCATTAGATTCTTCACAATATTGTTTTCACTTGATACATTCAATGTTCTTAACCCAAGAGTATTCATGATGTTTCTATACTTTATACCCCACATCATTTCAAAAAATAGTTTACATCTTGTGGTCTCATTTAGCCTTTCAAAGAATAATTTTCAAATCTTATCTGCATATCTTCTACAAGTGTGTGCTAGAATCTTACCTTCCATGTGCTGCAAAATATCCTTATCAATATTAATCAAATACTTTGGCTTTCTAATCTCTCTCTCTCTCTCACTCACTCCTCTTGTCTCTCTCCCCTCTACCTCT
>VDFB02193867.1:731601350-731615836 GCA_007258455.2 Sequoia sempervirens | reverse complement strand
CTACCCTCTACCCTATAAACCCTTAAACACGCAACCCTAAAACCTAAAACCTAAACCCTTAAATCCTAAACCCTTCAACCCTCTACCCTCTACCCTCAACCCTCAACGCTAACCCCTCAACCCTTAAACTGTAATCCATCAAACCCTATACCCTATACCCTATACATTGGACCCTCAACCCTAATCCCCCAACCCTATACCCTAAATTCTCTACCCTTAACCTTAAACCCTCTACCCTCTACCCTCTACCCTATACATTAAACCCTTAACCCTCAATTCTTAACCCTCAACCATTAATCCCTCAATCCTCAACCCTCAACCCTTAACCCCGATACCCTCTACCATATACATTTGAATCTTAACCCCATTCCTTCAACCATATGTACCCTTAATCCTAATCCATCAACCCTATACCCTCTATTCTCAACCCTGTACCCTATACATTGGATCCTTAACCCTCATATATCTATGTCCCTCCCTCCTCTTCTCCTCTTCTCTCCTTCTCTATATCTCACTTCTCCCCCCATATCTCTATCCATACATCCCTCCCTCTCTACCCTAATCCCTCAACCCTTAAAACCTTAAACACACAACCCTAAGTCTTAAACCCTCAACCCTCAACCCTTAAACACTAAACTCTTAAACTCTCTACCCTCTACCCTCAACACAATACCCTCTACCCTAAACCATAATACCTCAACTATTACTCCCTTAAATCCAAGAAAACTATCTACCATAATCCCTAAACCCTCAACCCTTAATCCCTTAACCCTTAAACCCTCAACCCTCTACCCTTAACCCTTAAATCCTAATCCCTCAACCCCTATACCCTCTACCCTATACATTGGACCCTCAACCCTAATCCACCGCCCATATACCCTATATCCTCAATCCTTTACCCTCTACCCTATACATTAAACCCTCAACCCTCAATTCTTAAGCCTCAACCCTTAATCCCTCAACCCTCAATGCTTAATCCCTAAACCATCAACCCTTATAACATCTACCATTTACATTGGACCCTCAACCTAATCCTTCAACCATATACCATCAAACCTATACCCTAAACCCTCTACCCTCAAATCTAAACCCTTTAACCCTAAACCCTTAAACCTTCTACCCTATACCCTCAACCCAATACCCTCTACCATCGACCCTAATCCCTCAACCCTCAACCCTTAAACACTAATACCATAGAAACCATCAAACCTATGTTGGAATATGGATTCTAGTGTTGTCATTGATGGCAACCTAAATCTTTGATCCAGTCCACGTGTCAGTATTTGACCATACTAAAAGATAGAGTGAAGAACAAGGTATCTGACTAAAGTTGAGTTTGTCGATCCATATGCATTATCAGTTTATCAGTTTTGGTTGTGGATATCAGGGAAGGTCGTTAGGTATATGGAATATCTTATTGTCAAGTTTTTTGTTGTCGCATCAAGTGGTGTATGAGTTAGGAGATCCAGTCATTTGATTTTTTGTTCATTAGTGTATGAAGGTCGACTAAGTAAATGTAGCATGTTACAGATGTTCAAGGCGAAATTGTTTGAGGTATTTTTGGGTTTGTGGATTTTTGTTTGGGTCCTCACTATGTTGTGGCTGACTTTGGATGGTGTGCATTGAAAATCATTTATGATTTGAGTCGACAGTTGAAAAATATTTTCTATTTTATTAAAGTCGACATGAAGCAATTAAATCCTTGGTAGCAGATATATATAAGAGATTAGTTAATTCATTTTGGTGTATATATGTGTGTGTTTTTGAAGTGTGTTGATGTATATTGTGAATATTAGAAGGGTTGCAGAGTGATTATGCACAGTTTCACTTGTGCAGAAGAGGTTTTTGTGAAGCGAATTGAGGCAGAATAGAGCAAAGTGTAGAATCAGATAGAAGGTCCAAAATTTGATTTATGAGCCTAACAAAAAATGTAACCAGGAATTTGTAGATGCTACTTTCTTAGTTCAACCTTAAGATGTAATCCAAATATTTTTTAAGTGAGCCTTCCTAATTTTGAGTAGTGCGCTTTAGGCAATGTGCCTGAATGCAAGTGCATTCACATTTTGTAAAACACTTATAATTGAGTACTCAAATTGGGTATTGACCTCCATTGTCATTTTTCCCCTAATAGGGTTTCCACGTAAAAATCCTTGTGTTATGGTGTTGTGGATGATTGCTTTATGTGTTTGTATCTTTCTCTTGGTTAAATTTTATAAGTGGTTTAAAGATAAGATTCATGATGTTAAATATTGTTGAACACTTATTCATCCCCCCTCTCAGTGTTCCCTGATTCCAACAATAGGTATCAAAGCTAAGTTCCTCAAAAGGAGTTTAACAATTTGAGGTGGATCTTGGAATGTAATGGACTCTAGCAGTCTTAAGCAGTAGCTTGTGGTGGAACTTGATGATCTTGATCAATCTAGAGTAGAAGTCTGGCAATTGAAAGGAAATCTTAAGGATGCTAATAAATTCATTTAGAAGTTGAAGGATCAAATTATCAAATCCAGGGACAAGAGGAAGGATCTCTATGATCAGATTAAGAAAAAAGAGAGAAAAAACATGGATGATGATCATTTGAATCAAACCTTGAAGGAAATAACTAAAGAATGTGAAAAGCTTTCTAGAGACAATGCTACCCTAAAGCATGAGATGGAATCTATGGTGATGAAGCTAACTAAGGAGATTGAAAATAGAAAGAAGAATGAGGAAAATATTGCACAATCCCTAAAAGAAAGATCTAATGAATGCAACAAAATTAATGGTGAATTCATTTAGTTGGAGATTGAACTGCAACAATCCAAAGATAATGAACAAGAACTTGAAAGAAAGATTGTTATTCTTAGGGATGAACTTGCTACTGCAAATGAATACAAGGAGAAGTTCAAGATTAGATCAGTTAAGCTTGATGAGCCGAATCAAGGACAAAAG
The DNA here is from genome assembly GCA_007258455.2 of Sequoia sempervirens. Lineage (NCBI taxonomy): Eukaryota > Viridiplantae > Streptophyta > Pinopsida > Cupressales > Cupressaceae > Sequoia > Sequoia sempervirens. Next base: position 731,612,908 of record VDFB02193867.1, on the reverse strand, counting down.
AATAGAAATGACAAGTGAGGTCTTGGATATGAGAAAGGAGAAAGTTCTAGATTTGGACAAAGGAATTTTAGGCAAGGAAATCAAATGAACAAAGAAAAAAGGCATTTGGTAAGACAACCTAATGCTCAAAATTTTAATGGATACTATTTTTCTTGCAATAAATTTGGTCATATGGCTATTCCATGTAGAAATAAAATGAAATCAAGAAATTCAGCATTCTTCGGTCAGTGCTTCAATTACAATAAGTTTGGTCATAAGTTAATTGAATGCAGAAATATGTCAAACAACTCTGTTAAGAGAAGAAATGTAAAATGTTATATATATGGAAGATTTGGGCATATTGCTCAATGGAATGACTGGTCTAGACAAGGAAATTTTGTGTGCTACAATTGCAATAAATACAGTCACATTGCAAGACTCTATAGAAACAAAAATATGGATAGAAGAGGTCCAAGATACAAAGGCATAAATACGTAGAAAGATGAAAAAGGATAAGGGAAAGAAAATATGGATGATATAAGAGATAAAATGAAGAAGACATGGGTAAGAAAGAGTGATTTTGTTGCAGGAAAGGAGCCAACACCAAAACTTACTTCTAGTAATTCCTCTAGGAATTTATTTTAGGCCATTGGCTCAGGGGGAGCTGTCAAGAAAATCCTTCAAACCCCTGTCGGTAATTAACATTGGGATGTGGATGAGTGTAGTGGATGCACTGATGATCTACTAATGATGTGGAATCAGTTGGAAAGGATATTATGTTGAATTAAAGGTCCACAAAAGTTTTCTTGTTTGATGACTAAGAAAACAAGGCATCCAAATAAGTCAAGGAAAAAACATTTATTACAACAAAAGGTTAGGTGTGTGAGTTATAAAAAGGGAAATTTGAAACCTTCATTTTCCACTTTGTATCGAAGAGAAAAAGAAGGAGATCACTCTACAAACAAAATTTTGAAAGCATGTAGTCAATTCGGCAACGAAACCCTAATCCATCAAGCACTTCTATTGTATTGAAGAATTTCCATTTAATTTGTAGATGAATTTATTTGGTAGAGTCAAATCATGAGTATGGAAGGTAAAATGGAACAAATCAAAGGAATGACAAACCTAGATGAGCATAGCAGTGAGAAGATTAGAGCTATAAGAAAAATGTTGTTGCTCGATGAATTGAAATGGCTAAAAGAAGTGAAACACAAAAGCTTGGATGTTTGGAGTGAATTTCCCTATTTCATTAACACAAAAATCATTGAGTTTGTTCTGAACAAGTTGAGTGATGATATTCTAACTCTAGAAAAACCTTGCCATATCTTGAAAGAATTTATTTTAGTTGCAACTGGGTTATGCAAAGTCGGGGATGTGCTGAGAAAGAAGTAAATTCAAAATAAAGAAGTTGAAACCCTAACTGGAGTAACTAGAGATCAAAGGGAACTGATAATCTCCACAATTAAAGATTTAGTGACAAGGTACATTGTTCATGGAGTATCCTATAAAATTCTTTTTAGAAATAGAGATGGTGCAACTTCGGCAGGTGTTGTTTACATTTCTCACAAGATGATAATGGAAGATGAGGATTTTCACCTTTGCAGATTACTAAAAGATCAACTGATGGAGAACATAAAACTAACAAAGATGATAGGCTACCCTTTTAGGTTTGGTACTTTCGTTAAATGTCTTGTGATGTATTTTCTAAATTGCTTGCCCTTGATCAACAATGTAATATGGGGAGAGAGTGAACTAGTTTGCAAGCAAATTTACATACATTCTAACAATTTGGAAAAATGTGATCAAGAATATGAAAGTTTCTTCAACGGTTTGCTAGGTAAGTCTGATTCAATTGGTATTTCCATTCTAGTAAGAGCACTTGAAGTTGGTTCCTCCTCCGGTGAGATGGAAAGAAAGAAGAAAAAAGCAAAATAAATTGCTATTTGTACCCCACCAGCATGCAAAACTCCAAGAGTTGAAGGGAAAGGAAAAGAAAAAGTGATTTTGGACATACCAGATGAGGAATATGATAAGGAAACTAAGGACACCCAATGAAAAGAACAAGAAAAAGCAATGTCAGGAGAAAGTGAAGGAGAAGGTGACTTAACCAAAGAAAATCTATTGCAACTTATTCATGAGAAAGATGGAATGTAGATAGCAAACATGTGGTCTATCAGACCTTCATATGATCAAGACATGATCTTAAGTGTACTAAGTTCTCATTTTGTGCACAACCGTATTAATTTGAAGAGTTTGTATAATACACTGCCATAAGAGATGATTGAATGCATCAAGGAAATCATGGACTCTGAGTTTCAGAACAAGGAGAGGTAATTCTTCCCCTGAAGAAGCAATATAGGTTGTCACATACCAAACTGAAAAGGCACATGAATCAATGAAGGCAATGCATAAGCACAAAAAATGACATGTACAACCATTGTCTTTGATGGCCTCATGCAATCAGCAAGTACAAAGAGAAGTTGGAACAAATGGAAAAAGAGTTGAACAGTATTGGAATTTTTTTTAGCATGTCTCAGGATGTTGATGGTGAAATTAAGAAAAGGATTCATGAATTACAAGCGGAGCATACAAATCTTCAAAACACTAAGAACAAGATTGTTGATACCTTTTGGAAAGTGAAGGACATAACAAAATGTAGGTTGGAACAATTGATTGAAATACTGAGGAAAGGAGAGAAATTAAAAGAATCCTTCACCATTCTAGAATCCCTCATCAAGATTATAAACTAGACATCTTCAAACAACATGATCATAATCACCGGTATTGCAGTAGAAGCATGGAAGAAGTTTCTTCTAGAGATGAAGGAAAAATACAAAATAATCTTCAAATAGCTGTTGTATTTCTTCAAAAAAAAAATTAGTTTTTGCTTAATTTTTTGGTTACACTTCATAGGGGGAGAAAGTAAAATATTTTATTATATTTTTTTCATTGACGTCAAAGGGGGAGAGAGAGCAGTGGAAAATTCCTTATCAAACTCAAGGGGAGTTTTGTTAGGAGTTTTGTCAGCTATGGATTTTTGGAGTTTTGAAGGTTCTGACACTTAGTCATTTTTCACTAAGTGTTGCCATCAATGCCATAGGGGGAGATTGTTGGAATATGGCTTATGGTGTTGTCACTGATGGCAACCTAAGTCTTTGATCTTGTCCACATGTCAATATTTGACCATACTGGAAGACAAAGTGAAGAACAGGGTATCCGGCTAAAGTTGAGTTTGTCGATCCATATGCATTATTATTTTATCAATTTTGGTTGTGGATCTTAGGAAAGGTCATTGGGTATCTGGAATTTATTATTCTCAATTTTTGTGCTATCACATCAAGTGGTGTACAAGTTAGGAGATCTAGTTGTTCAATTTTCTATTCATTGGTGTATGAAGGCCGACTAAGTAAATGTAGCATGTTGTGGATGTTCAAGGTGAAATTGTTTGAGGTATTTTAAGGCTTATGGATTTTGTTTTGGGTCCTCACTATGCTGTGGCTGACTTTGGATTGTGTGCATTGAAAATAATTTATGATTTGAGTCGACAATTGGTAAATATTTTCTATTTTATTGAAGCCGACATGAAGCGATTAAATCCTTGGTAGCGGATATATATAAGAGATTAGTTAATTCATTTTGGTGTATGTATGTGTGTGTGTTTGAAGTGTGTTGATGTATATTGTGAATATTAGAAGGTTTGTTGGAATATTTTCCTCAATCCATACTAACATTAACTCCTGGAGGGAAAAGTCGCTGTGACATTAATCATGTCTGGCTGACTAGCTATTCTGAATTCTCTTGAAATGTTCATATCACCGAGAAAAAGTAGATGTCTTGTTGAATGATGTTATCGCTATGACTAGAAGCATTCACTATGACCTTTTGTCGAGTGGAGACCTCTAGCCAACAAAATTCTCTTATCGGGCGTCGGGGAGACTCACAGTGACTGGGGTCTTCAGGGTGACTTGATTGCTCGGTATGAAGTCCCAGCGACTGAAGGGAGTCTCACCAATAGATCATCGGGCTAACACAAGGGCTTCAGTAAGATGTCCCAATGAGAATGGAAGGTCATGCCGATGGGGATACAACTGAAGTCATCAAAGTAACTCAAGGCGATCGGTATGAAGTCTCGGCGAAAGACAAATTTCTTATCGACTATTATTTTGCACTCGGTATGACTTGAGACCTCGGTGTGATGTCTCGGCGAAAGCGATAAGTCTCACTAACTAGTGGATGCTTCGAAACAACATGAACACTCAGTGAAAGGTCTTGGCGAAAGATAAAAGTCTTGTTGACTTAGTAAGACATGTTTGCTTGGAGTGAAGTCTTGGCGAAAGACAAATGTCTTGCCGACTGTCAGGTGCTTTGGTGAAACTTGAGGAGACTCGGTGAAACCTCTTGGCTAATGAAAAAGTCTTGTCAATGGCAATGTTGAAATCGATGTGACTTTTGAGCATCGGTATGAGTCTTGCCGATGAGAAATCTCTTGCCGATAGGAATGAAATGGTTATCGGTGGATTCAGTATGACTCATGGTGTTCACTATTTCATCTTGTCGACTGGTGGAACCTACATCGACATCGAATGTTGGCTATGTTGGCATCAGGAAAAAATGGTTAGTGTCTCACCAACATGCCAACATAGGTTGAATGCCCTTGACCATTTGACCATCCTATGTGGAGCCTCGTGGACCAATCAGAGGAAGCGAATTTCAAATGGATGGTAGTTTGATTTTTGCAACAACTACAATGCTGGAGGTGAATTGCATGCAAGGAAAAATCAATCGCTCGAAAGGAAATTGTCTATGATGGGTAATGGCAGGTAAGGATGAACAGAAGGTAAAAATTAGAATGTGATAAGATTTAAAGAATTGATTATGAGTTGGAAATTAGAGGATGTTGTTGAGAGCAATTTTTGTAAGAGATTGAACAGTGAATGAAGCTACTGTGAACTGATACCAGAGAGTTGTATCTCTGCATTGTATGTAATTGTTTGTTACTATAATACAAAGAGATCCAGCTTGGTGTGGTAGGTTTTTTCCCAAAAGGTTTTCCCACGTAAATCTGTTGTTCATTGTCTTTAAGTATCTTCTCTAGATTTATGTAAATCTTTCATGTGTGTCTTAATTAGATTGTAATTTGGAAATTAAAAGTACTGTCTGCTTCCTTCCCTGTGGTTTTGACGTTAGGAAAGTTGCTTCCGCACCTTTGCTTTCCTTACAAGTGGTATCAGAGCCTGGCCAATTGTGTTATTCTTGTGTGTGGGTTGGGTTTTTTGTGTCAATTCTTTTTCAGTGGGAGTTTTGTAGAGGTCTGATAGTTTAATTAAAAATTAAGGTGGAAAGCACATCTAGAAAGATGAATATAGAGAAATTCAATGGTAGCAATTTTGAGTTGTGGAAACTTAAAATGGAAGATCTGTTAGTGGACCAAGATCTTTGGAATGTTGTGTCTAGAACAATGCCTCAAGGCATGAAGCAAGAGGATTGGGATCTTGCAGATAGAAATTCTAAGGGGCTGGTAAGTCTCTGTTTGGAAAACTTTGTTCTTCTAAACATGCATGAAGAAAAGACTGCATCTTCCTTGTGGAAATGACTGGCATCTATTTATCAAGGCAAGTCCTTAGTGAAAAAAATGTTTTTGAGGAAGAATTTGTACTCTTTGAGAATGCAGGAGGGAGGATCAGTTGCTGATCATTTGAATGCATTCAATATGCTGATTTCTCAGTTAACATCTGTTGGTGTGAAGATTGAAGATGAAGATCCTTACATGCTATTGCTATGTTATTTGTCATATTCTTGGGATCATCTGGTGATGGCTATTGGGAGTATGACATCCACTTTCAAGATGGAAGATGTTGTTGCTTCTTTGTTGTCAAAAGAAATGAGAAGAAAATCTTCTGAGATGGCAAAGGAGGCTCTGGCTATTAGAGGCAGATCGAAGGAGAAAGGCAAGAAGAAGGACAAGAAATCCAGATCAAAATCAAGAGGGAGATCAAAGTCTCTTGGCAAGAAGTCCAAGGTGAAATGCTGAAATTGTGGGCAACCTGGTCATGTCTGAAGGGATTACAAGGAGGAGAAAAAGAAGAAGAAGAAAACCTCTTCTGACAATGATTCTTCTTAGAGTGATGCAGATGCCTTCATTGTAGCTTTGGCTATGCAGGCATCTAATGATGTCTGGTTGATTGATTCTGGAGCATCTTTCCACTTGACATCTCATAGAGACTGGTTCATGAAGTATGAAAACTATGATGGTGAAAAGATGTATTTGGCAAGTGATTCATCTTTGGAAATTGTTGGTCTTGGAAGAGTCAGAATTCGATTCCCTAATGGAAGAGTGAAGGGAATCAATGATGTGATGCATATACCAGGTCTGGCTCGTAATTTACTTTCTGTAAGTAAGCTGAATGATATTGGAGTGCATGCCACATTCTCTAGAAATGGCTGCAAGATGACTAAAGGTTCTATGGTGCTAGCAAGGGGTGCTCGTATTGGTACCTTGTACAAGCTGGATGCACAAGCTATTCAATGCAATAGTGTCTCTACAAAGTCACTTAAGGATACTCATGGAAACAAGAAGGAAAACATTCCTGATGGTGTAAACTCCATGGAGGTAAAAATTCCAGTAGAAAAGACAATGCTCTAGCATCATAGGCTAGGCCACATTGGTGAGAAAGGTTTAAAAACCTTGAAAAATAAAAACCTAGTAGAAGGGCTTGAAGATTGTAACCTTGAGTTTGAATTATGTGAACATTGCATATATGGTAAACAACACTATGTTTCATTTTACTCCAATCCTCACAAATATTCTAGTTTGATTGATTATATACATTCTGATGTGTTTGGTCTAGTGAATGCTCCTTCTTTATCTAAATCAAGATACTATGTGTCATTTATTGACGATTATTCAAGAACATTTGTATATTTTCTGAAAAGTAAATTAGAAGTGTTCAGTCAGTTTAAGGAATTTAAAAACCTTGTAGAAAATTAGACTGGTAGAAAAATAAAATGTTTAAGGACTGACAATGGTGGTTAGATTTGTTCAGATGAATTCGAAAGGTACTGTAAAGATCATGGGGTTAAAAGACATAAGACTACACCTTACACTCCACAGCAAAATGGAGTTGATGAAAGGTTCAATAGGATAGTAATGGAAAGAGCACGAAGTATGTTGAGCAGTGTCGGCTTGGAGGAGAAGTTTTGGGCTGAAGCAGTCCCTACAACATGTTACTTGGTAAATCATTCTCCTAACTCTGCTCATATTGAGAAGATGCCTTTGGAAGCATGGTCTGGAAAGAATCCCTCTCTAAGACATATTTGTGTCTTTGGCTGTGAGGCATATGCATATGTACCATTTGAAAAAAGATCTAAGTTGGAAAACAAAGCTGTAAAGTGTATTTTTATTGGCTATAGTGCTGGCATAAAAGGATACAAGCTTTGGAATCCTGAAACTAAGAATGTTTTGTACAGCAGAAGCATTATCTTTCATGAGCTGAAACCTTCTACATTGGATCTGTAGTTAGAGAAGAAATCAAAAAATAAAAAGGATGTAGCAGGAATTCCTCCTACACCAAATAAAGAGGAATTGAAAAAACAAAATGTACCCGATATTGAGGAAAGCTCAAGTAGCTCTGAAAGTTCTGAAGAAGATGAAGAACCACCTCAACCTCAACCTGTGAGGAGGTCAACTCATGAAAGAAAGCAACCTAATAGGTATGGGTTTTCTTTGATAGATTCTACTTGTGCCTATGCTTTAATTTCTAGCACTGATGAACCTAGGACTGTGAAAGAGGCATTTAAAATGTATGATTCAAACTCTTGTTTGGAAGCCATGAATGACGAAATGGAATCATTAGAAAAGAATGATACCTGGAGTTTGGTGCCATTTCCTAAAGGCAAAAAAGTTGTGCTCTGTAAATGGGTGTTTAAAAAGAAAATTGGTCTGGATGGCAATGTAGAAAAATATAAAGCAAGGCTGGTTGCAAAAGGTTATTCCCAGGTAGAGGGAATTGATTATGGAGAAATATTCTCTCCTATAGCTAAGCTAAAATCTATTAGATTTATTTTCTCACTTGCATCAGCGTATGACTTAAAGATTGAACAGATGGATGTGAAGACAACATTTCTTCATGGTGATCTTGAAGAAGAAATTTATATGTCCCAGCCGGAGCACTTTGTGGAAAAGGGTAAAGAAAGACTAGTTTGCAAGTTGAAGAAATCTTTGTATGGGTTAAAACAGTCTCCTAGAATGTGGTACCAAAAGTTTGAAACATTTTTTTTGTCATTGGGATTTGTAAGATCAAAATCTAATCATTGTGTGTATTACAAAGCTAAAAGTGATCAAGTTCTTATTATTGCTCTCTATGTTGATGATATGTTGTTCATAGGCAATAGCAAGCTAATGATTTTTGATCTTAAGTCTCAGTTGTCTACAAAGTTCGAAAAGAAAGATCTTGGTGTGGCAAGGTATATTCTAGGAATGGAAACAACTAGGCATAGGAAGAATAGGAAACTCTGGCTCAGTCAGAGTAAGTATATCATGACTATTCTAGAGAGATTTTGTATGACTGATTGCAAGTAGCTAGTTGTTCCATTTATGCAGGGAACAAAGCTATCTATTAAGGATTGTCCAAAATCTCCTACTGAGATGAAGGATATGACCAGTGTGCCATATGCTAGTGTGGCTGGTAGTCTAATGTATGCAATGGTTTGTACAAGGCTAGACATTGCCCAAGCAGTGGGAGTTCTTAGTTGGTTTATGGCTAATCCTGGAAGGACACATTGGGATGCTGTGAAGAGAGTTTTTAGATATCTGAAGGGGACTTCAGAATATGCTCTGTGTTACCATGGCAACTTGGTTGAATCACAAAGGACTCTCAGCATTCAAGGTTGTGGATTCTGATTGGGTAGGGGACATTGACAACAGAAGATCCACCAGTGGATATGTTTTCATGATGAATGGTGGTGTAGTGAGTTGGATGAGCAAGCGGTAGGTTGTAGTCGCTTTGTCCACTATAGAGGTAGAATACATGACAACTACACATGCCTATAAAGAAGCAATTTGGTTAAAACATTTATGTTCTAACATTGGTTTTGATGCAGGAAAAATTACAATTTACTGTGATAGTCGGAGTGCTATATGTTTGGCAAAAAATCCTACTTTCCATGCCAGGATGAAACATATAGATGTATAGTATCACTTTGTATGAGATATGGTGGAGGATGGGAAGGTCTCTTTGGAGAAAGTGGATACTCTAGAAAATGTTGCAGATGCATTGACGAAGCCTATGAGCACAAACAAATACAAGTGGTGTGCCAGTTTGATGGGCCTCTTGGCCCATGAATTTCAGTAGTTTTATTATGCTTGGGAGTTGTTAGTAAGGTCTTTGTAAAGTGGGAGATTCTTGGAATATTTTCCTCAATCCATACTGACATGTAACTCCTGGAGGGAAAAGTCACTGTAACATTAATCATGTCTGGCCGACTAGCTGTTCTAAATTCTCTTGAAATGTTCATGTCACCGAGACAAAGTGGATGTCTTGCTGAATGATGTTATCACTGTGACTAGAAGCATTCACTGTAACCTTTTGTTGAGTAGAGACCTCTGGCTGACAAAATGCTCTTATTGGGCATCGAGGAGACTCACAGCAACTAGGGTCTTTGGGGTGACTTGATCACTCAATATGAAGTCCCAGCGATTGAAGGTTGTCTAACCAATAGATCATCGGGCTAACACAAGGGCTTCGGTAAGATGTCCTGGTGAGAATGGAAGGTCACGCCGATGGGGATACAATTCAAGTCATTGGAGTAGCTCAAGGCAATTAGTATGAAGTCTTGGCAAAAGAAAAAAGTCTTGCCGACTATTATTTAGCGCTCAGTATGACTTGAACCTCAGTGTGATGTCTCAGTGAAAGTGATAAGTCTCGTTGACTGGTGGATGCTTCAGAACAACATGAAGACTCGGTGAAAGGTCTTGGTGAAAGAGAAAAGTCTTTCTAACTTGGTAAGACATGTTTTCTCAGAGTGAATTCTTGGCGAAAGATGAATGTCTTGCTAATTGTCAGGTGCTTCGGTGAAACTTGAGGAGACTTGGCAAAACCTCTTGGCAAACGAAAAAGTCTTGCCGATGGAAAAGTTGAAATCAATGTGACTTGTGAGCATCGATATGAATCTCTCTGATGAGAAATCTCTTGTTGATAGGAATTAAATGGTTATTGGTGGATTCGGTATGACTCATGGCGCTCGCTATTTCATCTTGCCGACTGGTGGAACCTACGCCAATATCGAATGTTGGCTGTGTTGGCATCGAGGAGACACAGTTAGTGTCTCACCGACATGCCAACACAAGTTGAACACCCTTGACCATTTGACCATCCTATGTGGAGCCTCATGGACCAATTAGAGGAAGCAAATTTCAAATGGATGGCAGTTTGATTTTTGCAACAGCTGTAACGCTGGAGGTGAACTGCATGCAAGGAAAAATCAATCGCTCAAAAGGAAATTGTCTATGATGGGTAATAGTGGATAAGGATGAACAGAAGGTAAAAATTAGAATGTGATAATATTTAAAGAATCAATTCTGAGTTGGAAATTAAAGGATGTTGTTGAGAGCAATTTCTGTAAGAGATTGAATAGTGAATGAAGCTATTGTGAACTAATACTAGAGAGTTGTATCTATGCATTATATGTAATTGTTTGTTACTGTAATACAAAGAGATTCAGCTTGGTGTGGTGGGTTTTTTCCTGAAAGGGTTTCCCATGTAAATCTGTTGTTCATTGTCTTTGAGTATCTTCTCTGTTTCTGTAAATCTTTCATGTGTGTCTTAGTTAGATTGTAATTTGGAAATTAAAAGTAGTTTCTGCTTACTTCCCTGTGGTTTTGACGTTAGGAAAGTTGCTTCCACACCTCTTCTTTCCTTACAAGGTTTGTAGAGTGATTATGCATAATTTCACTTGTGTTGAAGAGTTTTTATGAAGCGAATTGAGGCAGAACAGAGCGAAGTGTCAAATTAGATAGAAGGTCTAGAATTTGATTTATAAGCCTAACCGGAATTGTAACCAGACATTTTTAGATGCTACTTTCTCAGTTCAACCTTTTGATATAATCCAAATATTTTGTAAGGAAGTGAGCCTTCCTGATTTTGAGTAGTGAGCTCTAGGTAGTGTGCCTGAATGCAAGTGCATTCCTATTTTGTAAAACACTTATATTTGAGTACTGAAATTGTGGATTGACCTCCAACATGGTTTTTCCTCTAACAGGGTTTCCATGTAAAAATCCTTGTGTTATGGTGTTGTGGATGATTTCTTTATGTGTTTGTATCTTTCTCTTGGTTGAATGTTATAAGTAGTTTAAAGATCAAATTGATGATGTTAAATATTGTTGAACAATGATTCACCCCCCTCTTAGTGTTCCCTAATTCCAACACCCTATAGGTCCTCCACCCTATTCCCTCAACCCATATCACTTTCTCTCTATCTATACATCTCACCTCTCCCTCCCTCCCTCTCTCCTACCCTCTCTAATTGTCTCTATCTACCCTCTCCCTCTTTCTACATACCTCTCAATCAATCAATCCATACCC
>VDFB02193867.1:731589006-731601250 GCA_007258455.2 Sequoia sempervirens | reverse complement strand
AAAGTATTTATCAAACTAATAAAACATTAAAGTTAATAATCACGGGACTTCTTATCACAATATACTCATCATATTTAAGTCATATAAAGGTCTATATCCTATCCCATAAACAGACTGAATGTTTGTTTTAGCATAATAAAAATAGCAAAGTATTTATAAAAGTATGATCAAAATGTGCCAAAGACTTAGCTCATCACTCCCCTCAACCAACTACTTATTGGACCCTTCAACAAGTCTAGCATTCCTTCTAGAAAACTCTCTCAGATTTGCACTCAGTTGCTGTCCACATTTGCCATTCTGGAAACTCCAAAAGTGAGCTCGCATTGCCTCTAGCCTTTGCCATCTATTATCTTTAGAACTTTTGTTATAAGTGTTGGTATCCCCCTGTATAGCCAATAATGGCCATAGGAGAATAGGCAGCTACATAACCAAGGGCAACCAATTCTCCTTCTTTGTTCTAGCATTCCTCATGTACCTCTCTTCCCTTCTGGTTGCTGCATACAAGGTATTGGGAGTATGTGGTTCTACTTTCTTTAATTGAAATGAAAGATGCTCCCATCTATTCTGAATGTGCAGGGTTGCAACATTAAAATCACTATTTATAATTTGGGATTATTGAGAAAATACGTCTTGTCTTAGAGGCTCAATTAGTGGCCTAGCTCTTTCATCTCTCCACAATTTCTTCCAATCAAAGTAAATACCCATTCCATTTCTAGATTCATTTCTTACAGACAATGGCATATTTACTTCATCATGCATATGGCTATCAAATTGTTCTCCTCTACTTATTTCATTGGTGATCCAAGAGATTAGAGCATTGATATGAATATCACTGACATAACATAAGGGATTCCATTCCTTATCCTGGGATATAGCCAAATTGTGCAAATAAAATTCACACAAGAGGTTCTTGATGTGCAGAGGTGAATGCCTATATGCTTCATAAAATTCCTTAGAGGTATCCAAAGAAGGATTCTTACCTTTCTAGACTCTAATTAGTTGGAAGTTCAGATATAGCTCCTTGAGATACATTGCATAGACAGGTGAAGGTGCACAACATTGCATAAGTTGTGGAACCAGCTCTACCAACTGGTTGAGAGTGTCATTCAAGTTAGCAATTTCTAGATTCTTGTTTTGGATTACCCTTTGTAGTCTCTCAATTTCAAGTGCAGAAGCAGTCTGCTATTGCTGAAGTTCTTGAAAACATGCCATTCCTGCAGCAAAGTTTGTGACATGGAGTGGTGGTCTATGATTATAGCACACCGTAGGTGTCTCCTGTACTTCTTCAAACACATCCACCTTACCTTGCTCTTCTTCTCCAATTACCTCTCCATTATGTGATTGCTTAGGGCTATCCTGTCCCAAATCACCATCTTGTTGCCGATCTTCCTGTTCTTCCTGACTAGCAAGAATCTCATCAATCATGCCAATTTTTTCATGCTCTTCTTCTGACGGAAACACAACTGGCTCTTTCTCCTTCTCATCACATTCCATATCTTCCTATAGCTGCTCTGTAATGGCAGCCAACTTATTCAGGCCAGCCTCTTCAGGTGTACTCACAACCTCCTCGATAATAGGTTATTCTCTCAGATCAGGACTGGAAGGATCTGAAGGTGGTGTGGTAGGAGTAGTATTAAGTGATTGGTGGGCTGCCTGGTTCTAGAGCCTAGAGCTCCTTCTTATGGAAGTAGGAACTGTTTTATGCTTTTTGGAAGGTTTTGCTGCAGGAACAGAGAAGTTTCCCTTTTTCTTTCTTTTTACAAGCTTAGGGGTTGCTACAATAGGTGACTTTCCTTTCCTATCCTTGGGAGATGGCTTATGAATTTTGATAGGACCTTGTGCTGGCTACTTGGGAATTATTTTAGAAAGAACATCATCCTGTGAATTGGATGATTCCTGAGGAGAGGACATAGTAGCAGAGGTTTGGCCTATAGACTAGGAGGTTCATTGCTTAAAGGTAAGAGGTTCACCCCTAGGTACTACATTTTGAATTTTAGGGTTGAATTAGAACGTGAATTCCTCCTAGGTCATTCCTGATGTGTCTTGAATGGATTTTTCAACAAGTAATTTAATAAGGCAGTGGTGAGATACAGAGTTAACCCTACCCTTTTTAAATTCAGTAGCACTATTAGATAGTAAATTGTAAAGAAAGTTAGGAATATTCATCAACAATCCATGGCGTAAATGAGACAAAATTTTGAAGTGATGAGAATGCAGGACTGAAAACCTACCTTCATAGGTTATGTATTTGATGATATACCCTGCTTGTGACACCCAGTCCTAGGGTAGACTCATTCTTTGTGCACCTTGCTTGTCTACCCGTAGAGGAGGGTCATTTGGCCGAGTGAACTCAGCCCTGGTGCTTCTTGCATCTCTTCCTCTGGGAAATGGTTCTCCAACTTGAGGTAATCCCATTACCTCAACAATTCTATCAATTGACGCATTAACTGTTATGCCTCTAACTTTTGCTTCCCCATCATGAAATGTCCTTGTGAATTCCTCTGTAATGCCTATATTAAAAGTTCTGAGCTTTAGGAAGTAGTTGAGCCACCCATATTGTCTAAATAGTGGCACATGCAGCACATCCTGCAACAAGATGCTATGATCTGTAGGCTCATGCCGAATCGGCTGACCTCCCATTTCCTTGGTTTTCTATAATTAAATACGTTAAGCAATGCTCACTTGGATTTTCCAACTGAACTTCCTGTAACCCAATTAATGAACCCTTCTGCAATTCTACAGCACTTTGTCCCTCCCCTCAACTGAAACTTTTGAACCTCTTTCCAAAAGTGACAGAAAAATAGGGAAAACAATCTGATCATGCAATCTTTTTTAGGGAGAGAGTAATCATGGATAATCAAAATACATTTAGGTTCATTATTGCAAGAAGGAAAGACTGTTTGATTATTAATTATAGGTTTCATATATTGAAGGTTCTTGACAACTGATGGGACAAGCTTATGGTAGCGATAATAAGGACGTGGCAAAGTAATATCATAGAAAAACGTGCTCAATCACGTGAATGAGCTGAAGGAAATGGCAACCATATAGGAAATTTTTCACGCTAATTAATACTAAATTAAATGCAAGAAATAAAGTAACTGAAGCAATCTTAAAGTGAAGTGGAGCGTATCTAGAGAGAATCGCCGTAATTATCTAATGTGACCTCCTTCTTCATTGCAATACGTGACACGGAGAAACGTGGATGATATGGGAAATGAAAGGTGGATGATGTGGAAGATAGAGTGATTACGTATTGTGGATGAAGTGAATGAATGGAATGGGGATCTTATTAGATAACCCCTTTATTATGATTTGGTATGCACTTTTATGCATGGCCTGGGAATTTGAGCCTAGGCTCAATTCCTTTGGCTACAAGATCACTTCTATCTTGCTCAATTTCAAACTATCTTAGAAATGTTTCCTTGTTAATGGGTTTAGAATAGAGCTTTAGGTGATGCCCATTGACTAGTAGCTTGAATCAGACCTCATCAATGGTCCTTAATTGAACAGCACCATTGGTGAATACCTCCTCTATCTCATATGGACCCAACCATCTGGTTTGTAGTTTTCCTGGACTGTCCTTATATCGTGAGCCATAAAGCAGAGCCCAATCTCCTGCTTTGAATTTATTTTCCTTGATGTATTTATCATGGCACCTTATTCTCTAATTTTGTATCATCTCAATGTGTTGCAGGGCATTCTTTTGGAGCTCATCTAGAGCATTGAGCTGCATGACTCTGTCCTTTTGTGCATTTGTTAAATCCATGTCCATCTCCAATGTTGTTCTTAGAGTCTTATGTTTGAATTCTATTGGAATCATAGTTGTTTTACCATACACCATTTCAAAAGGTGTATATCCTATAGTAGTCTTTCAGGTAGTACGGTAGGCCCATATAGCTTCCGGTAACCTTGCGGCACAATCCTTCCTATGCAAATCTATAGTTTTAGTCAAAATGGCCTCTATGTCCCTATTGGTGACCTCAACCTGGCCATTGTCCTGGGGGTGATAAGGAGTTGATTTCTTTTGTCGTATATTGTATTCATTTACTAAGGCTGTGATAAGTGTAGAAGTGAATTGTGCTCCTTGATCTGTCACTATTTCCCTAGGGACACCAAACTTGGTGAATATTCCCTCATAGAGGAATTTAGCTACTTTATTATCCCTAGCATGTTTCATAGGTTTAGCCTCTACCCATTTTGTCACATAATCTGTGCATGTACAAGGATGTAGGACTTACCATTGGAAAGTGGTTCAATTGGTCCTACAAAATCTAGTCCCCATTTGTCGAAGGGTGTAACGAAAACTTGTGAAAATAGAGGCATCTCATCAGATCAAGTTGGTCTTCCCATCCTTTGGCATCTGTCACATTTCTTGGTATATTTGGCTGCATCTCTATGCAGAGTTGGCCAATAAAAGCCAGTATTGAAAATTTTCATTGTTGTTCTTTTGGCAGAAAAATGTCCACCACATGGCTCATCATGGCTTGCATGCAGTATATCATGACTGTCCTCCTCTTGTACACATCTCCTCATAACTTGATCTAGCCCTGTATAAAACATGCAATTTAGAATTCAAGAAAAGTTAAATCTTTTCTCTACCAATAATCTCTTTTCCTTAGGGGAGAATTGAGGAGGAGTTCTTCCTGTGGCTAGATAATTTTCTATATCAGCATACCATGGGTGAATAACCTTGATTGCAAACAGGTGCTCATCAGGAAAAAAGTCTTCAATAAGTGCAAAGTCATCTTGCCTTTGAATTCTAGAAAAGAAATCAAAAACCACATTGGCTTTACTTGGCTTGTCCATAATTGTAATGTCAAATTCCTGCATTAGTAATAACCATCTTGCCAGTCTGCCAGCTATTGAGCTTTTGTTCATGAGATACCAAATTGCTGCATGATCAGTGTGGACAAATATCTGATAATCAGTGATGTAATGCTTGAATTTATTAAGTGCATAGATGATTGCCAACATTTCTTTTTCTGTAACAGTGTAGTTTAATTCAGCCCCTTGCAGATTTTTGCTTATGTAGTAGAGTGCATGTTATGTTGAACCACCCTTCTGCCCTAACACAAATCCAATGGAATAATATGATGCATTAGTATGAATATGAAATGGAAGTAACTAATCAAGTCCTTTCAGAATAGGTACCTGTGTAAGGGTGACTTTTAAATCAAGGAATGCTTTTTCACATTCCTCTATCTAAGAAAAATCTGCATCTTTCTTCAACAGACTGTATAAGGGGACTGTTGTTTGGATGAAGTACTTGATGAATCTTCTGTAGTATCCAACATGGCCTAGAAAGCTCCTTACTTCTTTCTGCTTGGCAGGAAAGGGTAGATTAGAGATGACCTCAATCTTAGCAGGATCAACTTGTATTCCTGTAGCAGAAATATAGTGACCAAGCACTATTCCCTCCTGCATCATCATGAAGCACTTTTAACTATTCAACGATAGGTTGTGATCTTCACATCTCTGTAGTACTTTCTTCAAGTTGGCTTGAGTTTCCTCAAATGTTGTACCATAAGCAGTAAAGTCATCCATGTATATTTCCATGCAATCATATGAGATGTCTGAGAAGATACTTATGACTGCCCTCTGGAAAGTTGCAGGTGCATTAAAGAGACCAAAAGAAAAAATTGAATAGGTAAATGTTCCCCAAGGGCATGTAAAAGTAGTCTTTTCTTGATCCTCAAGAGCAATCTTAATTTGATTGTACCCATTGAAGCCATCTAAGAATGAGAAGTACTTTTTCCCAACTAAATTATCTAGAACTTGATCAATGAATGGAAGAGGAAAGTAATCTTTCTTTGTTGCCAAGTTGAGCTCTCTATATTCTACACATACCCTCCATTTTCCTCCTTTCTTAGGAACAATAACCAATGGGGAAACCCACTGACTATCTGAGATTGGGTAGATAAAGTCAAATGTTAACATTTTCTGCAATTCTTCTTTAACAATTTCTCTCAAAGCTAGATTGATTCTTCTTTGAGGCTGTCTGATAGGTCTAAACTCACTGTTAATGTAAATACGATGTGTACAGAGTTTTGGGTCTAAACCCTTCATGTCACCATATTCCCAAGCAAAAGCTG
The DNA here is from genome assembly GCA_007258455.2 of Sequoia sempervirens. NCBI lineage: Eukaryota > Viridiplantae > Streptophyta > Pinopsida > Cupressales > Cupressaceae > Sequoia > Sequoia sempervirens. The sequence goes on along the minus strand of VDFB02193867.1, from coordinate 731,595,155 downwards.
ACTTATGACTAGTAAGCATTTTGACCATAGATTCTTGTTGCTCACTGGTGAGTTTTTTATTGATGCTCAAAGTTTTTCCTGCGGCTACCTCAACTTGGGAGGTTAAATCTACCATAGATACTTCAGGCAGAAATGATATTTCTACCTCGTGGGGTAGCAAGGTGTGTAAGCAATTAGTTGCTACACGATAATGAGCTGATGTAGGTGAAGGAAGAATGGTCTGCAAGGAACATGCATTTTTTTCACAATGAAAGTATTTGGTACCATAGTTATTCAGCAGGATATTGGATAGTATACCTTCTTCTTCTTGTTGTGCAATGAAAGACTCTCTGGTAATCATCATTAAATTGGCCACGAATTTCACTTCCTCCTCTTCTCTCAAATCTAGCCAAATAACCTCTCCAGACTCAAGTTGGGGTTGGGCTGGAGAATAGAGGGTAAGCTTCTTTGTGCTATACCCATTGGATATTGTCATGTTACCCAATCTAGAACCAATATAAGCATCAACAGTAGCCAACCAAGGCCTTCCTAGTATGATAGGGTATTCCCCCAATGATGTCTTTGGAGATAAGACCATAAAGTCAGCAGGGTACTCCTAGGAATCCAAGGTGACTACTAGGTCTTCAACTACCCCATTAGGTTTGATAGTTGAGCTATCAACAAGCTGTAATATTGTAGGTGTAGCCCTTAGGTCTGAAATATTAAGTTTTACAACTAGGTCCTTTGTCATGACATTGATAGCTGCACCGAGATCTACTAAATCATTCTTAATTTGCAACCCATTAATATTGATCTCCACAACAGGGCTTCCTGGATCTAAATATTTTGGGATGCTAAGCTTCCCTAGCATTAAGTCAAAGAGTTGGCCTATGACATGGACATTTTGAGGGTCTTTCTTTTTCCTCCCCGATTTCTTCAAACATGCCTCCTTGATGACCTTGCTATAGATAGGTACTTCTTTGATTGCTTGGAACAAGATAATTTTCACACATATATGCTTTAGCTGGTCAAGGACATCAAAGGTAGGCTCCTCTTATTTTTTTACATTTTCACCTTCCAACCTTTGTGGGAAAGGAGGGGACACTTTATCAAATGCCTTAAGTAATGATGGAATCTGAACTGGCTCATTTGGTTGGGCTTGGTCATTGGTATCTTCTTCTTGGTTAGTCTCCTCAGATGGAAATTCTAAGATTATGGGAAGAGATGGTGTGGGTAGCATAGTTCCTGAACGTAAATTGATATTATTCAAGTTAAGAGCATAGGCAGGCTGATGATTAGGATCAGCAAAATAGAATTTTTGCTGCTACTGCGGTTGTTGGTTATTTGGATTGGGTGCTGTCTGAGTAGGTAGTTGGGTTGGCTTTGGATTCTAACCTTGATTAGCTATGGGAGGTGGCATAATGGATTGCTGCTGTGGTTGCTGTAGGAAACCAATGGGTGGATTTGACCATTGCTAGCCTCCTCTCCATTGGTTAGACTGCTGCTAATTCCCTTGCGGAGGTTGCCACTGATTTTGCTGTGGTGATTGCCAATTCCCTTGTGAGGATTTCCAACATTTTTGTTGGGCATTTTCCCAAGGGTTATTCCACTGAGGTTGGGAGTATGGCCCATAGTTTGGATGGTACTGGTTTTTCCATTGACTATTATATGAACCAAAATTTTGCAAAGGGTCCTGAGGCATACCTTGTCTTGGGGCCCATGGCTTGCATTGAGCAACAAAGAACACTTCCTCCTCTCCTTCAATGGTTTTGAACTCAGTAGGGAGATGTTGTACCTCCAAATTGGCCACTACTTTGCATTGATAGTCTTTCTTTCTTTGTCAGTAGTGGGGGCAATATTTAGCTAACATTGCCTCAGCTTCCTCTTTCTTCCTCTAGCTTGCATAGTATCCAGTTGAGTAGCTACATCATTGATGATATCCTGCTTGAATTCAAACAAGATATTGGTAATCTCCCCTTTAGATACTCCAGAGCCACTTCCTTTTATAGAAGAGGGTCTAAACCCCCTTCCCTTCTTTATAGCTGCTTTGGAGTAATTAAGATAGATTTTCTTGATATCATCCCAATCACTTTGGGTGACATCACCTCCTGCCATGAGGTCAAGGGCCTCCATGTAAGTATCATTAACTCCCCTTAAGAAGAGAAGTTTTTGAGATTCCTCATTCAGCTCATGATGAGTATTCTTCTGCACATTAAACAAGAATCTTGACACATAATCCTCTAAGGTTTCATCCTCCTTTTGTGACATTTTGAAGATGCCATCTCCTCTCATATCATTTCCTCTACAATACTCTTTATATTTACTCAAGAATAGAGTCTTCATTTCATCCCAAGTGTTAGCTACATTGCTTCTCAATCCCATGAACCATCTCAAGGCTACCTCCTTTAGAGTAGAGGGAAACAATTTCAGCTTGTGTACTGAGGTTGTATAGTCATACCTTTTACAAAGGATGTCAAATTCAAACAAGAAGGTATGAGGGTCCTCAGTAATAAGTCCATAGAACTTTGGCAGTAAGGAGGCAGGGATGTTCTTGAGGTTATTATTGTCATGTAGGTCAGGGATTGGAAATGGAAAAATAGGATTTTCCATTCTTGGTTGTATTCTTGGATTAGCTCCTGGTTGATGAACTACAAGAGCAAATGGATTATTTGATTCTATTCCTTCGGATAGGTTAAAGCTTAGTTCAGATGAAGAAGATGAAGTAACTAAGTCTTGGCCAACATCCAGATATGGGTCGTCTTGGAATAGGTTCGGTTCAATCTCTTCAATATCTATGCTCCCAGGAAGGAATCTTCCAAATTGGTCTCTTCTTCTATGCATACAACAAAAGTAAACTAACTATGGAGATGTTGGAATGCAGAATTCTAAACTAAAAATACTAAGAATGAAATCTTAAACTCTTTACTAGCATGCCTGTAATAGGTTCTTAGTTTGACACCATCCCCGGCAACGGCGCCAAAAATGTAGTGTTCTTTAATTAGCTCAATAACTAGGAACACAAATTCCTTTACTCAGGGATTGAACATAACAACTGGCAGTCATGACCTACTAAAGAACCTTATTTAATTATCAACCCCGGGACGTAAACTTGAAATGTGACAGCACAAGATATGCACTAATCACCCTTCCAGACATACATGATTCCTAAAATGCTTTATACTAGAATTTAAGTACTAGAAACAACTTTACTGTTTAACTTTGCTTGGAAATGAAAAAATCGAAAGATAACCTATTCTGCTCCTAGTGGCTGTAGGAATAGTTGACAGCTCTGTGTTTCTTCTAGCTGCAGGAACAGTCACATTAACTTTTATGAAGGGAAATATAGCTATTCTAACTTGTAGAATAAAAGTATGGACAATTCCCTAAGTGGGCCCCCTTAGGTAGTGCCAAAAGTAGACAACAGATTAGGTGAAAAACTTCATAAGATTTATTGATTCAATGCAAACAAGTATATGGCACAATCTCTTGGCTAAATTTCTAAAACTGAAAGTGTGTTACAATAGTGATTTTTTTCAGCCCCTTCTCAGAAGGAGAATGGGCTATTTATTGAAAAATGATCCTAACTACTAACCAACCTTCCCTTATAAAATGGGAGGCATTTATTACATTTAACCAACTTAAGTAAAGAGGTGAATGACAATGTAAGAACTAAGTCAAATTGGTTTAGAAATCTTAAAGCACCATCATCCTGGATTCATGCACCACCAAGAAACCTAGCCTAGATTTATGGAACACTCTCCCTGCATGGCAGATGAGTTGAAACTATCTCCTCATCTTTTGTTGTTGAACCAGTCTTTATGGATTTGGTCTTCAATTCTTCAAGTGGAAATTGAATTCCCTTCCTTCAATCGTGGTACCTACAAAATATCTCACCATCTTTTCCTGAGGAAGAAGGTTAGCTCAACACGTTCATCCTTTAAGACAATCCATTACTTTATTCATTCATTCATTAAGTATTAAACTAAGGCAAACATTGTTTCAGATATGGCTGTAGGAAGTTTTGGTAGTGGAGGCTGCAGGAAGGTTTATGATCACAAAGAGCCATAAAGTATTTATCAGACTAATAAAACATTAAATGTAATAATCATGGGACTTCTTATCACAATATACTCATCATATTTAAGTCATAAAAAGGTCTATATCCTATCCCATAAAGAGACTGAATGTTTGTTTTAGCATAATAAAAACAACAAAGTATTTATAAAAGTATGATCAAAATGTGCCAAAGACTTGGCTCATCACTCATACTTTGGTCTAGCAAGTGGTCTTGTTGGTCTTTATGAGTCAATATGTGCCCCTAGCTCTACCCTGGAACTCTTGTGTATCAAAATAGTTTGGGATTTTATTGAGGAAAAAATCACAATAGAGTTTCCTCAAAAAAAATATTGTGGTACCTCATTGTTGTTGCATGAAGGATGGTCAAAAACCATCCACCACCTTTCCCAAAAATGGTTTTTTATCCCTTGGTGGTTGCACCAATGGATAGTAAACTTCTTCCATGCACTATGTAATGGTTGATTCATTCTTGGGTCTATGAATAGTGCACACAAGTTAGATTTCAATTTTTTCATCTTCAACTTGTTTATATGATAGTTTTTCTGCATAAAATTATCTAAGCTCTTGTCTCTTCTCAGACCAACTATTTATTTTCTTGCTAACTAAATATAATTGAGATATTATGGATTTCAGTGATTGAGTGAGGGTGGTTCTAGGTGAGGTTGTGCCTGTAGGATATCTCAACCTTGCAATTAACTCAATTTCTTTTTTTCAATTTTCAATTTTCCCCATTATATTTTCTTGTGTTCTTGGAGCATGGTGAGGAATTCTAGAAGGTATCTATTGAGGTTGTTATTTAGGAGGGATTCGATCATGAGGTGAATTAGGATTTTGAGGTCTAGGATTAACAATTCTTGAAAATTAAATAAATTTACATCAAAAAACATATTCAATTTCTACCTATTTAATACAAAATTCACACAAAAAAATAGAAACAACTTACTACTTTGACCTCCTTGACATCATGGCAACATTTTGACAAAGAATTGATGAATAATTTGTGTGATTATGGTCTTCCTAGAATGCAAGCATATTATGTAGGGTTTTCAAGCCACAAGGAACACTTCAACAACAAAAAGGTAGAATGAAATGAGTTTTTTTTATTTTTTTACTTTAATAGGCAATAACACAAGCACGCTATAATGCACTCGTGTTATTGCTTAGTAGTGACTAACATTGAGGCTCAACGACTCTAAGCCATAATGCATGCACGTTATAGTACACTCGCATTATGACTTTTTTTAATTCAAAAAGTGGGGTGGACACTTTTTGGCCCTCGATTTATGTGCACCTACCCTTGTTCCTACATTTCAGAATAAAATTTAATAAACAAAATTAAATGAACTTACTAAAATTTTCTTGAATATCAATGTTGAATGTTTCATTGAATGAGGCATCTATCATAGCCATCTATTGTGCAACTGATGTATCCCATGTAGTTGCATCTTGAGTACTCTCACGATCATATGTGCAAACAACACTGCAAGAGTCACAAAATTGGAATTGAAATCTAGGCCTAGAAGAATCACCCACATTAGGCTCTACTAGAGGTATCATATACTATACAAGGCTCTAAGTGAGTGAGCTAATCAATTCCAAGCTTTCCACCTTGACACTATCATTCACATTGGAAGGAACAGTCACATGCTCTAGCACAGGTATAGCTAAGGATCTCACTGCCAACTATGGATTATGTTTTGCCCCCACCTCTACCCTTAAAATTTAGATAGTCAAAATAATTTGGAATCTTATTGAGGAAAAAAATCGTGCAATAGAGTTTCCAAAAAAGTATTATGGGGTCCCTCATTATAGTTATTGCACAAAGGTTGGTCAAGAACCATCCACCACCTATCCCAATTTTTTTTGGTTCCAAGTTCATTGTGGCACCAATGGATAGGGAACCTTTTGCATGCAACTGATAAAGGTTGATTTGTTCTTAGGTCCATGAAAAGGGAACATAAGGGTAAGTGCACCAAGATGGTTCCCAAAAAAGGGGCTTAAGTGGCCACTTTTTTTCTGAAATCAGGAAATACTGACCTTGGACGTGAAATTGAGGATAGCTACACTCAAAATTTTTTGATGGAACAAAAACA
>VDFB02193867.1:731480509-731588906 GCA_007258455.2 Sequoia sempervirens | reverse complement strand
AAATGGCCCTTTCCCAACTCCTTTGCAAGCTTGATGAAGATTGATCCACTTGATGATGATGAACAATGTGCTTCCTTGTTGAAATCTGCAATAACCTAGCTATGATGTTGGAAAAATGCTATGGAAATGGATGAATTTTCTCTAAATATGAAGATAGTAACTTTTCCCTAAGTTGTGGATCCAAAATGAGAAGAAAAGCCTTCTATTTACAGATGAGAATATTGGAGAGTGAGGCAAAAGGGATGAATGTGGGACAAAAGATCAACTGATAACATTAAGCCACTTGTCAACATGTGAGTGGACAAAGGTGGAGCACATTTCGATGAATGTTACAATAAATGCTATTAGGTGGAATTTCAAATTTATGAAATGACATGTTGGAGGGAGAAATAAATGAATTAAATGCCACTTGGTTCAATGCACAAGGACATGTAAGAGATATTGAATGCCTTGTTGGAAGGACAAATCCACTTGGAGGGATTTTAAAACTTGGAGGAATATTCCCCTTTTGATGCCATGTTGAGGGAATTTAGAGGATTTATTAAATCAAAAGAAATGATTTATTGAGCAAGTGGAAAAATATAGAGGAATTAGGGGATTAAGATTAACTTAATCAAGATTTGATTAAATTAAAATGAGATTAGTTGATTTGACCATTTTGACTTAGATTTTTGGATTGAAATAAATCAAAATGAGAGGAAAATGATTTAGACTTAATTAAATAAAGATTTTATTTATTTAATTAAAAGGAGATGATGTTAGATTAAATTAAATAAAGATTGATTTAATTTAATAGAATGACTTTAGAAATTTAATTAAATAAAATGGATTATTTAATTAAATAGGGACTATAGGGTTAATTAAATAACATTTATTTATTCAATTAATAGGAGATGATGACCTAATTAGATAAAAAATGATTTATTTAATTAAGAGATGAACTGTGATGAATTTAATCAAATACAGACTATCTAATTAAATGATTAGCAAAGGGGATGATTTGAGATGAAGTGGTGTTAGTAATCAGGATCAAGTGTGACTGGTACATTTTTCGAGTCTACATTTTGCCCCTCTTTGAAGCAAAGTACTCATTGCATTGATTCAAAGAATAAACATGTCTTGATCAATAGCCAAAAAAACATTTGATTTTCAACATTGCCGCACTACTACCCCAGCAAGAAGAAACATGTTGATATATTGTCCCCTCGAGAGATCAGATGAAAAATTTGATTTTTGGGTGATCTCGCGAGAAAAGAGGACAAGGTTCTTGATGGGTCTGGAAAGGCTCTGAGATGTCAAAAAATAGCAAAAACACAAAAAAACGATGCAAAGCAGCCTTCGATTGGGTGAAAAGCAAGCTCGGGGATCCAAAACCCTAACTAGATGGCTAAATAGGGTAAAAAAACCCAAACTTTTAGGCTTAAATAGGCTTCAAGGGTCCACTTTCAATTCATTTGCACACATAGCCTTTAGAAATCCTGCGATTTGAGCTTTGAACCTTGATTGAGATAGTAGAATGTGTTCTTCCCCACCACATTACCAAGTACGTGCGAGTGTACTAGAGGCTCCCTAACATAGGACTAGTGGTAAGTCATCTTGCCCTGATTTTTTTTTTCAATTTTTGATTGCATTTATTAGCATCTAGGGGTCAACAAAGTCAAGCAGTGCTATATAGCATTGCTAAAAACCTTAAATCGGTGTTACACAGGCCTAAACTGTGTTGCTAATTAGAGTTGCACCATGGCGATAGAGTTTAGAATTAGGGTTTTTCTTTCAAAGTGCGCCACACCTGCAAACAGTGCCCCAGTGGTCATGTTTGGGATTTAGGTCTTACGGGTTAAACTAGGTTGCTTTCAAACTGTGTCATGATGATAGAGTTTGGAACTTTTAGGCTCGTAGCGGTGCCATATAGCACTGCTAGCCTATTCAAACTGTGACACATATGTAAATAGTGATGCATATGCTGATTTGGTTGTGTGAACTTCAAACAAGATCATGATTTTTCATGAAATTTGATGTGGTGACTTTCTTGATGTAGGAGGACATGGAGTCGGTCCACTCACGTGAGCATAGATCGTCCCTTGTGAGTAGATTGACCTAGTACCCCCCTTTGCACGAGTTGTTGCAGGAGCATTTGGGATCCATTAGATTATGGTACGTGGCATATTCCCCAGTCATTAAGACACACTTGGGCCTAATGACTGCATTAACGGAGCACTGACACATCGAGACATCATCATTCCACCTTCCCATAGGCAAGGCCATAGTGACCCTGGAGGACATGTGGTGCATTTTTCATTTTCCCATCCACAAAGAGCGAGTTATCTATGATTTGGAGGCTAGGAGAGATGCCTATTGTGACATCATGGGCCTAGATGATATCATTTTCTCAAAGGGACAGATTGAGCTTGAGTGGTACAGGGCTCAGGTACCATCTTTTAGATAGATTGTTCCTGCTATTATTTTAGGGCTCATGGCACTAGATCAACGTGACCGATACTTTAGCCCAGGATGGGGGATTTCTTGGGAGAAGATGCTCTGATGGTAGGAGTGCTTTTCCTAGGGGCCGGTGATGTTGGCCTCACTATACCATGACCTTCAAGAGTTCACTTATTGTGATGGTCGGTCCATTGGATCAGGGGTAACATTGCTACACATTTGGGCCTAGGAGTACATCATAGTGCTCTGCCCCATCAAAGTTACACCGGTTGATATGGAACTAGATGATCTAGTTATCTAGAGGTACAAGGGTGCACTCACCTTCTCACATATAGGAGCAGTAGGAATTCGACACTAGCGGCAGGTCATCGATGAGATGACAATTTTCACTTGAAGACCATACCTTGGGTAGCCAGCTTGGTATGATGATGTTCAGTAGCTATTCTTTGCCAGAAAAGACCGATTGATGTAGGGCTATGAGCATACCATGATAGAGCAGTATCTTCCAAACCAGATCGCTTGAAAGTTTGGGGACACATAGGACCATTCTGATGACCAGTATGTGGCCATCTTCACCCATACCATGAAGGATCCGACATGGGGTCAAAAGATCCCAATAGTAGATGTAGTGTAGAGCTTCATGCAGCTAGTGGCCAAGACATGGCCTTATGATCAGGGACGGGTGGACCCGGGAACGACACAGGTATACAGGGATTGGTTCCAACCGCTAGTGAGATTGATGATTCCAGGAGCACTACTACCATAGAGGAGACCTAGAGGTTGATCCGTAGGGAAGGGGCAGGGTTGAGGAGGTAGAGGAGGTAGAGACAGTGATGGAAATGGGGAGGGTGGCCAAGGGAAAGGTAGAGGGGGAGATGGTACACCTTCATGGTAGCTAGAGTAGGACAATGGACAGAGGGATGGTGACATTTACCAGGATCAGCCCATGGATGGTCACCAGGATAGGAAGCCAACACCACTGAGAGATGATCATTAGGACCAACCACCCATCCAACCACCACCATAGCCAAACCCTAGGGATGGGAAAATATTACAGCTACAGGCACAGGTTGCCACCTTGACGACTGAGTAAGATCAAGCCCACGTAGAGTGAGACCAGACCATCCAATAGAGATAGGACATTGAGTTACAGTTGGCACAGGAGACTGGCCATCATGAGCAGCTAGAGTCCACATAGGGAAGGACCATCCCCACTAGGTTTTATTGTGAGGTTGTATAGGAGGCACAATATTATAGGGTGCACTACCATCAGTCAGTTCCATGAGCTTCCCATGTACCAAAATTCTCCTAGCAAACATGACAGAGGCAGGATCCACTAGGTGAGGGGAGTACCCATCAGGGCTAGCTTTCCATTTTGATCGAGACAGGTTATTCCTTTTGAGATCCATGGGTGATTGTACTTATATTGATTAATACACACTTGATCCCACATTTTACCATGACAGTGTATTATTTTGATGATATATATGAGATGAGATGATTTGATCTGATGTATGATGTGCTCTATTTTATTTATGCATTATGGTATATTCTTAATTTCTATATGCGATGGTTTATATGTGATGTAATGATTATATCTTATGTGATGTATGATGTGGTTCTATATGATGCAATGCGATGATTATATGTGATGTTTATGTAATGTTATGATATGATGCAACATTTTTTGGATGTATTTATTTTTTAGTATCTTTTCTATGAACTTTTATGATGATGTATGGATGTTAAGATATGTGAATGCTTAGACTAACAAATATATATTATGCACCTAATGGATGATGATGTATGAGATGCAATCTTTTTCTTTTTCATTATCTTTCTCATGTATGATATGGTGATGCATTTATGGATTTTATGATTATGTATATGATATGATGTGATGATTCATTTTATAATGATGTCTATGTGATGATGCATTTTATGACATGATATGGTGTACATGGTATAATAATGCTTATATGATGATGCAAACAAATGATATTTATGTGACGCTATATGATATTATGTAATGGATGCACATGAATGATACTGTGATGGTTCCTTTTATGTAAAGAATGGAAATGTATGGTTTATGAGATGCTTAGAATAACCAATCTATATTAAAAATGATGTATGTGAATGATATGTAGCATGCTGATAGTTTGTGGATTCAAGATGGATGCATTGGCGATGATTCGTGATTAACTGTCATGGTATTGTGTTAGCGTGGAAAGAAGATAGAAGAAAGTAAGAGACTCCAACAAGTCAAAATCTGATGAAGATGATGACGATGATGATGATGATGATTTTCTTACCAGTAATTGGGACTTTAAAAGGGCCATTTAGCTTATGTTTGATGATACACATAGGCATGATGCATCAAGGTATAAAGAACTAGGATGGCGTTGAACCTAGTGTGATGGAATTTGAATTGAAAATCAGATAGGAGTACTCCTGTTCACACCTAATGCACAAAACCTTATTCAAAATGTAGTTAAGATATTCCAAACATCTCAGACCAAAACATAGAAAGGAAAGCCTTCCTATGAGGTCAACAAGACACCTAAAACATCCTCCCTACACCCAAACAAAGCATGTATGACTAAGGTTATATTACAAGAATATCCAACAAGCACAAAAGATAAAAAGATAATGATCATTGCCTCACTTCTTTCTCTCTAAATCCCTTCATTTGGGACATCATCGAGAGGTCATCGAAATGAGCACAAAAAGATAAGTCAAAAGACAAAGATAAAGTAAACAAACAAGCTAATGTTCTTCAATACCGCTAGCCAAGAATAAACAACGATGATGCCTAATGTTGATGTCCATTGTAGGAAGGATGCATCTTAGGACATGATGTTATCAAATGATTGATTTGGGACTGATTGGATGATAGGATATTAACATAAAGAGTTGACCAACTTGATTATGTACTAATCTAGACTTGAGACCTTGATGTTTGAGTTTTCTCTTTTAACCTGCTAGACTTTTTTTCAATTGTTTCACCAAAGGTAGGGGAGTGACGATGATTTATTATGAGTGATGTTTATTTTGGGTGAAAGTGAGATGGGAATGGATGAATTTTTTGGTTTTTTGAATTGTTTTGGTATTTTCAAATGTTTTGAGGCTTTTTTTGGTGTTTTCAAGGTTTTAAAAATGTTTTGATTTTCCAATTTTCAAATGTTTTGGGGGTTTTCTGAGATTTTTCTACCAAGAGACTACCGTAAATACCTATCATAGGGGCCTCAGGGGCTAATCAACCAGATTATTCTTGCCTATGTTATACACTCAGAGACCACATAGTTCGACTGACACATACTCGATTATTAATGAGATATGAATAAATGGATTGTCAGTTTATTATGATGGACTCCTAAAGGACTAACCTAAGTGTCTCGGGGAATGCTCAAAGACCAACCTTGCCTACAATCAGAGCTCAAAGATGACATAGTTCAACAAGATGACACTATTTTTGACATTTTGACTTTTTGACTTATTTTTGGGTTTTGATATGTTTTGGATGTTTTTGGGTTTTCTAATTTTATGAATGTTTTTAGATTTTATGATTTATGGATTTGAAGAATATACACAAATCTGATCTGAAGAGAACATGCCCCTAGTGTGATGCAATAGAATACTTTGATAAAGGAAGGACAAACTGACCTTGAGAATGGGACGAGTAGTACTAGGAGGGATCATGATACAAACACAGGACCAAGCTATGATGTGGACGTGGATGGGTGAGAGATGGAGATATTGGATGTGATGGATGATGTAGAACAAGCCATGAAGACCCTAGTGGATGGAAGGTGCTTATTTACACAAGGCACCTATTTACCAGGTTTTAACCAAGGTACTTCCCCAAAGCACCACCAAAGTGGTTTTCACTAGAGGATGATTTTTCTCTTTACTGTTTTTAACCCTTTTTTTGGATTTTTTTGGATTTTTTGCTTTTTTGATTTTTTTGTTGTCACCAAGATGCCTGTTTGCCAGGTTTTCATCAAGGTGACAATTTTTTTTGGACATTTTCTCATTTCTTTTGTATTTTCTAGTTTTACACCTTACATGATTAGGCATAAAACTTTTTGAGATGGGAGTTGTTCATGGGCTCCTACAGAGGCTCACCTTCTAGTGTTCATAACTCATATGCCCCTTACTTGTAGCTTGTCATGATGATGAATGGTCCCAACCAATTGGGTTCAAATTTTCCCTTTCCATCTGGATTTGGAACATTCTTCTAATTCTCCTTTAGCATGAGCTCTCCTACTTGGAAGGTCTGACTTCTGATCTTCTTCTAATAACTCCTCTTCATTCAGTTTTGATACACCTACAAATGGTTTAGGGAATCCATACACTGCTCATCTAGCAATTCCAGCTTGTTTAGTCTTGACACCTGATATTCCTCATATGTGATGAAATTTTGTAGTGATATTCTCAGTGACAGGAGCTCGATCTCAATGGGTAGTATGGCTTCTGATTTATAGACCAGGGAAATGGGGGTGGCACCTATTGGTGTGTGGATGCTTGTTCGGTAGGCCCATAGGGTGGGATTTAGTTGGAGATGCCAATCGCAACCAGCTTCATTGACCTTTTTTTTGAGGATTTTTAGGATGGTCTTATTTTTAGCCTCAACTTGGCCATTTCCTTGGGGGTAGTACAGAGTGGAAAAGTGATGTTGGATTTTAAACTTGTGGCATAGGTCACGAACATCTTGATTCTTGAATGGTGTCTTGTTATCTGAGATAATGGCTTGATGAACATCGTAACAAAAAATTAAGTAGTTTAGGATGAACTTTGATATCTTCTTTCCAGTGATGTAAATCATAGGAATGGCTTCTACCCACTTTTTGAAGTACTTAGAGGCAATGATGATAAATTTATGCCCACTAGATGAGGTGGGGGTAATTTTTCCAATGAGATCAAGCCCTCACTGTGAAAAGGGCCAAGGTGTGGCAATCAGGTGGAGCTCTTGAGTTGGTGCATCGATGAGATCCCCATGCTACTGACATTGTAGACACCTTATGATGTAGTCATGTGCTTCTCGTTCCATGGTAGCCCAATAGTACCTCATCCTCAGCAGTTTCTTGTCCAAGGTCATACCACTTGAATGTAAACCACATATGTCATTATGTACCTTGGTTAAGGTAGTTTATGCCTCAGCGTTTAGGCAATGTAATAGGGTTCCTTCAATGCTTTTACGATAAAGGGTATCTCCTAGGATGAAAAAATGAGATGATTTTTGACAAAGGCTCTCTTGAGGTTCTAGGTTATGTTGGCTGGGAGGACTCTTATTCTTTGATAAGTGTATATATCATGGTACCAGGGATCACCGAGACCAATGATTTTGCACACAAATTCAAACTTCAGTACCTTGAATGTAAGCACAAGAAGATGCTCTATGAGGAATTCTTTTTTTGGAACATTGTGTGGGACATCTAGGAGTGATTTGATTGTAGCCATTGCATATGCCACTTTGTTGTTTACTCTTGGTAGCTGCTCGGATGTGATATCAATGAAGAACTCCTTGAGACTTTCCACCAATTTCGTGTATGGAGTTAGCTTTTCATCCTTGTTTTGATACTCAATGTTGACCTGGTTGATTATGAGTTGTGAATCTCCATAGACCTTAAGTGCCATTATTTTCCATTGCACTACAATTCTTAGCCCTATGAAAAGAGCCTCATATTTTGCTATGTTATTTGTGCAAGGTTACAACATCTTGTATGATTTTGGAATGCAATCCCCTTGTGGCGTGATGAAGAAGATCTCTGCCCCCGATCCATGCTACATGTAGGATCCATCAAAGTACATTTTCCAATGATCTGCTACACTTAGGTTGAAGATTGAATTGTCTGGGAACTTTGATACAAGTGGGTTCTCTGAGTATATTAGTGCCTCCGCCAACTGGTCTACAATTGCTTGTGCTTTGATGGCCTTGCATTCCACATACTCAATGTCATGGTTTGTGAGTATCATAACCCACTTTGTTGTCTACCCTATAAGCGTTGCTTTGGAAAGTAGGTACTTAAGGGGGTCTATCTTTGTGATAAGCTTTATCTAATGGGCTAGCATGTAATGTCTAAAATTTTGTGTTGCAAATACAACTGTTAGACAGGATTCCTCAATGGATGTATAGTTTAGTTCATGCCCCACCATGGTTCTGTTGATATAATAGATAGCTCTCTCTTTTCCATTTTTGTCATGTTGTGCTAAGAGAGCATCAAGAGCTATTGTCGTTGCTGATATTTATAAAATCAAAGGTTTTTCTAGAATTGGCAGCGTGAGGACTAGTGGCATGAGTAAGTATTCCTTGATCTTGTTGAAGGCTTGATCACACTTTTCATCCCACTTGTATACTACCCCCTTATGGAGTAGATGAGAGTAGGGGATAGCCTTGTCTGCTAGCCATGCTATGAATCGATGGATGGACTGTAGTCTTCCTTGTAGGCCCCTTAGTTGTTTTAGTGTCATTGGTGCCTCCATTTCAAGGATTGCATTGACCTTAGCAGGATCTATCTCAATTCCTCTTATTGACACAATATACCTGAGGAGCTTTCCTGACTGTACTCTGAAGACACACTTCTTTGGGTTGAGTTTGACTTTATATTCTTCTAACCTATCAAAGATGGAGCCCAATGTAGCTATGTGATCTCGTGTTTTCTTGGATTTAGCCAATATATCATTCATGTAATCTTCCACAGTTTTGTGGATAATGTCTTGAAAGATCAATGTCATGGCCCTCTGATAGGTTGCCCCTGCATTCTTCAACCTGAATGACATCATATTCCAGCAATATGTCCCCCATGGACAAGTGAAAGGAATTTTGTGTTGGTCGTCTTTTGCTATCATGATTTGGTTGTAGCCTAAGAATATGTCCATCAATGATAACATCTCATGTCCTACTATCATATCCAATATCATGTCAATGTTCGGAAGTCGAAAGTCTTCCTTGGGACATGCTTTGTTGAGGTCTCTGAAATCTATGTAGATGTGGATGCCCCCATTAGGCTTTGAAATAGGTACAAGGTTTGAGATCCACTATGGATAATCTATCAGCCGTATGAACCCTACATTTAGGAGCTTTTGAAATTCCATTTTGATGAACAATGCAATTTTGGGATGCATCTTTCTAAACTTTTGTTTGACGGGCTTCACTTTAGGGTATACAGCTAGGTGATGAACCACAACCTCCAGATCAAGCCCAAGAATGTTGACATAGGTCCATGTAAAGTTTATTTTTCTTTCTTTCAAGAATGTAGCTAGAAGTTCTTGTTCTTATATGAGAAGTTACTCTACATAGAATGTTATGTGTGGTTGTTACTCTATCCCCAAGTTAACTGGATTGCATTTCTCAACTAATACTACTGACTTTTCTTGATGTATTATAATGAGAGGAATATTGAATCCTTCATCCTCGAGCAGCTCAGAGAGGTTTTCACCATTGGATACATCCTTTATTTTTACTATTTTTAGGTTAGAGAGTGCCACAGTGTGGTTTTCACTCAAATACCTAGATATTATTCTCACATTTTCAGTTTTGTGAATGAAGGATTCAATCATTTCCTCATAATAGGATTGTATGTCTAGTATGGTGTCAAACCCGGCCTTGTGATCTCTGTATGGTACTATGTCCCACAGTCCCATGAATTCCAAGAGCATCTCATCATTTTCGAATGTGTCTGAAATTGGTGGTACTCGTTGATTGTAATCAATGAGTTGGGGGTACATCAGGTTGATTTCATGGGTTTGATGGTCGTTGGTCTCAAAAGACAAGGTACTAATCACGAGCAGGGAGAAATCCTTGAAAAGCATAGGCAAGTTAGTTATGGGATCCTCATCACTACTACACACGTCAGTTATATCAAAGGTAAAGTTGTCTATGACTTGACCTATGGATATAGGTAATCAAAGGGAAGATGCAGATTATTGAGGGGGAGTTTTGACCTTCTTAATTGAGGCCCATTTTCTAAGAATGGTCACCTTAATAGAGGTACATTTGAGGCCAAGATTTTTTATTTTCTTCTCAGTGACAAGGGGTTCAAATAGGCCATTGTCATTCTTCCTGAGTTTCTTGCTTCTATCATAGCCCATACCGAGCATCATTTGTAGACCTTTGCTGCTTTCA
The DNA here is from genome assembly GCA_007258455.2 of Sequoia sempervirens. NCBI lineage: Eukaryota > Viridiplantae > Streptophyta > Pinopsida > Cupressales > Cupressaceae > Sequoia > Sequoia sempervirens. The sequence goes on along the minus strand of VDFB02193867.1, from coordinate 731,578,339 downwards.
TCCATCAAAAGATCAGGCACAAGCCTTTCATCTTTATATAGGAGATTGGATATGTCTCTTTCATCTACTATTTCCTAACTTAGATCTCCCCAAGAGTTGAATCTAGAGGGATATGCTTTGAAGGTATGGGATGATGTTTCAACGGGTTGGGGTTTCCCATGAGTCCTAAGAGATTGAGGTAACTCCTCTATGATGAACACATTCTTCTTCATTCTATAGTCCCCACACCCATTGTCCTAGATGATGACCTTGATTTTGGATATGTCAGGGATGGGGGTGTCTTTTTCTCAAAAGTGGAGGCCAATGTAGTTGGGTCTACATATAGAGTGGTGGGCCCTTCATCATTTTTTTTACTTGGGAGATTTTGTAATATTTTGATTCTAGGCTTTTGTAGTGAGTGAAGGGCTCAAGATCACCATGAATTGTGACCTCCTAATTTTTGTATGGGAAATTGACACACTAATGGAAGGTGGAAGCGATGGCTTGCATCCCATGGATCCATGGTCACCCCAGGAGAATGTTATAAGGAAAATCAAGGTCAAGGACTTGGAATGTGGTGTCCATAGTGGTGGGCCCTACTTGGATAGGGAGATGGATAGTGCCTTGAGACACTCTTTCCTAATCATCATAAGCTCTGATTGTGATTCCCTTACCCTTTTTGATGGCATCCTCTAAGAATCCTAGATTCTTTATCAAATTGAGGGAAAAAATGTTAAGTCCTACATATCCATCTACTAAGACTCTTTTGACTTTATTTTTGTGAAACATGACTTCAAGGTGAAGAGCACAATTGTGAGATGGTTGGGAGGTGAAGTCTTGATCAGAGAATGTTAGGAGGCTTGGGGTGGTGATATTTCTAACCATATCTTGGAACTAGTCAGCATCTAGGTCTGTGGAGACAGTTGATGAAGCCAATGCTTCCTCTAGGATTTTTCTGTGGGTGGGTGATATCTTTTGCAACTCCATGCTGGAGATCTGAGAGGGAGTTCTCTTTAGTTGATCAAGGACATTGTAGCCATGATGGATGAATTTTGGATTGGAGGTAGATGTCCCAGGTGGCTATGATGGTCTAGCAATGGTGACTCTACTACCACGTGTGGTGACCCCACAATAAGCTTTTCCCTTGATATTAATGACAGTGACCATTTCTTCTAGAGATGCGACAACATGGTCATACACGTGGTTCACATTGGAATACTTTTTTTTTCCATGGTTGTTCCCTTGGTTATGGTCTGGCATTAGATTCATGTATTTTCAAGTGATGATTCCCAATTGGTTGCTCAATGTTTATGATTTTTTCATCAATGAGGTCTTGGATGAGATTTTTCAACCTCATGCAATTGTTAGTGGTGTGCCCCTTGATCTTGTGGAAATCACAGAGGTGATTCTCATTGTACCAAGGTGGTTTGACTTGGGGTTCATGATAGTTCTCATAAGTGGGAATCTTGATGAGATTTTTGTTTATCAGTTTCTTCATGATGGCTTCAATGGGTTCCCCAAGGGTAGTGTACTTCCATTTGGGGGAATTTTTGTTTTGTGGGGGTAGTCCCCCTTGATTAGTTAGGTTGTTGACCTGATTGTTGGTTGGTTGTTGTTGTGATACTGCATTAGCTTGTGTTTTTTTTTGTGATTGTTGGTAGGTTTGGGTGCTCTATTTTGGAGCATTGATTATAGCCTTGGCATCCACCACACCATCATTTGTGACATTTTTATTCCTCACCCATGTGCGAGGTTTCTCATTATAACTAGTGGATGGGAAATATTCTTGATGTTCTAGATATGTGGGTTTTCCCTCTTGTGCCATAAGGGCTTGTTCGATGCTAAGCACCTTGGGGATCAGTTGGTCGTAAATGATAATGCATTGCACCTTGAGATGGAAGGCCAATGTTTTGTCAAGGTTAGCAATGATGGTGCAAACTTGTTCTTCAAGCATGGTCCATTTTTTGTTGGTGGCCTTGGATCACCATCGTTGAAAGAATGAAGTGAATGATTCCCCCTTAGCTTGTTTAAGAGCTGATAGTTCCTCCAGAATGACATCCATACCAATATTGAAGGTGTAATTTTTTATGAATGTGTCAACTGTCTCTTGGAACTTTTTGATGCTAGGAGGGAGATGAGAGAACCACTCCATCGCAGGGCCAACCAAACTTTGAGGAAATAGTTGCATCAAATAGGTATCATGATATGCAACCTCCATGCAGTGTAATTAAAAATTCCCTAATATGATCTTTAGGGTTTCCCATCCCATGGTATTTGTAAAATTTATGGATTTCAAACCCCTTGGGGAATGGTACCATTGCAAAGCTCTTGTTGAATAGATAGGACACAAGTTGCTTGGTGTCTTGGTGGTTTTACCTGATTAGAGATCAAGCACTTGTTGTGAGAGCAACTTGATTTGCGCTATCACATCATCTTACACATCAAGGGGTGGAGTGAATGTTTTTTGAAGTGGTCAATGTGTTTGAGTGATGGGTGGAGTATTTGGTGTATTGGTGGGAATTTGGTGCAAGATTTTTTGATATGCCTACAATTGTTGTTGTGCCAACAATGCTTGTTGTTGGTCTTGTTGTTGTTGTGCCAACAATGCTTTTTGTTGGGCTTGCTATTGTTGTGCAAACAACACTTGTTGTTGGGATAGTAATGTTGCTTCTTGTTGTGCTTGATACTGCTGTAAGGCCTACTAATATGCTTGTTGTTGGGCTGCTTGTAGTTGTTCCTAGTATTGAGCTTGTGTTTGTGCTTGTTGTGCTTGATATTGGGCTTGAGCTTGAGCTTATTCTTGAGCTTGGGATTGTGCTTGTTGGGCATCTTGCACAATCTATGTGGCTTGTGCGACTTGTGCAGCCTGTGTGGTTTGAGCTACTTGCATAGCTTGGATAGCTTGGGTGGCTTGTTGTTGTTGTAATAGGGCTTGGGCTTGAGCTTCCTGTTGTACTTGTTGTGTGGCTTGCGTGTTTTGGATTTGTTGCACTTGGAATCTTCGATATTCCTTTTGATAAGATTGTTGTGTTGCTTGCAACGTGATGCTATATTGATTAGCCATATTTGTTCTTGGTGGTGGTGGTGGTCACGGATTCAGAATGGTGCTCGTTGCTATGATGAGGGGTGTGGTTGTATTAATGGTGGAGATTTGTGTGGTGGATAGTGCAACTGATATGTTTGGTCCTTAGGAAACCATGTTTGTGGATGGTATTGTGATCACTTGGATTGCTTGGATGGTTGCCATCTGTTGTTGTGATATCAATGGAAAGATTGGAGGATTCGGTATGATGTTTTATTGATGATCATGGGGTTGTTTTGACTGAGTGGTGGTAAAGGAGGGAGTCCTAAACCAAGAGGTTATGATGATTTTAAGGGAAAAGTTGTAAATGGTGGAGAGAGGGGTGGTGTGTTCCCTTGATCAAATTATGATGATGAAGAGGGATCAAAGATGCCTCTTGTTCCAAATGACCCATCTCCTCCTTACAAAATCATAGGGACAAAGGTTTGTGCATCAAGAGGTGTTGTGTGAAATGATGGTGATGGGTCATTGGGATCTTGAAATGTGAGTGGAACATATGGGTGTAATGGATTTTGGGGGATGGATTGACCCAATATGGTGTTTTCATCCAAATCTTGGTTGTTCACAAGGGGGTGTGTTTTGTAGTGCATTGAGAAATGAGCTCCCCTTGTTCACGATAGGTTGAGTTGGAGCAATGGATGTGGTGATTTGGGGTATGCTTTGGGTGATGCTTTGGAATGGAGGTGTGGATGAGATTGGTAGTGTGGATGAAATTGGGGACATGACCCCAAGGGGTTGTTCCATAATAGAGCTCACATTGAAATCAGAAGGGAGTTTAGCCCCTTGTTTTGCTAATTCAAGCATGTATTGTGAGGGATTGAGCTTCATCATGATGTTGATGATTTTGTGTGTTTTTGGATTTTGAACCATTTCAATGATTTCATCTTGTGTCATCCCTAGCACATTGTTGGTGATGTCCTCCACTTGGACACCTTACTCTTGATGGTCTTGGGAAAGGGGAGGAAAATTGAGAGTTTGATTGCTAGTCCCAACATGATTGATTTTGGTGATGGTTTGGCTTAAATCACTTGAAGTTGATGTTTCTTTGTTGGTTTCCATGCTCTTCTTGAGTTGTGATCTAGTTTGAACCATAAAATAAGGATCAATTTTCAAGAATTTAAAAGATGAACCTCTAATTCTTTGGATTGATCTAATCTTAAGGTACAAAAATAAAGTCTAAGAGAATGAGGATCAAAAGGATGATGATGGTAAAAATGAAGGATGAAGAATAGGTGGATGATTGAACTCTTATGCAACCTTGAGGGGGATACTAAACTTTAGGACTTTGGATTTGATGTTTGATGTTTGATTTTTTATTTTGGTTTTTGGATTTGATTTGATTTGATTTTTATTTTGATTTGGATAATGAACTCATACACTCTAAGAGGTTGGATGTTGTCCTAGAGTGAACTTGTCCACAAGATGATAATTTAACTAAGTGTGTAAAGAAGGATTCATCTACACACACCTAGCTAAACAAGATGACTTGGATTTGTTTTGATTTTGAAAGGATTTTCCCAAAGTTTAGCATAAAGGATTTTTTCAAGGTTGATAAGAGTTGTTTGTGAGGTGATTTTTGATTTTGATATTTGGAGGATGGATGAGAGTGTTTTAATTTTGATCCAAAAAGACTTAGAGAGACTTTTTTTACTAGACCAAGGTATTGAAGAACATGCTAGGACTTCCTATGTAAGATACTCAAACCTTTGAAAAAGTACTAGATTTTGACAATAGTAAAATGAGTACAAATTGGGATTGTTTCTTGATGCACGTTTGTAAAAGTTGAAGGTCAATCTTTCCCTAAAATCATAAAGAATAGAAAACTTTCTCTTGTGAGCTTTGTAACTAAGACCTTTGGTCTTTGGTTTTTGGATCTTGATCTTGTGGGAAATCATTTGAAAGAACACATATGTTGGGTTCAATTTCTTTTTAGCTTTGCTTAATGACTTCTTTTTACCACAACACAATTCTTGCTTAGGTTTTCAAACTGAATGTCCAATGTCCCAATTTCTTCTCATCCCACAAGGTCCATTATGTGGAGATCAAAGAAATCAAGGAAAAATTTCCCTATTGTTGACTTTATTTGGAAAATTGAGATATAAATCCAAATTCTTAGAAGTCTCTAAAGATAGAGCCCCTCAGACAAGCAATAACACTTGAATTTTGTCAATGGTATTTGCTTCCTAAAGGATTTGAAAATTTGATGGTCACGTTGAATGTTTGTTTTCCAATGTTTGAGATCCAAGCAAATCATTTTGATTCCAAGTGTTGGATGTTGTGGTTGTGTTGTTGATATGTGGTTGTCATTGATGTCAACACTATTAGCATTAATTCATTTGATCTTGTATATGCCAAGGATATTGAGAAAATTGTAAAGAAATGAGTTGCAGGTTGTTAGTTGTGAAGTGATGTTCTATATGGAATTATGTCCTATACATTGGTGATCTGAGGTTGTGGAATAAATGGTTTGTTGCTGAGTGTATCTAGTTTATCCACCTCAAGTTTTAGAGATCTACATGAAGATTTGATTGAGTTATTAAGATTTTCATTCTGACAATTTTTTTTGTTTCTTCAGTTAATGTTCTTGATTGAAGATGAGGCTATTTCAGTTGCTACGGATGCTTCTAGATCGTGCTCTATCTTTGTTGCATGTCTGCATTGATTGTTGTGATTGTGGTTGGCGATTTTCTCTTACATGTTCATGTTTTTCATGTTCCTGAACGACATGGTGTTGAAGCGTGTTGTGGATCTTCGAGGAGAATTTAGTTAAATATTTTTCATGTTGAAGATGTTGATTTAGTTCCTCACTAATTTGTAGTTGACTTTGGTTGATTCACATTAAATATTATCTATTGTCTTGGGCCAACAATTATATTCATTTTATTATTTCTTTTTGGACAACTTGTAGCAGTGAAATCTCTTGTTGTAGATATATAAGAGCGGTTGTTCGTTCGAATTGAAGTGTGTGAGAATGTGTGTATGTGAAAATAATGTCCTAATCATTCGAAGGCAGAGAAAAATGTGAAGAAGAGTGAAGAAGAGTGAAAAAGAGTTAAGATTTGTTCATGCACTTAACCGAAACTGTGATCAGGCATTAGTAGATGCTATTTTATTAGTTCAGATCCATGTGGATGGATTTAATCTAAATCTCTTTATAAGACAGTGTGTCTTCCCTTGTAATTGAGTAGTGAGCTCTAGGAAGTGTGCCTGAATACAAGTGCATTCCCCATATTTCATTCTCTTTATACTTTTAACAGGGTATAATCTTGTGGACTAACCTCCACTGTCCCCTAACAAGGTTTCCACATAAAAAATCTTGGTGTTATATGTGTTTCTGATGTGTTGTTGATTCATGATTTCATGGTTAATTATCGGATCTAAGATTAAAGTTGTTAAGTTAAATAAGTTTTGAATTTTGGGACAACTGATTCACCTCCCCTCTCAGTTGTCTACCCTTGTATTGGAAAGACCAAGAAAATGCACAACCCTATGGATTTTGAGACAATATTTGTTGAATTCCCACTTGGATAAATCTAACTACGCCTACTTTTAGTGGATGATTAGGTGCTTGACCACACTGGTTCACCTCCACAACACTCACTTCTATGGGTCAGCCAAGCATCAGTACCCATGAATCTCCCATGGCATACTCTTCATCTCTACTAAAAGCCATAAAAATGTGGGGCAGCTTCAGAATGACTATTCTTGTACCAACAATTAGATTTAAGGATTTTGGTCTTTTAATAAAAGGGGTCTAGTATAGACATTTCACTCATGGGGGATCATCCATATGGAAAGAGACCATTGTTGCCCTTCTCGTCGGAACAATCCTCATGATACTTGAACTTTCCTCAAGTACCCACACTTATATTTGAGTGGAAGTCACTTGGATTTAGCATGTTCCTAGTTGGGTCGTTCCCTTGGGTGATTACTTTTTTGAACAAGGAAAACCCTCTAGAGATTAAAAAAAGTAGGAAAGTATGTAGTTTGATCAATATTCATTGAGAAACAAAGAGAGAATGCACGTGATATAGCTAACTCACACTCACAAGATTTTTTCAATTTTAGAATCCAAATTGAAGTGTGGAGGCAATCACTTACACAACTTAATATCACAAAAATCCTTTTGATTCTCAAGATTTTCGTGAGGAACGAGAGAAGCGCATACATATTTTAGATGATATTATTTTGGATAAGTGATTACAAAACATAAATGCACATGTTCATTTTAAACCTTCAAAGAAAAAGTTGGATTTTTTTTAAAGCACCAGAAGGAAAAGTGAAAGTTGTTTGTTCAATTGTTAACCTTAAACAAAATCTAGTAAGTTTTTCTAAAGTTTTTTTTAATCATTTTGTCTTGTTCATTTTAAAACCCAAATTGGAATCTATTAAGTCCTAAAATATTGAAGAAACAAAATCCTGAAATTTGGAATTATAATCATTTCCAAAAGTGTCTAAAGACACTTGATACAATAGAGAAATGATGTTATATTTCAAACTTCTCCTTGCTCCTTCCTTGCTTCCACCTACAAAAAATTATTAGTCTAAGAAACATAGAGGAAAAAATAGGTTAATAGCTCAAAATGATCAAATGTAAAAAAACACATGTCAAAATAACTTGAAATTTAACCTTTTACCCCACCCCAGTGGCACAACCCGCATATGCATCATAGTTTAGAAAGGTCAGTGACATTATATGGTGTTTCTAGGTCTGATAGTGGTGCTCTGTAGAAAAACCAAAGAGCACAATTACGGTGTTGTTTTGGTCAGCGACACAATTTAGAGTTTGGAAATCTAGCGACAGAAAAATAGATCAATGTTAGAGTTTGGAAATTTGAATTTCTAGGCAGGAAGACTTGAGCAACTGAGTTTGGAGTTTGCAGCATCCTTGTATGGCACTGCTGGAAAGCTAGCATTGCTATATGGTGTTGTTGGATTGATAGCAGCGTAGTTTCTTGTAGGCACAAAAAAAACAAAAAACCATGGAATTTTGTCAAAAAACATGTTAATATCTTGAGATTTTCCCTCCTAGTGCCAAAATGTGAACCCCAATCCTAGACCTGCACAAACACAACAAAAAACACAATGTTAGATCAATATGCAAGTTAGAACTAAGATTCCCCATGCACTTCATCTACAATGCTCAAAATAGGAAAGAAATGAAGAACAAAACAAGAAAAGCTATTAAATCCTATTGGAGCTTGATGAAGATTGATCCACTTGATGATGATGAACAATGTGCTTCCTTGATGAAATCTACAATAACCTAGCCATGATGATATAAAAATGCTATGGAAATGGATGAATTTTCTCTAAATATGAAGATAGTAACTTTTCCCTAAGTTGTGGATCCAAAATGAGAAGAAAATCCTTCTATTTATAGATGATAATTTTGGAGAGTGAGGAAAAAGGGATGAATATGGGACAAAAGACCAACCAATAACATTAAGCCACTTGTCAACATGTGAGTGGAAAAAGGTGGAGCACTTTCGATGAACGTGCCAATAAATGATATTAGGTGGAATTTCAAATTTATGAAATGACATGTTGGAGGGAGAAATAAATGAATTAAATTCCACTTGGCTGAATGCACAAGGACATGTAAGAGATATTGAATGCCTTGTTGGAAGGATAAGTCCACTTGGAGGTTTTTTCAAACTTGGAGGAATATTCCCCTTTTGATGCCATGTTGAGAGAATTTAGAGGATTTATTAAATCAAAAGAAATGATTTATTGAGCAAGTGGCAAAATCTAGAGGATTTAAGGGATTAAGATTAATTTAATCAATATTTGATTAAATTAAAAGGAGATGATGTTAGATTAAATTAAATAAAGATTGATTTAATTTAATAGAATGACTTTAGAAATTTAATTAAATAAAATAGATTATTTAATTAAATAGAGACTATATGGTTAATTAAATAACATTGATTTATTCAATTAATAGGAGATGATGACCTAATTAGATAAAAAATGATTTATTTAATTAGGAGATGAACTATGATGAATTTAATCAAATAAAAACTATCTAATTAAATGATTAGCAAAGGGGATGATTCAAGATGAAGCGGTGTTAGTAATCAGGATCAAGTGTGACTGGTACAATATCCGTGTCTACATCTACACATGCATAAAAGGTTAGCTTTAAAAATGGGGCCATGAATAGGTCGATGAGACTTAACCCTTGGGAACAAATATTTAAGACTTTAGTCTTTCAACATGAAATATTTCCACCTAACCATATGAAAATTAGAACAATGGGAATGCATTTAGTGACTGACAAACTTAGACAAAAGGGTTAGTGAGAATGAAAATTTCAATGGCTCAAGATACAACTTAAGTGACTGGTAACTGGGTGTGGTAGGTCAACAAAGTATTAAAACACCCAGGGTTTATGACTGTGCAAATTTTGAAGAGAGGGATTTTAACCTAAACCCTAAATCCTACCCTTGGACACAAAAGCTCAAACTCATAACAAGGAAAGATTCATCTCAAAATTTTGAAATTTTTTAAGAGCTCTACCACAATGATCATTATACAAGCAATATAATCAAAGTATTCTTCCTATAACTTTCAAGGTAGGTGACCTAGTTCTCTATGAGAGTCAGAGAAATGTAAATTCACCACCTGATCAAAGGGGAAAATTCAATCCTAATTGGTTGGGATCTTACATTGTCATCTTTTTGTATGGTTTGGGTGCCTATGGATAAAATGACTCTAAAAGAACCTATTAATGTTAAGCATCTTCGTTGATACTATGCATATGTGTAGTGTTCACTCTTTGAAGGTTGTAGAATTACATATGTTGACATTATTTATTAACACATTATGAACATCTTGTGTTATGATATGATCATGTGTGTGTGACAGACATACATGTATTTTACTATGTTGTGTATCCATGCATTTCATTACATCTTTTTAGGAAATTAGATCATTATTAAATTTAATTAACATATATCCATGTGTGTTAATTAAATCGTGATAAAATCTAATGTAAACATACATCCATACACATATATAGAGTCCATAGCATCAACATACATGAAGTAAAGGAACACTCACATCAAATGAACAATGCCATAATGTCAGAATTAGTATCTCATGTATATATGTATAAGTATCAAATTTCGTGTACATGTATCAGGCTAGTGTCTACAAAAAATTAGTGGCTACTGAATATGTGTATCAATGTGATCTATACAAAAAATATCTACAAATATGTATATATATCATGACTACAAAACTTATGTACAAAATGAGGCTCTCTATGGCTAGGGCATATGGCTTCCGGAGCCCTCTGGCTTTGGCTACTACTACGGTTGTGGGAGGGGCTATACAATGGAGATGGATCTGGAGTAGTGTGAGTATGAGCCTGATAGAGTTGTGTGCATCCTCTTGATCTCTCCCTAGAGGGAGTATATTTGCATGTGGGCCTGAATGAGCTCCTATTGCAACTACTGGTCACCTACCAAGATCATAGCTACCAACTATCCTATGAGGTCATTGAGACAAATATAAAGGGTGCCACATGCTTGCTTGATGACATCATCCCTTGTCATGATTGTGTCTCGCTCTGCGAGTGTCATTCACAACTCCCTCGACAGTTGGTCGCACTTCCCTCAGAGCATGGTAGCATCAACACATCTATGGTCACTTACATGGGGATAGTAACCACCATGATATGATATAGTAAGGGTTAGTGGTCCAAGCTTGGTCAAACCACTGAGTGTAGATGTGCCTAGTCCCATCTCCATTGTTTGTTAGACCGGAGTAGTATCACACCCCATCCAATCACTCTTGGAGTGAACGAGAATCATCAAGCTCCACCCATCAACCATAGATGGGAAGAACGAGGATGTGGTATACATCCTCCAACATGATCATCATCTTTCCAGTCAATAACTAGAAGTTGGAGGTAGTTACATCCTATCGCTCCATCAATGGATCAACATTCGATCATGATATAACATCTCTATCATGGTATATACATTCCAAAGGTTGACTTGTTGTAGATGGGTGACCTCATCATCTATGAGTCAATCTCTCTAATCCTAAAGTAGGTGCAACACCTACCTTATGGGATGCTCCTTGATCTCTAGATAATCCTATGAAAAGAGAAATGAGTGTGTATCAGTACTGGCCAATTACAACAAAATCTAAGTTAAAAACATTAAAGGATGTGTGTGCACCATGTAGACATCTACACATCGCACAGGCATCCTAGACCACCATTACTCGCGTAGGGATGAAAGTGCGCCCCTTAGACACTAGCATGTCCTCAAGATGCCAACACTGGTCCTGGATGCTAGAACATGTTGAAGATGGGTGCTTGCATCTAGGACACCTACACACCTAAAAGTCTAAAAAAAGTACAAAAAATTACCAAAAAATGCTAAATGAGATGGTTTTGAGGCTTGCCTGATTGACCTCAATAGCCTTGACGATGTTTGCACATAGTTGTTCTAGCCTTGGATCCTCATGGTTGCATTTGCTCGACATTTTGATGACTTTTCTCTCACAAAAGTCAGAAAAATCCATGTGATGAATAGTGAAAATGACCCTTCTTAGGGCCAACCTAGGTATATATAGGCCCCCTGAGGCCCATTTTCCCTGGAGTATGTGGTTTCCTGGTTTCTCCTGATTTTACCCCACCTAGCTGGGGAAAACTCAAGAGGGGGAATATATTCACCTCTTCAACATATTTTTCTTTTGAATCACTAAATTTTCCTTGACCATTCTTCTCATCGTTGTAGCTTCTAATTTTTGGAATAACTTAAAATTGAGTTTTACAGAATAAAATTTTCTTGATTTTTCACAACCAGTCCTACACTTCTTGTTGAGTTCAATTTTTAGGGGCATCTTCAAGTACTAGTTGGATCGACCTCAGTGACCTCTAGAGTACCTTCTTTTGGCATGCAAATCTGTAAAACTTCAAGTTTGGGAAAAAAAATTTGTTCCTACTTTATTGTGGCTGATTTTTCCCAAAATTGAGCCCACTAAAGTGGGGGAAAAATATAATGTCACAAAATTACACCTAGGGGAAATTCCACATTTTAGCACTTTTCCTGGCATTTATGACAACTAAACGTATTAATGGAAAAAACCTCATGGGTCATAATTTCATGATCCCATCTCCATGTGGTCCAATGGTGAAGCAACAGTAGCCCAATGACACATTTCCCAAAAACTTGTGTTTTAAATGCCTACACGGTGCACGAACATCTACATGGTACACTAGCATCCTAGTAGTTTTATGAGATTGAAATGAGGAATCTCAAATCTTGACTCTTGACACATGTCCTAGCTGTGGGAGTAAATGGTGACTCCCCAACACCCCTAGGAATAGTTGCTAGACCAAAACCACTTCCACAAGAGAGAGAATGGAAAGAAAGCTTGCTTCGACAATACAAGATGGATTAATGGTTGAATATGCTTGAATAAGCTTCAATTTATTCAATCAATTGAATGCACTTGAATGCAAATGTACATGAGATGCCTTGCTTATAAAGGAAAGGTTGGGAGATAGGATTAGACAAGATCATGACAAGTGTCTTAATCCTATGACATGAGACAACTAACTACCTAGGAATCATGCAATATAGCTAAATAAGATAAGTTCTAGCAAATCCAACTAAGACTTCTAGAAATAATCTTATATCCTATGTAAACTTAACATGCAAATATGTCCCCTAATTACCTAGTGAATGAATTAGCTAGGTATAAGAAATTTATTCACACCAACACAGTCAAGCATTCAGGTGTAACAAATCTTTGTCGCCCTTGCATGCAACAAAACCCCTTATTTGCTCTCATTTTTGGGGTTCATTCACTCATTCAAGCTTATCTCTTCAACTTTACTCCTCAATCTTTTTCTACTCTTGGTAGCAACACTTCTACAAGTGAAGCTCTGTCAGATTGAGGTCCCTCCAATAGCCAAATCTCTCTATCAAGAATTTAAAGATACATTTGTGTGTTCGAGAGGGGGACGAGGCTTGTTGGTAATGATATCTCACTATTTTTTATTTGTGAATAGATTAGATATCTTGTTCATTTACTACTTGGTTGTACGGGTTCTCCTCCTGAAGTATGGTTTTCTTTCACCACTCCTTTTGTCCATTTTGGTTACACTCTTTCTATCAGGTTGTCCGTGGAGGTGGGAACACCAAAGTATGGGTTTGACTGAGGAAAACCCATATATAGCCCCAACATTTTCCCTCATTCACCTTGTGTGTAAATTGTTAAAGTGGATCTTGGAGTGAAGATTCAAACATCTGACTATTAGTAAGCCCTCTCTAAGCTCTCCTTGTGTTCCTTACAGTTTCTATTTTCTTTGTTGTTCTACTAAACAGATCTCAGATCTAGATTAGAAGGTGAAGCTCTGGTTTGGCCTTTTGAGTTTTTGAGGACTCTATTTCTTGGGACACCAACATGTCATTTGGACTCTAGTGCGACTTGTTGGCATCCTGAATCTATGTTGTTCCTTTTTCACCATAATATCCACACTTAATTTTCTATTTATTATGAGGATTATTAATAACATTCAAATACAAGGGATTTAGTTTGAGATATATGATCACATAAACTAATCAAATAAAAAAGTAGAAACACCAAATTACCCCTTGATTCAATAAGAGAGCCCCCCAAAAAACTTAAGCTATTTGACACTTTATATTTAATGCATTTAGAATTACCATCTGGTAGATTTAATGTACAAAGATTACTAATATTGAAAATAGAGATATATGCTAAAATACAACTCTAATATCTTTTTAAAAAGAACTAACATAACCACTATTTATTTCATGAAAAAGTAGGTATATTAAAAAAAAGAGACTAAAAATGGAGTATGTACCTAAACAAGTCATTTGAAGTTTCAAAAATGGGAACTATATGAAGTGACCTTTGATAATCTATAATTTATAAAACATATTGTATACAAGTAAAATTGACCTAACACCTATTACACACCCTAAACAACATTGAAAAACACCCCATATAACCCCAGAACATCTTAGAACATCTCAGAATCAAACCGGAACATCTCAAAACATCTTATAATCATCCTGTAATGTCTCAGAACATCTCAGAATCAACCCACAACATCTTGGAACATCTTGGAATCAACTCAAAATGTCTCGAAACATCTCAAAATCAACCCAAAACATCTCGAAACATCTCAAAATCAACCTAGAGCATCTCGAAACATCTCAAAATCAACCTAGAGCATCTCAGAACATCTCAAAATCAACCTAAAACATCTCAAAATCATCCCACAATGCCTCAAAACATATCAAAATAATCTTGGAACATCTTGAATCATCCTGCAATATCCTGAAACATCACACAACATTACACAACATCAAACAACATAAAAAACCCTAATTTCCTCTATTAATTGATTAATACAACATTATTTGATTAACTCACTTTTTCATCATTTTTGACAAATTAAATAAATTTCATTTATTTAATGAAGTCCTAAAAACCCTAATTTTTATATTAATTAAATAATACAATATTATTTAATTAATTAACCATTTCATCATTTCAAAAAATTCAAAAAATTATATTTATTTAATAAAGTCCTAATCTAATTTATTTCATCCTGATTAGTCAAACAATGCCAATTATTTGATTACATCACTAATTCACCTTATTCCTCTAAATTAATTGAATTATTAAATCATAATAATTTAATTAACACACTTTCCCTCCAAAATTTGAATAATTAGATTAAACTATTCAAATCATTTATCAAAAATCAAATCAAACTAATGCAACTTTGTTTGCAAAAGTCAAACTTGATTTGCACGTTCAACTCCAAAAAAGAATTAATTAATTAAATCAATTAATTCATAATTCCTCACCCACTTTCTAATTGAGAAAATTATTCTTGCTAACTAAGCAATCCAATTTTCTAACTCAACCATCTAATTCCTAACTCAACCATCAATTTCCTAACTAAATCCTGACTAGCAAATCTATTCTTCAATCACACAAGTTGTGCAATATACTTTGCACAATCTTCTCATGTCTAAATCCTCTCAACACATTTCAACCATTGATCTTGATCCAACATTGTTGAATCATGATCATTGATTTGAAATCTCATTTCCTATATAACAAACTTATCTCCTCACAATTAAGGATCGGAGAATCAACACACCTTATGCAATGAACTGTTGTCACAATCACCATTGATAGAGCTTCAACCTTTTTTTTTATCAACATCAATATTTTTCACAAACTATGGAAGGTTCGTAGTGATAAGAACAATCCAACATCATGCGGATACACTCCACTATGGGATGGTAACAATTTTTTTATTGTTTGCAATTATTTTGGTAATCATAGATTTCCTAATTATGTTTTCAATAGCTTAATTTCATTTTGTATTTGTAGGATTAGATCTTAGATTGATGTGTTTAATCTTAGTTTAGATTTTCTTTTCAAGCACCTTAAATATTGTTAGCATCTGATGATTTTCCCCCTCACGTTCTGGCATGCCGGATGGGACCATTGTCCCATACAATAATGTTCATTTGAGCTATTTTGAAGTTAAAGGTCCTAGAAACACACTTGAAGGAGTTTTCATGCACTGCCCAGAAAACCTATGTACTTGACTGCCAAGAAAATTGAGTAGTTGCAACAAGAATTATGTACTTTCCATGGGAACTACACACTTGCAATAGGATCAACGATTTTGCTCCAAAAAATTCACATTTCCTTTGGAAAGTGGTAGCATCTACTCATAGATTTGAGTATATGTTTCTGACAGGGCGCTTTTGCATTGTTTTGAGCATTTTCTCTAAGAACTAAGTAGTTGCTCTGACAAAAAAGTGCATGGATCCTACACTATTGTAATAAAATTTTCCACTAATGTTTTCTTGTTTTTGAATGTGTAATAGGTATTAATGAATATGGATGTAGGATTTACATGACTCTAACTTGTTTTTTGCAGGGAAGATGACTGGTCCAAGATTTATAGATCCATAAATATTTTTTGTTAACTTAGGAAAATTTTGAATTTGGTGCTCTAAAAATGAACAACACAAACTCACATTTGGTTTTGGTGTTGATAAAAATGAACCAATTTTGAAATCTTTCTTAAAGTTAGGAACATCTAAATTTGGTGCTCTAAAAATGAACAACACAAACTCACATTTGGTTTTGGTGTTCTTAAAACCGAACAACTTTTGAGCTTTCTTAAAATAGGAAAATTTAATTTTGGTGCTCTAAAAAGAACAAGACAAACTCACATTTATTTTCGTACTATTAAAATTGAACCAATTTTAAGCTTTCTTACATTAGGAACTCTTATTTTGGTGCTCATAAAAAGAACAAAAGAAACACTTCAATTTTGGGCTCTAAAAATGAACACATTTCATATTTACATAATTAGGAACTTTAATTTTGGTGTACAAAAAGAATACAAAACAGTTTCTATTTTGTTGATGCATGCTCAATTCACTTTTTGTTGACCAAAGTTAGAACCAGGCTTGATTTCTTAGAAACAATTCAATTTTGGAGCTTAAAAATGAACAAACTATTCTTGGTATTTTTACACCATTGCTATCTTAGCTGCTTGATGTCCCAAACACTTCATGTTGGTGCAAAAATAAAAAGAACAATTTGTTTATATTATTCACATATTTTTGGGGATAGCACCGCTCGAGGTGTTTAAAATGAATCAATTTGATATGAAGTGTACGTTGTGTATTCATTGATTGGAAAGCTAAATGTTTGTCTTCTCCCCTCACACCTTTTGGAAATCTTGGGTGAGTGAAAACATTTTGAGCTTTACACCTTTCTTTTCAAGCATACCTTTCTAGAAGGCCTACCCACTTGAGGAAACTCCTACGTCGGAGAACTTGTAGGTGACCCAAGCGATACTTTCATTCTAGACTGAGCTATATAATTTTTTTGTGAGTGTGAGGAAAGTTCATCACGTGCTAGGTGTTGCTATCCTATAACAACATATTCTCCCTCAGTATCCTTGTGATGCGTAAAAACCCGTAAGGGATGGGAGTGTTCTTAATTGAACAAAATACCACATGTATAGGTGCCTAAAAATAATATCCATAGAACATTACTACTTGAGCCATTTTTTATAGAATCCACCCTATTATCCGAAACATTCTTTGAAAGTGGTGCATTAGAATTTAATTTCAAGAAGTTACTTGCCAAGTCTGACTACAGGCCCACACCATAAGTTGCATGTAAAATCATCTCTTTGGAGCATGAGATAGGCCCACCTAAAAGGATGGTTTCTCTCCACTAGGGTTGTAAATTTTTGTTGATGTTAAACTTTCCCAAAATACATTTTAAAACAATCCAAAACATCAAATTCAATGCTTGATTTAAAGAGAAAGAACACATTAAAACAAACACTGAACATGATGGTAAAACCACAAACCCTTTGACTTGGTGTACACTTTTGATAAAATCCCCTTATTTGCACTCCTTGGAGGATTTCCTTTAAGGTTTATGGATATTCAGGCTTTTGTTTCAAGTAACATCAAATCAAAGTAAACATTAGGGAACTATGGCTTGGGTGTTGTGATTTCAAAACTTAAGCCATAGATATTCAGGTCACAACAAATTCCATGCTTTTGGAGTCAGCCCAGTGTTGTTCTATCATTTGGCATACTCCAAAACATAGAGGAAACAAAACACATGGAGACCATTTTTCACAAAACCTGAGCAATTGCATCAATTCTAGTGCAGTTGCCACAATTTATGAGCAATAGCCAAAATTTTAGTGCATTTGTTTGTTGTCCCATAAAATCCATTGAAAAAAATCAATTTCATGTGACAAAAAATGAGCACTTGTTGTGAGATCCATGCACTTCCTTTATTTCCTTGCATTTTCTTTTGAGAAAACAATGCACTTGCTACTAAGATCCTTGCATTTTCCAAACCGAAGCCCTTTTTTTCCTAAATAGCCCTAGCATTTGATAGAAACACATCGAGGTTACAATTTTCATTCTAGCTCACTATCTTGAACATCTTGCTAACACTTGGGAAAAACAAACCAAGGTTATAGGGTCATGGTTTGAACAAAACAAGTGGAAAACCAAATAAGTCTCACATCCATTATTCCCATCCTATTTATTGAAGATAAAAATCCAATAAACCATTAGGGTCATTCCTTCACTCAGAATTCTATGATATCAATAGTTACTTGGGACTCATAGATAGTACAAATAAGCTTTCCCTCAACATATCCTCTAGACAAGGAAGTGGAATATCGACCTTAGTTCTTTGGCATTTTGATTTCCAAAAAGTAGCCACATTCAAAAACAACACTCAAACCTTAGGGTCTTGAGCTTCACAGCAACCATCCTAAAACACCATCACACCTTATGACCATCTAGCGATCTACCACTCCAATTCAACAACCAGACCTTGTAGCACCAATCTTTCAACTAGGTAACACATACATTGAAGGTTCCCAAACTAACATCATAAGCAGTTTGAGAACCTTTATATTTGAGAAGAATGAAACACCCCGCCAATTTTTCACCTCATCAATCATCTTAGAAAAAGAGGAAGATAAAGTAGACATAGCAGCCAAAAGACCCGTGTTACCACCACTCACGTGGCAATAAATACCCTCTTTCCTCCATGATCTCACGTAAAGTTAGGATCCCTAAAGTAAAGTCTATAGGTCATGATTTCTGAGTTATACATCTTAGTCTGAAAGCTCTCAAGAAAAAACTTTGGGCACTTCATGAAACTAGAACTATGTTGGTATACAACTTCTACAAATGTGCTTCAAGGAAAAATCCAAACTTGTATTCCTTCTATTACTACCAAAATCCAAGTCTTTTCAAACAGTTCCAATATCTCACATAATCATGATCTTAAACTCCCCTAAATGATCTATCACAAAATAAAAATCCATAGGGGAAGATCTACATCTCACCATATCAGAGATAGGAACCATAATTCCAAGTGTAGTAGGAATTTGGCCATCATACTTTACCATAATCGACATCTCTTGTTAAGAAACTATTATGCCCGAGCTAGGAGGAACCAAACAAGTTTACATACCCACATCAATCCACTCATTTAGGAAAAAATGAGGTCTTTAGGATTAGAGACAATTAGAGAGTTTGAACATTACACAACTTTCCCACAAGGGACCCAAGTTGTTTATGACAACCACAAGATCACAACACAGAAAGAAAATGGAAGCAAGAAAGAACAACACTAGCATCCCACCAGCCAATAGCATGAATGATGAAATTAACCCATGGGGCTATAGGCCAAGCAACTTTGAGACACCCTAGAAGAGGCCCATGTATAGAGACACCTTCAGTGGGGAAGAAGTAAATTGCAAACAAAAGGAGATGGAATAAAACAACTAGGACCCAAATGGAGTAATTATAGAGGAGATGGATACCAATTAAGAGATAAATGAGGAGAAACTATTTGACCATTCTAACAACCCCAAGGTTCTCAAACTAATCTACAGGTTGTTGAGAAAGGACCCAAACTTCTATTTCTTCAAGTTAGCACAAAGTGGTGCTAAATTGCCAGTGGAATTCAATGTAGAGGCTCTCAAGGATCCCAATCTTATTTCCTTAGGGGATAACTCAAGGGTGAGACAAATAAACAAACCTCTAGAGATTCCAAACATTCCACTCATGTTCTCACAAAAAAATGGTCAGTCTAAAGAGAACCCCTTTTCCAGAAAACCAACTCAGATTGAGCAAGTAGTAGTGGCACAACTGTATCAAGGAGGGCCATCCCAATATGAACCACAAAACAACAATCCACCTCCTAGATAATATATACCTCAAAAAACTTCAAGTGTTGACCCTTCCTAGAACAATCAATACTATCAACAGGGTGGAACACAAGGCCCCCTTCAAACAACAAGTACTATCAATAGGGTGGAACATAGGGTCCCCCTCTGAACAATCAGTACCACCAACAAGGTGGACCATTGGTTCCCCTTTTGAACCAAAAATACCAATAGCAAGGTATTCCATAGAGCACCCTTCTTTAGTAATCCCATCAACAAGGTGTCTTACTAACGCATCAATAGGATAAACTTCATTTTAGTCCTTCCCAGCAGCAAGGTGTGCCACAAAGCACCCTTCTTCAGTCTCCCAATCAACAAGGTGTCCTACTAATGCATCAATAAGGTAACCTTCATTTTAGTCATTTCCAAGAGCAAGGTGTGCCATAGAGCACCCTTCTTCAGTTGTCCCATCACCAAGGTGTCCCACTAATGCATCAATAGGGTAACCTTCATTTTAGTCCTTCCCAGTAGTAAGGTGTGCCACAAAGCACCCTTCTTCAGTCATCCCATCAAAATGGTGTCCCACTAATGCATCAATATGGTTATAGTTAACTTAATCATTCCCATTGACAAGGTAGTCCACAAGGCACTCCTCCTAGTTTATCCTATCAACAAGGTAACCTATAGTACACTTCATCTCAACAACAAGGAGCTAACCCTCCTTACACCTAGGAAGGACCTAACCCACTCTATGTCCAAAACAGTTACCAAGGTCCTATACCATCACAATACTCAATATATGATCAAAACATGATGGGATAGCAATGATATTATACGTAGAACTCACAAATGAACATGCCAAAAATGGACAGAAATAAAACTAGAGGCTATCAAACAATAGGTAGTAGGCATGCAAGCTAGAAAATAAAAGAAAACCTATACCATCCAAGAAATCTACCCATTCCCATTTGATCAAGCCATCACTACAATACCCTTTCCCAAGAATTTTGAGATACCCAAATTTGATAACAAAAATAAAGGGAGAGGGAACCTAGTAGAGCATATATGCGATTTCTCTGTATCACGCATGGAATTACAACACAATGATTCATACCTCATGAGGCTATTCCCATGCAGCCTTACATGCCACGCTATGGAGTGGTTCACTCATTTGACACCGGTAGTCCAAACCTTCGATGAACTATCTAACAAATTCATAATTCAGTTCTCCTTCAACATCAAACAAGATGTCACCATCACAAGCTTATCCACAATCAAATAGAATCAAGGAGAGTCCTTTACCTCCTACCTACAGTGATGGAGACAAAAGGCTAGTAGATGTAAGTGGCCCATTCTTGACAAAGAGTTGGTGGAAATATTTAGTACTAACATCTTACCTGATATCAACTATCAACTCACAATGTTATGTCCAACAGACTTTGAGGAAACCATCAAGAAGGGATTCAATATTGAGAGAGCTCTCATTTCCAGGGGAGCCCTCAAGATGAATAACTCAAAAGATAATCTCTCCAATTCAAATGAAAAACCTAAAGTTTGTGATAAGAACAAAAAAATTATAAATGATGGAGTAATTGATGCTAGAGCACTATGGAATATACCAAATGCACCTAAAAATAAACTGTAGGTAGCACATACAAGCTATTGTACCAACAACACATAAAGCAACCAAATAACCTATCCCAAAAACAATCAGGTTGTAAACCAATTGACAAATCAGTGAGGAAAACAAAAATAATATGACCAACCAAGGAGATAGTTCATGGTACTAGGAGAATCTATTGAGACAGTCATGCAAAATCTCATACAATAGAACCTAATCAAGCATAATGATCACCCAAATTATGAGGAGCCTAACTTTAAAATACCGTGGTACAATGAAAAGGACTTGTGTGACTTTCACAAGATCAAAGGACACACCGCAAACAATTGCATGAGACTCAAACACCTCATCCAAGACTTGATAGGCAAAGGGGAGGTAGATGTCGAACATCATCCTGGGAATAAGGATTTGAAAATATACAACAACCCAATCCCAAACCACCAGAAAAGTAATGACAAGGGAAAAGACCAAGGTTACCATAATGCCAACTATGTAGAAGTTGAAAAACCAACTTCACAGTCCCCAAGAATCACTGCAAGCAATCACCTATCACATGCAATAGATATTCAGAACAAAAAAGATAAATGTTATGTAAACCCTCAGAGCTAATATGTGCAAGCAAAAATGAAGAATAATGATTATTTAAAAGTAATTGTTTTACAAATAATACAAAAGCCTTGAAAAAGGCAATCATGCACAGCCCTAATCTTATCTTAAGCAAAAAGACAACTCAACAAGATAAGGATAAGAATTAATCTAGGAAATATAATATGCCTAAATAAACTTATGCTAAAGTGTAATTAAATAATTAATTACACCAACATCCCCCCATAAGCGCAACTTTGGGAGAAGCAAATTATTATGCAAAAGATGAGTCCCGACAACAAGGCCTAATCAGGTACCCATTTACAAATGCAATGCAAACTAAATCAAACGGGGTAAAGGAGAAAACCACATGGGAAAAAAAATCCTCCCCAAAATAGAATGCAATAAACTAACTAAGTGATGAAAGATGGAGGACTCCATAAGACCCCCCAAGGACACCATCCATCACAAAGATACATGAAAGAACCCCCCCATAAGAGAGAAAAGAAGAGACCAATCCCCCTGAGTCTAACCCCCGTGAGCTCATTAGAAACTAGTGGAAGTCACATCTATGACCAAGGGCTTCAGCCTTTGAACCTACGGATTAGCCCCCTGGTCGCTGAGAGGACCAGGGGCTATTTTTTTTAGCCCCAGGTGCTAGATGGAGGCCTAATTGGGCATTTTCAGCTATTTTTAGTAAATCGGGCATAAAATGGGCATACGATCTCCGTTTTTCAAAAATGGGATTCCCTTGGAAAGCTGATTCTGACACCGATCTGATGCTGGAGGTTTGATTTTCTGATTTTTCCATTTTGGTGTTTTTTCGCCTATTAAAGCCAAAAGTTGTTGTTTTCACTCTGGGAGGCGTAACTTTTGCGTCATGACTCCATTTTTTTTTAAAAAATAGGCGTTGGAAAGCTGGTTTAGTGCTCTACACAGATATTAGACCTATTTTTTTAGAATATTTTACCAGGTATTTGATGTTCCTATTTTATCTCAGCCTTTACCTTTTTAGTTGTTTTCTTGGGAAGCATGCAATCAGGCTATTGTTTTGAGATCAATGAGCATTGTTTTTTTTATTTGAGAGTATATATTTCTATTTTATGTCATGGATATACATAGCATTGCACCCCTTACTCCATTCAACTATTTTGGTTGGAAAAAAAAATGGAGATTCACTTGAAACACAAAGGGTTGTATAGGGTAACCATGGGTACATAAATTGAACCTACAGGTGCTACTGAAAAGAGAAAGTGGTTTAATAGGTGTGATGAAGCTTATGGTACATTATGTATATCTCTTTCTTCTAACCTTATTTTTTACATTGAGTCTTGCACTACACCTAATGAGATTTGGACTAATTTAGAGTCTTTGTTTGGGAAGAAAGATACTATGAGAGGGTTTCAGTTAGAGAATGAGCTTATTGGCTTAAATCCTAAGGATTTTGATAGCATCCAGGAGTTTTTCACCAAAATCAAGTCTCTTAGATTACAGTTGTCACAATGTGGTGTTCAGAAAGAAGACTCTCAGTTGATATTGTCCATTCTTTCTAAGCTTGGACCAGATTATTCAGTTTTTGTATCTACCTTTTATGCCACTAGGGATGCACTTAGACAACTCAACAAGATAAGGATAATAATTAACCTAGAAAATAAAATATTCTTAAGTAAACTTATGCTAAAGTGTAATTAAATAATTAATTGTACCAACAAACTATACCTACAGGGACATGGTTTTAGGAACTCTATCGCAAGCTAATGACAATAGGGAAAACGTAGTAACTATATGAGGGGGAGACAACAATTGTAACATAAATACCCATCAAGGGAGAGTTATAATATAAGAAGCCTTTGTTAAATGCATAATCAAGTCATCCAATGACTATAGCATTGTGGAATAGCTAAAGAAAACCCCTGCTTTAATCTTGATCTTGGAGTTGCTAAAACTATTACCAAAACATAGGGAAAAAATTGAAAAGGCATTAGAAGTGTCAGTCTCTAATGACCTCGATCCTAGTCAGTTCCAAGCCATGGTTGGAAAGATCACAACAAGTAATCATTTAATATTTTTAGAGAAAGAAATACCCTAAAGGACATTCCACAACCAAGCCCTCTACATAGAGGTTGGTTTTCATAAAACCATGGTAAAACGAGTACTGATAGATAATTATGTAGGTTTAAATATTTGTACCTTAAAGTTTTTCAAAGAGCTGGGGTATTTTGATGACATGATAGAAAAAGGAAAAATTATCACCATAAGGGCCTATGATGACCTTGAAAGAAATTCTAAAGGAATAATCAGGCTAACTATACAAATAGGACCAGTCCTCATGGAAACAACGTGTCAAGTGCTCAATCTTGAATTACCATATAACCTTCTCCTTGGATGCCCTTGGATCCATACATTACAAGCAGTACCATCCACCTTTCACCAGTGCTTAAAATTTCCCCATGAAGGAAGAGAGGTAACCCTATATGTTCACTCTGAGCCTTTCCAGTTTTGTGCAAATATAGAGGATAAATATAACAAAATCCAACATATTCCTAGCAATGATATAGCCTTCCACTCTTTCTCATATGTTGACCCTTCCATGCTACCATCCACTTCAACCAAAAACACACCAAGTAAGCAACCAAAAATGGAATCCAAGATTCAAGTACTTGACAAGGGAAATGGAAACTATCATTTTATCCAAGCATTTTGCATTGGTATGCTTCCACCAATAGCCAAAATATATGGAGGGATGAAATAGATCAAACATGCTTAGAAGGTAAAAATGATAGCTAAACCCGTGATTTTTACCAAGTGGGGGAACATGCAGGACGAAGAAGTCTTCCAAGATGATTTTTCATCTATTATTTACAAAGAAGACACAAACAAGCCAAAAAAGAAAAAAAACTATTGATCCTAATAGTAGAGGAGCTATCGAATGACGAAACACATGGGGATATCTAGGAACCAATGGCTTGGGGCTACACAAACAAGGTTGATGGGAGCCCATAATAGTGGAACAAATAAAGAGGAATATGGGACTAGGTTATAAGCAAAAATAAGTGGTTAATCCAAAGACCAAATAAACCTCTTATAAGAAAAAGGAAACTTTAGCTAACGTTGAGCCACTGGATATATACCATATAATAGAAAGTGACTTACCTATAGAAGACTTGTTTGAAAAATTTCACATTGATAGGTAACCTCTCCAAATAATCGAGACCATTCCCAACATCTACTATCATTCTAAAACTGATTCTAATGAATACGAGTGGGATTCCCCTTCCTTCATCACCGGATATGATTTCCTTACTTCCAACAATGATGACTTAGATACCCAGTGGGAGAAAGACACCAGAGCCATGTTAACCCTTTCACCCACCTCCATAAGCTTTGTAGACCAAAATGATAGCCTCCCACTCTATTACCCACAACTCATATATTGGGATCAACAACAACATACACATTCTAGATCAATTCCAGAATGATGAGGTAATCGTGGAGTTCATGGGATTTCAAATAGATATACTAGCAGGAAATCAAAAAGAAGGGTTCATCATGGAGCTTGAATAGGAGGCATACTTTGGTTGAGAGATTGAATCTTCTAGTCGCAAAAGTGAAAAAAAGAACATAAGAAAGAGGTCACATAGAGAAACCACATTGTGGCTCTATTGGATCTATAAAAGAAGAAAATAAAGGATGAATTTGAAGGTGAAAACCTCCCAGAGGCACCCAAGGATGGAGGGTTCAATCTCCCCATATTAGAATATCAGGAAAGATCCACACTCTTAGTAGAATAAGTAGAACCCATAAATGTTGGAACAATAGAAGACCTGAACATAACATACCAGGTAGCATCACTTGATCCTGAAGAGAAGAAAACATTCATAGCTTTCATCAATGAGAGAAAGGTAAAATTTTCCTAGATCTATGTTGATATGCTTGGGCTAGATCCAACATTAGTGGTACATCATTTAGCCGTAGTACCCAGAGCAAATCCTATCAAGAAAAAACTCAGAAAAATGCATCCTTAGATTGTATTACTAGTAGAGGTAGAGCTAAAGAAACTATTGTATGTGGGTTTCATCAGACCCATTGACTATCCATAATGGATATCCAGTCTAGTACCAGTATCAAAGCCTACTGGGGGAATCATAATATGCACAAATTTTAGGGACCTAAATAGACCTTGTCCAAAGTACAACTTCCCATTACCAAGCATAGACATGATTGTGGATCTAATAGCAGGGCATGAGATGTTATCCTTAATGGATGGTTTCTTTGGATGTAACCAGATAAAGATCTCTCTAGATGACCAACACAAAAAAACATTTACTTGTGCTTGGGGAAAATTCTATTGGGATGTAATGCCATTTGGCCTAAAGAATACAAGAGTGATGTATCAAAGAGAAATAACGACCATATTCCATGGTATGCTTCACACCATCATGGAGAACTATGTGGATGAAATTCTAGAAAATTTAATCAAAAGGGTAGATCACTTGAAAAATTAGAAAAGGTGTTTGATCGACTTGAACAGTACAATTTGAGACTCAACCCTAAGAAATGTGTGTTTGGAGTAACATCTGGAAAATTGTTAGGTTACATAGTATCAAGAAGGGGGATCAAGGTAGATCCTACAAAGGTAAAAGCTATTCTAGAGATGCCTCCACCAAAAACATTGAAAAAACTAAGAATTTTACAAGGAAAGTTATAGTCCATCAAGCAATTTATCACACAATTGGCTAAAAAATTTCACCCATTTACTCAGCTCCTACACAAGGATGTCACCTTTAATTGGGAGGGAAGATGTGACCAAGCATTTTAGTAGGTCAAGGAATACTTACTTACTCCTCCTGTACTCATGCCACCTGTTCCAAACAAGGGAATGATATTATATTTGTCTACTACACAAGCAACACTGGGAGCTCTCCTAGCTCAACTAGATGATGACAATAAAGAAAGGGAAATCTACTACATTAGTAGAACACTGGTGGGATATGAACTAAACTAATCACCCATAGAAAGAGCATGTATGTTAGTTGTATTTGCAACACAAAAGTTGAGACACTACCTCCTGAATAGAAAATTCTTGCTGATTTACTCAAGTACCTACTAGGAAAAGCAACCCTAACAGGTCGAATCACCAAATGGGTGATGATCTTGAGTGAATTTTACATAGAGTATGTGGATAGAAGAGCTATCAAGGGAAAAATAATAACAGACCAACTGGCTGAAGCACCCATAGATTATCACAAACCTCTCATGATAGACTTTCTAGATGAAAGTATCTTGATGATAGAATAGATAGGCCATTGGACTCTCTACTTTGATGTATCACACACTTAGCATGGCTTAGGAGATTTTTTTTGTTTCTTACACCATAGGGAGATATTATAGCCAAGGCCTACATGATTGCTTTCCCTTGCACAAACAACATCTCAGAATATGAAGCTTTGATCATAGGGCTAAAAATGGCTATTGAATGGAGAATAAAGGAGCTACATGTCTTTGGAGACTCTCAGTTAGTGATTAGATAGGTGAATGATGAGTACCGAACCAAAGATGAAAAATTGATGCCATATAAAAGGATGGTGGATAGCTTCAAGGATTAATTTTTCAATTTATCTTTTAAGCAAGTTTCATGAATGAATAATAGAGTTGTTCACATAATGGAAACAATAGGCTCACTTCTTGATATTTCACAAAATGTGCCTAAGTACGAGTTCCTCGTAGAATAGCTTCTTGTGCCTACATTCGATATCCTAGAATAAAAATTGGTATGTGTTGTTGTTGTTCCTAACTCCCCATGGTACCAAGATACTTTTGACTATATCTAGAATGGTATCATACTACCCGACCTAACAACCACCCAAAAGAAAACATTCACCCATACAACTTCTTGTTTTACCATTCTAGGGGATACCCTATATCATCTTAGTCTAGATGGTATGTTAGTCCAATTCATTAAGGTAGAAGAAGTAAAAATAGCCTTACAAGAGGTACACGAAGGTATTTTTGGATCCCACTCTAGCGTACCTAACCTAGTCTAAAAACTACTCAAAACATGATACTACTAGTCTCTATGGAACATGAATGCATACAATACTCTAGAAAGTGTTGACAATGTCAGCAACATAATGATCTTATTCATGCACTAGCACAGGAACTGTGACCCATCCTCACACCATGGCCTTTCTCACAATTGGGATTAGACCTGGTAGGAAATATATCACCTGCCTCATCCAATGGGCACAAAATTATTATCACAACAACAAAGTATTTTACAAAATGGATAGAGGAAATTCTATTGACCTATATCACTGGAAAAAAGATATCAAAATTCATTTTTAATGATCTAATTTGCATGTATGGAATCCCCAAACGATAGTAATAGACAATGGCACCTGATTCAAAAATTAGGATTTCCAAGAACCTTGTTCCTAATTTTCTATCTAAAATAGATTTTTCATACCCTATTACCCCCAAGGAAATGGTCGGGCTAAGGAATCTAACAAAACCATATTGAAAATACTCAAAAATACTATTAATGAAGTCACATCTAACAAAACCATATTGAAAATACTCAAAAATATTTTTAATGAAGTCGTCCATGATTGGAATTTGTAGCTAAACCCGGCCTTTTGGGCCTATCAAACCAACATCTGAACACCTACTGGTTCCACACCATTTTCCTTGGTCTATGGATTAGACGCTATTTTAACTATTGAGGTTGAAATCTCCTCATTACGAGTTTCATTGAAAGGCATGGTCAACAATGAGGAATATAGGGTAACCAGACTAAATGAATTAGAGCTCCTAGATGAAAAGCATTTGAACACATTAAACCATCTGCAGGTTTATCATAATCAAATCAAATGAGACTATGACAAAAGGCTCAAGGACAAGAAATTTCAAGTTGGTGACTTAGTCCTCTAAGAGAATCAGAAGGTACAACTAAATCGAGATGACAAAGGTAAATTTGAACCCAACTGGTTAGGCCCATTCATCATCACAACAAGCTACAACTCTGGGGCATATTAGTTGGTTACTCATGAAGGAGAATCCTTAGTTGAATCATTGAAAAATAGCTAACTCAAGAAGTTCTACACATGAAGCACATCAAAATATCCCAAGAAAGAGGGTAAAAATCCAAAAAAATACAAAAAAGATAAAAATACAAAAAAAAAATAGTAAAGGGAAATAAGACATTCTCTGAGTGAAAACCACTTTGTGGCACTCTTAGAACAAGTTTCATAGTGAAAACCTAGCAAACAGGCACTATGTTTGAATAAAACTTACATCATTATCTTTCGGTACTATCCACAACATCCACCCATCCATTTCATAATAAAATAGTCTATCCAACCATGGCTTGTCACTGATAAAGGAAATCCATCTTGACTACAACTGGGGGAAATTTCCAAAGTCTAGTCATGGATTAGATCTTTGAGCGTCGTATCATGGTCATGAAAACAAAAAAAGATCAAAAACATTAGAAAACAACAAAAAGTAAAAAACATTGGAAAAAGAGGGTAAAAAACCAAAAACATCAGAAAACAACAAAAAGTCAAAAACATTTGAAAAACAACAAAAGATCAAAAACATTGGAAAAAGAGGGTAAAAACCAAAAACAACAAAAAGTCAAAAACATTTGAAAAATAACAAAAGATCAAAACCATTTGAAAAACAACGAGAAATCAAAAATATTCGAAAACATAAAAAACAAAACAACATCGTTGGGTTATTCCTTCACTCAAATAGTCTAAGAAATCAACATTTGCTTGAACCTCATAGCTAGTTCAAGTAAATTTCCCACAACATATCCTCTAGACACAGAAGTGAAATATCAATCCAGATTATCTATGTTGTTTATCCAAAAATAATTTATGCTTTGAGTCAAACGATTGAACTATGTGGTGTCTACATGTAAAATGTAGGTAGGCTTATTATCCCCCAAGACCATAAGTTAGTCCCCTTAGGTTTCTAACATGCTTTATTTCAACTTAGTCAAAAAATAAAAAATCCAAAAAAATTCAAAAAATCTAAAATCCAAAAACATCCACAAAATAGAAAAGGTCAAACCAAGCGAACTATGAGCCTCTACATGTATAGCATAGGCAAGGCTTATCTTTGATGAGCCCTCGAGGTCCTAGGTTAGTCCTAAAAAAAAAAAAATGTCAAAAACTTAGAAAAATAAAAATAGGATCTATCCCATCATCACAATCCACAATAAAATTTTCACCCATAATAAAAAAATGGCCACACTCACCCTTTGACAAAAAAAACAAAAAAACAAAGAAAACATCAATAGCTATAACTTTTAAGCAAACAATCACAAAATATCTGACTATAAATAGATAGAAACAATGCCAAAGTATCAGCTACCTATTTTTTGACAAATCCCAACAACATCCTAAGATATGCCTTAACATATCCATTCCTATGATAGACATGATCAACACTGGATAATAGACCCACCCCAAATAGATATGGAAAGCGATATAACAACAATGTTTTATATTTTTATAGTCTTATTTTTATGATTTATTTTATTGACTCATTCCCAGGATCTCTTGAGGATGTCCATAAGGATTTAGAGAAGAAGGAATGGGGGAAATTGAGCGTCACTTTGATTTTCCTTTTGTGGATTTTTTTTTATACTATCATGGTGAATACTTGCTTTTTTCTATGTGTGGAAGTTGTTTTGGAGCATTTTGTGTAATAGTGACATGTTAGGCTCTTAATACATCTTGTGTTACTAGTCCAACATGTTTTAAAGCTTCTCACCCATACACTCTAACAGGGGTTTTGTATGTCTAGTATGAGCAAAGAATACTCCTTGTTTGTAGAGTCAAAGTCCATGCAATAGATACAAAGTCACCTTGGTTATTAGTACCACTGGTGCATAATATCTATTTTCTACATCAAATAGGATTGTTCAAAACTGTGAAGCCTCTAAAAGTAAAGTGAAAGAAATACTCATCACTACTAACAACATCAAATTTTTTATCCATCATAATTTTTCTTCTAACATCCACCCTACATAGCAATATCATTAGTTGCATATCCATCCTACATCCATAGTTTCATCAATACATATCATGATGATAATAAACCAATAAAAACATCATGTATCATGAATGGGGAATACATCCATCATATATCATCTATATCAACACTGCATAAACATCATATATGATATATCGATCATCAATAATAAAAAATCATATAAAAAAAGTACGATTCATCCATCCACATCATATACATTCATCCCACGTATGCATACATCATCATACATCATCATCATAAACATCACGAAGCTGAATTGAAGAAGGTATATCTCATATATCATCATAAAAAAAGGGAGTACATCATCATCAGTGAAACAAGTGTGATAGAGTAAATACAAAATCATAACACATACATGAGGCCTCAACTGGATGATGAATATGCATATAAAACACATGTCTAAAATATTCCTCCAAGTAATGAACAACATAAAGATCAAGTACAAAAAAGTAAGATCCTGAAAAAAGAGAACATAACCCTATAAACCAGGTTGTGGGCCACTAAAAGGATTTGCTTGTCTCACAGACTGATCACTTGCCCCACCACCACCACCACTACCACCATCACTCACAATACTAAGCTCTAAAAAATGTGGACATCGAGTGGCCCTAGAAATAGTAGCATCATATAAGGTTTGATAATAAGTGGAAATCTATAGATACCGATCTCACTCAACTCGCATGCTATCATGCTCTACCCTGAGAGTATCTCTCTTCATTGTAATCACTTACACCTATGCCTCTGTAGTGTGTCATCGACCACTCTCAATATCCCACTCAACCCTGAAAATAACTACATTAGTCTCTGCATCATGTGACCACTATCTCCATATCTCTAGTAGTTGTAATTTGATCTAACAATATGTCTCCATCCCTAGCAAGTGGAGGGGGAACCAGAACCTATCTACGACCCTACGTATAAGGCATGCTCTCATCCTGAACACCCTAGGAACCATCATGTTGGGCCCTATCCAACTATTCTGCAAGGACCTCAATGTGTTGTCTCTCTCCATGATGACCTATAATACCTGATCTACTTAAAGAGGGATCACCCCTAGGATTGGTGAGTCTCAATGGTTTGCATCGTGCCCACTACTCATCATAATCATGAGAGGTACCTAGATCTACTAAACCAACTAGGGAAAGGGCTTTGAACTCAACAACAACAATATCTATATCTGGCTAGAGACCCCATACACAAACCTCCCTAGTAGTTTGACCAAAATGATCCTCATAAGTATTAGGAAATCAACCCTATCTCTCTCCAAACGAGAAACATACTCGGTCTGGCAAGTAATGCTCTAACATAGAATCAAAATGACCAATAAACCAATGGGTCTATCAATAGTAAACAAGATGATCTGAATCCTCTATCCAAGCCTCACAACCCATATAGGGTCTCCACACAAAACTAGGCATCTCATCAAAAATCTGATGCCAATAAGGAAGATCCCTAGGAAGGGCATAGTGCATGAAATCCCCATAATGATAAGAGTATGGATCATCAGGAGAATGATCTTGTATCCCATCCAATCGAGCAACAACTATATGCTCCATGCCCAAACATACAAAAGTAAAACACTTGCAGACATGGATTTCTTGCCTCGATAAATGAGCTCGTACATATCTCTGTATGGGTGAGCAAGAAGACATGCACCCCACACATACCACATCCCATGATCAAGAATACTCTTGATACACACACCCCAACCCATAGGGAACTATCAACCTCTCCTATTAGGGACAACAAGTCCTAAGATCAAAACACACAGAACAAGCACAATAGGATTGACACTATCAAAAATCATGGACAAATCAATCTCTAACTATCACACCTCCAAGTGGCTAGTAGCTAACACCGACTACATGGTGCAAGTACCATGTCGAACATTATATGAAATTAGCTCACCATGAATGGGAAGGTGAAGTATCCTCCAAATATCCTCAAGAGTAATAGTAGCCTCTCCTATCAGAAAATGAAACAAAGATGTCTCAAAATGCCACTACTCCACAAGTGCGATCATTATCATAGTATGAGTCCTGATAGGAGGCATGTAGAAAATATAACATAGTCCAAAAACATCAATAAATTCTTGTTCCAATGCACCAAAATAGGCAATAGGATCAAACAAATGGCGAGGATGTATCTCCCTCAGTTGTAGTGGTTTGAGACTCACTTGCAATCATTGTAAACCAGGATATTATGGTTTCACTCTCAAAACATGTAAGGCCACAAAAAATAGCACAAGGCATGATGAAAAATTACATTTAGGATGAAAAACAACAACATGCTAAGGTCCGGAGAAAATGCTAAAAGAAAATATAGAAGGAAAATTCAAATGTAAGGTTTTTGAGCAAATGCTCAGAAAACACCAAGAAAAAGTGAGCTTTTCAGTCAAATGTGAGCTTCTAGGTCAAACACGAGGAAACAAGGGCGAGATTTTCAGTCAAGTGTGATATTTTAGGTAAAGTGTGAGGTTTTAGACTCTAGAGCAGGCAGAAGTGAAGTTTTAAGTCAAGGGTGAGCTTTTAGAGCAAGTGCATGAAATCGAAGCAAGGTTTCTAGTCAATTGTGATGTTTTAAGTCAAGTGAGATATTTTAAGTTTCGTGTGCAAGATTCTAAACTAGTCAAAGGTGAGGAAACTAGTGCAAGTGTGAGGGAATCATAAAAACTTTGTTATTGACTCAAGAAACTTTGTACATGCATAATGAGAATGAAACAAGACGAAAGTGAAAAGTGAGAAGGTACATACTGGGCCACCAATGCCTGAAGGCCGTACAACCTCTTGAACAAGCTCAGAATGATGTGGGGCTCCCTCAAATCTCAACATTGCTCCTCAAAAATTGACAAAATGGGAAAAATAGAGACAAGAATTAACTATAGAGTCTGAGCACAAATGAGCCAATTTGAAGCCTAAATTTCCTATATTAAACCTCAAGAAACCCTAATTTCATCTAGGAAACTCTAATTTCTACTTAGGTAAACTTCCTACTTTCATATTAGAAGCTCAGAGAAATATCAGAATGAGAAACAAAATACTTATAGATCTAATTCTTCACTCTCAACACATTAGAACTAAAACAAGACAATGCCATGAGCTTTTCCTTGAAACCAACCTTTTATCGACCAACCTCTCAAGGGGGAAACACTGA
Source organism: Sequoia sempervirens (assembly GCA_007258455.2). Taxonomy (NCBI): domain Eukaryota; kingdom Viridiplantae; phylum Streptophyta; class Pinopsida; order Cupressales; family Cupressaceae; genus Sequoia; species Sequoia sempervirens. The sequence goes on along the minus strand of VDFB02193867.1, from coordinate 731,544,100 downwards.
GTTCTACCATCATTCTACTAAACACTATGGCATAGTGGGGCATAATTATTTTTTTCCAAAAAAATACTTGATCTTAAAGAATCTTTGAAACAAACCAACCAATACTTTGTATCAAAGAGGGGCAAAATGTTGACATGTAAAATTAACCTAACACCTACTACAAACCCTAAACAACATCAAACAACATCCCATATCAACCTAGAACATCTTGGAATCAACCTGAAACATCTCGAAATCATCTTGTAATGTCTTAGAACATCTTGGAATCAACCCAAAATGTCTTGGAACATCTCTCTGGAATTAACCCAAAACATCTTAGAACATCTCAGAATCAACCTAGAATGTCTTGGAACATCTTAGAATCAACTCGAAATGTCTCAGAACATCTCAGAATCAACCAAAAACATCCTGAAACATCTCATAATCATCCTGAAACATCTCAAAATCATCTCGCAATGCCCTGAAACATCTCGAAATCATCTTGAAACATCTCAACATCATCCCATAATATCCCAGAACATCACACAACATTACACAACATCAAACAACATCAAAAACCCTAATTTTCTCTATTAATTAAATAATACAACATTATTTGATTAATTCAATTTTTCATCATTTTCGACAAATTAAATAAATTTCATTTATTTAATGAAGTCTTGAAAACCCTAATTCTACTATTAATTGAACAATACGACATTATTTAATTAATTCACCACTTCATCATTTCAACAAATTAAATAAATTATATTTATTTAATAAAGTCCTAATCTAATTTATTTCATCTTGATTAGTCAAACAATGCCAATTATTTGATTACATCACTAATTCACCTTATTCCTCTAAATTAATTGAATTATTAAATCATAATAATTTAATTTACATAATTTCCCTCCAAAATTTGAATAATTAGATTAAACTATTCAAATCATTTATCAAAAATCAAATCAAACTAATGCAACTTTGTTTGCAAAAGTCAAACTTGATTTGCACGTTCAACTCCAAAAAGGAATTAATTAATTAAATCAATTAATTCATAATTCCTCACCCACTTTCTAATTGAGCAAATTATTCTTGCTAACTAAGCAATCCAATTTTCTAACTCAACCATCTAATTCCTAACTCAACCATCAATTTCCTAACTAAATCTTGACTAGCAAATCTATTCTTCAATCACACAAGTTGTGCAATATACTTTGTACAATCTTCTCATGTCTAAATCCTCTCAACACATTTCAACCATTGATCTTGATCCAACATTGTTGAATCATGATCGTTGATTTGAAATCTCATTTCCTATATAACAAACTTATCTCCTCACAATTAAGGATCAGAGAATCAACATACCTTATGCAACGAACTGTTGTCACAATCACCATTGATAGAGCTTCAACCTTTTTTTTATCAACATCAAGCAATCATTCATCAATATTTGTATGAACTATGGAGGCTTCACGGTGATAAGAATAATCTAACATCAAGTGAATACACTCCACTATAAGATGGTAACAATTTGTTTGTTGTTTGCATTCATTTTGGTAATCATAGATTTCCTAATTATGTTTTAGATAGCTTAGTTTCATTTCATATGTGTATTATTAGATCTTAGATTGATGTGTTTGATCTTGGTTTATATTTTCTTTCAAGTACCTTAAATATTGTTTAGCATTTGATGATTTTCCCCCTCACACACATATCTATGCCAAAATTACAAAATAATAACTCTAGATAGAGCTCACAAATTAGCCCAAATAAAAAATGAAAAAAATGATTAATATGGCCAATACATGGACCTTTGAAATTGGAGTGCCAAAATGAAACTATTGATGGAGAAGGTGTCTAATTCAAAGGGAAAATTGATTATGTCAGTTGATAGAATTTTAGTGTCATAAATTATCACTACTAACAATTTCAAACTAGGTTTGCCACTCCCTTTTCAATGTATAGTTAATTATGTTCATAATATGGCCATTTCATGGCTTGATTAAGGGAACCATGTTAAATCCCTTGACAACTGATATTTTAGGAATGGAAAATGCTAGGACATTAGAGAGGCATGCTAGTGTTTTGCATTTGAATTTTAAAAATGTTTTAACTATGAATGTTAGTATTAGGTGCTTTGATCATTGTACCTTATTGACCTAGCTCAAAAAGGTCTTTGATGGGTGTATAGAAGTTGTAGAGTAGGGGGATTTTTCACCCCCAAGGCTCCAAGTCATGAGAGATCCCCAAGTAATTAACTACCCTAAACTACCTTAGGTTGACTAATGAATTAGGAAAGGAAAGATGAGCTTTGTTTTGAGGTCTTCCTCAGTCAGACCCCCGTTTTGGTGTTCTCACCTCCACAGGTAGCCAAATATGCAACAATATAGAGAAAAAGTGATAAAGGAGAGAATAGAAAAGACAAAATAAAGAAGAGAGAAATGACAACTTGAATGTTACCCTACAAGATGATAGGTGCAAAATGAAAACACACAATGTTATCTTCCCTACTATAAGCAGTCAAGGATGATAGAGGAAGGAGAAAGATGATACCACCATGCTGAGGTGATAGAGCTTCGTAAACCTATGAACGATGGTGTTGAAGCAAGAAGACGTTGTAGAGACCAAGTAGAAAGCTGGTAGCAATAAGATAGATCAATGGAGAAGCAACAATGATCAAGAAGTGAATAGAGAGTGTGAGAAAATGAGTTAAAGAATGTAAGAGAGTGAAAGAATGAGTTTTAATCAATAAAATGGATTCCCTTAGAGTTTTTTGTCAGTCAAGACCCAGAAGAGAATGTTACATTTGCTACCAACCAAGAAACATAACACTTATATGGATCCCAAAGGTAGGAATATGTTAGGATGACAATGCAACACACAAACATCCACACAATGCATGTGTATCCCTAAAAAAATATTCCTCCATTGATGAAAAAAGACAAGGACATATGGGAAGATGATGACAGGTTTATGCATCATCGTACTTGTAATCCCAAAGTAAGGGAAAATAAATGGGAAATTTTCCTAGGGTGAAAATTTGCACCATTACATTTTTCTCCCACTTTAGTGATTATACGTGTTAGTGCATATGTGAGTTAAAGTAGAAAGAGGTTGAAGAGAATATACCAATTACATTGAGCAAGAAGATCTTCAATCTAGCGTACCTAGATGTGAAAGAGGGAGCTCCACCAAGATGCAAGGATACACAGGTCCTTGATCTTGCAAATCTAGCTATGATCTCACCACAAAAATGTTAGGGTGTAGTCAAAACATGTTAGGAAAAAATTCCAATCATGAGACACACATTCATAAGACATGAGAAGACACAATCCAACACAATAAGAGATAGTCTAATAAGATAGACACAAGACAAACACTGATAAGATAGATAAGCATTTGGCTACTACAAACTACATTATAGGATAGTCACAGAAAAGATGAGTCTAGTCAAACTGCCACCAAGCTAGACACCAAGATATAATATGTATGACACCAAGAAATGCAACATCAAATATTAGATAAAAGATACACATTAAAAGACATCAAAGAGATAATTTAAGAATAAAGCTTTCAAATTCAGTAGGGAACCCATCAAGACACCAAGAGGCCCATTCAAAATAACACCCCAAATGAAAGACAACATTTTTTCAAGGTATTTTATCATCAAGGATCCTTTTGAAAAAAAATTCGTCCAGGAATCTATTGGAAAGAATGTTCCTTTTTAAAGGAAATTTTTTAGACTCTTTCAATTTAGAAAATGTGCTACTTTTTCAAAGGAGAGTTTTTAGACTCTTTCACATATGAAATATTTTTGAAAATCAAATCTCATCTTGGAATCCTAAGAGAATACAACATTTTAGAAAATGAGGGATTCTAATAAGGGATTCTTTCATCAAGGAATTCATTTTAAATAAAATTTGACACCAAGGAATCCTTCTAAAATAATTTACCTTATTGAAAATTAGAACATAGTATCCCCCCCTTAAGATGGTGTGTGCTATGTGTAAGATAGGGATACCACCACATGCAAGGCCCTAGGTCACAGAGGGCCAAGATGTAGAAGACTTCCTTCACTTACCTCAACTTAGTGGGATGTTAGGATATGCAGGATGAGAATGATGAGGACTATGAGGTCCTTCGATCACTCTACAGACCCAAAATGAAAAATGGGGCTAAGCAAGATAGTTTTTAGGTTCAACACTATGCCTCAGAGAACTCTTTGCCTGGGGATAGAAGCATAGTCCTTGGATGACAATGCGGCGCGCTGGCATCTCTAAAGTGTGCTAGCGTGTGTACAACCAGACAACAAAAGAGACAAGGTCAAACCTAATAAAACAGGATAATGGCCTAGCTAACTACTACTAAAGGGTCAAAATAACGTGATTAGTAAATGAAATATCCTTTAATATGACAAAGTAAAAATACGAGGGTTAAGGTGGGAAGAATAATCTCACAAAGAAACTCGTTTTACAACTAGCTCCTCAAAAGCACATCCACCTACACACAAGAGAGAGAAATTTTTGGGTGGTTGTATAGGGGCATGCCTCAGTCAAACCCTTGTTTAGGTGTTTCCACCTTCATGGATAACCAAGAGAGTGAGATAAAGAAACAATGTACTAAAGAGCATAAAAGCACTATAAAACAGTAAAGGTGCTTACTCAACCAAGTGATATAGGAGTGGAAATGAAATCTTACCACCCCTACCAAGAGCACTCAAGGTTGCTTGGGGGGAGAAAATGAGAGTACTCAAGCCTCTACTGCAATGGTGTTTGTCCCCAACTTGCTCTACCGAAGTGATAGAGTGATGTACTTGCTACAATGGAGTGAAAAAATGTTGCTTGGAAGCTTAAGAGTGAGTGAAAGAGTATGAAGTTGAATGCTTGGAGTTGTGAAGAAGATGAAATGCTTGTTCAAGGAGTTAATTTGAAGGAGGGAGTGAAAGAAATGACCATATTTATGTCAGTCGTCTAAAGATGGAATTACAACTTGACTCCCAATGAGAAGTGTAATGCCTTTGTAGATTGAGCTGCAAGAATCTGCTAGGGATATAAGTGTGTCTTGTGGATGTCTATGTGCCACACGGGTGTCCCTGATAGAAATGACTCCACTGACACTCAAACAAGGTGCCAAGTGGGATGCAAGCAGCGAGCTTAGGTGGAATTGATCCTCCAAACTTGGTTTTATAAAGTGGAAAGGGGTAAAAGGGGAATTCTCATAAGGGGTGCAAATTCACTCCTATACATTTTTCCCCCACTTTAGTGAGCACGAATAGTGATGAGTGCTCGGTAAAGTAGATCAATAAAGTAGTAAAGTCATAAATGTATACCTGAACCATCAAGGAACTAGACCATGATCTAGTGTACCTGAAGGTGTAGGGCAAGTGAAGGACTCCATAGCTGCTCAGAACTATGAAGTTGAAGAAAGAAAGCACCTTATAGGCCCATGGACGTACAAGGAAGGTGTCCTTCAAAAACTCTAGCATGAAGGAAACCCAAAGGAAGTGTCCCCCAAGATCTCTCACAAGGAAAAAGAAAGGAAAGCACCCTACAATCTCTCAATACTATACGGAATGTATTCTCTAAGATCTCTCACATGAAGAATACCCAAGTAAGCACCCTACAGGTCTGTAACTCTATAGGGAAGGTAACCCCCAAGATCTCTTGCATGGAGGAAACTCGATAAAGCATCCTACAAGCTTTCAGACCTGTAGGGGAGCTACCCCAAGATCTCTCACATGGAGGAAGCTCAAAGGAAGCACCCTATAGGCTATTAGTCCTATAGGGAGGTATCCCCCAATATCTCACATGGAGGAAACCTAGGAAAGCAGACTCTGTAGAGTCAGGAAGTGACTACCTAGGAAAATAAGGAGACAGTGATGAAGACCATTGATGATTTGGAAGTTTTTCAAAGGAGTCCCTCGAGAACCCTTTGAAAGAAGAGGGGTCCACTCAAGGGACACACTATTTGAAAAGTGAGTTGTCAGGCTTCACCCAAGCTAGAGACTATAGGATTCATTTGAGATAAAAACTTTCAAAGGGGGTTCATCAGGAACCGATCATGAAGAAGGGGATCCACTTAAGGGATGCATAGTTCAAAAGTGGATGTTCTCTTTCTCAAATCAATCCATCATCAAGGAATTCAAAAGGAAGAACATTCCCCCATGCGAGGGGAAGGTCAAAACTATTCCCACTTCGAAGGAAGGTTTTCAAGTCCTTTCTTTATGAATTTGTGATGAAGGAAACATGTTCCGTTAGGGTCCCAAGTTGAAAATGAGATTTTGAAGAAAGGTTTGTGAGGATTTTCAAGAAAATATTCATTGGAAATGAATGTGTTTTCTAAAAATAAAAATGTTAAAGAAAGAATGTTGTCACACATACGTGAGGGACAACTCAAGCAAAGAGGAAAGATAAAGAAAGAGCAAAACAAAAACAAAGGGCATAGGGGATCTAGTTTAGCAACTTTAGATCTGTCCAAGCTCATACAAATAATAGGTAACCATGGTGCAAGGAAAAAGATCATCATTCCCCAACCAAATCAGGAACAATGTATGGAAAACAAAGTAAAAATTAAAAATTGGGTCAACATGGAAGGGAAGCCTAAATGCTCCCAACAATTTGCATCATCCCCAATTTATCAAAAATCAAACATGAACATGGAAGAATGATGATACAAATAGAAGAAGGTTTACAAAAGAAAAACCATTCTTGTATCCAAGCACTAACAAGGGTGATGAGGGTCATCCAGACACACATAGCATGATCATGAGGGAACACATCACAAAACACAAACACACACAAGAGATCAAGAATATTCCTCCTCCTAACACTGATTGACCAAGAGGTCATCTAATTTCCACTATAGGTCATCATAGGGGGAAGGAGGATGATCCTACAATGGTGGGATGTTAAGAGGAGAAGCATCCACAAGGGCCAAGGAAGAAGGCCCTGCATGGTCTTCTTCACTGAGCTCTTGTGGAGCTAAGGTTAGTGACTTCACGAAGATCGCTGACAAGGCCAAGAATTCATCCATAGAGTTAAACATGTACCCCATAGGATTGTCGTGTTTAACTTTAGTGGATAGTGTAGGCTACACCTGAGATTCATTGCTAGCCTTGTCGAGTGACTCAAGAGTGGTGACAAACTCAGGGGAAGCTAGGATTGGTTCAGTCACCAAGATAGAACAAGTCAATGTCAGGCCACCTTGTGGAGAAGGTGGTCTCCTCTTACGTCCTTCACTACTGGAAGGACCATGCTCCACATTTTTCTTCGTCAGAGGGGATGAAATACCCATAGACAAGGCTAGAGGTGTGAAGGAAGAAGAGCAAATAACCGCAAAAGATACAACCAAGGTATTAATCATATCCATGAGTTTTGGTAAAGGATAGATATCTAGAATGGATATTAGGAAAGGTGGCTCCATTAAAGGAGCGATGAACACCTATACCCCCTTGTGATTAGGTACATTTGTACTCACAATGGAAGTCAGGAGCAACGTGGGACTAGACTAAAGAGAGGTGGAAGGAAGGGAAGAGGGTGACATTGTAGGAGACCTTGAGACAAGGGTGATCATCTCTTCCTCCTTCGTTTGCGAGGTGGCCTACTCAGCTAAGAGAGGTTTTTGCTAGTGCTTGCATTCGCACGTAAGGAAGTTTCTATGACTCTTTGAGTTGGAGGCCAGAGGCTGTGAAGGAACAAAAATCTCCTACAAAGAATAGACAAAGTTATTGAACCGTAAGGTTTGAGACACATACCATCGTGCGTACGGATGGTTGATTTTTTTCTTCATATTTTTCCCTTTGCAATGATTTTAACACTAATGTTTCTTCTGTGCTAACTTTCACATGGCTCACAGGATCTACCAAGACTCCTGTCACAATGTTACCATTGATGTGAGTGGGAATGTAGAGGGGCAAGGGTTTATTGTTTAAGGGAAGATCTTGTGATGTGAATGTGGTGTTTGATGAATTGGGTGTGAGAAGAGTAGTAGAAATCACTGTGACCATGTTAACATAGGCCTCTAGTTGAGTAATAGAATCAGTGGGATATACAATCATGTTAGCAGAGTGCGACAAAAATGGGTCTGTATATATCTGCAATTCACTATTAGCTTTCACAACTAACTTGTTAGCATTTTGTTTGCTACCATCGAGACAAATAGTACCATCCTTTATGTGATCATGTATCTCATGATGCAAGCACATACATCATTTGGTATCATGTCCATTAACTCGATGGCACTAAAAATAAGTGATCCCATCATACCAACTAGGGTAAAGGCAGGTGTATGAAGTTGGGTATAGATTTCATGGCCAATTTCTAGAAAAAGTTAGAAAATGCTATAACACGAGTGTGTTATAATGTGGGCACATTATAATGTGCTCACGTTATAGCATGTTACATCAAAAAAAAAGTGAAATTCTTCATTTTCACTTTGACTTTTTTCTTCTTCTGCCCATGGAAAAAACCCCCAACTTTCGCGCTCACATTCTAGGAGGAGGTATTGGGAAAAAATATTCAACAATATTTTATATTTCTTTGCAAGGATGGCGCTACAACAATGAAGAGGTGGGAGAGGTAAATATTGTTTGTTGTTTGTTTTGAATTTCTTAGTTTTAGGTTATATTTGATATATAAATTTTTGAATTTGTAGGAGATGCAAATGAACCCACCAAATCCTAAAGAACAAAATCCTCAACAAGAAAATCAACCTCAACAACAACCTCCTCCACCAATCCCTCAACACCCTCCTAACACTCAACAAAATTTAATGAGTGAGATTGAGAACGACAAAAACAAAATTGAGGATTTTATTAGTAGGTTGAGTGATCCAAATGGTTCAACCATAGAAAGAATGACCCTCACAAATTCATTGAAAGATATGTTAAAAATGTAGATTCAATTAGCAAACAAATAACTGGATGGTGAGATAGGAGGTAGGCAGCTACGACATATTATGCAGATAAACTATCATATAAGCAAGTAAAAGATTTAAAAATTAAAAAAGGTGATTTTTGCTCATTATTCACTGACCCATGCACAAATCAAAATTTTAGCCTCAATGCGAAGAGGTTTCCTATTCATTGGTGCCACCACCAAGAGATTAGGAACCATTTTTATGATAGGTAGTACATGGTCTTTGATGACCAACCGTGCAACATTTGTGAAGTCCTCCAGTATTTTCTTAGGAAAATATACAGTGAGTTCATATTGAACAAAATCCCAAATTATTTTAATATGAGGGACTTCCAGGGGAGAGGTGAGGGGTTGGCTCAGGATAGGCCCAGTGCACAACCAGATCCTACACAACAAGGGAGACGAGCTCTCGCTAGGCCACCTCGTGAGCAAGTTGTTATGCCTGTTGTCATGAAGGAGATTGTTGATGTAGAGACATTGTAGGTCATCAACACGTTGACCTAGAGTGTCATCCATCATACTAGCCCTATTCTACAACACCATCCAGGGGAGTCTTCAAGTGGTGGCCTTCAAACCCATGTTTGTCAATCTTGGAGGGTAACTTGTTCATATGACCCCATTGGCACTTAGGAGGTTGCTGTGAAGGATCTGTATGCAGTTACGAAGATGGAGAGGGAAGATGACATTTTGCATGATGCGTATGGAATTGATACTCAAGTAAAACTTAGCATGTTCATTGAATTTAATTTATTAAATTTTTAATTTGAAATGCAAGATTAACTAATTTAGTTTTATGATTTTAATAAAATTGCAGGGTCATAGTGTTGAGACTAGATACACCGGCCCTCCACCTACTTATTTTTGCAGTACACCTATCGACATGGTATGTAACTAGTAAACAATTATAAATTTATTATATGTTAATAGAATTGTTTTACAAATGGTATTCTAATATGTGATTTTGGATGTTGAATAGGGTAATATTGGAGGTTTTGAGGGAAAATATCCCAGTGCTAGTGGATTTACTCAAACCTTCATGTAGGTAATAGAATAAAGAGTTTAAATAATGAATTGTACTTAATAGATTTGTTTAGTTTATATTCATATCATTGGTTACGTTGCATTTCACATCATTAAAACTCAAAGAATTACTTCACATTCCATAACTAATAACTAGATGTTGGTAGATGAAAATATTTCAACTACAATATAGTTGTTTAGAAAGTCAGCATAAGCAGTGATGAAATTTATTCACATGGAGGCATGTGCTTACAAAGGTGCACCTATATGACAAACTATGGATGCTTGTAAAAAATATATGGAACAATAATAGTAAGAAATAGCATAGACAAGACAGTTAGTAGTTTCAAAAAATGCCTCAAAGAAATGTGGTCTCATGGTGATGGAATGGAATTCCATCACCATGATACCAAATTTCTTTTAGGCATTTCTTCAAAATAATCACCAACTTTTCTATGATACCACATTTTTCATACATGTGCACCAAATCATTTTATCAAAATACTCATGCTTCCTTGTTGCTATGGCTAAAAGCCTAAAATAGGTGTTGTCCAACAAACTATGGATGCTTGGAAAAATATCTATCAAAGCATAATAGTAAGCAATAATACCATAGAGAAGGAAATTAAATTTTTGAAAAAATTCCTAAAAGAAATGTGTTCTCTTGGTGATGGAATTCCATGACATGCATTTGTTTGTAATGGCATTCCATCACCACAAGACCCCATTTCTTTTGAGGCATTTTTTCAAACAATTCACTTCCTTCTCTATTCCACCATAGTTATCGTACATGTCTATGAAAGCATTGAATCAAATGATTCAATGGCTTGCTGCTATGGTTAAAAGCCTAAAAACATGTCCTTTCAAACAAGATATGAATAGGGAAAATAGTAAGTATGATAATAAAATATATATAGTTTAATAAGTACTAAAAATTTTGTTCATTAGATCTCATACACTATAAGTCATGACGTGGATCGCTATTGTAACTTTTTTGTGATTAAATAATTTGTTGTTTTATTTTCAAATGTTGGTTGTGGAAACACCTCCAAATGTTACAAGGGTAATGGATATCGGTGTTTCATCCACTATACAATCCTTGATGGCTCTAACAGGGGAGGTATGAGGCAAATCACTAAATTTCAATTTACATTCGTTGTTATAGATGTTAGTTCGAGTGAAAAATCAAACCAAATTATTGATTCATAATCTAATTTCTATTTGGATGGTTTATATAGGGCTTGAGCATGACTCAACATTGGTGTGCGAATATTTACCTCGTGGAGAGTGATCGTGAGATGGCCGTAAGTGATTTTTTTTTAAATATATCATTTTTTATAATGTAATTTCTATATATTAATGTCTTTACTTCTTATTGTAATAGTTAAAACTTCACCAAGAACTTAACAGTAGTAGGAGAAGCAGCAGGAGCACTCCTCAAGTGCAGTAGAAATGAGTGATAGACCTATCACCATCCGATCGACTAGCAAAGGGAAAGAGTTTATTTTGAGAGCCTGGAGAGCAATGACTTTTGATTCCAGAGCCCTTTGTTGTATGCCTACATGTTAATTTTGTACATATTTTGTATTGGATATATTTGACATTGTATGCCTATATGGCATTCTTGTAATCTTATATGGCTATTTTGTACCTATATTTTATACTTATATCAACATATATTGATGTATGCGTACATGGCTATTTGGTTAATACAAATCTTGTTTATCAATGGTGTCCATATTTGCATGTTATAAATTCATGGTTCAATATATATGAGTTATGTGTATTCAAGTGTATACTTTACAACATACATGTATACTTTGTGACTTACATGTGTTCCAATGTATACTTTGCAACTTGCGCATTTTCATGCGTATACCTTGTATTCATGCATATAATTTGTATTAAGTTGTGTATACTATGTATTCGTGTGTATACTTCAAGACATATGTGTTTGTGACTACTTGTGCTTCCCTTATTCACATGTACATACTTGACTTATTGACGTGTATACTTATTAATTGGTTAGCCATAGCATTGATCATTGTTGTCCTTCATGGTTTGTCTTGAATAAATTAATTGATTGATGGCAAAAAACTTTATCTAAAAAAAAAAACACATTTTCAATTGGTATTCTATGAAATGATTGATAAAAAGATTTGAATATATTTAATCCTTAGATTGGAACAACTCAATTAAGCAAAGGATACATAAGACTTTTCCTTTTAGATTAGAAATGCATGCAAGTTTCAAAAAGTATCCTTGATATTACAAAAAGATATGTGTTTATACACTTCAATTGTGCACTCACCCTTTGGTTCTTTGAAAGAAAAATCTCCCTATGCCATTGTTACACTGCACAGGGAAACCAAATTTTGTATTGTGGAGCTATATTAAGCTACCACTCTCAAGACCAATGTAACAATGATACAAAATAATGTTTGAGACTACAAGAAGACATCAAAATGGTTAGTGTACTAAAAAAATTCTTATGATTTATGAAGAATGCTGATAACTCTACTAAGTTGGCTTCTTTTTTCAAAATCATACAAATTGAACCCTAGCATCAATAGAATTTGTACATCAAGCTACCACAATTCAAGTTTCAATGATGAATATTTATCATGCATGTTTTAAAAGACATTCAAGTTTATGGTGGTTTTTTTGTTTATCTGATGTTATGTGATATTCTAATCCTAATGCATGCTTCTAGGCTACATATATATTTATATTTTGTTTTTACATTATTTTTGTACCAACAAACCCAAAACAAACCAAACACCCCTCCAAAAATATTTGGCCTAATTGGCAAACTGAACCCCCGAACCTGAACCTGAACCTCAAAACCTATTCCAAAAATCTTCATTCTTCCTGCACAAACTTAATTGACCACCAAATTATGTTGCCTCTTGACTTTACCCACTTTTACTCCCTCAAACATCTCTTTTTCATTCAAAACCCCTATTTTCCCAACTAGGGAATCATGCCATAACATACTTTTGACCTCCCCTATCCTTGTAGACCTCTTGAACACATCAAAATCCACAACCTCAACCTATTTCCAACCTATTCTAACTTATTTTCAAGCAATTTCTTCTTTTCACCTCTTCTAGCCTTGCTTTTAAAGGGCCTTAATTTTGAATGTTGAACAGGGTAGCATTTGTAATCTCTTCCAATGTCTTTACCAATGCTATTTTATTATTCCTACTCCCTATCCTACTTACATCAGGCCCATATCACTGAGACATAGTTTGAATAATAGGTAGAATGGCCTATTTCAACATATTACACTCGAACCCTTAAGGGATCATTTCAGTTGAACATAGCTCAAAGTGATTCCGTGTGTTTGGGTGTGAAAGAGGACCATTCCTAGTGTAAACATACCTATTTAGATGCATTGGAACAATTTGTTTGGTCACATGAGTTGCAGAATGGAATTTGCACCAATTTGCAACTTTCCATTACTTGCATTTGACACTTTTTCAATCAACTAAAAAATGGACACTACGGGAAAACCACTCCGAGATAACAAAAACTGAGAAAGGTTATTGTAGATGGGTACAATGCGATCCCATAGAATTAGATGAGAATTTTCTAAGCATCACACTATTTAAGTAACATCATGCTAAGTTTGCAACCATTTTGCACTTTGGACCCTTTAGGGATCGATATGGTTGAACGTAGTTCAAAGCGATTCTGCATGTTTGGGTGTGAAAGAGGACCATTCCTAGCATAAAAATACCTATTTAAATGTGTTGGAATAGTTTGTTTGGTCACACGAGTTGCAGAACGAAAGTTGCACCACTTTGCAACTTTCCACTACTTGCATTTGACACTTTTTCCATCAACTAAAAATTGGACACCATAGGAAAACCACTTGAAGATAACAAAAACTAAGAGATTTTATTGAAAAGGGTCCCAACATGATCCCATAGGATCAGGCAAGAAGTTTTTAAGCATCATGGTATTCGAGTAATATCATGCTAAAGTTTGTAGCCATTTTATACTTTGAACCCCTAAGGGATCGATCTGGTTGAATGTAACTCAAAGTGATTCTGTGTGTTTGGGTGTGAAAGAGGACCATTCTTAGAATAAAAATACCTATTTGAACATGTTGGAATAGTTTGTTTGGTCACACGATTTGTAGAACGAAAGTTGGACCACTTTTCAACTTTCCACTACTTCCATTTGACACTTTTTCTATCAACTGAAAACTAGACACCATAGGAAAATCATTCTGAGATAACAAAAACTGAGAGAGGTTATTATAGAGGGGCCCAACAAAATCCCATAGGATTAGATGAAAAGTTTCTAAGCATCATGGTATCCAAGTAACAACATGTTGAAGTTTGCAGCCATTTTGCACTTTGGACCCTTAAGGGATTGATCTGGTTGAATGTAGCTCAGAGCAATTCCACGTATTTGGGTGTGAAAGAGGACCATTCCTAGCATAAAAATACCTATTCATACATGTTGTAATAGTTTGTTTGGTCACATGAGTTGCAGAATGAAAGTTTCACCACTTTGCAACTTTCCACTGCTTGCATTTGACACTTTTTCCATCAACTAAAAACTGGACACCACAGGAAAACCACTTCGAGATAACAAAAATAAAGAGAGGTTATTATAGAGGGAAGCAACATGATCCCATAGGATTAGATGATAATTTTTTAAGTGTCACGGTATCCGAGTAACACCATGTTGAAGTTTGTAGCCATTTTGCACTTTGGACCCTTAAGGAGTCGATCTGGTTGAACATAGCTCGGAGCAATTCTGCATGTTTGAGTGTGAAAGAAGACCATGCCTAGCATAAACATACCTACTTGGATGCATTGGAATAGTTCGTTTGGTCACATGAGTTGCAAAACGAAAGATGCACCACTTTGCAACTTTCTGCTACTTGCATTTGACACTTTTTCCATCAACTAAAAATTGGACACCACTGAAAAACCGCCTTGAGATAACAAAAATCAAGAGATTTTATTTTAGAGGGGCCCAACACGATCCAATAGGATCATATGAGAAGTTTCTAAGCATCACGGTATCCGAGTAGCAGCATGCTGAAGTTTGCAGCCATTTTGCACTTTGGACCCTTAAGGGATCAATCTAGTTGAACGTAGCTTAGAGCGATTCCACATGTTTTGGTGTGAAAGAAGACCATTCCTAGAATAAAAATACCTATTCAGATGTGTTGGAACAATTCATTTGGTCACATGAGTTGCAGAATGAAAATTGCACCACTTTACAACTTTCTACTACTTCCATTTGACACTTTTTCCATCAACTGAAAACTGGACACCACAGGAAAAACCACTCCAAAATAATAAAACTTGAGAGAGGTTATTGTAGAGGGTCCAACTCCATCCCATAGAATTATATGAGAAGTTTCTAAGCATCATGGTATCCGAGTAGCAACATGCTGAAGTTTGTAGCCATTTTGTAATTTGGACCCTTAAGGGATCGATCTGGTTGAACATAGCTCAGAGTGATTCTGCATGTTTGGGTGTGAAAGAGGACCATTTCTAGTGTAAACATACCTATTTGGGCATGTTGGAACTTTCTGTTTGGTCACACGAGTTGGAGAATGAAAGTTGCACCACTTTGCAACTTTTCACTACTTGCATTTGACACTTTTTCCATCAATTGAAAATTGGAAACCACGGGAAAACCACTCTGATATAACAAAAATTGAGAAAGGTTATTTTAGATGGCCCCAATGTGATCCCATAGGTTTAGATGGAGATTTCGTAAGTTCCATGGTATCCAAGTAATACTCCGTCAAAAATTTCTACCCTTTTGCACTTTGGGATTTGATGTTTCATTGAATTGTACGGTTCCGTATAGGGTGATTGTGCTATCTTTTTGATCAAATTCAATGGAAAGTAGACTTAACTCTATTTTAGTTTTAGTTTGGTTGGATTTCAAGTGATTTTGTACATTTTAGAAGCCAATTACTAAGGGTTAGTTTGTATATCCTGTTTTAAGGGTTTCGAGTGCATTAAAATGTCATATTAAGCCTTTCATCCACTGTATGCTTCTTTAACTCAATGGAAATGCTTAGTTATGGTTATAAAACATATGTGCAAATTTTTGTGTGCAAGGGAGGAAAATAGAGGGTTTTTAGGTGATGCCCTAGATGTCAAATGGTTCATTTTTTAGTGGAAAATGGTGGTTTACTACTACGGTTTGAAGAAATCTTTGGGGCCAGTGATATCTCTTAAAATTTTAAGCTTGTGCAGACCTTTTTGAAGGTGTTTTAGGCTTTGGTTGGCTGTGGGAAGGTTTCGAGTATGGGTTTTCAATAAACCCTTGCCTAACTTATAGTCTCCAAATCTCATCAAATGGGCTTATCTTTTAGAGGTCATCCAATGGCCAACCAAACATCAATCAAACTTTAACACATACCCTAAGATAAATTCCCAAGAGATCATACCATGTTTCTTTGTACCATCTGTGTGAATGCCAATCCTAGTACCTGCAAAACAATGAGAACAAACACATTAGATTAGAAATTGCAAGCAAGAACAAGGATTCCCCATGAAATTCATTCAAAGAACTCAAATTAGGAAAAGAAATAATGAAGAACACAATGAAAACAATAAAATATATTGAATCCTAATTTAAATTAGCAAACTCATGATCCCATGGGGGAATTGGCGCCAATTTGATGTGAAAATTTTCCCTTTCCCAATTCCTATGATGCAAGCTTGATGTGTTGATGATGATTGATCCACTTTGATGAAGGATGGTGAATGCTCCAAGCCAAAAACCTACATTACCTAGCTAAGATTCAAGAATGATGGATGGAATTTGATAGATATTTGAGCATAGTAACTTTGCATAATTTGTGGATGATCAAATGAGGAGAGGAGCTCTTCATTTATAGATGAGATTGAAGGATGAATGTCCAAAATTGAGCAATGTGGGACTAACATTCATCCAATGGCAAGATGCCACTTGTCAATCTATGAGTGGATGGAGGATGTACAAGTTTTGAGGATTGTGCCAATAAATGCCTATTTTTGAATTTGAATTTTGTTGAAATGACTTGCAAGAGGGAAGAGAAAATGCATTAAATGCCACTTGGCTCAAGGCAAAGGACATGTAAGATGGAGTAAATGCCTTGTTGGATGTACATGTCTACTTGGATTTTTGAATCCAAACTTGGAGAATATTCCAAAGAGATGCCTTGTTGAGGAAAATAGGGATTTAATAAGTCAATTAAATCTATTTTCATGTGCAAGTGGTAAATGTTGGAGGATGGGACATGAAATGAGATTAAATTAATCAAGGTTAATTAATTTAATGAAGGGGATTAGATGATGTGACAAATTTGACTTAGATTTGTGGATTTATTTAAATCAAATATGAGAGGAATGTGATAAGAGATTAATTAAATAAATATTTTGATTTATTTAATTAAAAGAAATGATGTTAGATTATACTAAATAAGGTTTTAATTTATTTAATTTAATAGATAGACTTTAGAGACTTAATTAAATAAAATAAATTATTTAATTAAATAGGGATAATTAGATCAGATTGGTTGATCTAATTAACAAAAGAGAGAGACTTAATTAGATAAAATGATTTATTTAATTAAGGGAAGGAAATTGATGAATTTAATCAAATAAGGAAACTTGATTAAATGGTTAGATCAAGGGATGATTCTGGATGAAACAATGTTAGTAGTCAGGATCTAATGCACAATGTCAATCGCTACATTTTACGTGTCTACATTTTACCCCTCTTTGAAGCAATGCACTTGTTGCATTGGTTCAAAGAATAAACAATCTCGATCAAAGCCAAAAAAAATTCTTTTAAAAAATCTTGCCCCACTACTACCTAGTGAGAGAAAACATTCCAATATATTTCCCCCTCGAGAGATTGGACGAAAATTTTAGTTTTTTGGGTGATCTCACAAAAAAAGAGAGAACAAGGTGCCCAATAGGTTCGAAAAGGCTCCAAGAGGCCAAAAACGTGTCTAAACGCAATAAAATGCTGTAAAACAGGCCTCAACTAGACAAAAATAGCTTCAAGGGTCCAAAACCCTAGCAGGACAGCCAACTAGGGTGAAAAAACCCTAATTTTCAAGCTTAAAAAGGCTCCAAGGGGTCACTTTCAATTCATTTTCACACACATCCATTAGTAACCTTGAGATTTCAGCTCTGACCTCCTGACGATATGGCATAACAACAACTTCTAATGCATATTTTTGATCGAGTTCAGACGTACCAATGGCCACCCGACATTGGGGCACCGGTAAGTGATCTTTACTTTAGCTTCATTTTTTAATTTTTAGCCTTCATTTAATGCATTTAAAGTCAGTCATTCTGCAATGGCACTATATAGCACCGCTCATAAATCAAACTGCGCCTCTTGGTGTCAAATTGCGTCGTGGCAGTGCAATTTGGAGTTTGAAAATAAATTCCAAATTGCGACGTTGAGCTCATGGCTAGTGGGGGATTTACAAAACGCAACGCGATGGTCTTGTTTATTTTCAAAGTACACCACTACGAAGGAAAGTGCACCACAGAGGTGAACTTTCACCCTTTTGTGCCCTAGCACCGGAGTTTGATTAAAAATCAAACTGTGATGCCTTCACGGATTGCGACGCTGGAGTAGTTTCTTGGACGCTCGGCAAAAGATTTTTCAATTTTTTTTTTAACATGATGACCCTTCCTAATGTAGAATGCGGCGAGCGAGCTCTACTCCCAAGAGCACAGGTTGTGGGATCTGTTTGGTTACTTGCAGGACCTAAGCAATAGAGATTATGACCAACTTCGTGACATGGGGCTATGGTATATTGCCTATGCAGTGCCTGTCCACACTCACCTAGGGATGCTATCAACACTTCTGAGAGATGGCACAGTGAGACCTCTTTATTTCACCTTCCCACCGGTGAGGCCACCATCACCTTGGAGGACATTTGGCACATTTTGAGATTGTTGATTCATGGTCGGCGGGGCATTTTTGATATGGATGAGGGGCGGGATGCCTGCCATAGAGTCCTCACCATAGAGGACATTGTTATTTGTGAGGGGCAGATCAAGCTCAAGTGACATAGGACCTTGGTACCTCCCTTCTGCTTTGTCATTGCAACAGTTATTTTGGGTCTCGTTGCCCTAGATAGACAAGGCCGCTACTTCAGTCCTGGCTGGGGACTCTATTGGGAGCATATGGTTCATGACATGCCAGTTCATTTTGCTTGGGGGTCGGTCCTTCTTGCATCTTTGTACAGGGATCTCCACAAGTATGTCTACCTCGACAAAAGAGCACTTAGAGCGGGAGTGACTCTTCTTCACGTCTGGGCGTGGGAACACATTGTTGTTCTCTGGCCATGGATTGTTACAATTCTGATGATGCCAGACAATCCTCTAGTGTGGTGCTACATAGGCGGTGTGCTTTACACACAAAAGTGAGCACGAGATCCCCTATTGGAGGGTCTTGGACGAGATGCAGGTATTTATATGGCATTCGTACCTTGGTTGGCTAGGATGGGCCGGTTATGCAGATCAACTTTTCTTTGCCTGCTAGGACTGCTACATGCATGGGCAAAAGCATACAATGATTTGAGATATATCTTCCCAGGCATGTGCAGCATCAGTTTGGTGAGCCCTAGGATTGGCCAGATGACGACTATGTGGCCATATTTTCCCACACCATGACAGGTTTCATGGGGGTAGTATAATCCTTCCTCGAAGGTCATTGACAGTTTCAAACAGTTGGTGGCTCGGCCATGGGCCTATGATCAGAAGCATGCAGATCTAGGCACGACATAGGCATATAGGGATTGGTTCTAACCTCCGCTATGATTGACTATTCTAGGAGTAGTCCCTGATCGACGAAGGGTGAGAGGCAAAGGGGGAGGATAAGGATGGAGGGATAGCGCATCATAGGATCAGCCAACCGTGTCTCCAGTTCAGCTAGATCCAGTCGACGTATAGATGCAAGATTAGCAATAGGTGTTGCCAGGTGTACCACCACAGGCTGAGGATCAACCTTAGGTATAGCCTCCACAAGCACAGCCACCAGTGCAGCCAACAAGGCTGGTGGATGCCCGAGATACTTTGATTTCTCAGCTACAGGCCCAGGTGCAGACCTTGACAGGGGAGAGAGATCAGGCTAGAGCTAAGAGAGAGCAAATCAGGGCTAAGAGAGATTAGGACATACAACAGAGATAGGATGCAAAGTTACAGTGTCCTTTCGGTCCTATAGGGTTTCCATCTGAAAGGTCGAGTACTATCAGATGCATTATCGTGAGGTCGTACCCAGAGCAGCATGGGTCCCAGAGTACTCATAGCAGACCAGCCACAAACCAGCAGAGGGTCACAGTGATAGGGGCGAGGGAAGCATATAGGGTGGTAGATCTTGATCAAGATGAAATATTTTGTGCCTTATGGGCTCATTTTTTATAGTCCGTTGGGCCTTTTGTACTGATTGACATACATGTACAGTGATCCGATTATTTTGTACTATGATAGTTACATTATTGATGATATGTATATGAGCCAATGATGATTTGATGTGATGTGATGTGTATCATTTATTTATGCATGTATGGATGATTCTATTTCTATATGTTGTGCAATGATGTTTATGATGTTATATGATGCATTTATGGATGTATTTATTTCTGATGATATATGCATTGTGCAATGATTATGACTAACACATATATATTATGTTGACTTATGATATGAAAATGTATTTAGGTGATGTGTAATGATGCAAAATGATATGATGATCTATTTATGTTGATGCAAATGGTGATGTGATATGTGATATAGAATGTACTATTCAAAATGATATGTTATGTGAATTATGCTTATATATGAAATGATTATGGATGGATGTACGCTTTGCATGTAATGATTTTTTTCTATTTATGCTTATGTGGAATGATTTATGAAATGAAATGAAAAAATGATTGCGATGTTATTTATGAGATGATATGGATGATTCGTGGGCGATATAATGCAATGTAAATGCAATGGTAATGTTTTATATGATAATGAGGTGGTCGTGTTTTATATGATATGATGCAATGGTTGTGTTTTATGTAATGAAAATGAGATGGTTTTTTAAGATGCTTAGAAAAAAAAATATTATTATCCTAAACATATTAAAGTATGTAATGTATGTGATGCATTTAATGTGATGTACTATATGCAATAATATGATGATGTTTTATGCAAAATGAACATAATGTGTGAGATGACCTTATGATGTTATGCAAGTATGTATGCAGTGGATTATCTATAATGCTTATGTGCCTATTATGTATGATTATGCAGTATGTGGTAATGTGAAATGGTTATGAAATGTTTATGCAAATGAATGTTATGCAATAATTTATGTGATAAATGCAATGCTATGCAATGATTGATGTGATGAATGCAATGTTATGCAATGTAATGGATGTAATGTAATAAAATGGATGCACTTTATCTATGAAGAATTTCTATAATACTATGTGTATATGATGATGGAAATGCAATGCATACGTTTCCTATATGATATGCTTATGAAATATGCCAATGATTTGTGGATGTAGGATTGATGACAACGATGATGATGATGATCAACTATCATAGTACCTTGTTAGCACGATGAGCAAGAAGGGATGAAAGAGAAGAAGTCATTTCAACAAGACACAAGATGATGAAAATATAAATGATGATGATTACTTTCCAAGGAGTTGGGATTTTCAAAGGGCCAATTTCCTTATGTTTGGCAACACATGTGGTACAATGCATCAAGGTATAGAAAACCAGGATGGCGTTGTACCTAGTGTGATGGACTTTGACTTGACAAACAAATAAGAGTATCCTTGTTCACACTTGACATACGAAAACCTTGCTAGGATGCACTTTAGAAGTTTCAAACACCTCAGATCAAAACACGGAAAGGTATAACCTATCAATGCAATAGTCAACAAGTTGCCCAAAACCTCCTCCATACATACCTAACAAAGCAAGTATTCACCATGGTTATATTACAAGAACATCCAACAAGAACAAAAAACAAAAGATAATGATCATTGCCCCATTCCTATTTCTCTAAATCCTCTATTCAAATATCATCGAGAAGTCCTTGGAATGAGCACAATAAGATTAGTCAAAAGATACAAAGTGAACAAACAAGTTGATGTTCTTCAATACCGCTTGTTGGAACTATAAAAAATTGATGACTTTTGCATTTATTTCATTCCTCTGAGTCTCCATATGGGTCCTTCCTGAAGCACATTTTCCTCATTTCATGATGTTTTACCCATATTTTGGCCGTGTGACCCTGTAGAATCCATCGAGTTATGTATTTTTCATGTTGTGGTCCATATCGGCATAAGTCTATCTAGGTCTCCCCGACCCACAATGCATTTTTGCTAACATATGTTTGTTGTAGGCAAATCGGCGTGACAATATCGAGGTCTTCCTGATTCATTCTTCTGCTTGTAAATTTCTGTGTTGCCTATTGGAAAGACGTTTTCTGTGTCACAGCGATTGGAGTTTACTCATTGGCAGTTATAGGCATGACTTGTTCATTGTTACAGCAAGCGACATTCACATATAGGATTCTATCGGCATGACATTCACATGGTTTCTACGACCATGGAGGAACTTATTGGTAGGATTTTGGTCTTTGGTATATCGTCTCACCGAGTGCCTTATGTCTCGTCGACTAGTATATGGAGATGCGTCGGTGAGAGTCTTTCCTTCGATGAAGCGTCTTGGTGAACTCACCTAGTCTTGCCGATCGATGGCGGAAAGATGCACGTATAGGAAAAAGTTGTTGCATTCGATATAAGGTCATAGCGACCCCTTTTGGTCTCACCGAAAGGCATATGACGGTTCATTTTGGCCGGACTAAGCAATATCGGTATATGGTCTCGGCGAGTGACCTTCGGTCTCGTCGTCATCTCATTGGTGGTTTTTGGTGAGAGAACTAATTTGTCTCGGTGACACCCATGATGGTTGATGGCTTTCGGTATGACTCAAGCGTTCTATGAGAGGTCTCCCCGATGTTAGTATGTTATAGCGACTCACATAAGACAAAAGGATACATCGGCGAGAGAACCATTATGTTATAGCGACACACAGGATGAAGGGATATTTTTGATGAAACACAATATGCTCTGTGGGACCTCTCCCCGATATCATAAAGTCACAGCGACATGCAAAAGGTAAAAGAACTCTCAAGGAAACATAAGGTGATCTATAGGATATCTCCCCGACTTAGATAAGTCATGGCGAAGGCGTGTAACACCAAGTGGAGTGATTAACAATTGAATTTCCTTTGGCATAGCTATACGATGTGTCTCGCTAATTGTTTCACTGATGAATAACAGAAATTCAAAGACTCTAGCCAACATGTATATGTTTGAAAGCCGTTGCTGGCCAACATGATTGGAGCCCAAATTCTGTGGAAGGCCGACATGGATTTTTTAAATGATTTATTTTATTGATGCTAGTGTATAAATAGGAATTTTGTAATTGTAAAATCATCAGTTATTAGATATTCGATACATGGCAAGTAGGAACAGTTGAATAAAATTATCAGATCAGAGACTATTGTTGCATGATTTTAGAATGGAGGTATTTATGAAAATTAGTTGATGTTGTTGCATTTCTCTGGTGTCAATTATTTGTTGAATCTAATGAAAATATTGCTAAGTTGTCTCCAAGATTGAGGATTTCTAGTTGTTTGAATTGATATGACAAGTTTATATATAATTCATCAGTACACATTTGTTGTATCTATGTAATTGATTAATTGGTTCTTTCAAGCAAAGATTAAATCCTTTTAGTTGATCACACTAATCAGAGAGAATCATCTGGATTGTTCAAGTCTAGCTTAGTAATCATATTTTTGCATGTTCCTACAAGTTGTAAACATAATATGCCAGATAATTTGAGTTTTTCTAGAGAAGTGTTGCTCATCTTGGTCTCATTTGACTCTGCATACCCAATAAGGCACTAGTCTCTGCACTTCATCACTTGAATTCATTCAATTTATTTACATATGTCAGTTGAAAATTTTAGGATTTATATCATAATATTGCTACTACTTTCGAATATTGGTTTCATTTGTTCACCTCTATTCGCCATCATGAACAAATTGTTGTAAGAGATATAAACATAAGTCTACTTAATTCAGAGAGGTACACCCACCCAAGGTTTAGCAGCACCTAAAGAGTAGAAGGTTGAGTTCTCTTGACCTTATCTATTACCCTGAAGTGTAGCATGAGATTGGCAGCCTCTTGAGGCATTTAGCCTGCATTTTTGAGAGCTAACAAATTGGTGAATCTACTGGGGATACATTTAGAATCAAATCCATGATCATAGAGTCGGGAACTTTATACAGACTCTGCTGGGAATAAGAAGCATCAAGTATTTTCTCATTTTTGACAAAAGTGAGTGGCGACTCTGACATAAATTTTGCAGTATTGCAAACATGAATGGAAGAAGGTCTCAATACAGGATAGGTCATACTGGAGCTCCTGCTGGCAGTAGTAAGTGGACACACAAAGATAACAAGGTTGATAAGGGGAAAGGAATAAGTGAGGAAATGTGCATAATAGACAAAGACAAGGTACCAAAAGCACATTGTGAAACATATGATCACTATGATACATGGAGAAACAATTTGAGTGCAGAGCCTTGTACTCTAGAAGATTAAAGAAATCCTTTCTTTTTTCTTGATCCTCAAAAACAGGCTGAGTTCAGACCTAAACTGGAGGATGAATGAATCAACATTTAGCATAAATATGATCAGAAGATGGACGGTAACTAAAATGACTCTATTGATCATGAGCTTCTTGAGGAGGTAAAAGCACAGTTTGAATCATAGAGGAACTAAGGGCTGCATTGTTGAAAGCCCAAATTACTTCTCAGACAGCTAATTGCCCCCCAGAGTATGTACCACATCATAAGCAGGGCCTTCTGATCCACTTGTGTCTCCTCACCATCAGACAAGAAATCATTATAAACAGCCAAATCATCCCCCTCATATTCCCACACAACATACCAATATACATCCACCTTTTGGTCAGCATCATGTGCCACAACATAATTCACAATACAATAATCCTATGAACCAATATCAGTACCCACCTATTCCTCCCCCCCACCAGTATGTAGCAATGATCAGACAATTTGATTTAGCAAGGTTTCAGTTATATCCTTACCCTATGGATGGCAATTGGAGAGGTCTGGAACCTAAGTTTACAGGGAGTAATGCAATTACTGCTGAAGAACATTTAAATAATTTCAATGTGTTCATCCAAGACATAGGTGTGCCATATGAAGATTTACATATGAGGCTATTTATGATGTCACTTCTTGAAGATGCTATGGATTGGTTTAACAGCTTTCCAGCATTCTCAATTAATTTTCTCCAAATATTCTAGGACAAATTCCTAGAGCAATATGGGAATCTAAATGCACTAGATGCAGCTCTTCATGAATTGATGCGAATTCAGAAAAATTAGAATGATTCAATTTATGATTTCAATCAAAGATTCAACAAGTTGCAGACTAAAGTACCTCCTAGATCAAGGTTTCCAGATTCTATAGCACTGAGTGTTTATTTAAATGCATTTGATCCTAAAATAGGGTATGAACTAAGAAGAGGGTCTCCAAGAGATTTGGCTGAAGTTCAGAAGATAGCACTGACA
This sequence comes from Sequoia sempervirens, assembly GCA_007258455.2. Lineage (NCBI taxonomy): Eukaryota > Viridiplantae > Streptophyta > Pinopsida > Cupressales > Cupressaceae > Sequoia > Sequoia sempervirens. The sequence continues at coordinate 731,518,507 of VDFB02193867.1, read as the reverse complement.
ATTGAAAACAACAGAAAGGCTGCAGGTATAGTTAATAAAAGAGATAACCCTATGGCTCCTCAGCAAAGAAACAATTATCAGTACAGACAGAAGAACACATACATAAATGAAAGGTCGAGGTTGCATGACATGCCATATAATACAAACTAGAAGGATGGAAAACCTATAGCAGCTAGGCCAAGAAACAAAGAGACTCCTGATCCATTGAGCAAGAAGGGAACCTATATGGTGAGTAACAATTACTTTTGTGAAGCCTGTGATAAGCCACATTCCCCAAACTATTGTGTTGTAGCTCAAAGGATGCAAGAGGAGGGAATGTTGATGGAAAATAATGGAGAAGATCACAAAGTGTATTTGACTTCAAATACTTTTCATCATGCTAAGGAAAGGTATGCATCTTCAGAGGATGAAGGTTATGAGTATGATGTTTTAGATCAGAGATACAATGTCCATATGGCTGAACAGTAGGTTCTTTCTTATTCTGAAGAAGACTACACAAAGCCACATTCGGTTCAGGTGCCTACTCACTGCAGTATGAGGAGACTCACCAAAGAGGAGATAGAGAGACTAACTGTTGCTGCAGTTGAGGAAGCAAGGAGTAAATACTGGTTGAGAAACATAATAGTAAATGAGAAAGAAGGTGTTCCTAGGGGAATATTTATGAAGGATCAAAAGGCAACACCAGAAATTACAAGAAAGCCAGGAAATAAACAACCTGGTAAAAATGAAGAGAAGCCTATCCAAAAGGAAGAAGTGAAGGAATTACACAAAGAGATACAAAAGCCTGATCAGCCTAGTAAAAGAGAGAAGAAAAAAAACAAAGGAGAAACATTGGAGTAGAAGAAGACTGTTAAGGTGGAGGGCTCCTCTTTTGACTTCACTCAAGTGTTATCCCAAGTAAAAATGTCTATCCCACTTCTTGAGATGATGAAAATTAAAGAATATAGAGATACTATTGTTCAATTGATAACAAGTGGGAATGAAAACAAATTAGCTATTAAAGCAGTCAATAGACAGGAAAAGATAAATAATTCAGAAGTTTGTTTGGGTGATGCATTAACAACTCCCTCTCAAGTGGATCCTTTTTTCACTACATTGCTTATAAAAAACAAACTGTTGAGAAATTGCATGATAGACTCTGGTGCTACTATAAATATTATGCCAGTAGGAGTTATGAAGTAGCTTGGCATGTGGGTTGATACATGTGAAGGGAAGTGCTATGCAATGGATAATAGACTTGTACTTGTGGTAGGCATTATGAGAGGTGTTGAAGTCAAACTAGCTACTTATCCAAAGGTGGCTTATAATATAGATATAATAGTCATTGATACTCCTCCTCAGTTCGGGATGCTTCTGTCAAGGCAATGGACAACAACAGTTGGAGGAAATGTCCAGTTTGATTTATCTTATGCTACTATTCCAGTGAATGGTCAAGAAGTGAGATTGTATAGGGAGCCAAGAATGAACCAGCTTGTTGACTGTGTACCTCAAGATCAGATCATATGTTTTTGTGATGTTGATCTTGGAAGTTTTAATATTGAATCAGTCTAGCCATAATTAACCAATAGTGATCCAATTGAAAAGCATCTGGCACAAAGCTGCAATGATGTATGTAAGATGTATTTTGATGGAGCATGCAACCAAGAAGGTAATGGTGCTGGGATTGTTTTTGTTTCACCTGAAGGTATTACATTTAAATATTTGTTTCTGTTAGCATTTGAATGTACAAACAATGTGGTGGAGTATGAAGCCTTGTTGACAGGTTTGAACATAGTTGTGAAACACAAGATTAAGTTGTTGACTATTTTTGGTGATTCTGAGTTGGTTGTTTCACAAATTAAATCCAAGTATGAAGCAAAGCACAAAAGATTAAAGAAATATAGGAATGTTTTATGGGACACAATTGAGTTGTTTGATGCATTTTTAATTGAGTGGATTGACATATCAAAGAACATAATGGCTGATTTTTTAGCAAATGTGGCACTGAAAAGAGATGATATCACATTGGCTAGGGTATCACAGATTGAATTCAAGACAAGGCCTACTATTCCTGATAACATTTATAGTTGGTAGGTCTTTAATGATGAGATTGATCTTTTGAAATTCCTCAATTGTATAGATCAGTATGAAGCCCAGGAAATTGACTTCAATGCTTTTGTTGAGGAAGTGGATGGGAAGCAAACAATGTTTGGAAAGGAGATCTTGCAGCTCAAAACAAATAAGCTTCCTAAGGGCTTAGTGGCATTGGAGAGGCTATATGATGGAAATGATTGGTCCCTCATAAAGCAAACACCAGTCAGAAGAGAAGATGTTGAAGAGATTAACTTGGGGACTGAGATAGCACCAAGAAAGGTGTACATAGGAAAGAAGATAAGCCCTACAATTAGAAGAATGTTGATAGAGTTGATGAGAAAGTATAAGCATGTCTTTGCTTGGTCTTATGAAGATCTAAAAGCATACATGGAAGATTTGTTTTAGCATGAAATACCATTGAAGCCTGATGCCAAACCATTCAGACAGAAGCAAAGACCCATAAATCCAACATTGGAGCCTAAGATGCAAGAGGATTCGACAAAGCTCAGAGATGGGGGAATTATCAAACCAATCAGGCACTCAACATGGGTCTCAAATTTGGTCCCTGTGAGGAAGAAAAATGGAGACATTAGATTATGTATGGACTTCAGAAATCTAAATATGGCATCTCTCAAGGACAATTATCCTTTACCTAATATGGAGGCTATATTGCATAAGGTGAAAGGGTGTGAGCTGTTGTCAATGATGGATGGGTTTTCAGGGTATAATCAGGTCAAGGTCAAAGAGTCTGAGCAATATAAGACAACATTTACAACTCCTTGGGGAACGTATGTATCCACAAGAATTCCATTTTGTCTCACTAATGTAGGAGTGACCTTCCAAAGAGCTATGGACGTGGCATTTGCAAATTTGATCAATGCTATCATGGTGGTGTACCAGGATGACTTGACTGCTTATTCAAAGAAGGCTGAAGATCATGTACAACATCTGGAAAAGGTATTTATTAAAGCCCTAGAATATGGTATCAGCTTAAATCCTAAGAAGTGTCATTTTACAGTCACAGAAGGTAAACTCTTGGGACATATTGTTTCAAAAGAGGGAGTTAGAATAGATCCTAAGAGGGTTGATGCCATTGATAAAATTCATGTCCCTAAAACTGTTAAGGCTATACAGTCATTCTTTGGACAAATTAATTTTGTTAGGAGATTTGTTTCTAACTTTGGTGAGATCATTAAGCCCATATCAAAAATGTTGAAGAAAGGACATAAAATGGAATGGACTGCAAAGGCCTTGGAAGCTTTTATATCTATCAAAAGGGCCATCAAGGAAGCCCCTATCCTTAAATCTCCAGACTTTACAAAACCTTTTCAGATATTTTCATTTGCTTCAATGCATACTATTGCTGCTATTATGTTACAAAAGAATGAGGATGGTCATGAACAGTCAGTGTCTTTCTTTAGTAAGTCATTACAAGGGTCTGAATTGAAGTATGATATAATGGAAAAGTAGGCATTTGCATTGGTGAAGGCTACAAAAGCATTCAGGCCACATCTTGTTGGAGCAAAGGTGATTGCTTATGTCCCTCATGTTGTTGTCAAAGACATTCTTACACAATCTGAAGTAACAGGGAAGATATGTAGATGGATTAACAAAATCCAAGAGTTTGACATGGAAATATAGATCACTAAGCTAGTGAGAGGTCAAGGTTTGGCTAGATTGATGGCAGAATCAAATATTGAAGCTAATCGGGTTTGTAATATAGATGAAGGGATTGGAGTTATCGAGCACACTCCTTGGTATACTGATATCATGCATTACCTTAAGTACACAAACTGTCCAAAAGGATTGAGTGATAGCCAGAGGAGAACTTTGAAGTTGCAAGCATCAAAATATGTTTTCATGGATGGAGATTTTTTTTGGAAGAATAGGGATGGTATACTGTTGTGTTTGGATGAGTCTCAGGCCGAGCATGTTTTGAATGAAATGCATGAAGGAGTTTGTGGAGGACATTATTCAGCAAAAACAACTACACACAAAATTCTCAGGGCAGGTTACTACTGGCCAAATATTTTTAATGATTCTTTTACACATGTAAGAAAATGTGAGGCTTTCCAAAATTTCTTTGGAAAGCTGAAATATCAAGGAGCTTTGCAACTTCGACCCTTGTAGGCTGATGCCCCTTTTCATCAGTGGGGAATTGATTTCATTGGAGAGATACAGGAAAAATCAAGTGGAGGATACAAGTGGATACTGGTTGCCACTGATTATTTTACCAAATGGGTAGAAGCAATCCCAACTAAATAGGCTACAAGCAAAGTGGTGACAAATTTCTTGATGGACAACATTATCACCAGATTTGGTACACCACTGAAGTTAATCACAGACAATGGAATGTGTTTCAGATCAGATAAGTTTAAAATATTTTGTGCCACATATGGCATTACTATTTCTTATACAGCTCCTTACCATCCACAAGCTAATGGTCAAGTTGAATCTAGCAATAAGAGTCTCTTGAAGATTATAAGGAGGATGTTAAGTCAGAACAAGAAGGCTTGGGATTCAAAATTAAAACTGGCTGTGTGGGCTGATAGGATTAATGTTAAGAAGGAAATTGGAAAATCCCCATTTGAATTAGTGTATGGAGCACAAGCTAGGATGCCTTTCCAGAATTTGTTGTTAGTCTACAGGTTTGTCCTTCAGGAAGATTTGGATGTTCCTGAACCTATGGAAGAAAGAATGGAGCAACTAGCCGAGCTTGATGAAATAAGAAGAGTTGCCCAAAGCCAAAACATGAAGTTACAAACACAGATGAAGTACCTATTTGATAAGAAGGCAAAGGATAAAAAAATTGAAGAGAATGATTTGGTGTTGATGTGGAACACAAGGTGTCAGGAGAAGGGCTCTATGGGACCTCTCCCCGATATCATAAAGTCACAATGGCACGTGAAAGGTAAAAGAACTCTCGGGGAAACATAAGGTGATCTACAGGATATCTCCCCAACTCAGATAAGTCACAGCGAAGGTGTGTAACACCAAGCGGAGTGATTAACGATTGAATTGCCTTTGGCATAGCTATACGATGTGTCTCACCGACTGTTTCACTGATGAATAACAGAAATTCAAATACTGTGGCCGACATGTATATGTTTGAAAATTGTTGCTGGCTGACATGATTGGAGCCCGAATTCTATGGAAGGCCGACATGGATTTTTTAAATGATTTATTTTCTTGATGCTAGTGTATAAATAGGCATTTTGTAATTGTAAAATCATCAGTTATTAGATATTCAATACACAACAAGTAGGAACAGTTGAATAAAATTATCAGATTAGAGACTATTGTTGCATGATTTCAGAATGGAGGTATTTATGAAAATTAATTGATGTTGTTGCATTTCTCTGGTGTCAATTATTTGTTGAATCTAATGAAAATATTACTAAGCTGTCTCCAAGATTGAGGCTTTCTGGTTGTTTGAATTGATATGAAAAGTTTATATATAATTCATCAGTACACGTTTGTTGTATTTGTGTAATTGATTGATTGGTTCTTTCAAGCAAAGATTAAATCCTTTTAGTTGATCACATTAATAAGAGAGAATCATCTGGATTGTTCAAGTAGAGATTAGTAATCACATTTTTGTATGTTCATACAAGTTGTAAACATAATATGCCAGATAATTTGAGTTTTTCCAGAGAAGTGTTGCTCATCTTGGTCTCATTTGACTCCGCATACCCAATAAGGCACTAGTCTCTGCACTTCATCACTTGAATTCATTCAATTTATTTACATATGTCAGTTGAAAATTTTAGGATTTATATCATAATATTGCTACTACTTTCAAATATTGGTTTCATTTGTTCACCTCTATTTTCCATTGTGAATAAATTTTTGTAAGAGATATAAACATAAGTCTGCTTAATTCAGAGAGGTACACCCGCCCAAGGCTTAGAAGCACCTAAAGAGTAGAAGGTTGAGTTCTCTTGACTTTATCTATTACCCTGAAGTGTATCATGAGATTGGTAGCCTCTTGAGGCATTCAGCCTATGTTTTTGAGAGCTAACACCACTAACCAAAAGAGGATGTGTTTTCTAAGGATAAGAACCGAAACTATTGCCGAAAGATAATGCCCATTGTAGGAAGGATGCATCCTAGGACATGTTAGTGGATGGCAGTACATCATTTTGTTTATCCAAAGTGTTCTAAATTATGATTGATATGGGACGAATAGATGATGAATTATCAACACAAAGAGTTGACCAACTTGTTTACGCACTGACTTAGACCTAAGACTTGATGTTTTGAGTTTTCACTTTTGACCAGCTAGACTGAGGATGATGATCGTTTATTACAAGTGATGTTATTGCGGGTGCAAGAGAGATGAGAAAGATGTTTTTTTTCAAATATTTGGATGTTTTTTATCTTTTTGAGATGTTTTGAGGCTGTTTTTGGCATTTTTTAAGATTTTACAAATGTTTTGATTTTTGATTTTTCAATGTTTTGGGGTTTTTCAAGATTTTGACCAAGAGACTAACCTAAATACATATCCTAGGGGTGTCAGAGGCTGATCAACATATTACCCTTTCCTATGTTATACACCCAAAGACCACGTAGTTCGACTGACGAGTTGACTGATTTACAGATGATGATATACATGATGAGATGTCAGTTTATTGTGAAAAACTCCTAAAGGACTGACCTAAATGTCTCGGTGGATGATCAAAGATCAACCTTGCCTAGGTTCAAAGCTTAGAGATGATGTATTTCAAAAAGACAACTTTGTTTTTTTACTTTTTTGATTGAAGTTTTTGACTTGTTTTGGGATTTTGATGATTTTTTTATGTTTTTGGATTTTCTGATATTTGAGGATTTTAATAACATACATGAATCCGATCTGGTGATAACATGCCCCCAACGTGATGAAAAATACTACTTCGATAAAGGCAAGAAAAACTAACCTTGAGGATGGGTCAAGTAGTACTAGGAGGGATCATGATACGAAAACAAGACCAAGCTATGGTGCGGATGCGGGTGGATGATGTGATGGATGATGGAAACGTGATGGATGGATGATGCAAAACAAGCCATAAAGATCCTGGTGGATGGATGGAAAGTGCTTATTTACACAAGGCACCTGTTTGCCAGGTTTTCACCAAGGTACTTGTCCAAAGTGCCACTGAAGTGGTTTTCACTAGAGGACAATTTTTTTCTTTACTATTTTCAATCCTTTTTCTGATTTTTTTTTTTTTTTTTTTGCTTTTTTTTTGTTGTTACCAAGATGCATGTTTGCTAGGTTTTCGCCGAAGTAACCATATTTTCAAGACATTTTCTGATTTTTTATATTTTTTTGGTTCTATACCTTGAAATATTTAGGCATAAAACTTTTTGAGATGAGAGTTATTCATGGGCTCTTGCAGAGGTTCCCTTTCAGGTGTTGATAACTGATATGCCCCTGACTTGTAACTTGTTGTGATAACAAATGGTCCCAACCAATTAGGTTCAAATTTTCCTTTTCTGCTTGGGTTTGGGACATTCTTTTGATTCTCCTTTAATACCAATTCTCCGAATTGGAAAGTCCTACTTCTGATTTTCTTATTATAGCTCCTTTTGAGTCTATTCTGATAGACTTGCAAATGATTCAAAGCATCTATACATTGCTCATCCAGTAGCTTCAGCTCATTTAGTCTTGATACCCGGTACTCTTCATCTATGATGAGGTTTTGCAGTGAAATCCTGAGTGATGGGAACTCGATGTCAATGGGGAGTATTGCTTTTGATTCATAGACCAGGGAGAAGGGGGTGGCACCGGTGGGTGTGTAGATGCTGGTTCGATAGACCCAGAGGGTGGGATTAAGCTGTAAATGCTAGTAAAGACCTGTGTCATTGACTGTTTTCTTGAGGATTTTTAGAATGGTTTTATTTGTAGCTTCTGCTTGGCCATTTCCTTGGGAATAGTATGGGGTGGAGAAGTGATGTTGGATTTTTAATTTTTTGCATAAGTCACAGACCTCTTGATTCTTAAATGGTGTCCCATTATCTGAGATAATGGCTTGTGGAACACCATATCGGCAAATGAGATAGTTCATGATGAACCTAGAAATCTACTTCCTAGTTATATACATCATGGGTATGGCTTCCACCCACTTAGTAAAGTACTCCGTTGTGGTTATGATAAATTTGTGGCCGTTAGATGAGGTCGGTGTGATTTTTCCAATGAGATCAAATCCCCACTGCGAAAAGGGCCATGGTGTGATGATAGGATGAAGCTGTTGAGCCAGAGCATGGATGAGGTCCCCATGCTGCTGACATTGTAGACACTTTCTAGCATAATCATGTGCTTCTCTTTCCATTGTGGGCCAATAATACCCCATCCTCAGCACTTTCTTGGCTATGGTCATTCCACTCGAGTGAACCATAGATACCATTATGTACTTCAATTAGAGCAGTTAATGCCTCCTCAGTGTTTAAGTAGCGCAGTAAGGTTCCTTCTATGCTTCTACGATATAGGGTATTTGCTAGGATGAAAAATATGGATTCATTTTTTACAAAGGTTCATTTTAGGTTTGATGGTAAGTCAACAGGTATGATTCTTATTCGAAGGTATGTGTAAATGTCATGGTACCAAGGATCACCGAGACCAACGATTTCGCACACGAATTCTGATTCTAGTACCTTGAATGCAAGCACAAGAAGCTATTGTATCGGGAATTCATATTTTGGAACATTGTGGGGGATGTCGAGCAAGGATCCAATTGTTTCCATGGCATCTGTTGCTCCATTGTTGGTTCTGGGAATCTGCTCAAATGTAATTTTGATGATGGATTCTTTGAGAGTCTCCACCAATTTCTTGTATGGAGTGAGCTTATCATCCTTGGTCTAGTATTCATCATTCACTTGATTTGTTATCAATTGGGAGTCTTCTTATACTTTGAGAGCTATAATGTTCCACTGCACTGCTATTCTGAGACCTATGGTTAAAGCCTTGTATTCTGCAATGTTATTGGTGCAGGGAAATGCTAGTTTGTAGGAACTTGGTACGCAATCCCCTTGTGGGGTGATACAGAAGACATCGGCTCCTGATCCATGTGTGTATGAGTCATCGAAGTATAGTTTCTAGTGGTTAGCTACATTGAGATTAAAAATAGATTCATCTGGAAACTCTGAGACGAGAGGATTCTCTGAATAGATTGGTGCTTCTACAAGCTGGTATGCGATGACTTGGCCTTTGATTGATTTCCGCTCCACATATTCAATGTCGTATTCTAACAGTATCATCACCCATTTGGCCATTCTTCCTGTGAGCATTTCCTTTGACAATAAGTATTTGAGAGGGTCCATTTTGGCGATGAGTTTTATTTTGTGTTCCAACATGTAATGTCTGAATTTATGTGATGCAATTACTACTGCAAGGCATGATTTCTTGATGAATGAATAGTTTATCTCATTCCCAACCATTTTTCTATTGATGTAATAGATAGCCCTTTTTGTTCCATTTTCATCATGTTGAGCTAAGAGAGCTCCAAGGGCTGCGACTGTTGTTGATACGTAGAGAATGAATGGTTTTCTTAGGATTGGTGGCATTAAGTTTGGTGGTGTTACTAGATATTCTTTGATTTTATTGAATTTCTCTTCACACTTGGTATCCCATTTGTACGCTACTCCCTTGTGGAGTAGGTGAGAGTATGGGTTATGTTTGTCCGCAAACTGTGCTATGAATCTTTAAATGGATTGGAGCCTTCCTTGGAGACCTCTCAATTGCTTTAATGTTTTTGGTGCCTCCATTTTGAGGATTGCTTTTACCTTTGTTGGATCCACCTCAATACCCCTCATTAACACTATATATCCTAGCAATTTTCCTGATTGTACACCAAAGACACACTTCTTTGGGTTTAATCTAACCTTGTACTCTTCCAGCCTATCAAAAATGGCACTTAAGGTTGCTATGTGATCTTTTCTCTTTTTGGACTTGGCTAGAATATCATCAACATAGTCTTCGACCATCTTATGGATCATATCGTGGAATATCAATGTCATGGCCCTTTGGTATGTTGCTCCTATGTTCTTTAAGCCAAATGGCATCATATTCTAGCAATAGGTCCCCCATGGACAAGTGAAAGTTGTTTTATGCTGGTTCTCTTTAGCTATCATGATCTGATTGTACCCTGAGAATCTGTCCATTAGTGACAACATTTCATGTTCGGTTATCATATCAATAATCATATCAATGTTTGGAAGTGGGAAGTCATCTTTCAGATGTGCTTTATTCAAGTCTCTGAAGTCTATGCAGATTCTAATGTTCCCATCAGGTTTTGAAATAGGTACCAAGCTTGACACCCATTATGAATAATCTATCGGTCAGATGAATCTTGCATCTAATAGCTTTTTTAGCTCCATTTTGACTAATAGGGTTATTTGAGGGTGCATTTTTCAAAGTTTTTGTTTAACAGGCTTTGCTTCTGGATATACTGCTAAGTGGTGAACCACGGTCTCTGGATCAAGTCCTAGCATGTCAGCATAAATCCATGTGAAGTTTATCTGTCTCTCTCTTAGGAAGGCTGCTAGGAGCTCTTGTTCCTCTAATAGTAATGACTCTATGTAGAATGTAATGTCCAGGGTTGCCTTTGTTCCTAGGTTGACCAGATTGCATTTTTCTGCCAGGACTACTGATTTTTCTTGATGAAGAGCTCTGAAAGGAAGATTGAATCCCCCATCCCCGGGTGCCCTAGAGGTTTTCATTGTTGGATCGTTGGATTGGTGGAAGAGTGCCACAACGTGGTTCTCACTCAAGGACTTGGATATTATTCTTAATTTTTCACTTTTGCGAATGAGGGATTCAATCGTTTCCCCATAATAGGCATGTGTATCTAGATTGACTATGAACCCTACTTTATGATCCCCACCTAGAATGTTATCTTGTAGTCCCATGAATTCTGAGAGTGCCTCATCATTTTCAAATGTATCAAGAATTGGTGGTCCTTGTTGGCCGTAATCGATGAGTTGGGAATATACTAGGCAGATTTCATGATTTTGGTGGTCTGTTTCAAAAGATAGGGTGCTAATCATGCAAAGAGTGGTATCCTCAAATAGCCTAGGTAATTTGGTCATGGTATCCTCGTCATCACTACTACTATAGATGTCAGTTATATCAAATGTAAAGTTATCTATGATGTGACCTGTAGATACTAGTAAGCATAGTTTTGTTGCGATTGGCTGAGGAGGATTATTAACCATTCTAGCCAGAGGACTTTGACCACATATGGTTATACTCAGAGGGGTACATCCAAGGCCAAGATTTTTTATTCCTCGCATCTCCGACATGATAGGTATTATAAGCCCATTGTCGTTTCTCCCAAGTCTTTGGTTTCTTTCGTAGCCCATTGCAAGTATCATTTGTAGACCCTTGCTTCTATCGTCCATTGGTAAATCAACTACTGGTCTTTCATCTTGATATAGCATATGAGATGGATCTACCTCAATAACTTCTCAGCCAAGATCTCCCCAACTTGTAAAGTTAGGATAGTCCTCAGGAGATGTCTAGGATGTGTAGGCTTCATTTATTTGCAGACGTCCCTATGATCTAGGAGATTGTGGTAACTCTCCTACCACAAAAACATTATTAGGGATCTTGTAGTTTCCACAACCATTATATTGGATGATGACCTTAATGTCAGAGATGGTGGGGATGGTGGGAGTGGTGGTTGTCTCTATCATAGAAGTGGATGCAAGAGTGGCAGGATCGATGTATGGTGTAGATGGACCCTCATCATTTTTTCGTACTTGGGGGATTTTATAGTACTTTGCTTCAAGGATTTTGCAATAGGAGAAGGGTTCGGGATCTCCATGGATGGTAACTTCTTGTCCTTCATGTGTGAATTTCACACATTGATGGAAAGTTGATGCTATTGCTTTCATCGCATGAGTCCATGGGCATCCTAGGAGGATGTTATACTACAAGTCGAGGTCCAAGACCTGACAAGTAGTTTCCATGATAGCAGGCCCTGCTTGAATAGGGAGTTTGATTGTGCCCTGAGATACTCTTTCTTGATCGTCATATGATCTTATTGTGATACCCTTTTCTTTGTTGATAAAATCCTCTAAGATTTTCAATTGTTTGATGAGGTTGAGAGAACATATATTCAAGCCCGCTCCTCCATCCACCAAGACCCTTTTGACCTTGCTCTTGTGTACTATTGCTTCTAGGTGGAGCACACGGTTGTGAGATGGTTGAGCGGGGAAATCCTGGTCGAAGAATGTGAGGAGATTTGGTGTAATGATATTTTCGACCATAGCTTGGAATTGCTCCTCATCAAGATCTGCGGGGATAGTGGATGAAACCAATGCTTCTTCAAGGATTTTCCTATGGGTAGATGATATTTTTAGCAACTCCATGATGGAGATTTGCGCTAGCATTCTTTTGAGCTGATCTAGGACATTGTAGCCATTAGGAACGGATCTAGATGCGGGGATTTTGTTTGGCTAGGATGATCCTACAATGGTAACTTTTCCACCTCTTGTGATGACTCCACAATTGGCATGGGCACCTTTGATGGTGATGACCATGTAGTTTTCATCTAGGGAGGTGACTACTATTTCGTACACATGATTCACATTTGTGTGGGTGCCTTTCCCCTTATCATTGTTATTATTATTCCATTTATTGCCATGATTAGGCATAAAATTCATGTATATCTTAATATCCTTGTTCCCTATTGGTTGTTCCACGTTTATAATTCTTTTATCGATGAGATCTTGAATTATGTTTTTTAATCTCATGCAACTTTTTGTGATATGGCCTTTGATTTTATGGAATTCACAGAGTTGATTCTCATTATACCAAGGAGGTTTCACATCCGGTTCTTGGTAATTCTCAAAGGTACGAGCCTTGATGAGTTTTTCGTTTATCAGCTTCTTCATTATGACTTCAAGTGGCTCCCCCAAAGTAGTGTACTTTCACTTGGGATAACTCTTGTTGCATTGGGGTGGTCCCCTTTGATCATTGATATTGTTGATTGTCAGATTGTTGTTTGGTTGTTGTATTGCGTGATGATTTTTTTGGTGTTGGATTTGGATTTGTGGTGTGCGTGTATTTTGGTGAGGGGAACTAATGACCACCTTGGTGTCAACAACACCATCATTAGTAACATTTTTATTCCTTTCCCACGTGTGAGGTTTGTCATTGTAATTGGAGGGTGGGCGGTTGTTTTGTTGTTCGGGGTATGAAGTTGATCCTGCAGGTTGAGTCATAAGGGCTCATTCTATACTGAGGGCCTTGGAGTTCAACTGATCATATGTGATCATGTGTGGTGATCCCTTGTACCTTGAGATGAAATTCCAAGAGGCCGTCAAGGTTAGATATAATGGTGCAAACTTCTTGTTCTTCGGGCATGGTCCACTTGCTCTAATTGACTTTGGATCGCCATCATTGTAGGAATGAAGCGAATGATTCACCCTTACCTTTTTTCAGAGCTGAGAGTTCTTCTAGACTGACATCCATTGCAATATTGCATGCATTGTTTTTAATGAATGCATCTATAATTTCTTGGAATGTTCTAATGCCTGTTGGTAGGCGAGAGAACCATTCCATATCGTGGCCATCCAAACTCCTAGGAAATATCCGCATCAGATAAGTATCGTCGTATGCGACTTCCATGCAATGAACCTAAAATTCCTTGATGTGATCTTTAGGGTTTCTCGTCCCACGATATTTGTCAAACTTGAGGATCTCAAATCCCTTGGGGAATGGTTTCATCACTAGGCTCCTGTCAAATGGATAGGGGCACAAGTTGCTTGGTGTTTTTGTTGTTCGCCCTAATTGAAGATCGAGAACTTTTTGGAAGAGCAACCTGATTTGTGTCGTTATGTCATTTTGTGGATCAAGGGGTGGGATGAAGGTGTTTTGGGGGATTTAGATTGTGGGTTGGATGGGTGGGTTGTTTGGTGTGTTATTTGATGGTATTTGCACATTTTTTTGAGCTAGGTATGCTTGCACTTGCTGCTATATGAACAATGCTTGTTGTTGTTCTTGTTGTTGTTGTGCTAAGATTGCTTGCTGTTGCACTTGTTTTTGTGCTTATTGTTGTTCCAACAATGCTTGTTGTTGGGATTCCAATTGGGCTACTTCTTGCTGCTCTTGATATTGTTTTATTGCTTGTTGATATGCTTGCATTTGTGCTACTTGTTTTTGTGCAAGAAGTTGTGCATGTGCTTGTGCTTATTGTGCTTGATATTGGGCATTTGCTTGAGCTTGAACTTGTGCTTGCGTTGCTTGTTGTTGCAATAGAATTTGTGCTTGAGCATCATTTTGTTCTTTTAATGTGGCTTGGGCTACTTGAGGGCTTGAGTGGCTTGTTGTTGTTGTTGTTGCAATAAAGCTTGGGCTTGTATGACCTATTGTGCTTGTAATGCAGCTTGGGCTGCTTGTGTAGCTTGAGCGGCTTGTTGAGAAACTAGTTGTGTGGCTTTTTTTTTTGCACTTGTAAGAATCCCCTTTGAAAAGCGGCTTGTTGAGCTGCTTGTAATGCCATGTTGTATTGGTTTGATATGCTGGAAGTTGGTGGTGGTGGTGGTGGATTTGGAATGGCGTTTGTGGAGGTGGTGAGTGGTGATTTGAGTGGTGGATGGTGCTGTTGATGTGATTGGTCCTTGAGAGACCATGCTTTGCGATGTTAGGGGGTTGGTTGATGATGTCATGATTTCTTGTGTAGTTTTCATCTATTGTTGCGATATCGATGACAAGTTTTGCGTGATGTTTTGATTGATATTCGGGATGTTGGTTTGATTGATACTTGGTAAAGGGGGAAGCCCTAAGCCAAGGAGTGGTGTGAATGATGATGGCAATGGTGGAAGAGGTTAAAATGTGAAGGGTGTGAGTTCTTATGAAAATGTTGTGGTGTCAGAAATTCCCCCAGGTCTGAACATGTCACCTTCCTCTTGTGGATTTGTGAGGAGAGCATTTTGAGGTGTTGCATGGAAGGATGATGATGATGGATTGTTATGGAAAGTGAGAGGAACATATTTATGTAATGGATTTTGGGGTATTTTTTGTTCCAATATGGTGTTTTCATCCAAGTCTTGATTATTAACAAGGGGGAATGTTTGAATAGCATTAAGATATGCATTTCCCTTACTGACATTAGGTTGAGTTGGAGCAAAAGATGTCGTGATTTGCGGAATGTTTTGAGTGATGCTTTGGGATGGGGGTGTAGATGAGATTGGAGGTAAAGATGTCTCCACTATAGTACTCGTGTCAAAATCAGAAGGTAATTTGGCCCCTTGTTTTGCTAGTTCAAGCATGTATAGTGAAGGGTTAAGCCTCATCATGATGTTGATGATTTTATGATTTTCTCAATTTTCTCGATTTTGGTTATTTCTTCATGTGACATCCCAAAGGTAAGATCTTCTCCTTGGTTTTCCTCTTGTGGGTTTTGTGATGATGAGATAGTCAAAGGATTGCTCGATTCAACGGGATTCATTTCAACGTTCGTTTAGCCTAGGTCACTTGAAGCGGGTGTTTCTTTGTTGGCTTCCATGCTCTTCTTGTATTGAGATCTAGTTTGAACCATAAAACAAGGATCAATTTTCAAGAATATGGGAGATGAATCTCTTGATTCTTTGGATTGATCTTTACTTTCTGCACAAAAGAGGAAATTTTAGGATATCTTAAGGATCAAAAGGTGATATGATGATGATGCAAGAGATGGATGATGTGGATGTTTTGATCTTTTGATAAATCTTGAGGAGAATGCTAGACTTTTGGGATTTTCGGATATGTTTCAGATTTTGATCTTGATTTTCTTGGATTGCCCTTGATTTGATTGATTTTGATTTGTTTTTATTTTGAACAAATAGACCCTAAGATGTTTGATGATTATCTAAGGGATAGATTTTCTCAAAGGATGATAATTTGAATATGTGTAGGGAGAAGGACGCATCTACCCACACCTATTCAAACAAGATGATAGTTTAACCAAGCATATGAAGAAGGATGCATCTACATATACCTAGCTAAACAAGATGGTTTTGATAACTTTGAATAAGTATATGAAAAAGGATGCATCTACACATACCTAGCCAAAGATGATTTTGATAAAGATTTCAAGGATTTTGTCTCAAGGATTTGATGTTTTTGATTTTTTCCAAAAAGCCTAGCATTAAGGATGATTTCAAGATTTCTCAAAAGGTGATGGTGAGATGATTTTTCGTTTGATGTTTGAAGGATGGGTGAAAAAATATTTTGATTTCTTTTGATCCTAAGATGAACCTAAAAAAGACACCTTTTTTACCTAAAACCTCAGTATTGAAGAACATGCAATGCTTCTATAGACCTTTATAACCAAAAAGTGATTAAATTTGAACATACATTTCTGGATTTTGAACCAATGACTTTCATTTTGGGGTTTTTATTCTTGAAAATTGTGAGGTTTCAACACATGTGAGAGTTCATTTTGTTTAGCTTTGCTTAGTGGATTTATTTTACCAAAAAACACTTCTTTGATTAGGTTTTTCAAGCTAGATGTCCAATGTCTTAATTTCTTCGAATCCAACAAAGTATGTTATGTGGAAATTCGATGAATTCAAGGCAAGGGTTACCTATTGTTTAACTTTAGTAGAAAAATTGAGATGTAATCCAAATGTTTAGAAACCTCTAAGGATGTGAATCCCAAGGGCAAGCAATAACACATGAATTGAGTCAATTATATCTGTCTCCTAAAGGGTTTGAAATTCTGATGATGATGTTTAAGTGTTTGTTTTCAAGATGTTTTCAAACAAGAAAAGTATTTTGAAACCATGAATAAGTACAACCATATGGATGTGGAAGACAATATTTGTTGGATTCCCACTTGGACAAGTCCAGCTACGCTTTAGTGAATGGTTAGATTCTTGAACCCACTGGATCCCCTCCACGACTTGTTAACATTAATCGCAGCCAAGCATCAACACCCATGAAACTCCCATGGCATGTTTTCCATTTCTACTAAAAGACCATAAAAGTGTGGGGTGGCTTCAGAATGATTGTTCTTGCACCAACAAATAGATCAAAGGATTTTGGCAATTCTAAAACATGGGTTTTAATTAGGACTTTCTATTCATGGAGATTGACCCATACGATGAGACTCCCCTTTTGGATCCATCTCATTAGAGCCAACCACGTCATATTGGAATTTATTCCAATACCCACATTTATATCTCGGTTGGAAATACTCTTGGCTTTAGAGTGTTATCGGTTGAGTCATTCCCTTGGGTGAGTACTTTTTCCCCAAGGCAGTCCCTCTAAGATAAACAAAAGCAAGTAAAAAATAATACCCGTAACTCGATCAATCTTTGTTTGCAACAAAGAGAGAGAATGTACGCAATAATGCTCCACTCACACTTGCACAAGATTTTGTTCAATTTTAAACCCAAAATGAAGTGTGGAGGTGATTGCTTTATCTTAACCTAAAATCACAAAAAAAGCCTTTTGATTCTCAAGATCGCTATAAAGAGCGAGAGAAGCGTATACGTCCTTTTTCAATGAAGTTAGTTCAAGTAAGCCCTCACAAAACAAAATAGCACATGTTCATTTTAGATCCCCAAAGAAATTATGAATACTTTTTAAAGCACCAAAGGACAAATGAGAGTTGTTTTGTTCAATTGTTAACCAAAAAAAGAAAATCTAGTAAGTTGTAGTCCTAATGTTCATTTTAAGCTTTTGCAAAAAAATGAAAAGATTCTTTTTTAAAACCCAAACGAAATTAGTGTCCTAAGCAAAAAGAGATGACAATTCCTAAGAGTGTTAAGCAAACACTAAAGTGTTTAAAAGAACTTTGATTTTGTAAGATACCATCATCATGCTTCTCCTTCAATTGATCCAACCTAAAAGAAAGAAAACTAGTTAGATTCTACAAAACACATAGGTCAAAAAGCTGGAAATAGAAGATAAATTAATTATATGACAAAATGCACGTGCTAAAATTAAATTTCAACCTTTTACCCCCTATCAGTAGTGCAACCTGTGACTACGTCAGAGTTTGATTTCTTAGCGGTGTTGTACATCGCCGCTTACCAGTCAGCATCGCTCTGTGTCCAGACCAGTAAGCTCAACTATGTTGCACTTTTACCCAGTGTCGCTGTTTGATTTTTTTGAAAATTCTAGTGGGTCAAATTGGTCAAGTGTCATAGTTTGAAATTCAAATTCTTGGGCGGGAAGACTTCAGTGTCACAGTTTGAATTTCCAGTGGTGCTATTTGGCAACATTGGAGAGTCAACAGTGCTATATGGTGACGCTGAGCTTCCAGCATTGGAATTTTTTTGTGTATAAACAAAAATGCAGAATTTTGTGAGAAAAGTGATTAAAAAATGAGATTTATCCCTCCTAGCACCAAATGTGTGAACCCCAATCCTAATACCTGCAAAACAATCAGAACAAACACATTAGATTAGAAATTGCAAGCAAGAACAAGGATTCCCCATGAAATCCATTCACAAAACTCAAATTAGGAAAAGAAATAATGAAGAACACAATGAAAACAACAAAATAGATTGAATCCTAATTTAAACTAGCAAACTCATGATCCCATGGGGGAATTGGTGCCAATTTGATGTGAAAATTGGCCCTTTCCCAATTCCTATGATGCAAGCTTAATGTTTTGATGATGATTGATCCACTTTGATGAAGGATGGTGAATGCTCCAAGCCAAAAACTTGCATAACCTAGCTAAGATTCAAGAATGATGGATGGAATTTGATAGATATTTGAGCATGGTAACTTTGCATAATTTGTGGATGATCAAATGAGGAGAGGAGCTCTTCATTTATAGATGAGATTGAAGGATGAATGTCCAAAATTGAGCAATGTGGGACTAACATTCATCCAATGGAAAGATGCCACTTGTCAATCTATGAGTGGATGGAGGATGTGCAAGTTTTGAGGATTGTGCCAATAAATGCCTATTTTTGAATTTGAATTTTGTTGAAATGACTTGCAAGAGGGAAGGGAAAATGCATTAAATTCCACTTGGCTCAAGGAAAAGGACATGTAAGATGGAGTAAATGCCTTGTTGGATGTACATGTCAACTTGGATTTTTGAATTCAAACTTGGAGAATATTCCAAAGAGATGCCCTGTTGAGGAAAATAGGGATTTAATAAATCAATTAAATCTATTTTCATGTGCAAGTGGTAAATGCTCGAGGATGGGACATGAAATGAGATTAAATTAATCAAGGTTAATTAATTTAATGAAGGGGATTAGATGATGTGACAAATTTGACTGAGATTTGTGGATTTATTTAAATCAAATATGAGAGGAATGTGATAAGAGATTAATTAAATAAAGATTTTGATTTATTTAATTAAAAGAGATGATGTTAGATTATACTAAATAAGGTTTTAATTTATTTAATTTAATAGATAAACTTTAGAGACTTAATTAAATAAAATAAATTATTTAATTAAATAGGGATAATTAGATCAGATTGGTTGATTTAATTAACAAAAGAGAGAGACTTAATAAGATAAAATTATTTATTTAATTAAGGGAAGGAAATTGATGAATTTAATCAAATAAGGAAACTTGATTAAATGGTTAGACCAAGGGATGATTCAGGATGAAACGATGTTAGTAGTTAGGATCTAATGCACAATGTCAATCGGTACATTTTACGTGTCTACACCATCATTAAGATCCAACAGACCACTTTGCATAAAGGCTACTAAATTAGCCCTATTTACAAAGAGATGACCTTTTAAATGCTATATCTTCACTCAAACTCCTCAGACAATAGTATGTTATGTGTCAAAACCTCTAGTTCCATGATTTGTTTCTAGGTGCAAGACCTCTAGACCCCTAATACACCAAACCTTCTATTTCAAGCAAAATACTTGGGGTTTTAATGAAAATCCTATCTCTTATACCTTCCATACCCAAAAAAATCACCAAAAAAACTTACCAGACCCTACACATGGGGAATAATACATTACATGGACAATCCTTCCCACATTTTGTCAAAACACCACTTGAAACCCTCATTTTCATCATAAAAATACCCTGATATAGCCCTAGAACATCATCCCAAGCACCCAACCTTGACTCCAAATTATTCTAAATAGGTTAGGCATGTATTTTACAAGTTAGAGGACCCATTCCACAAGTTATAGTAGGCACAAAATTTGGAATGGGTTGAATTATATCATGAAACCCTTCAATCCAAGAACACTGTTAAAGTAGGTAGCAACAATAAAAATGAGATAACTTTCACTATACAAAGAATTAGAACCTATAAATAGGTGTAAATGAAACATAATTCATTAATATATAACATCCAATAGGTTTTAGATCATCTTAGTGTTCGTACAGGTTGTACAATAACAAGAAAACTGAGAAAAACCAGTAAATTTCTAGAAAATAACTTTCTTCTTGATCAAAAATGGGTTACAAATCAACCGACAACCTCTCCTTTGAGGAATTGAAGGTTATTATACATGTTTACCATAGGAACAATAAAAGCATAGGATTTTAAAGGAACTCCATGAAAACCAAGCTCTCTAAATGGTATATCAAACTCTAGTTCAAAATATTTTAGATGAGGTTGCTCCCATAGCTCTCTTACTCGCTTGACAAATCCTTGAAACTCTGTATTGATTTTATTTTTCCTATCCCTCTCTTGCTATTCTTCCTCAATTTCATCAGGATCATACATTGACCTTCTTACCCCTCCTAAATTTTGGACCACATCCATTACCTCCACATAAAACTCAACATCCTTGGTCTTCTTGGTTCCCACGCCTTGATATGGTTATGGAAATTAAAATGAAGCAAAATAATCATCTCCTTCTCTGTTGGCTGGAAGAATGCATTCTTAATTTTTTGATACATGATATTATCTCTCTCTTCTACTCTCGTGGTTGAATATCAAAATCTAGTATGGTGGGCCTCCAGAGTTCCAGTCATCTTTCTTCCTCTTCCACCAAATGTTGGCCTGATCCACATGTTTGCCAGCCTAATTGGCTTTGTTTTTGAAAGCTGAAGTTTCTCCCAAGTCACCAATGTAGCTCTCTCTTCCTTTTTAGACTCTTTCATTGCTACAAATGATCTCTAGGATTTAATCATTTGTACCACATGGTTGATGTGCTTTGAATCCTTGCATCTAAAGGAAATTTTCTTTACATAAATACTCCTAGGGAATTTCAATGTTTCCATTG
Source organism: Sequoia sempervirens (assembly GCA_007258455.2). Lineage (NCBI taxonomy): Eukaryota > Viridiplantae > Streptophyta > Pinopsida > Cupressales > Cupressaceae > Sequoia > Sequoia sempervirens. The sequence goes on along the minus strand of VDFB02193867.1, from coordinate 731,497,298 downwards.
TAGTTGGTATTAAAGTTGGTACCTACAACATGAAGAGTGATTTTGATTCCTCTTCTACATTAGAGGGTTCATATCCTTTATCTGACTCTTCTGAATTATCAGAATCATAATCACTAGCTTCCATATTCAAAATTTCCCAACCAACATCTTCAATAAATTTATTTTGATCACCAGTAATAGTCTTCAAAATTGGCCGCTAGTACAAGTTTATTATGCTTTCATAATACTTTATAACCATGGAGTTCAGCCATTCATTGATGCCATCAAGTGAAGATTGAGGAATGGCATCAATGTGGAGTACATCCCACTTGAAGTCTTTGAAAGAAATAGCCATATCAAATTCCTTTTTCCCAAGTCCTACTCTCTCAAGGTTAACAACCTCAATCTCACTAATAGCGATTACTAAGAAAGGTAATTCCACCAACTCTATCAAACAATTTACCATAGGAACAATAAAAGTAGAGGATTTGAAAGGAACTCCATGAAAACCAAGCTCTCTAAGTGGTATAGCAAACTCTAGTTCAAAATATTTTAGATGAGGCTGCTCCCATAGGTCTCTTACTCACTTGACAAATCCTTGAAACTTTGTATTGATTTTATTTTTCCTGTCCCTCTCTTGTTGTTCTTCCTCAATTTCATCAAGATCATACATTGACCTTATTTCCCCTCCTAAATTTTGGACCACATCCATTACCTCCACATAAAACTCAACATACTTGATCTTCTTGGTTCCCACACCTTGATATGGTTATGCAAATGAAATTGAAGCAAAGTAATCATCTCCTTCTCTGTTGGTTGGAAGAATGCATGCTTAATATTTTGATACATGATATCAACTCTCTCTTCTACTCTCATGGTTGAATACCGAAATCTAGTATGGTGGGCCTCCAGAGTTCTAGTCATCTTTCTTCCTCTTCCACCAAATGTTGGCCCAATCCACACATCTACCAGCCTAATTGGCTTTGTTTTTGAAAGCTGAAGTTTCTCCCGAGTCACTAGTGTAGCTCTCTCTTCCTTTTTAGACTCTTTCATTGCTATAGATCATCTCTAGGATTTAATCATTTTTACCACATGGTTTATGTGCTTTGAATCCTTGCATCTAAAGGAAATTTCATCAACATAAATACTGCTAGGGAATTTCAATATTTCCATTGTAGTTGGTATTAAAGCCAGTACTTGCAACATTGACAATTATCATAATATAATAATTCCCTCCATCTTGTTGGCTTGTAACACTCTTGATGGTGGCTACATGAAATATGATTCTAATTCCTCTTCTACATCAGAGGGTTCATATCCTTGATCTGACTCTTCTAAATTATCAGAATCAAAATCACTAGCTTCCATATTCAAAAAATCCCAACCAACATCTTCAATAAATTTATTTGGATCACCAATAATAATCTTCAAAATTGGCTGCTAGTACAATTTCATTCTTCTTTCACGATACTTTATAACCATGGAGTTCAACCATTCCTTGATGCCATCAAGTGGAGATTGAGGAATGGCGTCAATGCGGAGTACATCCCACTTGAAGTCCTTGACAATAATAGCCATATCAAATTCCTTTTTCCCAAGTCCTACTCTTTGAAGGTTAACAATCTCAATCTCTCTATTAGTGATTACTAAGAAAGGTAATTCCACCAACTCTATCAAACATTTTACTGTAGGAACAATAAAAGTAGAGGCTTTGAAAGGAACCCCATTAAAACCAAGCTCTCTAAATGGTATATAAAACTCTTAGACCTCATTCTTGCACATTTACAACCATATTCAAATATTTTCCTTCAAAAGGCTACAAATTCAAATATTGACTTAAATAACCTTCAAGAGGCTTTAAATAGCCTTTACAAATGAATCTACATCTTTCCAATCATGCCTAACTATTGGTTTTGTAACTAACATGACTTATTACATTGTAAATCAATCATGGATGTGTTATGACCTTATTCAATTGAAAAAAATCAAAACACAAAACTATCTTAAAAGACTTCCATGAACCAAATTTGCTGAATAACCTTGGTGCCCCTGCAACAAATTTCAATATTTCATTAAATTTCATCACAAGTAAATCTCATTGCAATGCCTTAGGTACATTGTTCTCATAGATATTTTACAATGTCACTCATACATTCGAGATTCTCTTATAATGTCTACATCATAGGTTCTCATTTAGAGGTTAACTTCAAATGAGTAACTTGATATTCCCTCGCAAAGCTTCACACACTCTTTTATAAAGGCTTAAAATCAGAATTGAGATTTTTCAAGATCATCAAAATAAGGATGTTGCATTGATTTTTTGGCTGAGATTCTCTTCGATGGCACAAAAATCAGCATTTTCTATAAGGAGAGACTAATCAATTTTTACTAGTTTAGTTACAGATATGTAAAGTAAAAGAATAAAAAGAAATAACTCATCCAAAATGGAAATGAAATGAAAATAGATGGAAGGAACTTATAGATAGGAATGAAAATCTCTCAACTTAGTCATTCCTAGCCATACATATTCACTGGGAGTTCCAAGATACCTATTGCACACAACACCTCTCATGAATAGAATATCTTGAAATTCGAGATGCTCTTATAATGTCTACATCATAGGTGCTCATGATAAGGTTAAATTCAAATGAATAAGTTGAAATTACCTCACCAAGATTTGCACACACTTCTGTAATGGCTTATTTAATCATAATTTAGATTTGTCAAGATCATAAAAATAGGGATGTTGCATTGCTTTTATGCCCAAGATTCTTTTGGATGGCTCATAAATCTGCATTTTCTACAAGGGGACACCAATCAATGTTTACCGTGTTACTTACAGATATGCAAAGTAAAATAAGATGATAGCATTGACATCAAGCAAATTAACGTGGATAAAAATATAAATTAATAATAACCCTTGTGCATATACTTACAAATTAATCCAATGAACCATCTAGGTCTGCTCTACACTTTATTGTGTTAAGTATTGCCTCATGGTCAGACTCACGAACCTTCCACAAGGTCTTGTTCAAAGGTCTACCCCCATATTTGGTCAAACAAACATTGGATACCACAACAAGGTTTGAGTAATGAAGAATCTTATGATGCATGTCAAAGTCTTGAAACAACCAATGTTTAACACTCTTATGTGGGTACCTTCTAAGCCACATTTCAGTAACAACAACTAAGCCTGTAGGGTATTCGATGTTTTCTCCATCTATAACTGGGCCTTCCAATTTATTTTTGGCCTCAACACAATGACACAAGTAATACTATGTTTCCTTTTCATTCTCTTCATCTGCAATAACTGCATAAATATGCCCTACATTGATATGTGTGGCATATCTCTTGAAATTAGTCAACATTATGAATACAGTACAAAGTAAGATAACAATATGGAATTTCAAAAACTAAGCAAGTAGATATATTACCTGGTTGAACTAGATCTGATACATGGTCAAAGTTGACTGATGATTCCATCTATGTTAGTTCCAATGTCATTGGAGGAAAATACATGTGAAGTGGGCTAAGATAACTTGTCAACCATTTGTCAACCCACTCCCCTAACTCACAAACATTCCAGGCTTGCATTGTACATGAAGAACAAAATCATGGCATCTTACGTGTATCGATACTCCATGAACCTACATTTGAGCTAAGGAAAGAGTGTAGCTCACTTGATCCTATTAGTGTACAACAATCCTCATATGGTACAATGTTAGTATTATCAATCAACCAAAAAAATATACAAATTAAAGATGTACCTTCATTACCAGGACCCATCGAAGCATTACACCACTCGATGATTGATCTTACATCTGTCAACTTTGCAATGGAGAACATCTAGAAGAAACCTTGCACGAACTCTGGAGAATGTGTGTGATCATCACTAATATAAAAGTAATACTCCCTCAATACCTTCCTTTGGTCCTTTGTACTATCAGGTACATGAATGAATTCTATGTGCACAAATATCAAAACCTGTGTGGAGTTGTAATACTATGACTGCACCTCACACTGAAGCTGTAGAGTGTAGTTCTCTGCAAAGTCAACCAATGATACTATGCTACCAACTGGAAAGGTTCCCTTGCATAGCTTGAACTGTGTGTCCAGCCATTGAGCTCTATGGGTATTCCTTGCATACTCATACACTAGATTCTCACGAAACATGGACATAAAATGATACACTAGAATCTTCTCAATAACCAAATCACACCTTTTTGCTTGAGAACCATATTTTGTAGTGTATACCACTATTTTATACTTCCTGAACTCTACTAGTTTCTATCCCACCTCATTTGTGATTTCCATATGTTGACATACTAGCATTTGCTGCAAGCCACATAAACCCTCGCATGAACTGTTGTCTTGTAGAATATTTGGCCATCCTTTATTTGGCATAAAATTTTTGATAATAAATCTCTTGAATATTTTGGTGGGGCTTCTATGCCACAATCCTACAAAACATCGTTAGTATGCAAATCTAAACATATAGAATGATAAACATCATAATGGTTAGAGAATTCAATATGTAGTCTACAACACGAAGTAGTGCATGTGTGATTTATCTTGACATAAAAATGTTTAAGAATTTCAAAAAATATTTAAGAAATATTAATTTGAGGATAATCATTTTGAAATTTACGAAAAAATTGGGTTTGAGTCATATCCAAAAAATGCTTTGGATGTGGCTCACAGTTTTGACTACCGATTCTCCTTCTTATGACATCCCTTTGATTCGAAGATGGATTTGTATTATTCTTCCAATACTCTTCAATTAGTGTTCTCAATGCTTCAATAACTTTTTTATCTTTATGTGGCAGTCTTCCCGAGAATTCCCATAATTCATTTGAATCAGTGCCCTCAATTCTTTGCTGCCTTTGAATGACTTTTGATAAAGTTTTTCTACTAATTCCCATTTTTTCACTTGTCTTTTTAATGAGATGATGTCTCTTTGTTTGATAGCTTACCAAAGTCGATGTAATGACATGTCAAGTGACATTACTATCCTTTGAGCATGAGGTCTTACCCACACTTTCATAAGCATCCATTAGATTCTTCACAATAGTGTTTTCACTTGATGCATTCGATGTTCTCAACTCGAGTCTTCATGATGTTTCTATACTTTAAACCCTTCATCATTTGAACAAATAGTTGACATATTGCGGTCTCATTTATCCTTTCAAAGAAAATTTTCCAAATCTTATTAGCATATCTTCTACAAGTGTGTTCTGGAATCTTACCTTCCATGTGTTGCAAAATATCCTCATCAATATTAATCAAAAACTTTGGCTTTCTACGCAAAATTCTAGGTGGTGTTCTCCTAGGTACATACATCTCAACATTAGAAATTTCATCAATATTTAATTAAGGTGGGCTAGATTATGTACCTTCGATTGAGGGTGAAGTAGAAGACATACCTTGATCTTCACGTGGGGATGATGGCATACCTTCTTCATCAAATATGAGTGATGATGTACTCTCAATTTGAGATGAGATGGATGGTGTCCAATCATATTCACTTGTGGTAGATGGTGTCCCTCCATATTCACTTGTGCTTAATGGTGTCCCTTCATATTCACTTGCAGTAGAGGGTGTGTCTCCAAATACAGTATCTACATCTTTCCTAGCATGACTCTTTCACATTTGTTCCCTTTGTGCTGCCAATTTCTTTTCTCTTTTTAACGGTTGAGGTTCCTCTTCAATTGGCTTGTTTTTGTCAATCATTTCCAATTTATTCTTTTCACAATATGTCGCAACCCATTCTCTCTCTTTTTATTTGAAGGTTTCATACTCTTCCTCTATTTTTTTCTTGTTCGTTTCTTCAGCATGGTGGATAATTTTACCTATAGGATGGTAATGAGACAAATATTAGTTCCTCAAAAATGTATCCATTAAAATAAATGAAATATATATGTCATTAAAGGCTTCATAAATAGAAAAAATAGGTGATGAGGTAGATTTACTGATGAGGTAATTTAGAAATAGAGATGAAAACCAAAATAGTTTAAATAGGTAGTAGAATTTTCAAAATGTGCAAAAAGTGCTAAGTTGTGAAATTAACAAATACTGAAGGGTTTGATGTAGACCTGGGAGGCTCAATCACAACCAATTTGACAACATTCCTTTAAGAGGCATCTAAAAAAATTAAGATGACCTATTTGAACAAAAAAAACAACCCTCAAAGTTTTCCAATCATCAAAGTTAGATTTCACACTTTCACCCCTTGAACCCTAATAGTAGTGGAAACTCAGTTTTTTCCCAATAAATCAAATGTTCTCCAAAACACCAAAAAAAATCTTGATGGTTTTAGACACCCATTTTAGAGTTATTACACATATCTCAATGTTAGGTACAATTCGTTTGGACCAAATCCCCAAAAACACCCCTTCTAGGCTGACCTAATTAGGCTAAATATGCCTAATTTGCAAAATAACATGCCCTCAAACTTATCACAGGACCTTGAAACCTTGGGGCAGCATTTCTTAGGTTCCCAAACCTCCAAAACCACAACTATATTCCTCTGGTACATAAAAATTCATGCCAAACCTGAAAACCCTTGTTTTATGCACTATTCAAGAGGGTTTATTGAATATGCTACTTCCACAACCTCCCAAACTTTGAAACCAACTTGAACAAAGGAAATTAACCCTACACATGCCTAAAATTTCAAAAAATCATGACCTCCCATAGAGATTCTTCCAAACCCTAGGCCTAAGCCCTCATTCACATGCATTTTTATTCACAAAACTCACTGTAGCATCATGTTTATTACTCCTATTTCTTTCCTATCACTCAAATCATGCATCCTACACTTAAATCATACATCATAGGGTCCCTTACATGAGTTATAGGTTAGGAAAAACATGAAAACACATATAATTGCTACTAAACTTGAGATTTCAATGTATTTTCTTGTCAAAAACTCCAAATCAAACTTACATTCTATGTGTACATGTCATTTAAAGGCTTATTCTTCACATCCCACCTACCAACTACCTTGCAACTAAATTTAAAACCCGTAGTGACCGTTGAAGGCCAAGTTTACATAATTTACACATGATATAACAACAATATTACTCATATTATAAGTTTTCACCCCTAACACCTATAAATCACTAAAACCACACCAATGGCTTGAAATGATCCTTATTAAATCCAAAAAACACTAATCTTGCACACTTTACATGTAAATTCAAAAACTTTCCTTCAAACGCTAAAAAGATACTTTAGTGCAAGATCACCATTTTTCTCATTTTAACACCTAAACTCAAAAACTCAACCTAAGACATGCTTAGTGGTCTTGATTGGCCTTATTAAAAAAAAAAAATCTCAAAGACTCATCCAACAACCTATGAACCTCCTAATTACCATCAAATGATCAAATAAGGAGGATGAGGTGTAGGTGCTCTTGCACTAGGGATGTGAAAGTGTATTAAAGTGGGAGACCAACGCTCGCCTCTTTCAAATGTTTGTTTTTGATGTTGAAGTGGTTTGTTTTAGGAGGGAAACATTATCAAAGGCCATGAGAAACTTGAATGGAGCATGATCCTTGGATTGGTCATCAAACCAAATGAGGAAATGTTGAAATTTCCTTAAGAAAAATGAGGTTTTGGTGAGTGAAATTGAGTTTTTGAGTTGGGAAACATTATTTTATGTTAGATCGAGCATGAGCAAGGTATTTTAGACTTGTTTGAATAGTTTTCAAGTTTTGGAGTGTTTGGAAAGTGCTACTTTCAATAAAACCTAGGGTTTTTAAGCCTAGGGAGAGGGTTTTATTGTTTGGGTGGTAAATGGTTGAATGCCTGCAATCTAACTTTGTAATTTAAAGTTTTGACAGATATAAAGTGATGCCTCAAGGTTTTAGGGGATTTGGACAAGTTTTGAAGGTGGTCCCTTTGTAAAAGTGGGCTAATTTGGGCCCTTAAAAGCGTAGAAAACCTGATTTGTGCAATTTGGTACGAAAAAATCATTGGTGATTGTTGGATATGTTGAAAGGCTCTGTAATGGGTCCCTGATGTGTGTTGTGTTGTGACTTCAAAGGTTGTGTGAGTAGAATTATACCCGATTGAGTTACTTTGATATACTACAAGGAACAATGTGAATATGCTGAATGAAGAGGTCCTAATGAAAATGTAAATTGAAAATTGTGTTTGCAGATTAGAGTTGTGTTTGTGTGCTACAGGCCTCCCCCTACTACATTAGGAGTATATTCCAATTTTTTAGAGACATGTATGGAAAGTTTGGTAGCATAGACAAGGAAATCAACTAGTTTGTATAACTGTTTGACAAAATACCTCAATGAATGCTTTGGAAGCATACACAAAGTCAATTGTTAAATAACAAAATTCCTCAAAGAGATGTGGTTTAAAAATGTAATTGGAAAGTGTATAGAATTATGTAATTTAAAATGTCCATTAACAACCTAAGGTTGTAACTGTCGATCCCCAATCCTAATACCTACAAAACAACATAAAGAAACACATTAGATTGTGAAATGCAAGCAAGAACAAGGATTCCCCATGAAATCCATTTACAAAGTTCAAATTAGGAAAAGCAATGAAGAATACAATGAGATAACAATAAAAGAGATTGAATCCTAATTAAACTAGCAAACTCATGATCCCATGGGGGAATTGGTGTCAATTTGATGTGAAAATTGGCCCTTTCCCAATTCCTATGATGAAAGATTGATGTGTGATAATAATTGATCCACTTTGTTGATGCTTGATGAGTGCTCCAATGGAAAAATCTGCATAACCTAGCTAAGATTCAATGATAATGGATGGAATTTTCTAATGATTTGAGCATAGTAAGTTTACTCAAATTGTGGATGCAAAAATTGTTGGAAATATGTGCCTTAATCCCACAGGCTGAAACCTCTAAGAGAGCCAAGTCAGTGTGACATGCTTTGTGTCTGGCTGACTAGCAGTTGAAACCTTGGTGAATAGTTCTAGTCACTGTGACCTTGCTTCAGTCATGTCGAATGTATCTATCACTGTGAAATTATGTTCGCTGTGACAATTTATATCTCACTCCACCCGAGTTGATCTCTTGCTGACGGGTTAGTGTAAATTGGTGGTTGGGGAGACTCATGGTGATTGGAGTCTTCAGGGTAACACGGAGGTTTCGCTATGAACTCTCAGCGATGAAGGAAAGTCTCGCCGACAGTATACACTCGGAGTAACATATGGTGGCTCGATATGAAGTCTTACCGATATGAATATCTCTGGCTAACATGCCACTCTTATCAGATATTGGGGAGACTCTGGGCGACAAGCGGAGGCATCAGGGTAACACTAAGGGTTCGCTAAGAACTCTTAGCAATGGAGAGAAGTCTTGCTGACTGTTGTTTGGTGCTCGATATGACTTAAGACTTCAGAGTAACATCTCAACGATAGTGATAAGTCTTGGCGATAGATGAATACTTTGGGATAACTTGTGAACCTTAGTATGATCTCCTAGCGAAAGTGATAAGTCTTGCTGACTGTTGAACATTTCGGTATAACATAAAGGCTCGGTATGATCTCTTAGAAAAAGCAATAATATTGGTGATAGCGATACAAGTGATGATCATTGGTATGAGGTCTTGGCGACATGGCGAAGTCTTAGCGATAGCTCTCTGGACTCGGTGTAACATGTTGCCGATAGTATGGACTCTTGGCAATATCGAATGCTAACCTCGTGGCATCGGGGAGACACAGTTAGTGTCTCACCGACATGCCAACACAGGGTGAATGCCTTTGACCGAGTGAAGACTATCCTATGTGGCTTGTATTTAACCAATTAGAGAAGCCGAATGGGAACTGCTAACAGTTGGATTTTTGTGGCTGTTATTGAGAGGAAGATCGACAGACCATGGGCATCATGGATACTCAGGAATTGCAGATTGTGATCGGTTCGATGGTTGCATGAACATTTGGATGTATAATTTGATGAATGATTAGAGTGAATTGAATTCTGAGTGTATTGTAATTTGAGTGTTCTGTAGCAAGATTGATCATTGTGAAATCTATTGTAATTTGACATCAAAGAGTCAAGCTCATACTCTGTATATAATTTCATTACTGTAATACAAAGGGTTTTTTCTTGGTGTGGTGGGTTTTTCTCCCATAGGGTTTTCCCACGTATATCTAGTGTTCATATGTGTATGTTTAATTCTCTATTTCTATTATCTCATTAAAGTGCATCTTAATTAGACTATAATTGTAAAATTTAAAAGGTATCTCTACATTCTTCCCTGAGGTTTTGATGTTAGGAGAGTTGTTCCACACCTTAGCTTTTCATGCAAGAGTGGTATTAGAGCCTGGCCAATTGTGTTATCCTTGTGGGTACGTTGGGTTTTTTGTGTCATTTATGTTCAGTGGGAGTCTTGTAGAAGTTTTTCAAATTCGAATTATAGATTGAGATGGAAAGCACATCAGGAAAGATTGAAATAGAGAAATTCAAAGGCAGAAATTTTGAGTTGTGGAAACTTAAAATGGAAGATCTGTTGGTTGATCGTGATCTTTGGATTGTTGTGTCTAGAACAAAGCCTACAGGAATGAAGCAAGAAGATTGGGACCTTGTAGATAGAAAGTCTAAGGGGTTGATAAGGCTCTGTTTGGCAGCCTCCGTTCTTCTCAATGTGCATGAAGAGAAGACTGCATCTTCCTTGTGGAAGAGACTGGCATCTATTTATCAGGGAAACTCCTTGGTGAATAAATTGTTCTTGAGGAAGAAGCTATACACTTTGAGAATGCAGGAAGGAGGGTTTGTATCTGATCATTTGAACACATTCAACATGTTGATTGCACAGTTAACATCTGTTGGTGTGAAGATAGATGAAAAGGATCATTGTATGCTTTTATTGTGTTCTTTTCCAGACTCTTGGGATCACCTAGTGATGGCTATTGGGAGTACAACATCCAATTTCAAGATGGAAGATGTTGTTGCTTCTTTGTTATTAGAAGAGATGAGAAGGAAATCTTCTGAGATGGTGAAGGAGGCCCTTGTTGTTAGAGGAAGATCGAAAGATAAAGGCAAGAAGAAGGACAAGAAGTCCAAATCAAAATTAGAGGGAAGATCCAAGTCTCCTGGCAAGAAGTCCAAGGTGAAGTGCTAGAATTGTGGGAAACCTGGTCATGTCCGAAAGGATTGCAGAGAGGAGAAAAAGAAGAAGAAGAAGAAGAAGAAGAATTCTTCAAACAATGATTCTTCTCAAAGTGATGCAGACACCTTCATTGCAGCCTTGGATACGCAGGCATCAGATGATGTCTGGTTGATTGATTCTGGAGCATCTTTCCACATGACATCTTATAGATACTGGTTCACGAAGTATGAAAAATATGATGTTGGAAAGGTGTATTTGGCAAGTGATTCTTCATTGGAAATAGTTGGCCGTGGAAGAGTCAGAATTCAATTCCTTGATGGAAGAGTGAAGGGAATTAATAATGTAATGCATATACCAGGTTTAGCTTGAAACTTACTTTATGTTAGTATGTTGAATGATATTGGAGTGCAAGTCACATTCTCTAGAAATGGCTGCAAGATGACTAGAGGCTCTATGGTGCTAGCAAGAGGTGCTCATGTTGGTACCTTGTAAAAGATGGATGCACATGTTGTTCAATGTAACAGTGTCTCTGAAAAGTCACAAAAAGCTACTCATGGAGGAAAAGAGGGAAATCTTCCTAATTGTGTAAACTCTATGGAAGTTAAACTTCCAGCAAAAAAGACTATGCTCTAGCATCATAGGCTAGGCCACATTGGTGAGAAAGGTTTAAAATATTTGAAAAATAAAAACTTGGTTGAGGGGCTTGAAGATTGTAACCTTGAATTTGAATTTTGTGAACATTGTATATATGGTGAATAGCACCATGTTTCATTTTATTCCAATCCTCATATTTTTTTTGGTTTGCTAGATTATATTCATTCTAATGAATTTGGTCTAGTAAATGTTCCTTCTTTGTCTAAGTCAAGGTACTATGTATCATTCATCGATGATTATTCAAGAAGAACATTTGTTTATTTTTTGAAAAGTAAATTAGAAGTGTTTAGTTAGTTTAAGGAATTTAAGAACCTTGTAGAAAATTAGACTGGAAGAAAAATAAAATGTTTAAGGACTGATAATGGCGGTGAATTTTTTTCTGATGATTTTGAGAGGTATTGTAAAAAACATGGGATTAAAAGACATAAGACTACACCTTATACTCCACAGCAAAATGGAGTTCTAGAAAGGTTCAATAGGACAGTGATGGAGAGAGCACGAAGTATGCTGAGTAGTGCTGGCTTGGAGGAGAAGTTTCGGGATGAGGCAGTTGCTACAACATGTTACTTGATAAATCGTTCTCCAAATTCTACTCTTGTTGAGAAAACACCTTTGGAAGCGTGGTCTGTTAAGAATCCCTCTTTAAGACATATTCATGTTTTTGGCTGTGAGGCATATGCTCATGTGTCATATGAGAAAATATCTAAGTTGGAGAACAAGGTTGTTAAATGTATTTTTATTGGCTATAGTGCCGGCATAAAAGGATACAAGCTTTGGAATCCTGATACGGAGAAGGTTTTGTATAGTAAAAGTGTAATATTTCATGAGTTGAAGCCTTCTACCTTGGATCTACAGTTAGAGAAAAATTCAAAAAATAATAAGGATGTAGTTGTAATTCCTCCGACACCAGATAAAAAGGAATTAAAAACTCAAATGTACCTGAAACTGAGAGAGCTTAAGTAGTTCTGAGATTTTTGATGAAGAAGAACAACCTCAGCCTCAGCAAGTGAGGAGGTCAACTCATGAAAGAAAGAAACTTGATAGATATGGGTTCTCTTTGATAGATTCTACTTGTGCCTATGCTTTGATTTCTAGCACTGATGAGCCTAGGACTGTGAAAGAGGCATTTAGAATGTCTAATTCATACTCTTGGTTGGAAGCCATGAATGAAGAAATGACATCATTAGAAAAAAATGATACCTGGAGTTTGGTGCCATTGCCTAAAGGAAGAAAAGCTATGGGCTGCAAGTGGGTATTTAAAAAGAAAATTGGTCTGGATGGCAGTGTGGAAAAATAAAAGGAAAGGTTGGTTGTGAAGGGTTATTCCCAGGTAGAGGGAATTGATTATGGGGAAAAATTTTCTCCTGTAGCTAAGCTGACGTCCATTAGATTTCTTTTGTCACTTGCAACAGTGTATGACTTAGAGGTCGAATAGATGGATGTGAAGACAATATTTCTTCATGGTGATCTTGAAGAAGAGATTTATATGTCCCAGCCTGAGCACTTTGTGGAAAAAGGTAAAGAAAGATTGGTTTGCAAGTTGAATAAGTATTTGTATGGGTTAAATCAGTCTCCTAGAATGTGGTACCTGAATTTTGATACTTTTGTATTGTATTTAGGATTTGTAAGATCAAAATCTGATCATTGTGTATATTATAAAGCTGAAAGTGATCAAGTGCTTATTATTACTCTCTATGTTGATGATATGTTATTCATAGGCAATAGTAAGTTGATGATTTCTGATCTTAAGTCTCAGTTGTCTACTAAGTTCAAACTGAAAGAACTTGGTGTAGCAAGGTATATTTTGGGGATGGAAATAACCAGGGACAGGACTAGTAGAAAACTTTGGCTTAGTTAGAGTAATTATATCAGGACTGTTCTAGAGAGATTTTGCATGAATGATTGCAAGCTGCTAGTTGTTCAAGTCTTGCAGGGAACGAAGCTATTTGTTGAAGACTATCTAAAATCTCCTACTGAGATGGAGGACATGACTAGTGTGCCCTATGCTATTGTGGTTGGCAGTCTTATGTATGCAATGGTCTGTAGAAGGCCAGACATTGCTCAAGTAGTGGGAGTTCTTAGTCGGTTTATGGCTAATCCTAGAAGAACACATTGGGATGTTGTGAAGAGAGTGTTTAGATATTTGAAGGGGACTTCAGAATATGCTTTGTGTTACCATGGGAACTTGGTTGAATCATAGAGGACTCTTAGCATTCAAGGCTATGTGGATTCTGATTGGGTAGGGGACATTGATAGCAGAAGATCCACCAGTGGATATACTTTCATGTTTAATGGTGGTGCAGTGAGTTGGATGAGTAAGTGACAGATTGTAGTTGCTTTTTCCACTACAGAGGCTTAATACATGGAAGCTACACATGCTTGTGAAGAAGCAGTTTGGTTAAAATGTTTGTGTTCTAACATTGGTTTTGATGCATGGAAAATAACTATTTTTTGTGACAGTCAGAGAGCAATTTTTCTGGCAAAGAATCCTACTTTCCATGCCAGGATGAAACATATAGATGTACAGTATCACTTTGTACGAGATACGGTGGAGGATGGAAAGGTCAGTTTGGAAAAAATTGATACTCTGAAGAATGTTACAGATGCATTAACGAAGCTAATGAGCACAAACAAGTTCAGGTGGTGTGACAATTCGATGGGCCTTAGTTCCCATGAATTTCAGTAGTTTTGTTGTGCTTTGGAGGTGCCTGTGTGATCTTCGTCAAGTGGGAGATTGTTGGAAATATGTGCCTCAATCCCATAGGCTAAAACCTCTAAGAGATCCAAGTCGGTGTGACATGCTTTGTGTCTGGCCGACTAGCAGTTGAAACCTTGGTGAACAGTTCTGGTCGATGTGACCTTGCTTTAGTCATGTCGAATGTATCTATTGCTATGACAATTTATATCACTCTGCTCGAGTTGATCTCTTGCCGATGGGTCAGTGTCAAGTGGTGGTCAGGGAGACTCATGGTGATTGGAGTCTTCAGGGTAACACAGAGGTTTCGCTATGAACTCTCAGCAATGAAGGAAAGTCTCACCGATAGTATACACTTGGAGTAACATATGGTGGCTCGATATGAAGTCTTACTAATATGAATATCTCTAGCTGACAAGCCACTCTTATCGGATATCGGGAAGACTCTAGCCAACAAGCGAAGGCATCAGGGTAACACTAAGGGTTTGCTAAGAACTCATAGCAATGGAGAGAAGTCTTACCAACTATTGTTTGGTGCTCGATATGACTTAATACTTTGGAGTAACGTCTTAGCAATAGCAATAAGTCTTCACAATAGATGAATACTTTAGGATAACTTGTGAACCTTGTTATGATCTCTTGGTGAAAGCGATAAGTCTTGCTGACTATTGAATGTTTTGGTCTAACATAAAGGCTCGGTATGATCTCTAAGAAAAAGTGATAAGTCTTGGCAATAGCGATACAAGTGATGATCATCGGTATGAGGTCTTGGTGACATGGTGAAGTCTTATCGATAACTCTCTTGGCGATATCGAATGCTAACTTCGTGGCATCGAGGAGACATGGTTAGTATCTCACTGACATGCCAACACAGGGTGAACGCCTTTGACCAAGTGAAGACTATCCTATGTGGCTTGTATTCGACCAATCAGAGAAGCCGAATGGGAACTGCTAGCAGTTGGACTATTGCAGCTATTACTAAAAGGAAGATCGATAGACCATGGGTGTCATGGATATACTCAGGAATTGCAGATTGTTATTGGTTCGATGGTTGCATGAATAATTGGATGTATAGTTCGATGAATGATTAGAGTGAATTGAATTCTGAGTGTATTGTAACTTGAGTGTTCTATAGCAAGGTTGATCATTGTGAAAGCTGCTGTAATTTGACATCAAAGAGTCAAGCTCGTACTTTGTATGTAATTTCATTACTGTAATACAAAGGGGTTTTTCTTGGTGTGGTAGGTTCTTCTCTCGTAAAGGTTTTCCCACGTATATCTTGTGTTCATATGTGTATGTTTAATTCTCTATTTCTATTATCTCTTTCAAGTGCATCTTAATTGGACTGTAATTGTAAAATTTAAAAGGTATCTCTGCATTCTTCCGTGAGGTTTTGACATTAGGAGAGTTGTTTTGCACCTTAACTTTCCTTACAAAAATGAAGAGATTAGCCTCTTATTTATAGATTGACAAGTTGAAAGCATGCCCAAAATAGAGCAATGTGGGACTAAGAATTAGCCAATGGAAAAGTGCCACTTGTCAACCTATGAATGGATGGAGGATGTGCAAGTTTTGGTGATTGTGCCAATAAATGCATATTTTGAATATTGAATTTGTTGAAATGACATGCAAGAGGGAAGAAAGAATGCATTAAATGCCACTTGGCTTAAGGCAAAGGACATGTAAGATGGAGTTAATGCCTTGTTGGAAGGACTTATCCCACTTGGAATTTGAATTCAAATTTGGGGAATATTCCTCAAAAGATGCTTTGTTGAAGAAAATAGAGATTTAATAAATCAATTAAATCTATTTTCATGTGCAAGTGTGAAAAGCTAGAGGATGGGACATTATATGAGATTAAATTAATCCAAATTAATTAATTTAATGAAGAGATTAAGTGATGTGACCTATTTGATTTAAAGTTGTGGATTTATTTAAATCAAATATGAGAGGAATGTGATAAGGGATTAATTAAATAAATATTTTTGATTTATTTAATTAAAAGAGATGATGTTAGATTAAACTAAATAAGGTTTTAATTTATTTAATTTAATAGATAGACTTTAGAGATTTAATTAAATAAAATTTACTATTTAATTAAATGGGGATAGTTAGATCAGACAGGTTGATTTAAATATCGAGAGAGAAGGTGACTTAATTAGATAACTGATTTATTTAGTTAAGAGAGGAATATTGATGAATTTAATCAAATAAAAGTATTTGATTAAATGGTTAGACCAAAGGATGATTCAGGACAAAACGATGTTAGTAGTCAGGATCAAACGTGCAATGCCAATCAGTACATTTTACGTGTCTATAGTAACATGACAAATAAACAATGATCAACATGGAATATGCAAAACAAC
>VDFB02193867.1:731463833-731480409 GCA_007258455.2 Sequoia sempervirens | reverse complement strand
CTCAACTCAACCAATATGTTACCCTACCTCTAAGAGGCATCTAACAAGTTTAATTTGAACTATTTGGACAATCTAACTCACCCACAAATCTTGACAATTACCTTAAGTCAGTTTTCTCACTTTCACTCATGAACCCTTGTAGTAGTGCAGACCTATTTTTTTCCCAATAACACAAATAACTTCTGAAACAATAGACAAAATATTGATGAATTTAGATACCCATTTCAAGGTTACAACATGTATGTAAGACTCAACAACAAGTCCTTTGGACCATCATGGAGATCCAACACCCCTATCATGGAAAAGACCTAGTGAATTAGGCCTCTTTTACAAAGGAAGTACCCTTCAAACTTCTCCAATCTCTTTGAAACCTTGGGGAAGCAATTTTTATGTCCTCAAACCACCCAAACCACAAAAATTTCCCACTTGTATGGATAGAAACATGGAAAATCAGAAAACCCTTGTTTTAGGTGCAAAAAAATGAGGGTTTATTGAATCTTATGCATCCACAATGTTCCAAGTCCTAAAACCAACTCAAACACAATTTTTTAACCCCACACATGCTTAAAAGTTAAAAAAAACAAGTCTCCCATATAGATTTTGACAAACCCTAGTGTGAAACCTCTTCATTCATATGCTTTTCTACACAAAACCACTCAAGAACAATAGGTAAACTCTATTTTTATCCCTACGCATTACCCTTACCTCCTATATGTACACAAGTTACAGTGGCTACATAAAGTGTAAGGGCCCTTTTACATCATTTAAAGTTCACAAACCCTTATAAATAGGGTAAACGAGCTGATCACTGAGAAATGGGGTTTCATGTTACAAATCACCACCAAATTCCCTCAAACCTGGCACAAAACAAAGCCAATAAATAAATTAAAAACTTGGAATAGTTTTCACATCAAGAGCTAACTATACATGGCCGTACAGTTTTGTATATGAGAGAAAAACACATAAAAATAAGTAAAAATAGAGTTTCCTTTATTTGTAATTCTTTCCCTTCAACAACCAACATTGAAAACGATGTCCCCAGCCATTTAAAGGCTTCCTTAGGCCCAAACTATGACCAACTAACTCTGCAACTGAATTTTGAATGCTTAATGACTATTGGGATCATAAAACACTCCTTTTACAAGTTTATTACCATCACTTTTACATACATAGCAATGTCTTAACTTTTAACCCTCTAAATGCATTAGAAACTTGTATACCTCTCTAAAACCCTACTAATGGCTTAAAAACAACCCCATTACATTAAAAATACACCATCCCTGCACAATCTTATTAAATTGCCATCAAAGGCTACAAAAGTTCATAAGTGTAAGAACACCACTTAAACTCAAAACTTCACCTTAAAACTTACTTAGGAGTCTAAAGTAACCTTATTCACATCAAATGACCTCAAAACAACTTTACTCCTTTCCAATAATTTCAATTCTAAATGATTAGTACTCCAAGTATAGGCACAAGGTGGAGGTGCTCCTGCACCATAGGGACTATTCATTCAATAATGCTTCATCTCTAGAAGATATAACTTTGAATTGAAAAGAAGGTAAATTAACATTGAAAAAGGTTCTAATGATATCATCTTCTTGCACCAAAATATCCTCATGAGTAGGAGGAATTTTAAGAGAGGGATCAAAGAAAAATAATAAAAGAGGAGAAATAAACTCACTTTCACACACTTGTAGGAGAACTTATTGCATTTTCTTAACAAATCTGAAAAGGGACAAAATGAAAGAAAATAATTTCACTATTAAAGAGACATATAAATGATTTGGTCGAAGGAGGATATATATCCCTTTTTATGGCATATCCATTTTTTTGGATAATATTTTACAAATGTTCCTAGGAAGTGATATATAAAAGAAAGTGATGAAAAAATATGTATGCTAAATAAGGGATAGAAGAAATTTTGTTTATAGTTTGGATTTATAATCTAAAAGAAAATAAAAAATTATTTAACTAATTTTATTTTCTAAACGCATAATATTTTGCAAATTATAAAAAATATATTCAATATAGATATCTAATCAATTAACAAACTAATCAAATATAAAAACATATGCAAGTAAATCAAAAGGATTATAAGCATAAACTATGTTGGGTTCACCAAAATTTAATACGAAAAAAGAGATACTAGAATAATTGATACATTAACCTAGACCAATCCTTCTCTCATAACACATTTAAAACATGAGTCACCAAAGACTCAAGGCTTGTCTATTATCCTGAAGGAAAATCCAAGTTATTTGTTGGGACTCTATTCCTTGTTGCAAAGATGAAAGATTGATAAGCGTGTTGATTAAATAAAATAATAGGTAACCCTAATTTATTAACTAAGGAAATATACATAATAGTGTTACTATTTATATAAAATGATGAAAAAGTAGGAAATTGTAGATTTGATAGAACTTGTCACCAAAAGCACGGTAAAAAATGGTAGGATGCCAACGTGGGGTGCTAGTGTCTTTAGGGTTTTATATGAATTTAATTCTTGTTTGATGATATTTTTCATAGTTCAATCCATTTTCCTGTAGATCCTCATTGATGAAAATTTATAGATTTGGACTTAACACACAAAAGAGGGAAAATGGTTATGCTATATAGGGGCTTTCCATGATCAATCCTTGTGTTGTTATTTCCACCTCCACAATAGTAATGATGGTGATGATAGAGATAGTGTGCTTTTGAGGGAGAAAAGGAAAAAAAAATGATTAAAACTAGAATAAACAAATGCCATGAAATAGTGTTACCATAAGTATGAACCACTTCTTTGGTTGACATCACAACATGAATCACCCACAAGGAGTTGATTGAGCAGGGATAATATCCCTCCAATACTTGCAAGAGTTATGCATAAAATAATAATATTCCACAAATAGAGAGCTTCAAGATTGTAGAGAAAAAATAGAGAGTTTATTCATAGATATATCCTTCATAGCTGGTTCTTCAAATGAGAAAAAGAGGGTTATTTATATATGTTTATGTAATGGTGCAAATTTGCATCATGGAAAATTTCCCATTTATTTACTTTTACTTTAGAATTACAAGTATGATGATGCATAAACTCACCACTATCTTCCTAATCTTCCCACGTGTCCCTATATTTTTGGTCAGTGGAGGAATATTTATCATGGATTCACAAAATCCACACGGACGTCTATGCACCACACTATCATATTGACACATTCCTACCTCTAACATCTACAAAAGCATTATGTTTCCTAGTTGGTCATGAATGTAACAATATCTATTAGGTTTTTACCAACAAAAATGACTCCTTCCCTCCATTTTATCGATTCAAACTCATTATTTCACTCTCTTACATTCTCTAACTCATTTTCTCACACTCTATTCACTTCTTGATCATTCTTTCTTCTCCATTTCTCTATCTTGTTGCTACCAACTTTCTACCTGGTCTCTATAGCATCTTCTTGCTTCAACATCACCATCTTCACAAGTTTACAAAGCTCTATCTCCTTGATGTGGTGGTATCATCTTTCTCCTTCCTCTATTGGCCTTGAGTTCTTATAGCAGGGAAGCTAATATTTGTTGGATGTTGTGGTTGTGTTTATGATATGTGGTTGTCATTGATGTCAACACTATTAGCATCGATGTATTGAAGGTTGTATATGTCAAGGATATTGAGAAAATTGTTAAAAGAAAGAGTTGCAAGTTGCCAGTGGAACCGTGAAGGTCATGAAGGTGAATTTATCAGTACGTTGATGATCAATCATTGTGGACTAAAGGGTTTATTGCTGAGAGTATCTAATTTATGCACCGAAAGTTTCAGAGGTCCACGTGAAGTTTTGATATGGTTATGAATAGTTGTGTTATGATAGTTTTATGTGGTTTCAGTTAGTATTCCTGAGTGAAGTTGATATGATTCTAATAATTTTAGTTGTTGCTGATGTTTCTCTATTGGTTCTTGTTGCTTGTGGATGCTTATAGATCATTCCCTATCTTTTTTGTTTGTCTATGTTGATCGGTGTGTTCGTAGTCGAAGATTTTTCTCATATGTGTTCATGTTTTCATGTTCTTGGCCGACATGGTGGTTGTAACATGTTGTGGATCCTTGCAGATTAAAATTTGAATGTTTGGAATGCTCGATGATTTTTTTTGGGCCACAAAATAATATTGGTCGACGATGTTTGATTCACATTGAAAATTTATTTGTAAATTGAGGCCGACATTGAAAATATGTTTTATATTTTGGCCGATGAAGTTATTGATGCAAATCAATGTTGTAGATATATAAGAGCAGATGGTTGTGTGAAGTAATGCATGTGTGTGGTGTGAAGAAGTGCCAGAGAAAGTGCAAGTGTGTGAATAGTGAACTAATCATTCAATTGCAGAGTAGAGTGTGAAGAAGTTTGAGCGAAGTTTGAAGGAGTGCTTCTATGCCTAACCAGAACTGTATCAAGCTTTTGGAGAAGCTATTTTCTCAGTTCACACCCTGCAGATCTAATCCGTATTTCTCTTCTTTGTGTTGTGAGCACTCTTGTATTTGATCAATGAGCTCTAGGAAATGTGCCTGAATGCATGTGCATTCCCATTATTCTTCTCTATACTTTTAACAGGGTATAATATTGTGGAATAACATCCACCATGGTTTTTCCCCTAATAGGGTTTCCGCGTAAAAAATCTTGGTGTTCTCAATTTTTTTGATGTGTTGATTGTTTATGGTTTATTGTTTATGCATCAGATCTAAGATTAATTTAAGCTTGAAAAGTTTAAATAATCTATGACAACTAATTCACCCCCCCTCTCAGTTGTTTGTTTGTCCTTGTTTTTCCAACAATTGGTATTAGAGTAGGTTCCTCTAAAGAAGTTTAATAGCTTGAGGTGATTTGAGATGGCATCGTACAAGAGGGATAGCCCTATATTTGATGGAACAAACTACTCTCTATGGAAAGCCAGAATGGAGTGTCATTTGAGGTGTATTGGTGAAATCTTCTGGAAGATTACAAATAACATATATAATATTCCTCAGAATGGTCCTTCCACTCTTGATGAGATTAAAGAGGTTGGAACTAATATCAGGGCTATTGAAGCTTTGCTGAGTGCTCTGACAGATTCAGAAATGACAAATGTAATAGGTATGAAGATAACTCATGAGATTTGGATGAAGCTAGAGACTTTGTATGAAGGAGATGTACATGTAAAGATGTAAGATATAGAATTTGAAAGGAAAGTATGAAAATTTGAAGATGGGTGAAGATGAAAATATTTCTTCTTTTATGCAAATATTAAATGAACTTGTGATGGGTATTAGATGTGTCAGTGGTACCCTAAGTGAATAAGAAATTGTAGCTAAAACACTCAGATCATTTCCTCCCTCTTACAAATCAAAGGCTCATTCTATTGAAGAGTTTAGATCAGTAAAAAATGTGACAAGGGATATGCTGATCGATAAACTTGCTGCCTTTGAGTTAAGTGAATTTGGTGACTCTGTCCCTAAGACTAAATCTGCATTTAAGGCTTTTGTATCTGGAAGAAACATGCAAAGATATGATGTGGGAGAAAGTTCTAGAAAAGCATTCAAGTATGAGGAAGAGATTAAATAGCTTGAAGAAGAAGAAAGAGAGGTTGAAGAGTTGGAAGCATTGATTGTGAAGAAAGAAGGCAGAGGACAAGGTAAGTATAAAGGAAAGTTGCCTATTAAATTTTTCTCTTGCAATAAAATAGGTCATTTTGCTTCAAGGTGTCCTTCCTTGGACTAAACCTAACAAACCTGATTTCAAAATAAGTGTTATTTTACTGAAGAAGGTGTGACTGATGAAGAATCTGATAAAGAAAATGGAAATGAAGATGAATGGGTTTTCATTGCTATCAAGGAAAATTGTCTGGTGGCTATTGAATTTGCTAAAGTTGAGAAAGCTTTTGCAACCTGAATTGAAGAAAAGAATGAGTGGGTTATTGAAAATGGATGCTCACATCATATGACTGGTGACAAAAGAAAATTTGTAAGTCTAGAGAAATATGATAGTGGGTTGTAAGATTCAAAGATAACAATGCTGGTGTGATTCATGGTAGAGGATCTATTTGTCTTGGTGGTAAACATAACATTGATGATGTCCTTTATGCTGAAGGCTTATAGCATAACCTGTTGAGTGTTGGAAAAATGGTGGACAAGGGTTATGATCACTAGTTCAAAGATGGAAGATGCAGGATACTTTGAAGTTCTGGAAATATGATTGCTTCAAGTAGAAAGACAAGAGGTAATATTTTTCACCTGAGTGTTGGTAATGTAATTTTTTTAATTTCTCAATAGATGAAAGATGGTTATGGCATAGGAGGCAGTGTCATGTGAATTTTGATAACATTGTCAAGGTAAGTTCTATTCAAGCAGTAAGAGATCTACCTAAGTTAGTGAAGCCTGCTAATACATGTAAGGAGTGTCATATGGGTAAACATACTAGAGTTTCTTTTCAGAGTAAAAAGCATCATTCTAATGGTATATTGGAGTTGGTGCATACTGATCTATGTGGTCCCTCCAAAATCAAAAGTCTACAAGGAGAAAGGTATTTTATGTTGCTTATTGATGATTACTCTAAGATGATATGGGTTGCTTTCTTAAGAGAAAAATGTGAAGCATTAGAGAAGTTCAAGAGTTTCAAAGCTATGGCAGAGAATGAGACATGTCTAAAGATAAAGTTCCTAAGGTCAGATAGAGGTGGTGAGTTCACCTCTAGGGAGTTCAATTCTTTTTGTGAAGAGCATGGAATCAAAAGATAGTTATCTGCTCCCTGAACCCCTCAATAGAATGGAGTTGTAGAGAGAAAGAATAAAACAATTTTTGATGTTGCTAGAACAATGATGATTGAAGGAAATGCTCCTCACATCTATTGGAGAGAATTTGTAAACACTGCAGTGTACACTTTAAATCGTGTAAATGTTAATGATATTTCTGGTAAGACTCCTTTTGAGCTATGGTTTGGTTATAAGCCTACTATTAAATATTTCAATATTTTTGGAAGCAAGTGCTACATTAAGAGAGATGAAGATATAGGAAATTTTGATGAAAGGAGTGATGAAGGAATCTTTCTAGGTTACTCTACCAAGAGAAAGGCTTACCGATGTTATAACAAAAGATTGAGAAAAATGGTTGAAAGTGAAAATCTCAGAGTTGATGAGGACTCTGCTAGATCATCCAGATACTGTGGATACTATTTAGATGAATAGAAAGATAGTTCAGAGAAAGGGAAGAATGCTCAAAAACAAAATCAAGTTCAATTTGTTTCGGTAAATCAAGAAAATCAAGAAGGAGAGACAAGTGGAAGTGTAGAAGAAAGAAAAGAAGAACCAGAAGTGTGAGTGAATCCTAAAACTTTGAGGTATATGAGATTTAATCATTTAAAGAATAAAATTATAGGAGACAAGAATAAAGGTGTGCAGACTAGAAGAAGGATTGCAGAAGAGTATTGCCTGATTTCCAAAACTGAGCCTAAAAATGTCAATGAAGCTTGCAATGATGAATACTAGATGGAAGCTATGAAGGAAGAATTGATGCAAATTGAAAAGAATGATACATGGATTCTTGTTCCTAGACCTAAAGATAAAAATGTGATTGGTACTAAATGGTTCTTTCAGAATAAGCTAAATGAACAAGGTGAAGTGGTCCAAAATAAAGCAAGATTGGTATGTAAAGGGTATTCAAAAATGGAAGGCATTGATTTTGAAGAAACCTTTGCCCCTATTGCTAGAATTGGAGTTGTAAGGTTATTTCTTGCTTATGTTTCATATAAGAACTATCAAGTCTATCAAATGGATGCGAAGTCATATTTTCTGAATGGTGAGTTAGAAGAAGTATATGTTGAACAAATAGATGGATTTCAACTAACTGACAAGGAAGACATGGTTTGACGATTGAACAAAGCTCTGTATGGGATCAAGCAAGCTCCTAGAACCTGATATGCTAGACTGGATAAATACTTACTGAAGCTTAGATTCAATAAAGGCACCGCTGACAACAACTTGTATTTTAAGTTGGATCATGATAAAGAGATGATTATTGAAGTCTTTGTTGATGACATTATTTTTGGAGGAGATGATAATTTATGTATGAAGTTTGCTAATGAAATGAAAAGTGAATTAGAAATGATTATTATTGGAGAGATGAAGTTCTTTCTAGGATTGTAAGACACTCAGTTAGACAATGGGATTTTCATATCTCAGTCCAAATATGTGAGAGAGTTACTAAAGAAGTTTGGCATGGAAGACTTAAAGCCTATTGGTACACCCATGGTAACCAGATGCAAGTTAACACAAAATGATGATTCTCCTAAGGAAAATAAAACAAGATACATGTCAATGATTGGTGGATTTATCTACTTAACTCAGACCAAACCAGACATCATGAATGTTGTATGTATGGTTGCTATATTTTATCCAAAAGAATCTCATGTGACTACTATAAAGAGAATCTTCAGATATCTGAAAGGAATAGTTGATTTTGGGCTTTGGTATCCTAAAGATGATAATATTACATTGAGTGCATAGATTGATGCGGATTGGGTAGGAGATGTAGATGAGAAGAAAAGTACTAGTGGCGGTGCTTTCTTCCTAGGGAAGAAGCTAGTGTCTTGGTTGAGTAGAAAGCATAATTCCATTTCCCTATCTACTATTGAGGTAGAGTATATTGTTGTTGCAAATAATTGTACTCAAGTGATGTCGATGAAAAAAATGTTGAAAGATATCATAGTAGTATATGATGAACCTATTTCCATATACTATGACAACTCAAGTGCAATAAACATATCAAATAATCTAGTGCTACACTCTAAGACCAAGCATATATCAATCAAGTTTCACTTTTTGAGGGAGAAAGTGAATGAGAAAGAAGTCAGATTGGAGTATGTGCCAATCAAAGAATAGGTTGCAGACATTTTCACCAAGCCATTGCCAAGGATACTTTTGAGTATCTCAGAGGGATGCTAGGGGTGATTACCCCTCCTGATATGAACTAGAGATGCATTTAATTGCATCAATCTGTATGCTTCAAAGCTATATTTTGATCCGAATTGATTTTCTCGCGGTTGTTACTCAGGGGGAATAGTCAGATGTATAGATATGTGGCTCAAAGCTTGTATGTGGGAAGATAATGTTTATCTTTGCAATTGATGTCAAAGGGGGAGAAGATTCATGTGAAAAACTATGAATTATCTAGGGAGAAGAGCCTTGTGGGGTGAAGATCATGTAGAAGAAGTTGAGGAAGAAGAGTCAGAATCTAAGGGGGAGTAAGTGTTGATTCAGAGTTGCATTGATGGTGTTTTTCACATCATGTGTTGCCATTAATGCCAAAGGGGGAAATTTTTGGATGTTGTGGTTGTTTTGTTGATATGTGGTTGTCATTGATGTCAACACTATTAGCATTGATGTATTGAAGGCTATATATGCCAAGGATATTGAGAAAATTGTTAAAAGAAAGAGTTGTAGGCTACTAGTGGAACAATGAAGGTCACGAAGGTGTCTTTCTCAGTACGTTGATGATCAATCATTGTCAACTAAAGGGTTTATTGTTGAGAGTATCTAGTTTATCCAATGGAAGTTTCAGAGGTCCATGTGAAGTTTTGATCATGTTATGAACAGTTGTGCTCTGAAATTTTTTTTGTGGTTTCAGTTAGTATTCCTGAGTGAAGTTGATATGATTCTAGTAATTTCATTTATTGTAAATGTTTCTCTGTTGGTTCTTGTTGCTTATGGAAGCTTATAGATCATTATCTATCTCTGTTGCTTGTCTATGTTGATTGGTGTGTTCATGGTCAAATATTTTTCTCATGTGTGTTCGGGTTTTCATGTTCTTGGCCGACATGGTGGTTGTGACTTGTTGTGGATCCTTGGAGATTAAAATTTGAATGTTTGGCACACTCGAGGATGTTGTTTTGGGCCACAACATAATATTAGCTGATGGTGTTTGATTCATATTGAAAATTTATTTGTAAGTTGAGGCCAATATTGAAAATATGTTTTATATTTTGGCCAATGAAGTTGTTGATGCAAATCCATGTTGCGGATATATAAGAGCAGATGGTTGTGTGCATTAATGCATGCATGTGGTGTGAAGAAGTGCTAGAGAAAGTGAAAGTGTGTGAATAGTGATCTAATCATTCAATTGTCGAGTAGAGTGTAAAGAAGTTTGAGCGAAGTGTGGAGTGTTTCTGTAATTAACCAGAACTATATTAGGATTTTGGGGAAGCTATTTTATCAGTTCATACCCTGTAGATCTAATCCATATTTCTCTTCTTTGGGTAGTAAGCCCTCTTTTATTTGAGTAGTGAGCTCTAGGTAGTGTGCTTGAATGCATGTGCCTTCCCATTATTCTTCTCTATACTTTTAACAGGGTATAATATTGTGGACTAACATCCACCATGGTATTTCCCCTAATAGGGTTTCCATGTAAAAAATCTTGGTGTTCTTTGTGTTTCTCATGTGGTGATTGTTTATGGTTTATTGTTCATGCATCAAATTTGAGATTAAGTTAAGTTTGAAATTCTTTAATAATCTATGGCAACTAATTCACCCCCCTCTCAGTTGTATGTCCTTGTTTAACAAACAATATTTTTTCTTTTAATTGTCTATTGATCATCTTATAGAGTAGTATTCAGGTTTTCATTGATATCTACTTTATTGTGTCATTTCATTCTCTCCTTTATCATTTTTTCTCTATATGATCACATATTTGGCTTTCTGTGGAGGTGGGACCACCAAAATGGGTGTCTCACTAAGGAAGAACTCAAAAACAACCTATCTATCCTTCCTTAATTCATTAGTCAACCTAAGGTATTTTAGGGAAGTTCAATCCTTGGGGATCTCTTGCGAACCTAGAACCTTGTGGATGAAGAATCCACCTAATCTATATTTTTGGTGAACCTAATGTGAACATCCTTGTTTTCATTTCTTGGTATTGAGAATCTCTCTCTCATGTCCTAGGTGTGTGTTAGATTCATGTGTCACAAAGTGTACAACTTTGTGACCTAATCTATGACCCCTAGATACATAGTTAGGACTCTTAGATATTCAAAAATATAATAGAGGTAGGTCACTATTTGTTAACATATAGCCTTCTACATATTTTGAGTTAGTTCTATCTTAGTACATGAACATGATCTCATTCAAATTTATCCCTCCTAAAAATGTGAGTGCAATGCCTAGTATAACTTTCACCTCACATGATGAGCCTTTAAATAAGGAACCTTCCCCACTATAAATTCTTGCCCAGATTAATGGAAACATCATAACTGGTGTCTTAATTGATCCGATGAGTCAGACTAATGTGATAATGGAGGAAACTCTATTCATAAATATTTTACTTAAGGAGAGATACGAAGAGTCATAGACCACTCTCCCTACTCACAATGGATGCTTTGTTGCCCCTATGGGTGCTATTTCTTTATCAATATGGATAGGACCTAAGGTTGTTGACATGTCATTTGTTGTGATCCCAAATTATGATATATTCAGAGTCAAGCTAGGCATTTTGTGGCTAGCCTCTATGAATGGTGTTGCCTTTGTAGTCCATAAATACTTAAAGTTCCCCCATGAAGACACTCTACATGTGGTGCATGACACTGGATATAAATCACTAGTCTCACATGGGGCTTCTCACTCAATCACTTCTAGCCTGCCCCGGTCAGGCCTCTCCCTCCTAGGGGAGATTTTTTATATAAGGATTATGTTAAATTTAATACTAGGGGCTCAACACTGAAGGCTAGTTATCTAGAATATTTTAATGAGCTATCTCTATGAAAGCCTCTATGATAGCATAGTAGCAAGCTACCTCTACTGTCTCGCCCAAGGGAAAGGGGAAGCTTGATTGCACTCTATTGCCTTCTCCTATATTTTTGGTCCCATTTTCTTTTTCACCTCATCTTACTATGGCATATTTCACTCCCACTTATGTGCCTTGCATGGGAAGTGTGATGGTGCCCACATGGTAGAAAGAGAAGTGTTAATTTATTTAGCTTCTTGTGCAACCCATAGTACCACGACCCACTATCTATTTTAGGGGGAAGTCTTCTCATGGGTTAATTCCTACATATTAGCCTGCATGGCCTCCTACTATTCTTCCACCTACCCTTAAGGTAGATAATGAGAAGAGGCCCACCACTGAGGTTCTTGTTCCTTCTTCTCCTCCTATGGTTGTTCTTGCTCTTGTGCTTCCTCATCCTACTCCTACCCAAGAGACCATGTCCTTCCACTAGGAATGGTTGTAGAGGATACTTCTACGACTAAGTAGAAACCTCAAGTCTCTTCTTTGGCCACCTATACTAGTGCTTGTAGCTAATGCAACCAACATGCATGTGAATACAAGTGTAGGTGAAATTCTTTGGTCACAGAATATGCCGCCTTGCAGAAAATGGAGGGGGAGCTAGTGGTGTTTGTCCTTACATCTACTATTCTTTCACCTTCTCTTATTGTTTTTTCCTTAGTTCCCATCATGTCTATCTTGCTTTTAGCTCCTCTAGTGGGTCCCAATGATGATCACCCACAAATGGTGCAAGTTTTCATTACTCCCTCTATAGAGCCTCCTCTCTTGATGTCCCTCCTGGACATCCCTTTGTTCTCACAACCCATAGAAATGTTGAATACAATGGTGGTGTCTATTGTAGATTTTTCTTGTTACTCCTCCAATTTTACTTCTTCTATGGAGATTCCACATCCTCCATAGAAGTGCAAGCTAGAGGATGAAATCACTATGAGTGGAAGTCAAAAGAAGGGTTCACCTTCTTTGGAAGCTCAATCTATCTTGGCCTGCATTGTCCTCATGATGGAGGTGGCCCCAATCTAGGTGCTTGGATATAGGCATGAATTTTTTTTCATACATTTCTTCTATTTGTATCATCATTCTTCTATGTGTTGTTAAATTTATTTTCGATATTGGGGATGATGCAAAGTGTTGGAGGAATTTAAGCCTTCTTCCATGTTGACCCAATTTTTATTTCCACCTTTTCTTTAGTGACCTTCGTCATGTTCTACAAACTTTGGGGGTTGATAAACATTCATTCATACACCATATTATATCTATTTGTATCTATGAACACATCTAACCCAAAATTCTCAGATCCCCCTGTCTCTTGATTTCTTTGTCTCTATCTACTTCTTGATGTGATTCTTATGTGTTGCCCCTCATATGTATGAAAACATACCAAAAATACATCTCTTCATGTGTTGTGTGCCATAATATCTCTACCTCTCCTTTCTCTCCTTAGGATGTCATGTGCTCCTTTACATAGTGTATATGATTGAATTTGCACCTCTTATGAAAATTCCCCTTTTTCCCCTTTCCACTTTAGAAAACCAAGTTTAGAGGCTTAATTCCACCTAAGAAAACTTCTTGTATCCGAATTGGAACCTATTTTGAGTGTCGATGGAGGTGTTTTTGTTGGGGATGCCTCCATGGCACATAGACATTAACATAGTGCGTAGAAGTTTGTGTGGCGCGCTTACGTCCTTGGTAGATTCCTATGGCTGAAGTTGCAAAGTCGTTACACTTCTCATTGGGAGTCAAGTTGTAATGCCCTCTTCGGCTAATCAACCCGAATATGGCCATTTATTTCACTCCCTCCTTCAAATTCACTCCTTAAACTAACATTTCATCTTCTTCACAAATCCAAGCATTCAACTTCATACTCTTTCACTCATTCTTAAGCTTCCAAGTAGCATTTTTTCACTCCATTGCAGCAAATACATCACTCTATCACTTTGGTAGAGAAAGTTGGGGACAAACACCATTGTAGCAGAGGCTCGAGTACTCTCATTTTCTCCCCCAAGCAACCTTGAGTTCTCTTGGTGGAGGTGGTAAGCTTCCCTTTCCACTTCTCTATCACTTGGTTGAGTAATCACCTTTACTATTTTGTAGTGCTTTTATGCTCTTTACTACATTATTTCTTTATCTCGGTCTCTTGGCTATCTGTGGAGGTGGAAACACCTAAAAAAGGGTCTAACTAAGGCAGGCCCCTATCCAAGCACCCAAATTTTTCTCTTTCTCTTGTGTGAAGGTGGACACACTTTTGAGGAGCTAGCTGGCGAATGAGTTTCTTTGTGAGATCCTTCTTGCCACCTTAACCCTCGTATTTTTCTTTATCATATTAGAGAATATTTCATTTGCTTAATACATTATTTTGGCCCTTTAGTAGTAGTTAGATGGGTCATTAGCCTGTTTTAATAGGTTTTACCTTGTTTCTTCTGTTGTCTTGTCGTACGAACACCAACGCACTTTAGAGATGCCAGTGCACCATGCTATCATCTAAGGACCGTGTTTTCATCCTCGGGCAAAGAGCTCCCTGAGGTGTAGTGTTGAACCTAAAAATTGGATCGCCTAGTCCCATTTTCCATTTTGGGTCTGAAGAGTGATCGAAGGACCTGATAGTCCTCATCATTCTTGTGTCACATGTCCTAACATCTCACTAAGCTGAGGTAAGTTAGGGAAGCCTTTTGTATCTTGGCCCTCTATGATCTAGGGCCCTGCACATGTGGTCCCCCTATCTTACATTTTTGGTGAACCCAATGTGAACCAACATCTATTCATTTTTTCGTGTCAAGACCTCTCATGTGTACTTCATGACTGTAATTTCCCTAAGTGTTGTGAAGGTTTATGAGCATCACAACCTTCCATAACTTCTAGGTATATTGCTAGGAGAAGTGTACGACACCTCCTAATGGAAAGGATGAAGGTCTTTATTGGATTATCAACATGCCTTTTCTCTGGTCCCGTCGTTGGTCTAGCCATGCAAGAGTAACTATCAAGGAATGAAATGGGATTCCTTGATGAAACTGATCATGTTCCCACTCCCCCTACATCTCCTATGCCATCATCGGTAGATGAGTATGAGGCTATTTAGATCCCTACAAAATATGTCTTTGCCCTTGCTAAAAGGCTTGGAAACTTAGAAAATCACTTGGAAAGAAATATGAAGATGGCTAGAGTTGCTTGAGTTAGTGAGTTAAAACATGTGATGGGTAAAGATCGAATAGGAATAGAGCTTCTAACTAGCCTCCTCGGTCTAACCAAAGCATGTGCTCCTTCAAACAATCCTAGCTTTGTACAAGGAGTCACTTTTGAAGAGCGTGAAGGAAAGTTAAAAGTATCGATGCCTCCCACTTCCGTTTACATGGTTGATGCAGTCCCTTCTATCAGTATCCCTATTTTCTTTGAACACACCAAAACTATCAAAGTAAACAATGTCCCTTCAGGCTTTAGCTTCACCCACTCTTCACCTTGGAGGCTTTGTTAGTGGTGGTGGATTCGGTAGTGGGGGAAGTACCAGTGGAGGCAGCTTTGGTGAAGGTCAAGGTGGTGATTCCGATAGAGGCCCTACTGGTGGCGGTGGCTCTAGTAGTGGTTCTGGTGGAAGTCACACCGGTGGCGGTTCTAGAGGTGGCATTGGCAGTGGTTCTAGAGGTGCTTCTTCTGGCACTCTATCTTTTAATGACCCTATTATGAACACTCTTCTTTAGAACATGGGTAAAATGTAGAGCTAGTTGGCGAGTCTCTCCCAAGCCTCTGCCTAGCCTATCTTCCAACCCTTCTTCTGACACAACCTATTTTCAGTTGCAATCTTAAACACTCCTTTCCCCCAAGGAATGGAGATCCCTAAATTTGAAAAGTATGGTGGTAAAGGAGATCCACAGAAACATGTGTCTTCCTTTAACACCCTGTGCACAGACTTCTTCCATCATGACGCATTGATGGAAAAACTATTTCCCTAATCTCTCAAGGACACATCACTCAAGTGGTAATATTCCTTGCCTAACAATTCTATTTTCTCATTTGACCAACTTGTTAATCAATTCCTTAGATAGGTTCAAGAAAAAATCAGGCCAAAGATGACCTTTTCAGATATTGTCTGATGTAAACAAGGAGATAATGAAAAATCACCAATTTTACAACGTGCTACCAGGTGCTACTTTCACAAATCTCATATTAGCTGCTTGATTCTAACATGCTGAAGGTATTCATAGGGAATGTACAAAGGCCTTGGAAAGAAAAGTTCACCCTTATGAAATACCCTTCTTTCGTGCACTTGTGTGCAAGTTTACGAGAGTACCAATAGATGGTTGTTCAGTTCAAGGGATCTTCCTCACACTCCCATTCTGAGGGAAAGTCCATTGTATCAATCTCTAGGAAAGGTAAGGCTATTATGAATGTAGTTGCCCCTACTGATAACAACAACCTTAGGCATAACTAAAAGTTCACAAAGTTATCAAAATATTATTCTTCTATTTTGGAGAAGCTATTAAAGGATAAGATTGTAACCTTGTAGAATCCTAAGCCTGTTAAGGAACCTTACAGGTAAGTGCACCAAGATGGTTCCCAAAAAGGGGGCTTAAGTGGCCACTTTTTTTCTAAAATTATGGAATACTGACCTTGGACGTGAAATTGAGGATAGTTACACTCAAAATTTTGAGATGGAACAAAAAAAAGGATCAAAGTGCTCCGAGTCTACTTTCTAAACTACTAATTTATTTTGAAAATGGTTGAGATTAAGGGGTTCAAAAGAGGGACATACAAAAATTGGTATTGTTTTTGTTAGAAAAACATAACATAGCAACTTTTGTATGT
>VDFB02193867.1:731363595-731463733 GCA_007258455.2 Sequoia sempervirens | reverse complement strand
ATCAACCATGTAAATGGAAGTGGGAGGCATCGATACTCTTAACTTTCCTTCACACTCTTCAAAAGTGACTCCTTATACAAAGCTAGGATTGTTCGAAGGAGCACATGCTTTGGTTAGACCAAGGAGGCTAGTTAGAATCTCTATTCCTATTCGATCTTTACCCATCACATGTTTTAACTCACTAACAACTCGAGCAACTCTAGCCATCTTCAGATTTCTTTCCAAGTGATTTTCTAAGTTTCCAAGCCTTTTAGCAAGGGTAGAGACATATTTTGTAGGGATCTAAACAACCTCATGCTCATCTATAGATGATGGCATAGGAAATGTAGGGGGAGTGGGAACATGATCAGTTTCATCAAGGAATCCCATCTCATTCCTTGATAGTTACTCCTGCATGGCTAGGCCAACGATGGGACCAGAGAAAAGGCCTGTCGATAACCCAATAGAGACCTTCATCCTTTGCATCAGGAGGTTTCATACACTTCTCCTAGCAATATACCTAGAAGTTATGGACTAGGTTGTGATGCTCATAAACCTTCACAACAATTAGGGAAATTACAGTCATGAAGTACACAGGAGAGGTCTTGCCACCAAAAAATGAATAGATGTTGGTTCACATTGGGTTCACCAAAAATGTAAGATAGGGGGACCACATGTGCAAGGCCCTAGGTCACAGAGGGCCAAGATGCAAAAGGCTTCCCTAACTTACCTTAGCTTAGTGAGATGTTAGGATATGTGACACAAGAATGATGAGGACTATCAGGTCCTTTGATCACTCTATAGACCCAAAATGGAAAATGGGACTAGACGATCTGATTTTTAGGTTCAACACTACACCTCAGGGAGCTCTCTGCCCGAGGATGAAAACACATTACTTAGATGATAGTGTGGTGCACTGGCATCTCTAAAGTGCATTGGCGTCCGTACGACAAGACAACAAAAGAAACAATTTCAAACCTATTAAAATAGGCTAATGACCCATCTAACTACTACTAAAGGGCCAAAATAATGTATTAAGCAAATGAAATATTCTCTAATATGATAAAGAAAAATATGAGGGTTAAGGTGGCAAGAAGGATCTCACAAAGAAACTCATTCACCAGCTAGCTCCTCGAAAGTGTGTCCACCTACAAATAAGAGAAAGAGAAAAATTTGGGTGCTTGTATAGGGGCCTACCTTAGTCAGACCCTTTTTTAGGTGTTTCCACCTCCACAGATAGCCAAGAGACTGAGATAAAGACATAATGTAGTAAAGAGCATAAAAGCACTACAAAATAGTAAAGGTGATTACTCAACCAAGTGATAGAGAAGTGGAAAGGGAAGCTTACCACCTCCACCAAGAGCACTCAAGGTTGCTTGGGGGAGAAAATGAGAGTACTCGAGCCTCTGCTGCAATGGTGTTTGTCCCCAACTTTCTCTACCAAAGTGATAGAGTGATGTATTTGCTGCAATGGAGTGCAAAAATTCTACTTGGAAGCTTAAGAATGAGTGAAAGAGTATGAAGTCGAATGCTTGGATTTCTGAAGAAGATGAAATGCTAGTTTGAGGAGTGAATTTAAAGGAGGGAGTGAAATAAATGGCCATATTCAGGTTGATTAGGAATTACAAATTAACTCCCAATGAGAAGTGTAATGCCTTTGCAGCTTCAGCCATAGGAATCTACCAAGGACATAAGCGTGATGCACAAACTTCTATGCACTACATGAATGTCTATGTGCCATGGAGGCATCCCCAACAAAAAAACCTCCATCGACACTCAAAACAGGTTCCAATTCAGATACAAGAAGTTGTCTTAGGTGGAATTAAGCCTCTAAACTTGGTTTTCTAAAGTGGAAAGGGGAAAAAGGGGAATTTTCATAAGGGGTGCAAATTCACTCATATACACTATGTAAAGGAGCACATGACATCCTAAGGAGAGAAAGGAGAGGTAGAGATATTATGGCACACAACACATGAAGAGATATATTTTTGGTATGTTGTCACACATATGAGGGGCAACACATAAGAATCACATCAAGAAGTAGATAGAGACAAAGAAATCAAGAGATAGGGGGATCTAAGAATTTTGGGTTAGATGTGTTCATAGATACAAATAGATATAATATGGTGTATGAATGAATGTTCATTAATCCCCAAAGTTTGTAGAACATGACGAAGATCACTAAAGAAAAGGTGGAAATAAAAATTGGGTCAACATGGAAGAAGGCTCAAATTCCTCCAACACTTTGCATCATCCCCCATATTGAAAATAAATTTAACAACACATAGAAGAATGATGATACAAATAGAACAAATGTATGAAAAAAAAATCATGCCTATATCCAAGCACCTAGAAGGGTAGCAAGGGTCCTCTAGGTAGGATCACAAACCTAAAAAGATGAGAATGGGGGAGGAACACAAACACACAAACAAATCTAATCTATAAATAAAGAAGAGGTACCACCCTTGTCCTCATCGAATAGTAGGTCATCCTGCTCCCAATCTAGATCATTGTAAGGGGGAGGTCATAAACACCTCCAAGGGTGAGAAAGTGAGGGAGATACCATCTAACTCACTTGAAGCAAGGGAAAACTAAGAAGGCCCCTTAAAGTCTTCTTCACCGAGATCTTATGAAGAAAAATTCATTGATCTTGCTAAGACCAGAGATAAATCTAGGATATCATCCACCGAATTGAACATACACTTTACAAAGTACCATACGTCAACCAAAAGGGAGAAGAATGAGACACCCAAGAGTCATTTCCAACCTCATCAAGAGGGGCAGTGACAAAATTTTGGCATGTAGGGGCCACCTTCATCATGAGGACAATGCAGGCCAAGATAGATTGAGCTTCCAAAGAAGGTGAACCCTTCTTTTGACTTCCACTCATAGTGATTTCATCCTCTAGCTTGCACTTCTATGGAGGATGTGGAATCTCCATAGAAGAAGTAAAATTGGAGGAGTAACAAGAAAAATCTACAATAGACACCACCATTGTATTCAACATTTCTATGGGTTGTGAGAACAAAGGGATGTCCAGGAGGGACATCAAGAGAGGAGGCTCTATAGAGGGAGTAATGAAAACTTGCACCATTTGTGGGTGATCATCATTGGGACCCACTAGAGGAGCTAAAAGCAAGATAGACATGATGGGAACTAAGGAAAAAACAATAAGAGAAGGTGAAAGAATAGTAGATGTAAGGACAAACACCACTAGCTCCCCCTCCATTTTCTGCAAGGCGGCATATTCTGTGACCAAAGAATTTCACCTACACTTGTATTCACATGCATGTTGGTTGCATTAGCTACAAGCACTAGTATAGGTGGCCAAAGAAGAGACTTGAGGTTTCTACTTAGTCGTAGAAGTATCCTCTACAACCATTCCTAGTGGAAGGACATGGTCTCTTGGGTAGGAGTAGGATGAGGAAGCACAAGAGCAAGAACAACCATAGGAGGAGAAGAAGGAACAAGAACCTCAGTGGTGGGCCTCTTCTCATTATCTACCTTAAGGGTAGGTGGAAGAATAGTAGGAGGCCATGCAGGCTAATATGTAGGAATTAACCCATGAGAAGACTTCCCCCTAAAATAGATAGTGGGTCGTGGTACTATGGGTTGCACAAGAAGCTAAATAAATTAACACTTCTCTTTCTACCATGTGGGCACCATCACACTTCCCATGCAAGGCACATAAGTGGGAGTGAAATATGCCATAGTAAGATGAGGTGAAAAAGAAAATGGGACCAAAAATATAGGAGAAGGCAATAGAGTGCAATCAAGCTTCCCCTTTCCCTTGGGCGAGACAGTAGAGGTAGCTTGCTACTATGCTATCATAGAGGCTTTCATAGAGATAGCTCATTAAAATATTCTAGATAACTAGCCTTCAGTGTTGAGCCCCTAGTATTAAATTTAACATAATCCTTATATAAAAAATCTCCCCTAGGAGGGAGAGGCCTGACCGGGGCAGGCTAGAAGTGATTGAGTGAGAAGCCCCATGTGAGACTAGTGATTTATATCCAGTGTCATGCACCACATGTAGAGTGTCTTCATGGGGGAACTTTAAGTATTTATGGACTACAAAGGCAACACCATTCATAGAGGCTAGCCACAAAATGCCTAGCTTGACTCTGAATATATCATAATTTGGGATCACAACAAATGACATGTCAACAACCTTAGGTCCTATCCATATTGATAAAGAAATAGCACCCATAGGGGCAACAAAGCATCCATTGTGAGTAGGGAGAGTGGTCTATGACTCTTCGTATCTCTCCTTAAGTAAAATATTTATGAATAGAGTTTCCTCCATTATCACATTAGTCTGACTCATCGGATCAATTAAGACACCAGTTATGATGTTTCCATTAATCTGGGCAAGAATTTATAGTGGGGAAGGTTCCTTATTTAAAGGCTCATCATGTGAGGTGAAAGTTATACTAGGCATTGCACTCACATTTTTAGGAGGGATAAATTTGAATGAGATCATGTTCATGTACTAAGATAGAACTAACTCAAAATATGTAGAAGGCTATATGTTAACAAATAGTGACCTACCTCTATTATATTTTTGAATATCTAAGAGTCCTAACTATGTATCTAGGGGTCATAGATTAGGTCACAAAGTTGTACACTTTGTGACACATGAATCTAACACACACCTAGGACATGAGAGAGAGATTCTCAATACCAAGAAATGAAAACAAGGATGTTCACATTAGGTTCACCAAAAATATAGATTAGGTGGATTCTTCATCCACAAGGTTCTAGGTTCGCAAGAGATCCCCAAGGATTGAACTTCCCTAAAATACCTTAGGTTGACTAATGAATTAAGGAAGGATAGATAGGTTGTTTTTGAGTTCTTCCTTAGTGAGACACCCATTTTGGTGGTCCCACCTCCACAGAAAGCCAAATATGTGATCATATAGAGAAAAAATGATAAAGGAGAGAATGAAATGACACAATAAAGTAGATATCAATGAAAACCTGAATACTACTCTATAAGATGATCAATAGACAATTAAAAGAAAAAATATTGTTTGTTAAACAAGGACATACAACTGAGAGGGGGGTGAATTAGTTGCCATAGATTATTAAAGAATTTCAAACTTAACTTAATCTCAAATTTGATGCATGAACAATAAACCATAAACAATCACCACATGAGAAACACAAAGAACACCAAGATTTTTTACATGGAAACCCTATTAGGGGAAATACCATGGTGGATGTTAGTCCACAATATTATACCCTGTTAAAAGTATAGAGAAGAATAATGGGAAGGCACATGCATTCAAGCACACTACCTAGAGCTCACTACTCAAATAAAAGAGGGCTTACTACCCAAAGAAGAGAAATATGGATTAGATCTACAGGGTATGAACTGATAAAATAGCTTCCCCAAAATCCTAATATAGTTCTGGTTAATTACAGAAACACTCCACACTTCGCTCAAACTTCTTTACACTCTACTCGACAATTGAATGATTAGATCACTATTCACACACTTTCACTTTCTCTAGCACTTCTTCACACCACATGCATGCATTAATGCACACAACCATCTGCTCTTATATATCCGCAACATGGATTTGCATCAACAACTTCATTGGCCAAAATATAAAACATATTTTCAATATTGGCCTCAACTTACAAATAAATTTTCAATATGAATCAAACACCATCAGCTAATATTATGTTGTGGCCCAAAACAACATCCTCGAGTGTGCCAAACATTCAAATTTTAATCTCCAAGGATCCACAACAAGTCACAACCACCATGTCGGCCAAGAACATGAAAACCCGAACACACATGAGAAAAATATTTGACCATGAACACACCAATCAACATAGACAAGCAACAGAGATAGATAATGATCTATAAGCTTCCATAAGCAACAAGAACCAACAGAGAAACATTTACAATAAATGAAATTACTAGAATCATATCAACTTCACTCAGGAATACTAACTGAAACCACAAAAAAAATTTCAGAGCACAACTGTTCATAACATGATCAAAACTTCACATGGACCTCTGAAACTTCCATTGGATAAACTAGATACTCTCAACAATAAACCCTTTAGTTGACAATGATTGATCATCAACGTACTGAGAAAGACACCTTCGTGACCTTCATTGTTCCACTAGTAGCCTACAACTCTTTCTTTTAACAATTTTCTCAATATCCTTGGCATATATAGCCTTCAATACATCAATGCTAATAGTGTTGACATCAATGACAACCACATATCAACAAAACAACCACAACATCCAAAAATTTCCCCCTTTGGCATTAATGGCAACACATGATGTGAAAAACACCATCAATGCAACTCTGAATCAACACTTACTCCCCCTTAGATTCTGACTCTTCTTCCTCAACTTCTTCTACATGATCTTCACCCCACAAGGCTCTTCTCCCTAGATAATTCATAGTTTTTCACATGAATCTTCTCCCCCTTTGACATCAATTGCAAAGATAAACATTATCTTCCCACATACAAGCTTTGAGCCACATATCTATACATCTGACTATTCCCCCTGAGTAACAACCGCGAGAAAATCAATTCGGATCAAAATATAGCTTTGAAGCATACAGATTGATGCAATTAAATGCATCTCTAGTTCATATCAGGAGGGGTAATCACCCCTAGCATCCCTCTGAGATACTCAAAAGTATCCTTGGCAATGGCTTGGTGAAAATGTCTGCAACCTATTCTTTGATTGGCACATACTCCAATCTGACTTCTTTCTCATTCACTTTCTCCCTCAAAAAGTGAAACTTGATTGATATATGCTTGGTCTTAGAGTGTAGCACTAGATTATTTGATATGTTTATTGCACTTGAGTTGTCATAGTATATGGAAATAGGTTCATCATATACTACTATGATATCTTTCAACATTTTTTTCATCGACATCACTTGAGTACAATTATTTGCAACAACAATATACTCTACCTCAATAGTAGATAGGGAAATGGAATTATGCTTTCTACTCAACCAAGACACTAGCTTCTTCCCTAGGAAGAAAGCACCGCCACTAGTACTTTTCTTCTCATCTACATCTCCTACCCAATCCGCATCAATCTATGCACTCAATGTAATATTATCATCTTTAGGATACCAAAGCCCAAAATCAACTATTCCTTTCAGATATCTGAAGATTCTCTTTATAGTAGTCACATGAGATTCTTTTGGATAAAATATAGCAACCATACATACAACATTCATGATGTCTGGTTTGGTCTGAGTTAAGTAGATAAATCCACCAATCATTGACATGTATCTTGTTTTATTTTCCTTAGGAGAATCATCATTTTGTGTTAACTTGCATCTGGTTACCATGGGTGTACCAATAGGCTTTAAGTCTTCCATGCCAAACTTCTTTAGTAACTCTCTCACATATTTGGACTGAGATATGAAAATCCCATTGTCTAACTGAGTGTCTTACAATCCTAGAAAGAACTTCATCTCTCCAATAATAATCATTTCTAATTCACTTTTCATTTCATTAGCAAACTTCATACATAAATTATCATCTCCTCCAAAAATAATGTCATCAACAAAGACTTCAATAATCATCTCTTTATCATGATCCAACTTAAAATACAAGTTGTTGTCAGCGGTGCCTTTATTGAATCTAAGCTTCAGTAAGTATTTATCCAGTCTAGCATATCAGGTTCTAGGAGCTTGCTTGATCCCATACAGAGCTTTGTTCAATCGTCAAACCATGTCTTCCTTGTCAGTTAGTTGAAATCCATCTATTTGTTCAACATATACTTCTTCTAACTCACCATTCAGAAAATATGACTTCGCATCCATTTGATAGACTTGATAGTTCTTATATGAAACATAAGCAAGAAATAACCTTACAACTCCAATTCTAGCAATAGGGGCAAAGGTTTCTTCAAAATCAATGCCTTCCATTTTTGAATACCCTTTACATACCAATCTTGCTTTATTTTGGACCACTTCACCTTGTTCATTTAGCTTATTCTGAAAGAACCATTTAGTACCAATCACATTTTTATCTTTAGGTCTAGGAACAAGAATCCATGTATCATTCTTTTCAATTTGCATCAATTCTTCCTTCATAGCTTCCATCTAGTATTCATCATTGCAAGCTTCATTGACATTTTTAGGCTCAGTTTTGGAAATCAGGCAATACTCTTCTGCAATCCTTCTTCTAGTCTGCACACCTTTATTCTTGTCTCCTATAATTTTATTCTTTAAATGATTAAATCTCATATACCTCAAAGTTTTAGGATTCACTCACACTTCTGGTTCTTCTTTTCTTTCTTCTACACTTCCACTTGTCTCTCCTTCTTGATTTTCTTGATTTACCGAAACAAATTGAACTTGATTTTGTTTTTGAGCATTCTTCCCTTTCTCTGAACTATCTTTCTATTCATCTAAATAGTATCCACAGTATCTGGATGATCTAGCAGAGTCCTCATCAACTCTGAGATTTTCACTTTCAACCATTTTTCTCAATCTTTTGTTATAACATCGGTAAGCCTTTCTCTTGGTAGAGTAACCTAGAAAGATTCCTTCATCACTCCTTTCATCAAAATTTCCTATATCTTCATCTCTCTTAATGTAGCACTTGCTTCCAAAAATATTGAAATATTTAATAGTAGGCTTATAACCAAACCATAGCTCAAAAGGAGTCTTACCAGAAATATCATTAACATTTACACGATTTAAAGTGTACACTGCAGTGTTTACAAATTCTCTCCAATAGATGTGAGGAGCATTTCCTTCAATCATCATTGTTCTAGCAACATCAAAAATTGTTTTATTCTTTCTCTCTACAACTCCATTCTATTGAGGGGTTCAGGGAGCAGATAACTATCTTTTGATTCCATGCTCTTCACAAAAAGAATTGAACTCCCTAGAGGTGAACTCACCACCTCTATCTGACCTTAGGAACTTTATCTTTAGACATGTCTCATTCTCTGCCATAGCTTTGAAACTCTTGAACTTCTCTAATGCTTCACATTTTTCTCTTAAGAAAGCAACCCATATCATCTTAGAGTAATCATCAATAAGCAACATAAAATACCTTTCTCCTTGTAGACTTTTGATTTTGGAGGGACCACATAGATCAGTATGCACCAACTCCAATATACCATTAGAATGATGCTTTTTACTCTGAAAAGAAACTCTAGTATGTTTACCCATATGACACTCCTTACATGTATTAGCAGGCTTCACTAACTTAGGTAGATCTCTTACTGCTTGAATAGAACTTACCTTGACAATGTTATCAAAATTCACATGACACTGCCTCCTATGCCATAACCATCTTTCATCTATTGAGAAATTAAAAAAATTACATTACCAACACTCAGGTGAAAAATATTACCTCTTGTCTTTCTACTTGAAGCAATCATATTTCCAGAACTTCAAAGTATCCTGCATCTTCCATCTTTGAACTAGTGATCATAACCCTTGTCCACCATTTTTCCAACACTCAACAGGTTATGCTATAAGCCTTCAGCATAAAGGACATCATCAATGTTATGTTTACCACCAAGACAAATAGATCCTCTACCATGAATCACACCAGCATTGTTATCTTTGAATCTTACAACCCACTATCATATTTCTCTAGACTTACAAATTTTCTTTTGTCACCAGTCATATGATGTGAGCATCCATTTTCAATAACCCACTCATTCTTTTCTTCAATTCAGGTTGCAAAAGCTTTCTCAACTTTAGCAAATTCAATAGCCACCAGACAATTTTCCTTGATAGCAATGAAAACCCATTCATCTTCATTTCCATTTTCTTTATCAGATTCTTCATCAGTCACACCTTCTTCAGTAAAATAACACTTATTTTGAAATCAGGTTTGTTAGGTTTAGTCCAAGGAAGGACACCTTGAAGCAAAATGACCTATTTTATTGCAAGAGAAAAATTTAATAGGCAACTTTCCTTTATACTTACCTTGTCCTCTGCCTTCTTTCTTCACAATCAATGCTTCCAACTCTTCAACCTCTCTTTCTTCTTCTTCAAGCTATTTAATCTCTTCCTCATACTTGAATGCTTTTCTAGAACTTTCTCCCACATCATATCTTTGCATGTTTCTTCCAGATACAAAAGCCTTAAATGCAGATTTAGTCTTAGGGACAGAGTCACCAAATTCACTTAACTCAAAGGCAGCAAGTTTATCGATCAGCATATCCCTTGTCACATTTTTTACTGATCTAAACTCTTCAATAGAATGAGCCTTTGATTTGTAAGAGGGAGGAAATGATCTGAGTGTTTTAGCTACAATTTCTTATTCACTTAGGGTACCACTGACACATCTAATACCCATCACAAGTTCATTTAATATTTGCATAAAAGAAGAAATATTTTCATCTTCACCCATCTTCAAATTTTCATACTTTCCTTTCAAATTCTATATCTTACATCTTTACATGTACATCTCCTTCATACAAAGTCTCTAGCTTCATCCAAATCTCATGAGTTATCTTCATACCTATTACATTTGTCATTTCTGAATCTGTCAGAGCACTCAGCAAAGCTTCAATAGCCCTGATATTAGTTCCAACCTCTTTAATCTCATCAAGAGTGGAAGGACCATTCTGAGGAATATTATATATGTTATTTGTAATCTTCCAGAAGATTTCACCAATACACCTCAAATGACACTCCATTCTGGCTTTCCATAGAGAGTAGTTTGTTCCATCAAATATAGGGCTATCCCTCTTGTACGATGCCATCTCAAATCACCTCAAGCTATTAAACTTCTTTAGAGGAACCTACTCTAATACCAATTGTTGGAAAAACAAGGACAAACAAACAACTGAGAGGGGGGGTGAATTAGTT
Organism: Sequoia sempervirens; assembly: GCA_007258455.2. Classification (NCBI taxonomy): domain Eukaryota; kingdom Viridiplantae; phylum Streptophyta; class Pinopsida; order Cupressales; family Cupressaceae; genus Sequoia; species Sequoia sempervirens. The sequence continues at coordinate 731,452,916 of VDFB02193867.1, read as the reverse complement.
GTCATAGATTATTTAAACTTTTCAAGCTTAAATTAATCTTAGATCTGATGCATAAACAATAAACCATAAACAATCAACACATCAAAAAAATTGAGAACACCAAGATTTTTTACGCGGAAACCCTATTAGGGGAAAAACCATGGTGGATGTTATTCCACAATATTATACCCTGTTAAAAGTATAGAGAAGAATAATGGGAATGCACATGCATTCAGGCACATTTCCTAGAGCTCATTGATCAAATACAAGAGTGCTCACAACACAAAGAAGAGAAATACGGATTAGATCTGCAGGGTGTGAACTGAGAAAATAGCTTCTCCAAAAGCTTGATACAGTTCTGGTTAGGCATAGAAGCACTCCTTCAAACTTCGCTCAAACTTCTTCACACTCTACTCTGCAATTGAATGATTAGTTCACTATTCACACACTTGCACTTTCTCTGGCACTTCTTCACACCACACACATGCATTACTTCACACAACCATCTGCTCTTATATATCTACAACATTGATTTGCATCAATAACTTCATCGGCCAAAATATAAAACATATTTTCAATGTCGGCCTCAATTTACAAATAAATTTTCAATGTGAATCAAACATCGTCGACCAATATTATTTTGTGGCCCAAAAAAAATCATCGAGCATTCCAAACATTCAAATTTTAATCTGCAAGGATCCACAACATGTTACAACCACCATGTCGGCCAAGAACATGAAAACATGAACACATATGAGAAAAATCTTCGACTACGAACACACCGATCAACATAGACAAACAAAAAAGATAGGGAATGATCTATAAGCATCCACAAGCAACAAGAACCAATAGAGAAACATCAGCAACAACTAAAATTATTAGAATCATATCAACTTCACTCAGGAATACTAACTGAAACCACATAAAACTATCATAACACAACTATTCATAACCATATCAAAACTTCACGTGGACCTCTGAAACTTTCGGTGCATAAATTAGATACTCTCAGCAATAAACCCTTTAGTCCACAATGATTGATCATCAACGTACTGATAAATTCACCTTCATGACCTTCACGGTTCCACTGGCAACTTGCAACTCTTTCTTTTAACAATTTTCTCAATATCCTTGACATATACAACCTTCAATACATCGATGCTAATAGTGTTGACATCAATGACAACCACATATCATAAACACAACCACAACATCCAACAAATATTAGCTTCCCTGCTATAAGAACTCAAGGCCAATAGAGGAAGGAGAAAGATGATACCACCACATCAAGGAGATAGAGCTTTGTAAACTTGTGAAGATGGTGATGTTGAAGCAAGAAGATGCTATAGAGACCAGGTAGAAAGTTGGTAGCAACAAGATAGAGAAATGGAGAAGAAAGAATGATCAAGAAGTGAATAGAGTGTGAGAAAATGAGTTAGAGAATGTAAGAGAGTGAAATAATGAGTTTGAATCGATAAAATGGAGGGAAGGAGTCATTTTTGTTGGTAAAAACCTAATAGATATTGTTACATTCATGACCAACTAGGAAACATAATGCTTTTGTAGATGTTAGAGGTAGGAATGTGTCAATATGATAGTGTGGTGCATAGACGTCCGTGTGGATTTTGTGAATCCATGATAAATATTCCTCCACTGACCAAAAATATAGGGACACGTGGGAAGATTAGGAAGATAGTGGTGAGTTTATGCATCATCATACTTGTAATTCTAAAGTAAAAGTAAATAAATGGGAAATTTTCCATGATGCAAATTTGCACCATTACATAAACATATATAAATAACCCTCTTTTTCTCATTTGAAGAACCAGCTATGAAGGATATATCTATGAATAAACTCTCTATTTTTTCTCTACAATCTTGAAGCTCTCTATTTGTGGAATATTATTATTTTATGCATAACTCTTGCAAGTATTGGAGGGATATTATCCCTGCTCAATCAACTCCTTGTGGGTGATTCATGTTGTGATGTCAACCAAAGAAGTGGTTCATACTTATGGTAACACTATTTCATGGCATTTGTTTATTCTAGTTTTAATCATTTTTTTTTCCTTTTCTCCCTCAAAAGCACACTATCTCTATCATCACCATCATTACTATTGTGGAGGTGGAAATAACAACACAAGGATTGATCATGGAAAGCCCCTATATAGCATAACCATTTTCCCTCTTTTGTGTGTTAAGTCCAAATCTATAAATTTTCATCAATGAGGATCTACAGGAAAATGGATTGAACTATGAAAAATATCATCAAACAAGAATTAAATTCATATAAAACCCTAAAGACACTAGCACCCCACGTTGGCATCCTACCATTTTTTACCGTGCTTTTGGTGACAAGTTCTATCAAATCTACAATTTCCTACTTTTTCATCATTTTATATAAATAGTAACACTATTATGTATATTTCCTTAGTTAATAAATTAGGGTTACCTATTATTTTATTTAATCAACACGCTTATCAATCTTTCATCTTTGCAACAAGGAATAGAGTCCCAACAAATAACTTGGATTTTCCTTCAGGATAATAGACAAGCCTTGAGTCTTTGGTGACTCATGTTTTAAATGTGTTATGAGAGAAGGATTGGTCTAGGTTAATGTATCAATTATTCTAGTATCTCTTTTTTCGTATTAAATTTTGGTGAACCCAACATAGTTTATGCTTATAATCCTTTTGATTTACTTGCATATGTTTTTATATTTGATTAGTTTGTTAATTGATTAGATATCTATATTGAATATATTTTTTATAATTTGCAAAATATTATGCGTTTAGAAAATAAAATTAGTTAAATAATTTTTTATTTTCTTTTAGATTATAAATCCAAACTATAAACAAAATTTCTTCTATCCCTTATTTAGCATACATATTTTTTCATCACTTTCTTTTATATATCACTTCCTAGGAACATTTGTAAAATATTATCCAAAAAAATGGATATGCCATAAAAAGGGATATACATCATCCTTCGACCAAATCATTTATATGTCTCTTTCATAGTGAAATTATTTTCTTTCATTTTGTCCCTTTTCAGATTTGTTAAGAAAATTTAATAAGTTCTCCTACAAGTGTGTGAAAGTGAGTTTATTTCTCCTCTTTTATCATTTTTATTTGATCCCTCTCTTAAAATTCCTCCTACTCATGAGAATATTTTGGTGCAAGAAGATGATAGCATTAGAACCTTTTTCAATGCTAATTTACCTTCTTTTCAATTCAAAGTTATATCTTCTAGAGATGAAGCATTATTGAATGAATAGTCCCTATGGTGCAGGAGCACCTCCAGCTTGTGCCTATAGTTGGAGTACTAATCATTGAGAATTGAAATTATTGGAAAGGATTAAAGTTGTTTTGAGCTCATTTGATGTGAATAAGGTTACTTTAGACTCCTAAGTAAGTTTTAAGGAGAAGTTTTGAGTTTAAGTGGTGTTCTTGCACTTATGAACTTTTGTAGCCTTTGATGGCAATTTAATAAGATTGTGCAAGGATAGTGTCTTGTTAATGTGATGGGGTTGTTTTTAAGCCATTAGTAGGTTTTTAGAGAGGTCTAGGAGTTTCTAATGCATTTACAAGGTTAAAAGTTAAGACATTGCTATGTATGTAAAAGTGATGGTAATAAACTTGTAAAAGGAGTGTTTTATGATCCCAACAGTCATTAAGCATTCAAAATTTAGTTGTAGAGTTAGTTGGTCATAGTTTGGGCCTGAGGAATCCTTTAAATGGTTGGGGACATCATTCACAATGTTGGTTGTTGAAGGAAAAGAATTCCAAATAAAGGAAACTTAGTTTTTACTTATTTTTCTGTGTTTTTCTCTCATATACAAAACTGTACGAACACGTACAGTCATATCTTGATGTGAAAACTATTCCAAGTTTTGAATTTATGTATTGTCTTTGTTTTGTGCTAGGTTTGAGGGCATTTGGTGGTGATTTGTAATAGGAAACTCCATTTATCAGTGATTAGCCCATTTACCCTATTTATAAGGGTTTGTGAACTTTAAATGATGTAAAAGGGCCCTTACACTTTTTGTAGCCACTGTAACTTGTGTAAAGGGCCCCATGGAGTCTATGTACATATAGGAGGAAAGGATAATGCGTAGGGACAAAAATAAAGATATTTTACATGTTCTTGAGTGGTTTTGTGTAGAAAAGCATATGAATGAAGAGGTTTCACACTAGGGTTTGTCAAAAATTTGTATGGGAGTCTTGTTTTTTTTTAACTTTTAAGTATGTGTGGGGTTAAACAACTGTGTTTGAGTTGGTTTTAGGACTTGGAAGGTTGTGGATGCATAAAATTCAATAAACCCTCATGTTTTGCACCTAAAACAAGGGTTTCCTAATTTTCCATGTTTTGGTCTGTACAAGTGGGAATTTTTTGTAGTTTAGGTGGTTTGAGGACATAAAAATTTATTTCCTAAGGTTTTAGATAGATTGGAGAAGTTTGAAGGGTACTTCCTTTGTAAAAGAGGCCTAATTCACTAAGTTTTTTCCATGACAGGGGTGTTGGATCTCCATGTTGGTCCAAAGGAGTTGTTATTGAATCTTACATATATGTTGTAATCTTGAAATGTGTATCTAAATCGATCAATATTTTTTTTGTTGTTTTGGGATTTATTTTTGTTATTGGGAAAAAACTAGGTCTGCACTACTACAAGGGTTCAGGAGTGAAAGTGAGAAAACTAACTTAAGGTGATTTTCAAGCTTTGTGGGTGAGTTAGATTGTCCAAAGATGTCAAATTAATCTTGTTAGATGCCTCTTAGAGGTAGGGTAACATATTGATTGAGTTGAGTCCTCCCAGGTCTACATTAGAGTTGTATCAGAGCCTAGTAGTCGATCTTGTGTTGTTGTTTTGACTTGATTTTGTAGGTAGCTGTAGAAAGGATTGTGAAAATTCCACCTAGAGGAATTTTAGTTGCAAGGAAGATGCACATTCATGATAGGGAGATAGAAGCCTTGAAAAGAGAGATGGTTGCTTGGAAGGAAAAGCATAGAGTGGAAGAAGATGTAAGTGAAACTGAAGAGGAAGAAAAAGCTCCTAGTGAAGAAGAGGAGATGGATCTTGATGGTGCAAGAACAATGAATCTTTTGAAGTCTGTGAAGAAGGAGGGACATGGAAAAATAGATTTTCTTATGTATGGAGGAAAACTTGATAGTGAAGAGCTCTTAAATTGGATTGGGGCTATGGAAAACTACTTTGATAGTGAAGATGTTGATGGACTTAAGGTGAAGAAAGCCAAAACAAGACTGAAGGGACATGCTTTGGTATGGTGCAATTTTGTGCAGGAGGAGAGGGAGAGACAAGGAAAAATAAAGATCACCTCTTGGGAAAGGATGAAGGCCAAAATGAAAGGTAAATTTCTTCCAGTTGATTACAATGTTCAATTGCTTAATAAGTTGCAAAATCTTAGACAAAAAGATTTGGATGTGCAATCTTATATTGAAGAATTTTATAAGTTAAGCATAAGAACTAAACATGAAGAAGATGAGGATGAATGGTTGTTAGGTACTTAAATGGTTTAAGGTACAACATCCAGGATGAGATCAACATTTTGGCACCTAAGTCAGTTGAACAATGCTTTCAAATGGCCATGAGAGAAGAAGAGAAACTAAAAAGAAGACAAGAGAAGGTAGTAAGAGGTAGAGGAGGTACATCTAGGGGAAAAGGTACATTTCCAACACACAAAAAAATCCAAAGAAGGCCAAGAAGATGTTGGGAAAAGCAAGGAACAAGGAACTAAGTTTAGAGGTAGATGGACAGGTGGAAGAGGAAATTGTAGAGGAAGAGATTCAAATGAATTTGCAGGAAGGTGCTATAAATGTGGTGAGTTTGGTCATCTTTCTTTTAAATGTCCTGACAAGTTTAGTACTGCTGCAAGTGGAAGTGAAAGAAAAGGAGATAAAAGAGTCCAATATGTGCAAGGAGATGAAGAAGAGAGTGTGAGTTCACCAAGAAGATCTACAGATCCAAAAGTAGGAGAGACACTCACGGTGAGAAGGACCTTGTTGCAAGGAAAAAAGGAAGAAGATCTGACCCAAAGGAGAAGCCTATTCAGAACCTCATGTAAATGCAAAGGTAAAGTGTGTCAAGTTGTAATTGATTTTGGTTCACAAGATAATATGGTGTCTAAGGAGATGGTAGATAAGTTGAGTTTAGAAAAAAATCCTCATATAGCACCCTACAAAGTTTCTTAGGTGAATGATAGCCAGAGTTTAGTGGTAAATGAACAAGCTTATGTGGACTTTCAGATTGGGGAGTACAAGGATAGGATCCTATGTGATGTATTTCCAATGGATTGTTTCCATCTGCTCTTGGGAAGGCCATGGAAATTTGATAGGAAGTCTATGTATGATGGTTGGGAAAACACCTACACCATTTGGAAAGATAATCAAAGTTTCAAGATAACTCCTTTGCAGGGAAAAGAGAAGGACAAGGGAAAATCTAAGGTGGTAATATTTGGAAGAAGAGAACCAATAAAGCTTGAGGATGGTAAGAGTAATTTGTTTTATGTTTTGGAGTAGAGTTCTAATGGTAGAATAGAAAAAGAGACACCTAAGAATGGTACCAAGACATTGGTAACTCATAAAGTGAAAGTTGATGTTCATATGGAAAAAAGACTCATGTGAAGACCATGAAGGAGACTCGACTTAGAAGGGGTCATGGTGAGTTGTTGAAGATACAACAAGAAGGATTCAAGAAAATGCAATAAATTCTAATTGGAGCAATGAGTTGTCCTATAGCAGTTAATGGAAAGAAGAGACAGTCAAAACAAGATGGGAAAATGACTCTAAATTTTAATAATGAAATGAAGTATGGGACTATACATACATGGGTAATAGATCTGATGCCTAACTTCAAGAAAGTGGATAAGGAAGGAAAGAGCTTTGAGGGACAGTTGCTTCATGAGAAAAAAATGAACTATGAGGTTGGTAGAATGCTAAATGAAGGTAGAGAGGTCTGGAAGAATGCCAAGATAGTGGATAAGACAAAAGTAGGTCTGAAAAAGTTTAAAGGTACAAACATAGTAGGTGCTGAGTCTAAAAAAGGTGAGGTGAAACATATGAAGGTCAATAGGAAGAGAACAAAGCATGGAAAGAAAAAAGAAGTAATGCTAACTAGTGTAGATGGTTGGCAAGGTGAAGGAAGACATATGATAATAGATAGAAGGATTTTGACATGTCCTAATGTACTAATGGAAGCACAAAACACAAGTACATGGAAGAATATAGGAATACAACAGTATGGAGCACAAGGCATAAGTCAGTGGCAATGGCCTAGGTACTAGGGGAGTCTACTTTCAGCATGGGCTTGGTGGTACCAGCCTCAATTCATGAGGCCTGAATACTTTTTAGGGGGGGTGTATGGTGCAGGAGCACCTCCACCTTATGCCTATAGTTGGAGCACTAATCATTGAGAATTGAAATGCTTGGCAAGGAGTAAAGTTGTTTTGAGGTCATTTGATGTGAATAAGGTTACTTTAGACTCCTAAGTAAGTTTTAAGGTGAAGTTTTAAGTTTAAGTGGTGTTCTTGCACTTATGAACTTTTGTAGCCTTTGATGGAAATTTAATAAGATTGTGCAAGGATGGTGTCTTTTTAATGTAATGGGGTTGTTTTTAAGCCATTAGTAGGGTTTTAGAGAGGTCTAGGAGTTTCTAATGCATATAGAGGGTTAAAAGTTAAGACCTTGCTATGTATGTAAAAGTGATGGTAATAAACTTGTAAAAGGAGTGTTTTATGATCCCAACAGTCATTAAGCATTCAAAATTCAGTTGCAGAGTTAGTTGGTCATAGTTTGGGCTTGAGGAATGCTTTAAATGGCTGGGGACATCGTTTGCAATGTTGGTTGTTGAAGGGAAAGAATTAAAAATAAAGGAAACTCTATTTTTACTTATTTTTTAGTGTTTTTCTCTCATATACAAAACTGTATGGGCATGTACAGTTAGGTCTTGATGTGAAAACTATTCCAAGTTTTGAATTTATTTATTGGCTTTGTTTTGTGCTAGGTTTGAGGGAATTTGGTGGTGATTTGTAATAGGAAACTCCATTTCTCAGTGATCAACCCATTTACCCTATTTATAAGGGTTTGTGAACTTTAAATGATGTAAAAGGGCCCTTACACTTTCTGTAGCCACTGTAACTTGTGTACATATAGGAGGTAAGGGTAATGCATAGGGATAAAAATAGAGTTTACCTATTGTTCTTGAGTGGTTTTGTGTAGAAAAGCATATGAATGAAGAGGTTTCACACTAGGGTTTGTCAAAATCTGTATGGGAGACTTGTTTTTTTTTAACTTTTAAGCATGTGTGGGGTTAAAAAATTGTGTTTGAGTTGATTTTAGGACTTGGAACATTGTGGATGCATAAGATTGAATAAACCCTTATTTTTTTGCACATAAAACAAGGTTTTTCTGATTTTCCATGTTTTGGTCCATACAAGTGGGAAATTTTTTATGGTTTGGGTGGTTTGAGGACATACAAATTGCTTCCCCAAGGTTTCAAAGAGATTGGAGAAGTTTGAAGGGTACTTCCTTTGTAAAAGAGGCCTAATTCACTAGGTCTTTTCCATGATAGGGGTGTTGGATCTCCATGATGGTCCAAAGGAGTTGTTATTGAGTCTTACATACATGTTGTAACCTTGAAATGGGTATCTAAATCCATCAATATTTTGTCTATTGTTTCAGAAGTTATTTATGTTATTGGGCAAAAAATAGGTCTGCACTACTACAAGGATTTAGGAGTGAAAGTGAGAAAACTAACTTAAGGTAATTGTCAAGATTTGTGGGTGAGTTAGATGTTCAAATAGTTCAAATTAACCTTGTTAGATGCCTCTTAGAGATAGGGTAACATATTGGTTGAGTTGAGTCCTCCCAGGTCTGCATCACCCTATTGATATCAAACCCCTCAAGGATAGATGTTAATCAAAATCTAGTTAAAATAATTTAAATTTTTGGTTCCCAAAAAGAACCTATGAAACCTAAAATTATTGTGCATATTTTTTCTAATAGGAAAAATATGTCACAACCTCCTCATTATCATGTCAGATCTCACACATAAAACACTTTTAACAATAAGATTTTTTTTTTAAAAGCTATTTTTTCCCACTTCTCTTGCTCCTTCTGAATCCTTCCCACAGATCCTCACTTTTCTCATCATATTGATAGAGGATACGATCTTGTCAAGCAACTCCACTCTACTCTGACTAAGATTTATCTGTAGGAGATAATACAAACCTTGCTTTTATACCATGAGATTCTTTAGGAGGCCTTACAAAAGATAGTTATCCCACATTTTATTAGACCAAATAATTTAAAAACCTATTAGATTGTATGCATATGATAAATTCAAACATTATCTTCTCATAATTTAAGTTTCCCCTTCTATAAGTTCAACAACAAATGACTATCTCCTAATTTTAGTCATCATTAATATAAATGAAATAAATCATACTCTAATTGAAAATGTATTAGGATTTAGTGTTTTTAGCATATACCTTTTATGTAATATCAATTTAGATACGTGTCCCACGAAACTAGATACTCTTAATATTTGAGACTTTAATCATGTTGGTAGACAGTCACTAGGTACAATCACACTACCAGTAGAGTTAAGACCCCTGACTTTACCTACTCTTATCCATGTCATGCCTAATAATCTTTCATATAATATTCATCTTGGTAGATTGTTGTTTCATGCATTGGGAGAGACTCATATACTCTTCACCATATGATAAATTTTGTGTATGATAATAATCTCTTTATGGTTGATGTTGATCCAAATATATAAAATTGCTTACAAGAAAAATCTAGATATTGAACCATTGTTTCTAAATCTCTTAATAATTTCATTCATTCTTTGACAAAAGTTGATCCACTATTCTCTGATACTAACATTAGTGATGATTGGGGCTCTTTATATTTCTCCCCTCATGGAATTTTTGAGTCTAATATTGACCCTCCCCATCCTAACATCTCAACACTAAAAAATGATCTACATTGTTACAAGAGAAGCAATTCTTCCTCTCATATCAATTTTTTTGCTTCTTTTAAAAGTGATCATACTTCTTATTTAGACAATATTATCAATGTGTCATTTCCTCCTTTGCCTATTTTGGACACACATGGTAGGCTTGGATATAAAATTATTACTAAACTTAAATACAATGGAAATGGTTTAGGGTGCATGGAACAAGGAAAACTTTCCCAATAATCAGCGTATTCATAGTTTTTAAATAATTCCAAAGGGTGGGAACTTTTTAAAAGAGGTTTTAGATTACTAGCCTTCTCCTTTGTCTACATCCCCTCCATTTTTTGATGTATCTATCATGTCTTCCTCTTGTGAGTAGTCAAACATTTCTTCATAAGAGAAAGGATTGCTTCCTACTTCTCATCCTCTATCTATGAAAATGAATATTTTTTGAGGCTTCTTAAAGACCATGTGATTACTTTTCATCCCCCAACATGTAATAAATTTCATACAAATGATTGAATAAATCCTTCTTTCTATGCATATCATAAAGTTCTTGGTCATTCAACCAATGAATTTTAGGCTTTGGGTGATAAAATACAACCTATTTAATTTGTTGACATCACTCTTTTATTTTTTGATGCACATATTGTCTCATCATGTGGAAAGTGATATTGGGTTTCACCTTTTTTTTTTGTTCCCTCTAAATTATAAAATTTCTTCTGTTATGTTACTCCTCACTATATGGTATTCATAGATCTATGTTTGTGCATTTCCATACATGGTGGTACAATCTTATGTGTCACCACGATTCTTCTAATATAGTGGCAACAAAATGGTATCTAGCATGGTTGTCCTTTCATATACACTAGGGGTCAAGTATAAATGGTTTTAGAGGTGTACATCCTTCTTGATGATCCCCTCTCTTCTTTCTTCCTTCTTTTCCTTAAAATATCAACATAGTAAATATGATAATAATTTAAGGGGGATGTATCACTTATCCATATATGCATCCACACATTTAGCCTTCTCCATGAATTCTTCTTGATATTTTCTTATTGATGTTCACCCCTTGTGGTGATGTTTTTGTAAAATCCCTAAAACATTATTTATTTGTATGCTCCCCAAGGTATTGGCAACACATAGTAACCTAGAATAATGCATATTTCTAGCTTGTGAATCTATGTACTCTATAGGCCACCTAGCATAATGAAGCTTGCTAGCCTATGTGTTTTATAGGGCCCAAATTATCACAACGGTTACCTAGCATAACACAACATTCTAGTCAATGATCCATGAGGGTTTTGTAATGTACATAACCCTGAGAAACATAGCAAGCTAGTGTGTGAGTCATGTACACTTCTATGTTTGTATCGATAGGTTCCCATATATTTTTATGCATTATTACTTTGAAGAAATCAATTGAGTCACTACATTCATCTATCCTATTTATAATTTCTCTATGATTTTGTTGGATTCAGATGATGACACTTGGTATTAAGATAACCTTTCATACCAAGGTTGTCTTGCCTTGTTGACTCAAAATTTATTGTTTAGATACTGTGTATAAACATTCTTGTTGTATTATTTTTTCTCTCCATGTATGATTCATGTATTTTCTATGCTTCTTGTATACATTGTGTATGATTTATGTGCACTATAGTTTTTCTTAGTGTATGCCTTATGTATGTTCAAAATTTTCCTCATATTGTGTGTGATATATAGATATATTTAAGGTGTTTTATGTTGTATGTATTATGTGTGTGAATTTTTTATATTATCATTGTGGATTTATAGGATCTTAATTTTGGGGGCTACCACATCTCTCAACTTGGAGTCATCTTGTCTCTTTAGTATTTTGATAAAGAGATCTATCTTCTATGCAATTTAGTGTGAGTATGAACATAAGTTCATACCCCCACTAAAGTGGGGGATAAATGTAGTCATAAATTGTCACCATTGATAATTTCACACTATGTTTTACACTCTATATTACATGTATGGTTAATTATGTTCATAATATGGCTATTTCATGACCTTATTAAGTGAACCATACTATATCCCTTGACAACTAACATTTTGGGAGCAAAAAATGCTAGAAAATTAGAGTGACATGTTAGTGTCTTGCATTTGAATTTTAAAAATGTTTAAATCTTAATGTCAAACTTGGGTTCCTTGATAATTTTATCTTGTCAACCTATCTCAAAATGGTATTCGATGGGTGTCTAGAAAAATATATAAATAACCCTCTTTTTCTCATCCAAAGAACTAGCCATAAATGATCTATCTATGAATAAGCTCTCTATTCTTCTCTACAATCTTGTAGCTCTCTACTTGTGCAATATTATTATTGTATTTACTAACTATTACATGTATTGAAGAAATCTTCTCTATTTTCCATCAAATCCTTGTGGGATATTCATGTTTCAACATCACCTAAACAAGGGTTTCACACTTATGGTAACACTATTTCATGTAATAATTTATTCCAATTTTTATCATTTTTTTTCTTTTGATCCACCAAGAGTACACACTCATTATCATCATCACCATAATTGCTACCGTGGAGGTAGAAATATTGGATTAATTAGGATAACCACTTCATAATCAATTAATTATAATTAATTATTAAGTCCCTGAATACTTTATTCAATTAAGCTAAACTTAGGAGTGTTTTTTAAAGATTGGGATAAATATAAGTTGTCTCATTTCATGAGATTAAGACACTTTTCATAGTCTAATAAAACCCTCATCTATGGTTTTCCTTTTTCCTTTTATAAGGATTGATCATTCATTCACATTCATTATTCAATGTAAAGGGCATATTAAATGGTTTTATGAATTAATCTTTTCTCTCTCAATTACATAGAAAATCACTTACTTTGATCTCTTGTATGTGATAGGAATTTTAGTTGTAGGTGATTACTAGGAACTATGGGGTTCAATATAAAATCCAACATGGTTTGAGAGCACTATATCTATGAGTTCATATATGAATTTTGAGAGATTTGACCTTGAAGGAAATAATGATTCATCTTGGAGAAAAATAAGCATCACCATTGAGTCTAGAATGGTAAAAAACCTAAGGAATTCCTATCAAATTGCTCAAATCTAAAAAAATGCAACAAATACATCCTTTTTTAGAGACTACATAGAACCCAAAATTTGTATAGCCATATGAATCCATATGACCATACCGCAAATCTGCATAGGCCCTATGCAAAAAAATTCATAGGTATTTTTAATCTAGGTTTCTTCATCAATTTTTTTTCATCTTTCACACACAAGTACTTGGGATTCATATCTTGTAGACATATCATCCTTGTTAGTAGAGTCTTAGATTGTAGATTTGGAGGATTAATTTAAGGAAATTCATCTCTTTGTTGACAACCTCATCATCACTTTTGGCCTACCATCTTCAATGCCCTTGTAACTTGTTCTACATCAGTATTCACCAGTTTCTAGATTGGCACTATCTCTTTCCAACTTGTGGAAACTTGATCACTTTTTAGAGGCACACATCATTTGGATTTGGATTCCTGATTCACCCATCCTTTTGTATTGTCCTCTCCAATCACTAGTGGATATGTTTCTTCCTAAGGGGACAAATTTAGGTTACATGTATTGGATCATGTTTTGTCTTCAAGCATTCATCATTGGCATGCAAGATCTCTTTCTTTGGGGGAAGATTCATATCCTCATTTTCTCTCTCCTAATAGGGGGACATCTATTATACTTGTGTGAGAGAAGTAGTCATTTAGGGGTCACATTGATCCCTCCTATTCTTCTTTCACTAGTGTAGTAATTATTTTTTATTTATTTTGGAGAGAAGTTTATCCCATGTGGTTTTCTCCTTTTCTTTGGTTATGAGAGATTCATTTTTTTATACATGGGTACCTCATTAAACCTTATAGCTAAGACCCATCCATTCATCCATCATTGCATTCTTCATCAATATTTTTATCTTCTACCTAAGTTGATATTAAGGGGGACGTGTTGGAGTAATTAGGATAATCACTTGATAATTAATTAATCACTAATTAATTATTAAGTCCCTTATTAATTTATTTACTTAAGCTAAACCTAGGAGTAATTTTATATTAATAGATAGGGATAAATATAGGTTAAGTTGTGTCATTGAATGATATTAAGACACTTTTCATAATCTAATCAAATCCTCATCTAAGGTTTTATATTTTCCTTCTATAAGGATTGATCATTCATTCAGATTAATTATTCAATATAGAGGGCATATCATTTTATTTTTTTGTGGATTGATATTTTCTCTCTTGGTTGCATAGAAAATCAATTAGTTTAATCTCTAGTATGTGATAATCATTTTAGTTATAGGTGATTACTAGGAGCTATGAGGTTCACATTAAAATCCAACATGAAACACCAATACAAGGTTTGATATAGGAAAGACTCTATACAACACAACTATTTTCCCTCTTTCATGTATGTAGATATGAATCTGGAACTTTCATGCAGTGAGGATCTACAAGAATTTGGAGTGAACTTTGAAAAATATCAAACCCTAAATACATGACAACTTCATGCTAGCATCATTCCATTTTCACATCTTCTTTTAGTGAAAAGCTCTATTAGATATGTTCTTTCCTACTCTACAATCTTTTTCTATAAATAGTAATAATATTATATATAATTTCTTAGTTAATCAATAGGGTTGCCCATTATTTAATAATCAGCACACTTACCACTCTTTAATCTTTGTAACAAATGCACAAAGTACCACAAAAAACTTGGCTCTTCCTTGAGAATACTAGCCAATTCTAGAGTCTTTGGTGACTTGTGTTCTAAATGTTTTATGGGAGAAGTATTGATCTAGGTTAATGTATCAATTAGTATAGGACCTCTTTTTTCATATAACAATAATATGACTAGAATTGATAGAATATTCCTTGACACCTATAGCTATACTAGTGACCAAAAATAGTATTTTTTTAATGATTAAAGAAATAATTTAAAATAACATTTCATTTTAAAAATAAAGCCAAGAACATGTTATTTTTATAGAGAATATTCTCTACATGATTTCCAATGTTGGATAGCTCATAAGTGATATAGATATATATGGGTATGTAATGGAGTGAATTTTCACCCCTAGGAAAATTCCCCATTTCAGCACCCCTACCTTATGGAACATTAAAAATATGTAAGGTAAGTAAGGGGTTGACCAAAATTATGTTTATGTTGGAATGGTATGATGGAAATTTTTTCCTTTATTTCATTAGGAAATGATATCCACGTAAAGAATTGACTTACAACCCTTAGGTGAGTCAACCCAATGAGAGAATCTACTAATTTCCTTATGATTGAGGATGGGGTATCAGACTAAACAACACTTTTGGGAGAAAAACTAAAAAATAGTAAATAAAAAAAATTATGCAAGATAACACTTGAAACATCAATTTAAAGAATAATATAGACAAAAACAATAAAGTTATGACCGATCTGGAAATGGTAGAGTGACATGTACCTGTCACCAAAATGTAGATTTGAGAGGCTAACTATGATTCATTTGCCTATAGGAAAATCATGCAAAGGTTTCAACCAGCTTTTGAGAGCCTCTAATGTCAATCTGTAGCTTCTATTTGATCTAGGTTTCAATGTCGAAAAGTTAGAAATGAGATCTATAGGTGAGATTTCATGAATTGACAACAATATTGACAACTTTTACAACTTTGCCAACTTTTCCAAATTTTCTCTTTAAGAGATCTTCAATCCTTCTTCAACCTAAGATCGGTAGAAAAAACATAAGATGGATTTTTTTTTTTTTTGGTAGTGGGGATTTTCCTTGGTCAAACACCATTTGGGTAATTAAACCTTGAATTGAAATAATGAAATATGAAAAAGAATGATGAATGAACAATGTTATGTTGCAACTAACCAAACCATTGAATAAACCTTTGGAGGGCTGAAATATTGATCTTGATCTTTCATGAAATAGCTTCAATGGTTGTGGATCTTGATACTTGAAATATGACTTTGAATGTTTTTTTGGATCTTTGAAACCTGCATCACAATGTTATCTCCAAAAACATGCATGATTGCAAGAGACTTTGACATGATGCTTGAGATCTTGATTGCTGCAATAAATCATTAATAAATCTACTCTTGAATTCCTTTGACAATGATATTAGCTTTAGGAATACTTGTATCAAAACTATAGGATGCTTCTTGAAAATTCTAATGTTGATTTGATAAAATAACCTTGTATTTATAGGTATGTATACTTAATTTCTCAGAAATTAAGCATTACAAGCCGAAATTGAAATTTGAATTTAGGGATAATAAAATACCACCAAAACATTTTTTAAATTTAGGTTCAAAGGCCTAGGGATGACCCATTCACCCATTGGTGAATGGGTCCTAGGTCCTTATTCCTAGAACACACATTGCTCAAGGTAAAGTGTTATGTGTTGGCATTAATAATTATGGGGTTTTCCCTTTGAAAAATGTAATTTATTAGGCTTGTAGATGTAATATAGGGCATATTAAGGAATATTGAAGTCCAATTTAATTGAGGGGACCCAAACAAGGTGTGAAAATGTAAAAGAGTACATTTTTCAACACTACACCTTAGAAAATGTAAATTCGATGAAGTAATCCCATTGCTGCCACCTTGCTTCATCCACCTGGCTCTATCTTTTCACATTGGTGGAGGAATCTCTATTGGGGATGTGCACGTGTTGTGTGGATGTTTGTGTGTCCTGCTTCCATCCTGATAGGATTCCTTCCTATGGAATCCTTAGAGGCACTATGTTTCTCCATTGGTAGTGAAGTGTAACATCTCTTGCCTCCTTGACTGATGAAAAATAGATCTTTTTCCTCCCTTTTTCCATTCAAATGCTCTAACTTCTCATTCATTCCTTCTTCTAGAACTCTCTTGAACTCTTGAAGACTTCTCCAATCTCACTCTCTACACACTCTTATCTCCATTCTTTCACTTTCAAGCTTTGATCTTCTTAGTTGCAAGTTGTTGTTCTTGGCTTCTACACCATGTTTGTTGCAAAAAAATTGTTGTTGGAGTATTCATGAGATTTCTCCTTCCACTACTTGTCTTGAGTGATAATAGCTTTGGAGGTGATATTTTCCATTGCTATTTTCTTTTTGTATCATTTTGTTTAGTACATAGCATACTTGTTGGTACTTTCTCTTAGTACTACCACTTCCTTTCTATCTCTTTATCATTTTTCATATTTTGTGGCTATCTGGTTGTTCATGTAGGTGGGAACACTGACATAGGGAACTAATTGAGGTAGTCCTCTAAACATAACCCTAGCATTTTTCCATCTCTATATGTGTAGGTGCATGTGGGTGGAGCTACTTGAAGATTCAAATCATGGGTGGATAGGTTTAATTCACCACCCTCTCTTTTTATATTTTAGCATAACTTAGGTTTTAAATTCCTCTTATTAAGCTTTTAGTTATGTGTGATAGCATACAACATCTAGAATTTAGACGGTTAGTAGGCTTTCCTATGTTTTAGTTTGCTTTCTAGACCTTCTATCCACATGGACACAAGTGTCTCAAAGACACCAATAAGCTGTGCTGGAGTTTGAGATATGCACTATCATCCTCAGACAGTGAGTTATCTGGGAAGTAGATTAATCCTTAGAAATTAGCTCTTTCAACCCTATAAACATTTAGTTTTAAAAGAAGGAAAGTGGTAGGCCATCTGTTCTTCCTTTTCAGCCTTAGTACCTTACCCCTTTCAATTCTCTTAGCAAACTTGAGGTAGTTTAGTACAATCTATTTCTTAGGACTCTCGTGTGACTTGGAGTTTTGAGGTGTTGGGTGCTCCTTCTCTACATTTTGGTGAACCTGACATGAACTATTTTGATTTCATCTTTGGTTATCAAAGAACCTTCTCTAGTATTCTAGGCATGTTGTAGATTTATGTGTTGTAGGGTGTATAACCTTGCAACCTGATCTACAACCCCTAACTGCATAGTTATAAGGAACCATAGATATTTGGAAATGGAATTTACATAGGTCACTATTGGATGTCTGAACCTTTGGAGTCTACTGGTTCTATTCCAACTGTGTATGTAAACATGGTCTCATTTACACACATTCCTCCTGCCCATTCTATGAATGGATCACCAGACATAACTTTCACATCGTAGGATATGCCTATGAAAAAAGATCCTTCCCCCTTCTACATTCCCACTCATGTCAATGAAAACATTGTGATTGGTGTCCTTGTAGACTGTGCGAGTTGTGTGAACATCATAATAGAGGAGAATTTTCTTATCAAATTTCTACATAAGGAATAATACAAGCAATCAAAGACCACTATATGCACACATGATGGACTCTTGGTACCTCCTCTTGCTGGTTCTATCACTCTTTTGGTCTTGGTAGGACCCATGGCTATAGAAACTTTTTTTGTTATAATTCTAGAGTTTGATTTATTCAAGGTGAAACTAGGCATTCCATGGCTAGTTTCCATGAATGGGGTCAGTTCGACTATTTATAAATGTCTCAAGTTTTCTCATGAGGGCTTTGTGCACATCACGTATGACACTAGTTACAAACCACTGTTGTCATTGGGGGCTTCTTGTTAGATCACTTTTGGCTCACTCCCATCAATCTACTCCATCTGATGGCATACTTATTGTAACATGCCTATGTCAAATATAAGATTTGGGGCATGACACTGAAAGAGACCTATTCTGCATCACCCTACATTATTTCAGTAAAAGGTTACATTATTATGCAGTAACAAGCTACCTCCTCCACCCACTAAAAGGGTAAGGGGAATATTTCTCACACCAAATAGCCTTCCTCTTCTTTTCCTCTATCCACTTCCACTTCTCTCCCTATTGTGGCCCCTTCATCTCCTACTCCTATTCCTTGTGTTAGCACTCAAAAACGTAGGTTTGAACCACGAAAATTTTCCAAGCTTTCACAACGTTTTAGGGTAACAGAACAAGGTTTCAAAGAATTAAACCTTCTACTCTCCAGGCACTGCTAGACCTAGGTGAGCGTACCTCTAATAAATGAAGTAGACTTGACTATTGATCTTATCTTCATACCATGATTTATCAAAGATGGCAAATTGAAATGGACAAAATAAAACAAAATTGGTATATATTGTATACCAGCATTCAAAACTAAACCCTGATATGCTCAGTTAACAGATGTAAAAGTATGAATAAAACTAAATGATGAAAATAGTGAGACCAATGCCTTATATAATATGTGGAGTCAAATGAAATCATAAATAATTGACTTCTTTCTAGATTCATTCAAATTGTTTGGCATATTTATTTATAACTAGTATAAAAATGCAAGGTTGTGATTATTGAGTTCTTCTTACTGATCTAAATGAAATTCCCTCATAACTATGATTAATCAAAAGGGTTTAATCCTTCCTTCAAAGAACCTATCAACCAATCACATAGATATGGAAAAAACATACTGATAAACCATACATAAGCTTTTTATGATGATTTAAATAACCAAGAAACCTCAATTTTAGAGACAACTCAAATAATTCTTTCAATAGGCATACCACAACAATTCATACCAAAATTTGCTAGCAAATTAGATGATTTTCATTGATATTTCCATGGCTTCAAAACATACAGCATAGTCTCAACCCTGTGAAACATGGTGTTCCACCGTATTCTCTACTCTCTATCCTATTCTATATGTCATATTGTTTTTTAAAATGAATATTTATACATTGAGAATGTGAAAGAACGCATCCTTTTAGAAATAGAAAATACGAATTATAAAACATAAGATAGAGAATGACTAGGCTCTATTTAGCCATAAGTGAGTCTTGTTGAGATGGTCCAAATAATCCTGGTGCTCATACGTGTCCGCATCTCCAATAGCATTCTGGACCGTAACCTCCATTTTGACCATTTCCTCATGTTGCTTACTCACTTATTCCAATGTTGTATCATCCGCAGAAGCTACATTCATGATTTCATTAATCATTGATTCACAATCATTTTTCCACCTAGTGGCATCTTTTAAATCCCCATTATCATTAGAAAATGGAATTACAATTTTCTCAGCAGCTACAATTAATCCCTATTCATCTCCTTGCAATTCATCATAGAAATTTCGATGGCGATTGATTATGTGATTAGCAGCTTCAAGTGCATAACTGCTTGCTTCATCACTTTGAGCCAACTCATGAAATTTCTCCATAACTCATCCATCCATCCTTGAGTGCTCCTTCAATGCAGCAAGAGTATGAGAATATTTTCCCCACAGTTTGTTCAACCAGGATGTCAAATGATCTTGCCTATTCTTGATAATTGCAGCAATAGCATCATGCTTTCCCTGAGAATAGGAACTTGACCCTACCCAATGATCTTTTGCTTGAGAGATCTCTCCTTGAGTGATCATCTTGGTTGTTCCCATTGAAACACCAACCAAGTCTTTGAGTCTATCATTTTATCTCAACAATTTCTCATTATTCGCCTTATACATTTCTCTTTCTTTTATCAATAATTGAATATGTGCTTTATTCAATTTTGCAATGTTTACCCCAATATCAGTAGTAGCAACAGGATCAACTTCTCCAGCCTTTAGAGTCAAGACATGACCAAATGCCTTCTCTGTATCAAGCACCACTGATTTCCTGTGGGGTGGGTACAAAGCCCATATCAACAATGATCCCTCATCAGTATTATACCTAGAGCCTGTATATACTTATGTCACCTTTTCTTTATCAAGCTTATGAGTAGCATTACTACCCTTCAAGAAACTGTCAAAAACCAATGTAGAATTCAAATCTAAACCAGGGAATATCATAACACCAGCATCCTCCAACATTTTTCTCCCCACATCTGGAGTCATATTTTCCATTTCATCATCCACACATCTTCTCAACTGAGCCATCAATTGTTCCTCATTTCCAAAAGTGATATCATCAACATTTTCTCTTATCTCCTTCCCCTTCTGCTTGTACAAGAATTCTTTGAACTTAGGGGAATGTATAAACTCATCATCAGAAACAAGGATCTATATTCCATATGCCTAGCATCAACGTCACCACTTTCAACACTTTGTTCTCTGACTGGGTAGACATATTGTTGAGTCCTCATTCGGGTCACCCTTTCTACTTTACCCTATGGCACATCAACTTTTGGTGCTTCTTCATCTCCAGAAGACAACAACTCAATGTCTTGTAACCCTTGGTTATACCTTTCAACTACCCTTTGTACTTCATCTTCATCCAGATTTCTAATCATATCATTAAAAGGATAGGGTACATGCTGATACCCTCCAAAATTAATCCTCTCTTTGGCTGAATGAATATACCCTTTAGGGTCAAAGTATTTCCTAGTTGGTCCTCTTTTCATGTTATAATGCAACAATCTATCAAGAATTGAATTATATCCTTCTTTAGCTAACACAGTAAAATCACCAAAGCATAAAGTACTAGGCATAAATGCCTGCTTCCCAAAAGAACTGACATGCATCACAGTACTGTAATCCATTTGTCTGACAATTTCCAAGTAAGCAACCCTGTTTGGAACTGTCCTTGGCAGAATGAAAGGAGCATCTTCAAATCCATACACTCTGATTACAGTAGCTCCCTCTAAACAATACCAGTCTCCCCAATTATGGTCAATTGGCCCATTAAAAGCTTTAGGCCGAAGGAATCTTTTGATCTCATCAGTCAATGAATGATTACAAGGATAATGATACAATTTATATAACATTTTTACAAAATACTCCTCAAAATGAATAAAACTAGAGCCAACAAACCTGCTGTCCCAAATGGCAGTCCACAACTGAATAGGTAATGCTTCACCCTCCTTACCAGTCTGAAAAATTCTCATTTTCGGGGGCCACACCCCTAGCTCTTGTCCAAAATATAACACTACATGCATCAACAACGAAAAATTTCTAAGGTGAACAATGGAAGCTCCACCCCTTATAGCCATCAATCCAGAATCAAGCTCCCTAGAAATATATGAAGGATAATCAAATAACCTGGCATTGTGATATTGAATGTTTGTTGTAATGACCATTGGCACCATAGACATAAATTCAGGGGCATCCATCCCCAACACCTGACACATTGAAAAATACGTATATTTCACGTAGGGTTCAAACAAATTTACATGATAGGGAGGCCCCTCACTATCTTCAAGAGATTCAGGCTTGTTACCCTGTTTAACCCTATGAATTGGTAACCTCCAACCCTTGTAACTTGTATCCATTCTAAAAATTTCCTTTTGCAACTCTTCACAATTGATTTCCTCATCACAAAATCATTCCAATTTGAAAACCTCACCAATCCCTTCCTTTGACACATGTATCTGTGGTTTTCCAGAAGGATCACATATTGCTTTATGCTTTGGATCATAATGATCAGCAAGCAATTTTACCAATTCAGCATTAACAAATACAGTAGGGCACACCAATTTCCCTACATTCAACTTCCATGGATTACAAACTGGCTCAAAATGATTCCTCCTATGATAGTGGAAATTGAAAAGCTCGTGCCCTCTTACAGCAGTCCAGACATCACCCATGAACTTGCATTTTTCATCTAACTTGTCAACTTCTTCCCTAAGCTGTGTAGACCTCCTAGCTTTAGGCCCTGAACCAGGTAGTTGATCAATAAGGTCTTGGTTTAGCTTTCTTTCAGTGCCTTCATGCTTTGTATCAGTTTTTTGTTTCTTTCCTTTCGGCTGACTACTCTCACCAAGTTTCCTACCCTTACCCTTTCTAGAACTTGAAGACTCCATTTTTTTAAGCTTATAGGATCAAAATATGAGAAACAGAGAAGCAATTACTTACAGTATTCTACTTGAGCTCCTTAGACTGAAAAATTGTCTTGGTTCTCTTGTTCAACTCGCCAATTCACTAGCAATCAATTCAGAAATGAGGAATTGATTAAAACACTACTATCATTACTATTTCATCCCATAGTGCCATTAATGAAGCATGAATGAAGCCACCTTTAAAACTAGCACTGTCGCATCAAATGTCCTTTCGATGAGAAAAATTCAAATCTGGGGTGAAATCCCTTTTCAACGTTTATTTCATCATTCGCCAAGACAATCTGTAGTCTTTCCAACACCTGGAATCAACCTGACGACAAATGCTTATGATTTTCATGTCGCTGTAACAACTCAAAGTCAGGGAAATGTCCCATAGATATCATGGAACAATACCGATATGTTTTCCTCAAAGCATTTTCCAATCGCTAAGACATTAATGTCATTCACACCGACTGAAATCCTCTACCTTTATGTTCTTCACTATAACCTGCAGATGTCAGGGAAACCTCTCGTGGACTTCATCCTGTTTCACCGAAAGTCTTTATCTACATTGGGTTACCAAGACAAATTTGTATTCTCGCTGATACAATCTTCATTTCACCCACTTTGCTGTGACTTTCAAAGTTGAGAAGATGTTATGCAGATATCTTTGCATCTTACCGATATGTAATTTTCAATGTATTTTCATTCGCTAAGACAAAATCACCCTTTCATAGATGAATTCTCATTTCGGCATGTCCACCAAGTTTTCTCACCGATAGGTTTGAAATACCTTTGCACTTAGTTCGGCCAAACAATGGCCCCTTTGCCTAGACCTTCCTCGATGCACATAAGTCTTACCGAGATTACTGTTTGCAAGTCAATCGGTAAAATAAAATAGTTTCGTTATGAGTTCATACCGATACCAATTAGTCTGGCCGAAACAACCCCTTTATGCATTAGTCGGTATGACATATTGTCTTCACCCTGACATTAGACCGATGCCCCAACATATGCCGATACACTTTTTTCAAGATGCGTGTCAGCAAGAAAAAATTAGTTTGCCAAAACATTTTCCCGAACACCTTTATCTTTGATTGATAAACTTCCACATGCATCAGTCAGCGAAACACACTGTATTCACTGTAACTTTACTCTGAAAATGACTCCCCTTTGCCAAAATGATTCCTTTTGTTTGCCGAAGAAAGCAAATTGTCCTGCCAATAGTCTACAACAAATATATATTAGTGAAAAATTAGGTCAGGGAGACCTTTACAATGTCTTGCTGATTCGGGTCTTTTAATGAAAAATGAAAAACTTGATGGATTCAATGGATTTTATGATAGAAAACAAGCAAGCCAATACAAAGGACTTTGAAGCTTATAATGAGAACTCAATACTGGAATCTTTGGATGCAATAGAATGTAAAAATTTCAAAATTTTACAGTTCTAACAGTGGCTCCACCTGGGGATGAATGATAGTGAGATCATTGCAAGGATTCAGGTTTCTGGGTGAGCAGACCAAACTCAAAGTGATGGAGCATGTGAGCAGAGTGGAAAAAATGGCAACGGCAATGAATGAGACCCTATACTACTGTACATGGAAAATTTTATTTGAAAAGAAGGAAAACCAGGATTGTCCATGTACTTGCAAATCTTGTTCCTTTCATTCCCTAAACTACTGTGCATGGAAAAGAATTTCAAAGAGGACCATCAAGAGTTGTCCATGCACTGGCAACCCTTAATCCTCTGCATTATTTCAAGAGAAATATTGTTTCAGAAATTGCCCATGTACAGGCAATTCCTGATCTTCACCAGCCGTATTCTGCAAATAGTATGAGTCTTCGCCTTTCTTTCCAACCACCACAAAAGGCCCTAGCCACAAGGCTTCAAACTTCCCATGTTTTTCCTTCTCCTGGCACCTTGCATTCCACATCAGTACTGGATCACCTTCTCCAAATTTCCTATCTTTCACCTTTTTTTCAAATAAATATTTCATCTGCTTCTGCAACTTTATATTTTGACTTTGAGCCACTCTCCTCATTTCATCCAATTCAGCTAGTTGCTCCATTCTTTCCTCCATGGGTTCAGGAATATCTAAATCTTCTTGAAGAACAAACCTGTAAACTAGTAACAAGTTTTGCAAGGGCATCCTGGCCTATGTTCCATATACTAATTCAAATGGGGACTTCCCAATTTCCTTCTTCACCGTAATTCTATCAGCACATATAGCCAATCTTAATTTTGAATCCCAAGCCTTCTTATTTTGATCTAACATCCTTCTTATAATCTTCAAAAGAATCATATTACTAGATTCTGCTTGTCCATTAGCCTGTGGGTGATAAGGGGCTGCATAAGAAATGACAATACCATATGTGCTACAAAAGCCTTTGAATTCATCTGATCTAAAACACATCCCGTTATCAGTAATCAACCTCATTAGTGTACCAAATCTAGTAATAATATTATCCATCAAGAACTATGTCACCACCTTACTTGTAGCTTGTTTAGTTGGGATGGCCTCTACCCACTTGGTGAAATAATCAGTGGCCACCAATATCCACCTATGTCCACCACTTGATTTTTCTTGTATCTCTCCAATAAAATCAGTTCCCCATTGATGAAAAGGGGCATCAACCTACAAAGGTTCTAATGGCAAAGCTCCCTGATATTTCAATTTCCTAGAGAACTTTTGACAAGCTTCACATTTTCTCACATATGCAAAAGAGTCATTAAAAATTGTAGGCCAGTAATAGCCTACCTTGAGAATTTTATGTGCTGTAGTTTTTGTTGAGTAATGTCCTCCACATACTCCCCCATGCATTTCACTCAAAACATGTTTAGCTTGAAACTCATCCAAACACAATAATAATACACCATCCCTATTTTTCCAAAATAAATCCCCATCCATAAAAACATATTTTGATGCCTGCAACTTCAGTGTTCTTTTCTGGTTATCATTCAATCCTTCTGGACACTTCATATATTTAAGATAATGCATGATCTTTGCATATCATTGAGTATGCTCAATGCTTGCAATTACATCTTCTCCTTCTACATTACAAATCTTATTTGCTTCAAAATTTTCCTCTGCCATTAGTTTAGCTAAACCTTGACCTCTGACCAGTTTATTAATTTGAATTTCCAAGTCAAATTTCTGAATTCTGTTGATCCATTTGCATCTTTTCCCTATTACTTCAGATTGTGTATGAATATCCTTGACAGTTGAATGAGGAACATAAGCAACTACCTTTGCTCCAACCAGGTATGGCCTAAAAGCTTTTACAGCTTTCACCAACGCAAATTCTTGCTTCTCCATTATATCATACTTTAGTTCAGAACCCTGTAATGACTTACTGAAAAAAGATATAGGCTGCTCATAGCCGTCTTCATTCTTCTGTAGCATGATAGCTGCAACAGTATGCATTGATGCAAATGAAAAAATCTAGAAAGGTTTTGAGAAGTCAAGCGACTTAAGAATAGGAGCCTCCTTGATAGCTCGTTTTATAGACACAAAAGCTTCCAAAGCTTCTGCAGTCCATTCTATCTTTTGTCCTTTCTTTAACATTTTTGATATTGGTTTGACAATCTCAGCAAAGTTAGAAACAAACCTTCTAAAAAAATTTATCTGTCCAAAGAATGATTGTATTGCCTTAACAGTCTTGGGAATAGGGATCTTATCAATAGCCTCCACCCTTTTAGGGTCTATCCTAATCCCTTCCTTTGAAATAATGTGCCCCAAAAGCTTACCCTCTGTGATAGAAAAATTACATTTCTTGGGGTTTAAGCTAATACCATATTCAAGGGTTTGAAATATAGAGAGGATCTATTTCAGCTTTTGCTGAATGGTTTGCATTTCGGTATTTCATGCTGAAATAGATCCTCTCTATATGCTTTCAAATCTTCATAAGACCAAGAAAATACATGTTTATACTTTCTCAACAATTCAATCAGCAATTTTCTAATTGTAGGACTGATCCTTTTACCTATGTACACCTTTTTTGGTGCCATCTCATTTCCCAAATTAATTTCTTCAATTTCATCCCTTCCAGCTGGTGTTTGCTTTATTAAGGACCGATCACTTCCATCATATACCCTCTCCAATGCCACCAAGCCTTTAGGAATATTATTTGTTTTAAGCTGCAAGATCTCTTTTCCAAAGACTATCTCTTTTCCATCAAATTCTTCAACAAAGGCATTGAAGTCAATCTATTGAGCTTCATACTGGTCTATGCAGTGAAGGAACTTTAAAAGATCAGTGTCATCATTAAAAACTTTCCAGCTATATACATTATCAATCACAACAAGCCTTATTTTGAATTCGATTTGTGACACTCCTGCCAGCGTAATATCATCTCTTTTCAATGCTACATTAGCTAGAAAATCTACCATTATATTCTTCGATCTATCCACCCACTCAATCGAGAAAGCATCAAGCAATTCTATTGTATCCCATACAACATTTCTGTATTGCTTTAATCTTTTATTTTTTGTTGTATACTTCGCCTTAAGTTGCGAGATAACTAACTCAGAATCTCCTAAAACAGACATCAACTTTATTTTATGCTTCATCGCTATATTCAATCCATGTTAACAGAGCTTCATACTCTACCACATTATTCGTGCATTCAAAAGTTAACAAGAATGAATACTTAAATGTATTACCTTCAGGCGAAACAAATACTATCCCAGATCCATTGCCTTCTTGGTTGTAGGCTCCATCAAAATACATCTTCCACACACGATTATGGTTCCTTGCAACATGCTTCTCAATAGGATCACTATTAACCAGTTCTGGCTATGCTAGTTCTATTTTGAAACTCCCAAAATCAACATCACAAAAGCAATTGATTTGGTCTTGTGGCATAGAATCAATGAGTTGATTCATCCTCGGCTCCCTGTATAATTTCACTTCTTGGCCATTTACAGGAATGGTTGCATAAGACAGATCAAACTGGACATTTCCACCAATAGCCACTGTCCATTGCCTTGATAAAAGCATACCGAATTGAGGAGGGGTGTCTATAACTATTATATCGATATTGTAAGCTACTTGAGGTTAGGCAGCTAACTTGACTTCTACAACTTTCATTATACCAACCATAGGAACAGGTTGGTTATCCATTGCGTAAAACTTTCCTTCATGTGTATCCACCCACATACCTAGTTGTTTCATCACTCCTACTGGCATAATATTCATGGCGGCACCAGAATCTATCATACAATTCCTCAATAATTCATTATTTATGAGTAATGTGATAAAGAAAGGATCAACTTGCGGTGGACTCGTCAATACATTACTCAAGCAGATTTTTGGGACATTTACTTTGTCTTGCTTATTTTTTGTAACCATTTTATTTTCAGTAATTACATGTTTTTCACTCTCATTTGTTATCAATTGCATTGCGTTGTCCCTGTACTCCTTAATTTTCATCATTTCTAAAAGTGGGACAGACATCTTTACCTGAGACAAGGCTTGAGTAAAATCAAAAGAAGAACCTTCTGCCTTAATTACTTTCTTCTGTTTACTTCCTTTTCTCCTCTGTTTACTTCCTTTTCTCCTCTACTTGACAGATCATTTTTTTGAATTTCTTTATGTAGCTCTTTTACTACATCCTTTTGGACAGGATTCTGTTTACTTTCTTCATGTTGCTTGTTTTCATTTTTCTTTGAAACTCCTTGCACAACTTTCTGATCTTTCATAAAGATGCCCCTAGGGACACCTTCCTTCTCATTTACTATCCTGTTCCTCAACCAATATTTATTCTTGGCTTCTTCTACTGCAGCAATAGTCAATTTTTCTATCTCTTCCTTAGTAAGTCTCCTCACATTATTGTGAGCAGGCACCTCTACAGATTGTGGTTCTACATAATCATCCTCAAAGTTAGAAAAAACATGCTGCTCAGCCATATGTACATTATACCTTCATTCTGCAACATCATACTCATAACCTCCCTCATCCAAAGATGAGTACCTCTCCTCAACATGATGAGAAGCATTTGAAGTCAAGTAGATCATATGATCTTCCAAATCATCTCCAATTAGCAATCCTTCTTCTTGCATTTTCTGGGCTACAACACAATATTAAGGGGAATGTGGCTTATTACAAGCCTCACAAAAATAGTTGCTATTCACCACATATGTTCCCTTCTTCTTCAATGGATCAGGAGTTTCTTTGCTTCCAGGCCTATCTATTATGGGTTTCCCATCCTTCTAGTTTATGTTATAGGGCATGTCATGTAACCTCAGCCTTGGTCTTTCATTTCTATATGTATTCTCCTGCTTATATTGATAATTATTATTTTGTTGAGGAACTCGAGGGTTGTCTCTCTTATTCATTATCCTAGTAGCTTTTTTGTTATTCTATATTGTTAATGCTATCTTTTGTGCTTCAATTAAGTCCCTTGGGAACCTGTTTCTCAGCTCATACCCTATTTTAGGGTCAAATGCATTCAA
Organism: Sequoia sempervirens; assembly: GCA_007258455.2. Taxonomy (NCBI): domain Eukaryota; kingdom Viridiplantae; phylum Streptophyta; class Pinopsida; order Cupressales; family Cupressaceae; genus Sequoia; species Sequoia sempervirens. The sequence goes on along the minus strand of VDFB02193867.1, from coordinate 731,423,735 downwards.
GTAAACACTTAATGCTATAGAGTCAGGTAACTTTGATAAAATCAAAGATTGAAAAATTCTGACCTTTGATCCTAGAGGTATTCTATTCTACAGTTTATTGAATCTTTTGTTAAAATCAAAGATTGAATCATTCTGACCTTTCTGAATTCACATTAGTTCATGGAGAGTAGCGTTTGGTGCACTCAAATTAACAAATTGTTCAAGGAATTGGTCTTGGAATATCTGGAGAGAATAAATAGAAGCTGTTGGTAGGCTATTGAACCAGTCCCTAGCTTCTTCAAAAAGAGACATCATGAATAATCTCATATGAAAATCTTCATAAGGTACATCCAAATCCTGAATAAAAGCATTGAAACTTCTTAAATGATCTTCAGCAGTGATTGCATTACTCCCTGTAAACTTGGATACTAAACCTCTCCAACTGTTGTCCATAGGATATGGGTATAATTGAAACCCTGCTAGATCAAATTGTCTGATCATGGTTGTATATTGATAAGGAGGAGGATTAGGTGGGTGCTGATATTGGTACATAGGATTATTGTACTACATATTTTGTTGTGGCACATGACACTGACCAGGAGGTGGATAATTATTTGGATGTTGTGTGGGAACATAAGGTGGACGATTTCGCTGTCTATATTGATTCCCAATTTGATGGTGAGGAATCCTTGGTGATTCAGAATTCCCAGCACCATGATTACCCTGTTTATGGGGTGGTACATATTTTGGGGGAAAATTAGATGTGTGATGAATATTTTGAGCCTTCTGTAGTTTGAATTCTCTCATTGCTTGAATCATTTGGGCCTTTTCTTTCTCTTCCCTTTCCTTTTCTGAGATTCATATCATGCCCTAATTTCCTCATAACTCAAAGATTCATAATCTTCTTGTTGAATTTTTTGATTAGCAGGTCCACTCTGATTTCCTTCCATTTTTTGGTCATATTCATATTGAACTTTGAGTCGTTCGGCTTCAAATCTAGCTTCAAATTCAGCTTGTTTCCTAGCTTCAAATTCAACCTATTTCTGAGGATTGTAAAAAGGATTTCTCTGATCTTCTAGAGTACAGGGTTCTTCAGATGAATTATCTTTCCATGTGTCAAAGAAATTCTCACCAAAAGGTATTGATGATTTATCTTTGTTTGTCAAGCACATGTCCTCACTTTTCCCTTTACCCTTATCAGCCCTATCATTTTTATGTGCCACTTACTATTACTAGGAGGAGCTCTAGAATGACCTCCCCTAAATTGAGATCTTCTTCCATTCATATTGCAATACTTAATCAGAGTCACCACTCACTTTCTTGAAAGTAAGAAAAAGATTATTACATGGTATTCCCAGTGGAGTCTGTATATAGGACTTCTGACTCTATAATTAAGGCACAGATTCTTTGCTATCCCTAGTAGAGTCACCCATTTGTTAGCTCTCAAAAACATAGGTTTGAACCATGAAAGGTTCCAAGCTTCCACAATGTTTTAGGGTAACAAAACAAGGTTTGAAAGAATTAAACCTTCTACTCTCCAGGCATTGCTAGACCGAGGCAGGTGTACCTATAATAAATGAAGCAGACTTGACTATTGATCTTATCTTCATACCATGATTTGTCTAAGATGGAAAATTGAAATGGACAAAATAAAATAGAATTGGTATATATTGTATACCAACATTCAAAACTAAACCCTAATATGCTCAGTTAACAGATGTAAAAGTATGAATAAAACTAAATGATGGAAATAGTGAGACCAGTGCCTTATATAATATGCGGAGTCAAATGAAATCATAAACAACTGACTTCTTTCTGGATTCATTCAAATTGTTTGGAATATTTATTTATAACTAGTATAAAAATGCAAGGTTGTGATTATTGAGTTCTTACTGATCTAAATGAAATTCCCTGATTACTGTGATTAATCAAAAGGGTTTAATCCTTCCTTGAAAGAACCTATCAACCAATCACACAGATACGGTAAAAACATACAGATAAACCAGACATAAACTTGTTATGATGATTTAAATAACCAAGAAACCTCAATTTTAGAGACAACTCAAATAATTCTTTCAATAGGCATAACACAACAATTGACACCAAAATTTGCCAGCAAATCAGATGATTTTCATTGATGTTTCCATGGCTTCAAAACATACAGCATAGTCTCAACCCTGTGAAACATGGTGCTCCACCGTATTCTCTACTCTCTATCCTATTCTATCTATCTCATATTATTTTTCAAAATGAATATTTATACATTGAGAATGTGAAAGGATGCATCCTTTCAGAAATAGAAAATACAAATTATAAAACCTAAGATAGAGAATGACTAGGCTCTATTTAGCCATAAGTGAGTCTTGTTGAGATGGTCCAAATAATCCTGGCGCTCATACATGTCCACATCTCCAACAACATTCTAGACTGTAACCTCCATTTTGACCATTTCCTCATTTTGCTTACTCACTTCTTCCAATGCTATATTATCCGCAAAAGATACATTAATGATTTCATTCATCATTGATTCACAATCATTTTTCCACCTAGTGGCATCTTTTAAATCCCCATTATCATCAGAAAATGGAATTATAATTTTCTTAGTAGCTGCAATTAATCCCTGTTCATCTCCTTGCAATTCATCATAGAAATTTCGATGGTGATTGATTATGTGATTAGCAGCTTCAAGTGGAGAACTACTAGCTTCATCACTTTGAGCCAACTCATGAAATTTCTCCATGATTCGTCCATCCATCCTTGAGTGCTCCTTCAATGCAGCAAGAGTATGAGAATATTTTCCCCATAGTTTGTTCAACCAGGATGTCAAATGATCCTGCCTCTTCTTGATAATTGCAGCAATAGCACCATGCTTTCCTGAGAATAGGCACTTGACCCTACCCAATGATCTTTTGCTTGAGAGCTCTCTCCTTGAGTGATCATCTTGGTTGTTCCCATTGAAACACCAACCAAGTCTTTGAGTCTATCATTTTCTCTCAACAATTTCTCATTATTTGCCTTATACATTTCTCTTTCTTTTATCAATAATTGAATATGCTTTATTTAATTTTGCAATGTTTACCCCAATATCAGTAGTAGCAATAGGATCAGCTTCTCCAGCCTTTAGAGTCAAGACATGACCAAATGCCTTCTCTGTATCAAGCACCACTGATTTCCTGTGGGGTGGGTACAAAGCCCATATCAACATTGATCCCTCATCCAGTATTATACCTAGAGCCTGTATATACTTCTGTCACCTTTTCTTTATCAAGCTTATGAGTAGCATTACTACCCTTCAAGAAACTATCAAAAACCAATGCAGAATTCAAATCTAAACCAGGAAATATCATAACACCAGCATCCTCCAACATTTTCCTCCCCACATTTGGAGTCATATTTGCCATTTCATCATCCACACATCTTCTCAATTGAGCCAACAATTGTTCCTCATTTCTAGAAGTGATATCATCAACATTTCTCTTATCTCCTTCCCCTTCGCTTGTACAAGAATGCTTTGAACTCGGGGAATGTATAAACTCATCATCAGAAACAAAGGATCTATACTCCATATGCCTAGCATCAACATCACCACTTTCAACACTTTGTTCTTTGATTGGGCAAACATATTGCTGAGTCCTCATTTGGGACACCCTTTCGCTTTACGTGGCACATCAACTTTTGGTGCTTCTTCATCTCCCATAAAGACAACAACTCTCAATATCTTGTAACCCTTGGTTATACCTTTCAACTACCCTTTTGCTTCATCTTCATCTAGATTTCTAATCATATCATCAAAAGGATAGGGTACATGTTGATACCCTCCAAAATTAATCCTCTCTTTGGCTGAATGAATATACCCTTCAGGGTCAAAGTATTTCCTAGTTGGTCCTCTTTTCATGTTATAATGCAACAATCTGTCAAGAATTGAATTATATCCTTCTTTAGCTAACACAGTAAAATCACCAAAGCACAAAGTACTAGGCATAAATGCCTGCTTCCCAAAAGAACTAAAATGCATCACAGTACTGTAATCCATTTGTCTGACAATTTCCAAGTAAGCAACCCTGTTTGGAACTATCCTTGGCAGAATGAAAGGAGCATCTTCAAATCCATACACTTTGATTATAGTAGCTCCCTCTAAAGAATACCAGTCTCCCCAATTATGGTCAATTGGCCCATTAAAAGCTTTAGGCCGAAGAAATCTTTTGATCTCATCAGTCAATGAATGATTACAAGGATAATGAAATAATTTATATAACATTTTTACAAAATACTCCTCAAAATGAATAAAACTAGAGCCAGTAAACCCGCTGTCCCAAATGGCAGTCCACAACTGAATAGGTAATGCTTCACCCTCCTTACTAGTCTGAGAAATTCTCATTTCTGGGGGCCACACCCCTAGCTCTTGTCCAAAATATAACACTACATGCATCAACAATAAATAATTTCTGAGGTGAACAATGGAAGCTTCACCCTTTATAGCCATCAATCCAGAATCAAGCTCCCTAGAAATATATGAAGCATAATCAAATAACCTGACATTGTGATATTGAATGTCTGCTGTAATGACCATTGGCACCATAGACATAAATTCAGGGGCATCCATCCCCAACACCTGACACACTAAAAATACGTATATTTCATGTAGGGTTCAAACAAATTTACATGATAGGGAGGCCCCTCACTATCTTCCAGAGATTCGGGCTTGTTACCCTGTTTAACCCTATGAATTGGTAACCTCCAACCCTTGTAACTTGTATCCATTCTAAAAAATTCCTTTTGAAACTCTTCACAATTGATTTCCTCATCACAAAATCCTTCCAATTTGAAAACCTCACCAATCCCTTCCTTTGACACATGTATCTGTGGTTTTCTAGAAGGATCACATATTGCTTTATGCTTTGGATCATAATGATCAGCAAGCAATTTTACCAATTCAGCACTAACAAATACACTAGGGCACACCAATTTCCCTACATTCAACTTCCATGGATTATAGACTGGCTCAAAATGATTCCTCCTATGATAGTGGAAATTGAAAAGCTCGTACCCTCTTATAGCAATCCAAACATCACCTATGAACTTGCATTTGTCATCTAACTTGTCAACTTCTACCCTAAGCTGTGCGGACCTCCTTGCTTTAGGCCCCGAACCAGGTAGTTGATCAATAAGGTCTTGGTTTAGCTTCCTTTCAGTGCGTTCATGCTCTATATCAGTTTTTTGTTTCTTTCCTTTCGGCTGACTACTCTCACCAAGTTTCCTACCCTTACCCTTTCCAGAACCAGAAGACTTCATTTTTTTAAGCTTACAGAATCAAAATATGAGAAATAGAGAAGCAATTACTTATAGTATTCTACTTGAGCTCCTTAGACTGAAAATTTGTCTTGGTTCTCTTGTCCAACTCGCCAATTCACCAGCAATCAATTTAGAAACAAGGAATTGATTAAAACACTACTATCATTACTGTTTTATCCCATCGTGCCATTAATGAAGCACAAATGAAGCCACCTTTGAAACTAGCACTGTCACATCAAATTTCCTTTCGAGGAGAAAAATTCAAATATGGGGCGAAATCCCTTTTCAACGTTTATTTCATCATTCGCCAAGACACTCTGCAGTCTTTCTGACACCTGGAATCAACCTGACGACAAATGCTTCTGCTTTTCATGTCGCTGTAACAACTCAAAGTCAGGGAAATGTCCCATAGATATCATGGAACAATACCGATATGTTTTCCTCAAAGCATTTTCCAATCGCTGAGACATTAATGTCATTCACACTGACTGAAATCCTCTACCTTTATGTTCTTTGCTATAACCTGCAGATGTCGGGGAAACCTCTTGCAGACTTCATCCTGTTTCACCGAAAGTCTTTATCTACATTGGGTCACCAAGACAAATTTGTATTCTCGCCGATACCTTCTTCGTTTCACCCACTTCGCTGTGACTTTCAAAGTCGGGAAGATGTTATACAGATATATTTGCATCTTACCGATATGTAATTTTCAATGTATTTTCATTCACTAAGACAAAATCACCCTTTCACAGATGAATTCTCATTTCGGCATGTCCACCAAGTTTTCTCACTGATAGGTTTGAAATACCTTTGCATTTAGTTTGGCCAAACAATGGCCCCTTCGCCTAGACCTTCCCTGATGCACATAAGTCTTACCGAGATTATTGTTTGCAAGTCAATCGGTAAAACAAAATAGTTTCGTTATGAGTTCATACTGATACCAATTAGTCTGGCTGAAACAACCCCTTTATGCATTAGTCGGTATGACATATTGTCTTCGCCCTGACATTAGACCGATGCCCCAACATATGCCGATACACTTTTTTCAAGATGCCTATCAGCAAGAAAAAATTAGTTCGCCGAAACATTTTCCCAAACACCTTTATCTTTGAGCGATAAACTTCCACATGCACGGGTTGGTGAAACACACTATATTCACTATAACTTTCCTCTGAAAATGACTCCCCTTTGCCGAAATGATTCCTTTTGTTCGTCGAAGCAAGCAAATTGTCCTGCCAATAGTCTACAACAAATATATATTAGTGAAAAATCAAGTCGGGGAGACCTTTACAATGTCTTGCTGATTCGGGTCTTTTAATGAAAAATGAAAAACTTGATGGATTCAATGGATTTGATGACAGAAAACAAGCAAGCAAATACAAAGGACTTTGAAGCTTATAATGAGAACTCAATACTAGAATCTTTGGATGCAATAGAATGTAAAAATTTCAAAATTTTATAGTTCTAACACCTTGTATGGGAGTTTGATGGTGCCTACTTGGTGAAAAACCAAGCATCAAGTGTTTGAACTTCTCATCGTTCCCATGATTTATAGGCACATTGTTTATGGCAAGGGGAAGGGATCTTGTGGAGTTTCCCTTACATCTTGGACTTCATGGCCTCTTACCACTCCAACCCATCAAGTAGTGAATTTGAAGAGGCCCACTGCTAAGGTACTTTTGTCTACTTCTCCACCTACTGCTATTCTTGTTCATGTTCTCCCTCCTCCTGTCTTTATCCAGGAGATAATCCTTGCATTGGCCATGGTTGTGGAGGACACTCCCATGAAAAAATAGGAGCCTACTATCCCTTCTTAGGCTATGAATTCTAGCTCCCAGAGTTGACGAAATCGGCTTGCATGTGAGTGTAAGTTCTAGAGAAAGGATCTGGCTACTGAATAGGTTATCTTATAGAAGGAAAAAGTGGAGCAATTTCCTCCTATTTTGGCACCTCTTGTTGTTCCTCCCTCTTCTCCTTTTTCTTCTGGCTCCCCCAACGAATGTCGATGATCCTCACCCCAAAAGGGTGTAGGTGATCATCACTCCTTCCATGGAACCTTTAACTTTGATGTCCCTTCTAGGCATCCCTTTGTTTGCCCAGTCCATAGACATGTCAAACATGTCAGTGGTGTCTATTGCAGCTTTTTCTTCTCCCTCCTTTGTATTCACTTCTTTTGTGGTCACCCAAAATCCTTCACTAAAGTGTAAGTGAGAGGATGACCTCAATTCAAGTGGTTGTTGGAAGAAGGGCTCATCTTCTTTAGGAGTTAGTTCTACTTTGGATTTCATCATCCTTTTGACGAAGGCAACATCAACATCCCTAGATTTTGTCACTACCTCCTTTGATGAGATCGATAGTAGATCTAGGGTGCATCCTTCCTCTCCCACCTGGTTAACACATGACACTTCAATTAAGTGCATTTTTAACTTGGTGGATGGTGTCCTGGCTCTGACAACAATATTTATGAGATCGATGACCTTTACCTCACAAGAGTTGAGTGAAGGAGGCCTTGAAGGGCATTCTTTCTTGGCCCTTGTTGTAGGATATTTGGCGAGTGCTCCCATCACTATCCCATCTTTGCAAGCTCATCCTACCTCCCCATATAATGATCTACATTGAGAGGAAAATGACATCCTGGATAATGAGGACTATATTGGTGTGAATAAATGTCTTGTACCTAGTTAATTCACTCAATAGGTAATTAGGGGATAAATTCACATATTGAGTTTACTTAGGATATAAGATTCTTCTAGAAGGATGAGTTTTCTTTTCTATAACTTATCTTATCCTAGGTTGTTAGGACTTATTTGTCTCATGTGATAGGATTAAGACACTTGTCATGATTTTGTATAATCCTATTCACCACCTTGCCTATACAAGCAAGGCATCATATGTACTTTTCCATATTAATTTTGGAATTCTTGCATCTTTAATGATATGATGATATTTCTACCATTTCTCTCTTGTGGAACTTATTTTGTCTTGCAAGTGATTCTGGGGTGTTTGAGGAGTTCAACATAATCTCCTACATGGTATCAAAGTTTTAATGTTGTAGACTTCTTCCCAGATTTGAGGGACCAATCTTGGTGTAAAAGCTTTATTGGGTGTGAGTTGGGGTCTTGAGAGCCTCACCATTGAATCCAAGGCATCTAAGAAAGTCAGAATTGACTTTCGTTTCATCAAAATCTGCAAGGAATTGAAGAAAACCATTTTTCATTGGAGTCATTTAATTTTTGCTTCATAATTCCAACTTCCACTCATTTGTAAGAAAAATGATTTCTGGGTTTTGTAGCCAAGGTCAAATTATCATCTAGGTATTATTTATATTTTACATACATTGGGAAAAACTTGTAGAAACAACTATCAAATCACCCAACATAGTTATTTTTCCTATAGGTGAAGTTTATTTTTTTACCAAATCACATGTTCTGGTTTTTGGATTCAAAAGCATTTTCTGTGCTTTGTTAGTAGCATCAAAATATTATCTATGTATCCATTATTTTTTTCATACATCCAACAATTTTTTTAGAAATAAAATCAAAAGGGTCATGTCTACATCGTCAGCTAACACAATTTATCCCTTTTTTTCAGAAATTCATAATGAGCATACAATGTCCATTTTTTGAAAAATTTATATCATCGAAAATATGATTTTGTCATTTACACATATCTAAGGTCATTTTTATTCATGGAGGTAGATGTGAACATTCATTAGTGCATGCACTATTTCCATTTTGTGTGCATTAGGTTTGCATTTTCTCTACACTACATTTTAGGTCCAAATCATCTTTCAATCAACTGTTGCTTCATAGATTCTAGATTTGTGCCAGTTTGTGAGTTTTCGAGTGTTCCTTGGCATTGAGTTTGTTGTTTCTTATCATGATTCTGACCTAAGTCCTTGCGTGACTCTAATATGGTTTCTAGCAAACATAAGTATCTTTCCTTGCTTGCTAGATTGAGGATTCTAGTGTTACTCCACAAGTGTGCTTCCAATGCTTCTTTACAATAGGTTATATCATTATGGGTGGTTGAATGGTCTCTCTTATCATCCTTTGTTTCAATGGAGATTGATTGGAATTGTGATGTATATCATTATTGTATTTATTTGTCTTTTGGGGAGGATTTTTTTCCCACTATATTTTCTCTTTTTGTTTGTTTGTGAGAGATTTATTTTGCATTTGTACATGGTTACCTAACATGGCCTAGTAGGTTGGACCCATACTTGCATCTTTGCATCATTTTCATAATAATCTTCTCTCCTAAGTTTCACTTAAGGGGGGTGTTGGTGTGAATAAATATCTCATACCTAGTTAATTCACTCACTAAGTAATTAGGGGACACATTCACATGTTAATTTTACTTAGGATATAAGATTATTCTAGAAGGATGAGTTTTCTTTTCTAGAACTTATCTTATCCTAGGTTGTTAGGACTTAGTTGTCTCATGTGATAGGATTAAGAAACTTGTCATGATCTTGTATAATCCTATTAACCACCTTACCTATATAAGCAAGACATCATATGTACTTTTCCATATCAGTTTGGAATTCTTGCATCTTTAATGATAACATGATATTTTTTCCATTTCTCTCTTGTGAAAGTTATTTTATCTTGTAGGTTATTTTGGGATGCTTGAGGAGTTCACCATAAACTCCTAGAGGGGGTACCTCTTCTTTATATGTAGATTATATTTTTGTGTGTGTTGTGTTCCCCTCGTGCTTGTCTTTATGTATTCTTAGAGGACCCTTGCTACCCTTATAGGTGCTTGGATATAGGATTGAAATTCTTTCATAAAATTCCTCTATATGTTTCATCTTTCTTCTATATGTTGTGACTTTTATTTTCAACAATTAGGGACAATTAAAAGTGTTGGGGGCATTTAGGCCTTACATGTTGACCCAATTTTTATTTTTATGTGCTCTTCTTCATGATTTGGGAACTTTGATATTTCATTCAATACATCATGGGTTACCTACAAGAATTAATTTGACCTCTAACTCCTAGATTCCCTTGGATTTTGAATTTTTCATCTCTACTTGTCTCTTGTTTTCCTTTTCTTTTCTTTCTCTTACTACTTGCTTTGTGATGTTGTGGTGCATATCTATTGTCCCTCACATGCATGGAAACATTTACATGTTTACATCTCACCATGTCTCATGGACCACAACACCACTTCCTTTTCTTTCTTTCCTTAGGATGTCATGTGCTCCTTTTATTCACACACACCATCCTAAGGGGGGGCTAGCAGTTCTCTGGTTTTTAATAAGGTGAATTTAGTGGCCAATGAATCCCTTACTGAAAATTTTTCATTTTTCAAAAATGTGTTCTTCAACAAGGCCCCCTTTGTGAAATTTCTCTTTAGAAATCAAATTCATAGAAAAAATAATTTGAAACATTTCCTTCAAAAAAGGAATACTTTTTCTGATGAAGAAGTCTAAAAATTTCCTTTTGAGAAGGAGCATTCTTCTTATTAAATTCCTTGACAAAAGAGATCTTTTAAAAGGATTCCTTGATGATAGGATCATTTGTGAAAAAATGTTACACTTTTCAAAATAGAGTGTCCATCTATGTGGGCCCCTTGCTATCTTGAAGGTTTCCCAAGGGACCCCTTTGAAAACTTCTCCTTCAATTTCTTACTCTATCATATGTCTTTCTTCTTTGAGTTTTTCTACCTAACTTGTTTTGTCTTCAACTTAACATGTTGCTTTGCAGGACTGAACACTTGTAAAGTTTCTTTACTATCAAGCTTGCAAGACCAAGCACCTTGTCAAGCTTGTTTTACAAGGCCAAGAACCTATAAGGGAATTTCACATCAAAATCTTTAGGACTGAGCACCTATAGAGTCCTTTCATGTCAAGCCCCACAGGACCAAGAACCTATGGTGCTCCCTTTATAGGACTAAGAACCTATGAAGCTCCTTATTTTTGTGGGATTGATAACCTGTAGAACCTATAGAGATTTTGTTCAAATTCCATAGGATTGAGAACCTATGGATACTTTTTTCAATTTTTATGGGAGCAAGAACCCATAGAGCCATTTTCGTAGGATGAAGTACCTGTGGAGCCATCTCTCTCTCTCTCTCTCTTTCACATAAAGTTTTCCCTACGAGATCGAGAACCTGTAGAGCCACCTTTTGCATGTCTAGGTGTGCTATATTATATATTTTCTTCCTCAATGGTTAAGGTATATTCTCTTCAATCTCTTTCTACTTTACCTCACATTCGCACTAACATGTATGCTTGCTAAAGTAGGGGAAAAATGTAAAGGAGTAATTTTTTACCCCTAGGAGAATTCCCCATTTAATCATCCCTACCTTAGAAAATGTAAATTTGATGATGCAATTTCACTTCATTAATCTCACTTCATCCACCTAGCCACATCTTTTCACATTAGTGGAGGAATCTTTATTGGGGATGTGCACACAACACACAGACATTCGCATGTTGTGCTACTATCTTAATAGGATTCACACCTCTGGTATATATAGAGGCATTAAATTTTTCCATTAGTGGTGAAGTGTAATGTCTCCTTCCTCCTTGACTAAAAAAAATGGGTCTTTTTCCTCCCCTTTTCTATTCAAATACTCTAAATTCTCATTCATTCCTTCTTCTAGAACACTCTTTAACTCTTGAAGACTCTTCTCCAATCTCACTCTCTACACACTCTTAGCTCCATTATTTCACATTCAAGCTTTGATCTTCTTGGTTGCAAGTTATTGTTCTTGGCTTCTACAACACGTTTTTTCTGACAATTTTGCTATTGGAGGATTCAAAAGCTTTCTCCTTCCATTACTCTCCTTGAGTGCTCATAGTTTTGGAGGTGATTTTTGGCAATTAGGATTGTACCCTGAGCCAAGTTAGACTCCCCTATCCTGTTGCAACATGGAAACACTCTCATATTTGTGGGTAAATTTGTAGGTGAGAGAAAATCTCTAGAGAGGGTTGGTTCCCCTAGTAAACCACCTAATCTAGCAAACCTTTAGAGAAAAGGGGTAAAAGGAAAAAAACTAAAAATAAAGATCCTAAACCTAAGGTGATTCTCCAGAAATATGAAGATTTTGACAACTTTCCACTTGCAACAATATCTCTAAAACTTTGATTCTCACAATCCCACCCTAGAAACACATAACCCAATAGTGATTTGCATAGAGGTTAATCAAACATAACATAGAATGCAACTTGAATCACATGAAACCCTTGTAAACAAACTTACAATGACAATGCATAAAGAGGATTCTACATTTGAATCATAGTTAACATAAAATTGTGACTATAAATTTGAGATAAGAAGATGAGAAAATAAATCCTATTTTTTTATTGAAATGAAGGAGCAACAATTTCAAAATATGAGTACAAGAACAAGTTTACAAGACTCTCTAAGTGAATAGGAGAGCAAGAAATTATCAATCTAAATTGAGAAAAATCAAAATTTTCTCCAACTTATAGCCTCCAAGTGTCATAATAGTGAAAAATAGCAAAAATAAATTTCACTGCATCTCCAAAATAGCAACTCTAGTTCATTTTTGAGCTCCTCAGAAAAGCCTAAAAAATAGTGTCATAAACAGCTCCAAACAACATAAAAAAGATAGAAACTTCTCATCTCTGAAGGATTGATCCAAAAAATCCACAAAATCAGGTACATACCTCAAAACTAAAAATAGAAAGTTTATTTTTCCTCCTCTTTTCCAAATTCTCCCAAGTGAACTCAACTCAAGATGGAAAGTTTCAGTGAGGAATCAAGTTCATCAACTACATTTGAAAATTAACACGCATTAAGGTAATTTATAGAAACATTACCTTAATGCTATTTTACAACACTTGCAGTTTTAGAAATTCAATATGGAAACCTTTCTATTACATTTTTATTTTTTGTAATATTGTGAAAAAAACAAAATTTATTATAATAAGGCTCTTATGATGTTTGATTTTTCTATAAAAAATAATTTGAGGCATATACTATGTTTTCTCCAAAGTCAAAAAGGGAAACCTAAGGTACTCAAAACTTGGGAAAATGTATGAGTCCTAAGGTCATTGATTTAATTTTTATGCAAGGCATGAAATATTTCCCAAGGTATAAGAAAGGCTCACCTAAAAATGAAAAGGCCAAATCTCATATGATTTTCTTTGAAAATCAAAGAAAAATACAAGGCATGAACTCTTCCTAGGTATAAACCACTCACAAGGCAAGGCATTTTGACTTAGGGCATTTGATTTTTGATTAAATGTGACAAAAATCCCAAAGTCAAATTAGGGCACAATGCAAACCCTAGCAACAAAACGAAATTGAATCCCTAATTCTTCGCATCATTTTCACTTGGCTGACTTTGGAGAAAGAAGGCTTTGCACTTGGCCGCCATGAGGAACTAGGGTTTGGAGGTTGGAATTTTCCATTTCAAACTACTTTCCTTGCCATTTTGTCGAATCTTCTTTTGGAATTTGATGGTAAGATATTTTTCACCATTTTGAGGTATTTTAATTCCATTTTGAAAAAGAATTGGGCCTCTAGGCCGCAACCATGACTGGTTTTCTGATGCATTTTGCTTTCTTTTGTTTTCTCTATTGATGCCTTGCTTACATTAGCCACCATGAGAGATTGGTTATGGTATTTGGGGTGCATCTGTGTGCATCTTTGAGAGTATCTCTCCATGTAAAAAATAGGATAAGCTTCATTTCCCTTCCACATTATGCATTTCCATCTTAAATAGGATCAATTTGAGCTCATTTCACAAAAAAAAAGTGAAGAATTTGTAGGTTGTGTGGGAGAAATGAGTGAATATATGAGTTTAGCCTTGCATAGGCTGCAACCTGACTTGTGCATTTCCTTATTTCTACAAAAAATAATTGACTTTGGGCTCGACCCATGATGTAAAAAGTGATGAAACTCTTAGAGGAAAATACTCTTCATTTTGTTTCAATATTTTCTGGGTTTTTAGCTCTTCAAATGGCCATGACCATTCACCAAATTGTTTTAATTTTTTGAAATCCCTTATTCTTGCTTGGGCTCAAACCCTCTTAATATATTCTATATTTAAGATTTTGTGATAAAATACCAATTGGGTTTGTGCTTTGTGAAGATAAATCCTTCTCTTAGGTCGTGGCCATGAGAGCACCAATTGGGTTTCTTTGCATTACAAATTCCTTTTTTGTAGAAAGAAACATTACTCTTCTATTTTTTCCTAAATGAGAACCAAAATGTAAGCCATTCCAAGCAAGGCCGAAGCTTGGAACTCTTCTAGGTTTTTATGAGAAATTCACCATTGTTTCATTTTGCTTCGAAACCCTAGCTTTATTTTAACATTTGCTTATTGTTCTGGAAAGCAAAAATGATTTCATTTTTTATGTGTATATCACTGTGGCTTCACTTGTTTGTCTTTAAAATGAAATCTCTACTTCACCTAGAAACTCTTCTTAATGAAGCAAGTTGATTTCCTTGTACTATTTTCTTTTAGAAGAACATGTTGCTCCAATGGCATTTGTATTCTCTCCTTTCAAATGCATAGGTTGTTAACAATTGCTTGCTTCCCATTTTTCTTGAAGTGCATAAAACACAATGAAACTCAACTCCCATTTGATACTTCTTCAGTTGCTTATCAGAAAATAAGATTTCCTCATACTCTCCATCCACTTTCTCATTCACTGTTTAACATGGCTTCCATAGTATTTTCATTCACTTGCTTTATTAAGTACACAAAAAATTCTCTACTTACACCCAAATGTATTACATGGTGATGCATGTATTATGTTTACTTACTTTTTTCAATGTTTCATTCGGCCATCATGATGCATCTGTAGGTCACTTGTTGTTCATTGTCATCCATTCCAATCACTTGAATATTAAAAAAAATGCACTTTAAGTTTCACTTTTACCATAGTTTCATGGAACAATGCAATGAGATCCTCTTTTATATCTATAGCATCAATCATACTGAAACAAGACTTGGATTTTTTGCAATCTATTTACATTAGTGATGTTGTTTCATGTTACATTCAACTCAAATCTTTTGTCCATAGATTACAATAACTTCTTTTTCCCTCATACATTGGATTTCATATTTCACTTGAAGCCACTTGCACTTTCATTGCTTGATAGAAACAAGGTCTTCTTTGCACTCTTCATGCATTTTTATCTTCCTTGGATAGCTACAGTTGATGTGAGTTTTAATCTCTGCATAGAATATTTTGAAATAAGAAACACCTGATGATGGTTTTTTGAAGCTTCTCTATTTGTTTCAGTTGCCACTTTTTTATTGGAACTATGTGTGCCTATTCACTATCATATTTCATGATGATGCACTCTTTGTGATGGTCTATGTGAGAAATTGATCATTTATGTTCTTCAAATCCTTGCATTCACAAACTTGATTTTCCTAAATGATCAATTGTTTGAGCTCTTATGACACTTGTGATGTACTCCTTTAGATGCATATCTCCTTTGGGAATTATGAATTTGTTTCCTTTTTTAGCCCCCTTCTTGAATGTTAAGGAGCAACATTCCAAGCTCTACCCTTGTGGGAGCCTGTTTTAGACCACATGCTATAAGTCTTCAAAGAAAATCAACAACATGGATTTTCCTATAGCTACACAAGAAACAAACAATGTTAGATTAAAAATAATAAATTCAAATTTTATGTGATGTTTCCTCCTTTGTATTCTCTTGCACACTTCTTATCTTTGATAAATTGATTCAATGCACCACAAGCAATGTTATACATTACTATTGATAGATCATATAGGAGGATTCATAACCTGAGCTTTAACAAAGATTTTCCAATCATTTGTAGGTTCACTTGGAGAGCAGGAGCAAGGAGGAATAAACATCAAAGGAAACTTGAATACATTTCAAGTAATGATGGCTATGTTCCCTCTTATGTGCTCTTTTCCTTCTTTATCTTTAGTAATGTAGTGCACTCCTTGTATTTCATTGACCTAGCTATTCCCACAGCTTGTGTGGGACACTTGATTCTTCTTTTTATCCCAATGAATATAAAACAACATTTTTGTGAAATTATCGTTCAATTTTGTACTTCTCCTTTTGCTAAAAATGTATGGAACATTATGGAATGAATAACTAAATACATAATGAAAAAACTTACCTTTATATCTCATACAATATTTTATGTTGTAAATTATGAATGAAAAATTGAAACACATTGCATCTTTCTGAACAATTCTATAAAAACTCAAATATATGCAATGGTTTAAGCAACTGCAAAAATGAATTGAAACTTTTCACCTTAAAATGAACCTATATTAATCAGCTCTGTCAATTTGAGCTGTGGTGAAAATTTGATAAGAATAATTGTGACCTCTGCTAGATGCTTGCCTACTAAGCATTAGGCCAGCTGCCTTATGTAGATCCATTGGGCATGTAGTCAACTCTACCCCTCCAAAACTCAGTTAATCTGAAAACTGAAACTTGCAACACTCCAAGCAGCAGAAGCCAAAACCAAAATAATAGAAAACCACCACCAGGCCTTGGTGGCCTGAAAAATAATGTGCAAAAGCACTTATTAAAAATAAACAACTAAAAATAAAAGTGCTTCAAGCACTTATTAGAAGAAAATATTCTACTATACTATAGGGGCTGAACTTTAAACTTTAGAAACAATGTTTTAAGTGGGTCCCATTGACTAGAATTAGAAGCACCTCCTCTCTTAACTTTGAGAGCTGAAATGAATTGTGCTCCTTGCATTCTGTTATAACATATGGGCCATCCCAAATTGCATCAGATTTGGAGTGCCTCCCAGGTTTACTCTTGTGTTCATCCCATTTGAGCACAGAGTCTTCAATAATAAAATCTTTGGATCTTGCTTCACATAACTCATTTATCATGTTGTCATTCAATTCTTCATTCAATTGAATGTTAGCTTTTTGGAACAAGAGTTTGTCAAAATATCTTTCCTAGAAATTTTTTTCATTGCTTGGTATTGACTCCAACATGAACATGCTTCTTTGAATCTCATCATTAAAGCTAGGAAGTTCACTCAACCAATCAGTTGGGAATTGTTGGGGCTCAACACCAATTGCATCTTCACAATTTTTAGCAGGAAATTCAAAATTCTCCAAAAATGGATCCCCTTTCTCTTCCTCCTAGATATTGAATGAAAGGGAACTATTTCTCCTCTTAAATTAGTTTTCAATGACTCTTTTTACCTCATAGAGAAATTATTCTTCAAAAACCTCTCCTTGATCCAAAGTTTGATCATCAAACTACATTTCCATACATTCTTGGTCAACTTCTCCATATTCTTTGAGATCTTCTTCTTGATCTAAATTTTGATTTGAAGCTTCATTCTCAAAAAGTAATTTCATCAATTCTTTAATAGATGTTTCATCTTCCTTGAGGTCTTCCTCTTGATTCAAAACTTGACCGTCAAAAAGAAACTCCTTCCATTCCTTGACAACTCCATCTTTCGAGAACTTTGTGTCACTATCTAAAGGCTAACTTTGGCCTTTAACTAGATTAGGGATTATTACATTAGGCTCATGGATTATGTAAATTCCTAACCTTTCTTCCTTAGTGTGGCTGAAAGGATCAAGGTCATGATTTTGGATAGTCCACTCATCCAAGTTTTCCTCTTTGTTGGGTGTGTTGGGGTTTGAGGTCATGGGTTGATTCTCCAGTCCATTTGTGGTGTACAAGTTAGCATTTACTAGTTTGGGAATGTATGGCTCAATGTGGCCTTTAGTTAATTGTTCAGACCTAATGGTCACTTTGGTGCCATACCTGGTTTTAAATAATAAGTGAGACCAATTAGCTGATAAGAATCCACCTAGTTTAGCAGTAAAGTCTCTTGAGAGGAAAAGTACAAAATGAGGGGGTAATCCAATCATGTGGACATCTTGGGAAATAGAAAATTTGGGACAAGTGTGTAATGTGAGAGCCAAGTTTTCTATGATTCCTACTATTTGAACAACAGTTCCATCTAATTGCACCACTCCTTTTGACATAGGTTCATAGACCAAACCTAGCTTGTCTGCTAAACTTTTAGGCATAATTGAGCTACTAGCACCCGAGTCTATCATACAGTTGTGGACAAGCTTATCCCCAATAATAAGGCTTAGATAGAATGGTGGAGGATTCACTTCTTGATTTTTCTACCGACATTTGACCTCTAAGTTATTCACAAGTACAACTCTGTTCTTTTTTGCATTAGTAACATTTGACGACAAAAGCTCAACTAAAGCATCTTGCAATAAACATTTTTGGCCTACGATATGTAATGCATCCATAATAGACATTCTGATTATAACTTTCTTTAAGTGCTCAACCACATTAAAGGACACAAGAATTACATTTTGTTGTCCTCTTTGCAGAATTTGCACTTTCGATTGTGTTGTGGGGACAGTTTGAGGTGGAATGGCATGAATTTTTTCTTTTGTAGCTTGATGTTGTAAATTTAGAACTTTCTACTCTAGTTCTACTACTCTCTTCTTTGACCTTGTGTTTGCTGCAATGGGTGAACCTTGTTGGTTCTGACCTTGAAAATGGTTTACTCCACAAAATTCAATACTCTTCCAATTTACTAAAGCAACTTTAGAGTTCCCTTGTTGTTCCACATTCTTGCTTGACAAATTATCTAGTCCAACATAATTATTCTGCACTATGAGAGCTTGATTCTACATCCTACTCATACATGTAGCCTAGTTGTGTGGTTGGTTGCATAGGTATCACCAATCATGTTCTTAGGCCAAGTTATAATTTGGTATGAGTTCCCTTGAGGGGCCAACAACATTGGGATCATAGGGCTGAAAAGGCTTGAGATTAAAACTCCTCTTTTGACCTTGGAAATAATTTTGGAAAGCTGGCCTATTCTATTGATTCTACTAATAAGGGGCTTGGTACGACCAATGTTCATGGTCGACTTGCTTCTTAAGGCTCACAAATTAATTACTAAAAGTTTTTTTGAAAGTTTGAAGCATATTCTTTATTTCTTGAGTTTCTTTGGTAGGGTTTGGGATAGCACTTTCTTGAGTAGCAACCTGGTAACCTATCACCAGGACTGGTAGTACAACAACTATAGGAGGAAAATCCATAGGGATAGGTGGCTAAATTTTTGGGAAGATAGGCATAGGTGGTGTTGGGGGTATTTTCTTGGCTTGAATAAGAAAATTTTCTGCCCTTATTGTGATATCATGGGCATTTGGAAATGTAAACCCTCCCATGGATTGAATCATAACTAAAATTTCACTATTCAGGGCTTTTAGGAAGAATAGGAAAGCATGATTGGGTGAAGGTTTAACTATCAAAGGGATCCTATCCGAGGTTCTTTGGAACCAATAATTGAAATCAACCATGTGTTCATGGGGATCTCATTTGATGGTGCTCAACTACTCTAGTAATGAAAGATGATCTGATTTATAAATGAACTACTAGTGTAGGCCATCACTAAGTTGGTCCCATGTTGTAATGGAATTAGTAGGAAGCCCTCTAAATCACTGAAGGGCTTTCCCCTTCAATGAAGCAACCAACAATCTTAGAGCCACATTTTCTTTTATCATGTTGTGCACCAAGCATAGGGTCGCCACATCTTGGATATGTTTAATAGGGGTAGTCTGGTCTTTTCTAGTGAAGTACGATAATCCTTTAAGTGCAAAAACTAGGTTGTAATCATGTTGATCCAACAATAATAGGTTGCCCCCATTAAATGGTGTGAAGGAAAATTGTCTCACCATAGGTGGTGCTTGATATACAAGAGTTGAGTTCCTCTTCACAGAAACTATAGGACTGAGCTCCAAAGGTGTAGACTTTTCCCTCCTTATTGAATAAAAAATCCTCCTTGGTGTTGTACCTCTCCTTCTTGGTAGATAGAGCTACAAATATTTAAAAGGAGCTAGACTAGATCTAGTTTAAATCCTTCTCATAAGCTATTCGCACTAAATTTTTAATGCACCCAAAAATTTGGAGCCACCAAGCATATTTTTGAAACCTCTATAGGTAGAAAATACTACTGCATATACCAAACAACCACTTATAATTTTGAAAAAAAATCTAAAGACAAGAGTCTAGAGTCCCACCAGGCATGCCAAAAATTGTTGGCAATCAGGATTGCACCCTTAGCCAAGTTAGACTTTCCTATCTTGTTGCAACATGGAAACACTTTCATATATTTGGGTAAATCTATTGGTGAGAGTGAATCTCCAGAGTGAGTTGGTTCCCCCAGTAAACCACCTAATCTAGTGGACCTTCAAAGAAAATGGGTAAAAGGAAAAAAATTGAAAACAAAGATCCTAAACCTAAGGTGATTCACTAGCAATATGAAGATTCTAACAAATTTCCACTCGCAACAATATCTCTAAAACTTTGATTCTCACAATCACACCCTAGAAACACATAACCCAATAGCGATTTTCATAGAGGTTAATTAGATAGAACATAAAATGCAACTTGAATCACATAAAACCCTTGTAAAAAAACTTACAATGACAAGACATAAAGAGTATTTTTCATTTGAATCATAGTTAACATCAAATTGTGACTATATATTTGGGACAAGAAGATGAGAAAGGAAATCCTGCTATTTATTAAAATGGAGTGACAATTTCAAAATTTGAGTACAAGAACAAGATTACAAGACTCTCTAAGTGAACAAGAGAGCAAGAAACCATCAATCTGAATTGAGAAAAATCAAAATTTTCTCCAACTTATAGCCTCCAAGTGTCACAATAGTTTAAAATAGCAAAAATCAACTTCACTGCATCTCCAAAATAGCAACTTTGGTTCATTTTTTAGTTCCTTAGAAAAGCCTAAAAAATAGTGTCATAAACTACTCCAAATGACATAAAAAAGATAGAAAATTCTCTTCTTTGAAGGATCGATCCAAAAAATACAAAAAATTAGGTACAAATAGCTCAAAACTGAAAAATAGAAAGTTCAGTTTGCCTCCTCTTTTTCAAATTCACCCAAGTGAACTCAACTCAAGATAGAAATTTTTAGTGAGGACTCAAGTTCATCATTTTCATTTGAAAAATAATAGACATTAAGGTAATTTATATAAACATTACCTTAATGTTGTCTTACAACACTTGAAGTTTCAAAAATTCAATATAGAAACTTTTCTATTACATTTGATTTTGCAATTTGAATCCAATTTTTTTTTTTTTTGCAATATTGTGTAAAAAACAAAATATTATACTAAGGCTCTTATGATGTTTTATTTTTCTTAAAAAAATCATAAAAAATGATTTCACACGTATACTATGTTTTCTCCAAAGTCAAAAGGGAAACCTAGGGTACTCAAAACTTAGGCAAAATTATGAGTCCTAAGGTCATTGATTTAATTTTTATGCAAGGTATGAAATATTTCCCAAGGTATAAGAAAGGCTTGCCTAAAAATGAAAAGGCCAAAGCACATATGATTTTATTTGAAAATCAAAGAAAAATACAAGGCACGAATTCAACCTAGGCATAAACCATTCACAAGGCAAGGCATTTTGACTTAAGGAATTTGATTTTTTATTAAATTTGACAAAAATCCCAAAGTTGAATTAGGGCACAAGGAAAACCATAGCAACAAAACCAAATTAAATCCCTAATTCTTAGCATCACTTTCACTTGGTTGACTTTGGAGAAAGAAGGCTCTGCACTTGGCTTCCATGAGGAACTAGGGTTTGGAGGTTGGAATTTTCCATTTCAAACTGCTTTCCTTGCCATTTTGTTGAATCTTCTTCTGGAATTTGATGGTAAGATATTTTTCACCATTTGAGGTATGTTAACTCCATTTTGAAGAAAATTTGGGCCTCTAGGCCGCGACCATGACTAGTTTTCTGATGTGTTTTTCTTTCTTTTTTGTTCTCTGTTGATGCCTTTCTTACATTGGCTTCCATGAGAGATTGGTTATGGGTATTCAGGATTCATTTGAGCATGGATTTGAGAGTATCTCTCCATGTAAAACATAGGGTAAGCTTCATTTCCCTTCCACATTGTGCATTTCCCTCTTAAATAGGCTCGATTTGAGATCATTTCATAAAAAAAAGTGAATAATATGTAGGTTTTGTGGGAGAAATGAGTGAATTTATGAGTTTATCCTTGCATAGGCCACAACCACACTTGTGCATTTCCTTATTTCTACAAAAAAAATTGAATTTGGGCTCAACCCATGATTCAAAAAGTGATGAAACTCTTAGAGGAAAAGACTTTTCATTTTGTTTCAATATTTTATGGGTTTGTAGCTCTTCAATGGCCACAACCATTTGCTAGGTTGTTTTCATTTTATAAAAGCCCTTATTCTTGCATGGGCTCAAACCCTCTTAATATATTTTGTATTTGAGGTTTTTGGACAAAACCCCAAGTGGGTTTGTGCTTTGTGAAGAGAAATCTTTCTCTCAGGCTACAACCATGAGAGCACCAACTAGGTTTCCTTGCATTACAAATTCCTTTTTCTATAGAAATCAACATTACTCTTCTATTTTTTTCTGAATGAGAACCAAAATGTAAGCCATTTCAAATAAGATCAAAGCTTGGAACTCTTATGGGTTTTTATGAGAAAGTCACCATTGTTTCATTTTGCTTTGAAACCCTAGCTTTATTTTAACATTGGCTCACTGTTTTGAAAAGAAAAAATGATTTCATTTTTTATGTGTGTATCATTGTGGCTTCACTTGTTTGTCTTCAAAATGCAAGCTCTACTTCACCTAGAAACTCTTCTTAATGAAGCAAGTTGATTTCCTTGTACTATTTGCTTTCAGAAGAACATGTTGCTCCAATGGCATTTGTATTCTCTCCTTTCAACTGTATAGGTTGTTAACAATTTCTTGCTTCCCATTTTGCTTGAAGTGTATTAAAAATAATGAAACTCAACTCCCATTTGATACTTCTTCAATTGCTTATTAGAAAATAAGGTTTCCTCGTACTCTTTATTGCACTTTCTCATTCATTGTTTAACATGGCTGCCATAGTATTTGCATTCAATTTCTTTATGAAGCACACATAGAAAATTATCTACTTACACTAAAATGTATTGCATGGTGATACCTCTATTCTACTTACTTATAGTTTGTAATGTTTCATTTAGCCATCATGATGCATTTGTATGTCACTTGTTGTTCATTGTCATCCATTCCAATCACTTGAATATTTAGAAAAATGCACTTCAAGTTTAACTTTTACCACAGTTTCATGGAACAATGCAATGAGATCCTCTTTTATATCTATAGCATCAATCATACTAAAATAAGACTTGGATTTTTTGTAATCTATTTACATTAGTGATGTTGTTTCATGTTACATTCAACTCAAAACTTTTTTCCACATATTACAATAACTTCTTTTTCCTTCATACCTTGGCTTTCATATTTCACTTGCAACAACTTGCACTTTCATTGATTGATAGAAACAAGGTCTTCTTTGCACTCTTCATGAAATTTTATCTTCCCTTGGACAGGTACAATTTATGTGAGTTTTAATCTTTGCATAGAAGATTTTGAAATAAGAAAAACATGATGATGGTGTTTTGAAGCTTCTCCATTTGTTTCAGTTGCCACTTTTTGATTGGAATTATGTATGCTTGTTCACTATCATATTTCATGATGATGCACTCTTTGTGATGGTCTATGTGAGCAATTGATGATTTACGATCTTCAACTCATTGCATTCCCAGACTTGATTGTCCTAAATTATCAATTGCTTGAGATCTTATGACACTTGTGATGTACTCCTTTAGATGCATATCTCCTTTGGGAAATTATGAATTTGTTTCCTTTCTCAACCCCCTTCTTGAATCTTAAGGGGAAACATGCTGAGATCTACCCTTGTGGGAGCCTGTTTTACACCATATGCTATAAGTCTTCAAAGCAGATCAACAACATGGTTTTTCGTATAGTTACAGAGGAGAAAAACAATGTTAGATTAAAAATAATAAGTTCAAAGTTTCAGTGATTTTTCCTCCTTTGTATTCTCTTGCACACTTCTTAACTTTGATCAACTGATTTAACGCACCATAAGCAATGTTCTACATTATTGTTGATAGATCATATAGGGCGATTCATAACCTGAGCTTTAACAAATATTTTCCAATCATTTGTAGGTTCACTTGGAGAGTAGGATCAAGGAGGAATAAACAACATTGAAGAAATTTTAGGCAATGAGGGCTATGTTCCCTCTTATGTGCTCTTTTCCTTCTTTATCTTTAGTAGTATAGTGCACTCCTTATATTTTGTAGACTCATCTATTCCCACGGCTTGTGTGGGACACTTGATTCTTTTTTTTATCCCAATGAATATAAAATAACATTTGTGTGCAATTCTTGTTCAATTCTATACTTCTCCTTTTGCTAAAAATGTATGGAACATTATGGAATGAATAACTCAATACAAAATGAAATCACTTTCCTTTATATCTCATGCAATATTTTATGCTATAAATTATGAATGACAAACTGAAACACATTGCACCTTTCTGAGCAATTCTATTAAAACTCAAATATATGTAATGGTTTAAGCAACTGCCGAAATGAATTGAAACTTTTCACCTTAAAATGAACTTGGATTAATCAACTTTGTCAATTTGAGATGTGGTGAAAATTTGATAACAATGATATTGCCCATTTCTATTTTATTTTTGCATCATTTTTTTTACTACATAACATACTTTTTGTTGGTTTTTTATCTTTTCACTACCACTTACTTTCTATCTCTTTATCATTTTTCATATTTTGTGGTTATCTGGTTAGCTGTGGAGGTGGGAACACCGAAGTTGGGGATTGAATGAGGAAGTTCTCTAAACACATCCTCAAAATTTTTATATCTCTATGTGTGTTGGTGTGTGTGGATGGAGCTACTTGAAGATTCAAATCATGGGTGGACAGGTCTAATTCACCACCCTCTCTTGATCTATTTTAGCATAACTTAGTGTAGAGTAGGGTTACTTGCTACTCCAAGACTCAAGTTCATGGGAGAGTCCCAAAATATAGGCTATCCTGATCTACCTCAAGCTAGCTAAATGATTTGGAAAGGTTAAGATGTTAAGGTTGAAAAAGAAGACCAATATAGTTTCTATTATCCTTTTGCTAACCCAAATGTTTTAGGTTGTCGATTAAGCTAATTTTTAGAGTCCAATCTATTGCTCAAATAAGTCATTTCCTAAGGACAACAATGCATGACATAGAATCTAGCGTAGTGCACTATCAT
The DNA here is from genome assembly GCA_007258455.2 of Sequoia sempervirens. Lineage (NCBI taxonomy): Eukaryota > Viridiplantae > Streptophyta > Pinopsida > Cupressales > Cupressaceae > Sequoia > Sequoia sempervirens. Next base: position 731,398,339 of record VDFB02193867.1, on the reverse strand, counting down.
CTTAGTGGGGTGCTAGCATCTATATGGAAAAAGAGTCTAATAGATAAAAATGCTAGGAATCAAACTAATAGCATAACTGAAAATTTTTTATGCTATGATAGAATGTAAAGAAATTATAGAAACAAATTACAATAAGAAGAATACTTTAGCTAACTATGTTTGAATTGAAAAAGGAAGTGAGAAAATGGTACCGAACTCCTTGCAATGTGACTCTTTAAAAAGCTCCAACTGAGAAGCACCTACACACACAAGACCAAAGAAAATGTTTGGGTTGTTTTTAGAGGACTGCCTCAGTCAGTCCCTCACTTTGGTGTTCAACCTCCACAGAAAGCCAAATAACAAAAATATAGAAAGATCATAAATAAAGTGTATGGAAATGGAAGTTCCAAGGAATACACAAAACAATAATATGCTACTCGGTAACAAAATGATGCAAAAATGAGTGACAATGGAGGATATCACCTTTACAAGTACATGCTCTCAAGGAAAGTAGAGGAAGGAGTGAGCTTGCAAGTTCTCCCACAACACTGTCACAATGAATGGAGTGGAGGAGCCAAGAGACAAACAACTTGCAACTACAATGGAGATGGTGGTGAAGCTTGAGAGTGTGAGAGTTGATCAACAATGCATCAAGGATTTATTCAAGTGTGTAAAAATGGTGAAGAAGTTCTAAGAAGATGGGTAGAATGAAGTATTAAGCAATTTTAATAGAAGAAAGGAAGCATAGGATCCATTTTTCATCGGTCAAGGGGGTAGGAGACATTAAAGTTTTAATCCAATGGAGAAACATAATGCCTCTATAGATTCTAGAGGCAATAATCCTATCAAGATGACAATGTGGTGCATGAATGTTTGTGCAACACATGCGCATCCTTGAAAAAATTCCTCCACCAACTCAAAAATAGGCTACTAGGTGAACATGAAAAGGTGGCAGATGTCAGGATTATATCATCAAAATTATGTTTTTCCCCAACTTTAGCAAGCATATGTGTCAATAAGTGCATGGTAAAGTAGAGAAAAAGCTAAAGAGCATATACGTAAACCATCAAGGAAGCAAACCACAATTTGACATGCTTAGACATGCAAGAGAGAAAAGTGGCTCCATAGATGCTCGATCCTATGGAAATTTGAACAAAAGCTTTGTAGATGCTCAATCCTATAGAATTGGCTCCATGGGTGCCCAGTCTTGTAGAGAGTGAACAAAGGTTCTATAGGTGCTTGGTCTTGGGGGAATAGGAATGAAAGGGTCTGTAGAGTCTAATTGGCCCTTACAAGTGCTTGGTACTATAAGGAAAGCTTGATGAGTTGCTTGGTCCTCCAAGATTGATTGTAAAAGAAGCTTCATAGGTGGTCAGTCTTGCAAAGCAACATGTTAATCCATAGAAAAAACATATTAGGAAAGAAAAATCAATACAAACAGACAGTCATATCTCAAAATAAACAAGTGAAGGAAGATATTTCAAAGGGGTTCCTCAAGATACCTTCAAGATTGCAAGAGACACATGCAAAGGGACACTCCATTTGAAAAATGATGACATTCTTCACAAATGATCTGTCATCAAGGATTCCTTTTGAAAGATCTCTTTTGTCAAGGAATCTGAATAAAAACAATGGCCTTTTCAAAGGCAAGTTTTCCAATTCTTTTTATTATGAATTCATTTTCAAAAGAAAATATCGCTAAGGGGATCCTTATTGATGGATGCAATTTTGAAAATTGTAAAAGAAATTAGCAAGGGATATGTTGGCCACTAAATACACCTTATTGAAAATTAGAGTAGTAGCTAATGGGCAAGGTCATTGATGTCGCAACTTGCATCATTTAGTCATTTAATTATCAAACCGGGTGTGTCTTAGAGCTATATGTGATAAGGATTTTTTTCACAGATTCTTGGGGGGTATTGTACTATAAATAGTGACTTTTGGTTTTGGTTTAACTCCTTCAAGAGCTTTCAGGAGCTCTTGAGATCTTTTAGGAGCTCTCATAAATTGAACTTCAACGACTAATTCCTAAGGATTAATTCTATCTCATTTCCTAATTTAAAGTTCTATTGACTTATTTATGACTTTGCTTGACTTGATTGAGACTGATTCATGGGAAAGATTTAAATTAATTTAATTCTTAATCTAGAATTCAAAATTTAAATTTAATTCTAGTTTACTTCAAAAGAAATATATTTTAAGATTTGCTAGAAAAATAAATGCTAATTTAAAGAAAAAAATAAATTGCAAGGAAATAATTATTAATCTAGAAAACATAAATACTAATTTCCATGAGTAAATTCCAAACAAGTTTTAGTTTCATCTTTCCATAAGTTTTCATCATTACTTCTATTAAACCTAACAGATAATTGTCAAACTTAATTTCTACAAACAACATCTAAATCTTGATTAACACAATAAACTTTATAATAAATATAATAAACCATTCCAACCATGATGAACTTAGCTTAAAAGAGATTAAACATAGTTGCTTAAAATGATTCAAACAGATTAACATTCCAGATGCAATATTCATTGAATAGAAATAAAATAAACTCGAACAAATACCACATAAGGTCACTTCCCTTGGTTGAGCAACCATCTTCTTCCTCTGGTGAGACCTCTAACATAGTGATTCAAGTTAACTTCTTATTTTCATTAAAATTCACCCAAATAGAGACACAAAAAAAAGTAGTTCAACAATTACAAATTCTAATGGAAAATTATCTCCCTTAACCTAAAGATGGATATTTATAAATATATCCTTTATTGAATTCAAAACATGGCGTTAACCACCAAGATACAAGGCATCTAAACTAAAGACTAAAAAAAACTGAAAATAGATAGAGGGAAAATGCTAGAACAATGGTAGGACAAGAAGTTCCTAAACTGACTAAGAGGAGCTGATTTGAAACTTCAATGATTTATCATCTAGTTGGAGTGATCAGGAGCATGATTGTCTTCATGTGATTAAATGGGGAGTTTAACTTTATCTTTGAACTAAGTCATCAATAATCAATCTTAAATACCCTGAATAAGATCCTCAAAAATAGGATACCAATTATGACAGTAAAAGATTCAAACTGCATAATTAATTCATCATCGTCACCACAAAAGCAATGCATTCAATGCAAAGCATTACCTCAAATATATTTACTAATTTAGCCAAACATAAAGTAAAACAAGTAAATATATTAGCATATAGTCTACCACCAGTCATGTTAATTAATAATATAACCAAGTCTTTTAAACCATAAATTGACTATTTAAAAGTAATTTAGAGGCACTCATCATTCTCCCCCACTTATTGTGAACCATGTCCTCATAGTTCTTTATCAATTATTATAGTGGTTTCCTTTTCTTTGTTCACTTCTTCCATCCATATTGCATAGTCAAACACTCCTTCCCTGTATTGTGGTGGAAGTTTGGTTTTGAGTGCAAATACATTGTTCTCCTTTAGTTTCTCATACCAAGATCTAAAGAATTCTATTGGAATATTGTTAGATGCATTGAGATTTGGAGCAAGCATTATGATAATCGACATCCTGAACTATATACCAATCCAAAATTCTTGTTGCTGCTCTATCAAAGAGATTACATGCCTTACTCTTGTTAAGCTCCATCTGATGTTATTTGGAATTATAAGTTCTCTCCTTCTTAGTGATTCAGGGATGCTGTAATATCTTTCCATAAATGCATTTAGTGCCTATGGAGGAAGTGTTCCTTCAACATTTTGGAAAGCTGATATATTGTTCAACAAATTGGAAACATAGATAGGGTTGATATTGTTTTTCCTAACTAGTGATCTGACCATTGTAATATACCACTTTGCATGAGGCACTTTTTGTCTCATTGGAAATATGTACCTCTTTTATGCTTCTTTGTATTTTTCAATTCTCTTTGACCATTCAACTTGATTTTGCATCAAAGAGACAAATGACTTGATTTACAATTCTCTAACATAAACATTTAATAAAGAATTATCAATATCCCCCATCAAAAACCCATGCTCGAATAATTCAAACATTTGGTTCTAAATTTTAGGATGGTTGTTGAAATAGTCTTGAAAAAAATCATTTCCATTATCATAATCAATGTTTCTTCTTAAAACCAATTGGTTTAGCTTCCACTACCAAAATTTCTCTTAGAAATAATGCATACATCTCTAACAACTTCCTCATTGATAAATTTTTTGAGGATATCTCAATTACTTCTTCAAATCTTCTTTTTGCTTCATCTTTTTCTTCCTCCAATTGTTGTACTTTCCTTTTTAACTAGTCTTTTTCATGTTTCAATTTCATTGCTATCAAAGAAAGATATCTTGCTTGAACTGTGCATGGAACATCTGATGGAATAACTGATGGAATAGGAGGTAGAACAAGATAATTTGGTGGAGCTAAGGAAGTAGAAGCCTCCTAAGAATAAAACCTAATGGATTGTTGTTTTAATTGTTCTTCCTTCAACTGCAACTCCTCTTTTAATTTCATTATTTCCTTTGCACTCGCCAATGCTTGCACACTAGCTTGTTGTAAAGCTTCCTCGGTGTTATTTAACTGTTCTTTGAACCTTGCTTCCTTCTTTTCAATTTATTTTTCTATTTCTTGAGTTCTATTGAGAGATTTTTGTAATTCCTCTTCTTTCCTTTTCAACTTTTCCTCAAGAAATTGCATGTTCTTTCTTTCCTACTCTAACTTAGCTTTAATCTTGGAAATTTCTATTGTCCTCAACAATTCTTTTGTTTCTATTTCTTCTTCATTTTGTATGTCATGAAATTATTCCTCTTCAATTATCATCTCTTTTCCTTTTCTTCTCTCAACAGTCAGGGAAGGCAAAGGGGATCTTTCGGCCTCTTCATCCTCAAATTCTTCTGAGGCTTCCCTTTCTTCTAACTATGCTTCAAAATCTTCAATAGAGTCATGGACCTCAGTTATAGGGGTTCATTCAGGAGATAGTATTGGGCCTTTAGGAGGACTATGAGGTTGTTCAAGGGACTACACTAGTGTTTATATTTCTTCATGGACTTCAAAAGTCTCTTTATGGGTTTCAGAGACAGGGGTTTCCAATACAAGGGTTTCATCAGGAGTCGACACAATAGTTTCAATTGTACTAGGGTTTTATTCAGTCAACTTTTTTTTTCTCTTTTTGGAAGCACTATGGGTCACTCATAGTGGATTCATATAGCTTTATTTTGTCCGTTTTCTGCTCTTCTTTAAAAGATTCTCGCTTTTCTAATTTTTCCCTTTTTGTTGTGGGCCCCTTTTTGGGCTTTCCTTTCTATTTTTCAATAGGTGCAGACAAAAATTCAAGCCAACCTTGTTTCCCAGATTCTTTTTTCAAGAAATGATGTTTAATTATCAAATGAATTAAACCATGATATTTTATGGACGAATCTCCCCTAGATTTTACCTGAGAAATCATCGAAGTAATTTGTGAAAAAAAAAAATGTTGGTAAGTTGATTCTAGTGGAAGGTTTTGTGTTTCCATACCTCAAATGTATCAACATTTGCATTCTTGGCCCTAATACTATGCCATATTGTCCTTCACATATGAATAATTGCATTACCCACGTTACATCAGTTCTCCAAGGCTCTTCCAAGTTGTTACAAGAAATTCCCCACTGATCTCCTTTATGCAAAAGAATCTCACGATTCTTTTCTGATTCTTGATGAAATACTGACACCAACTCATCGAATTTTACTAGGCCCTTATTAACTAGCTTCCCTTTAGCAAGAATAAATTTCACTTATGATTTCAGAAGTAACTTCAATGATCTCATCTCCAACTCTTGTGACATTTAGGTGGCAATTCCTTATGAATTCTTCCATAATTTCTTGTTGAAAGACTTCATACTTCATAATGAAATCCAACCATCTTGCTTCTCTTAGCAACCTCATAGTCTCAAAATCAAGAGTAAAATTCTTTGGTTCTACATTCCTTTTGTTTCCCATCTTTTTTTGTCAATAATGGAAGACTCAATAATGGTGGACTGAGCTATTAAACAATTCCCAGAATGATCATTTCTTTTTTGTGAAGCAACAATTTTGAAAAATGACATGACACATCATTATTTATTTGCATTTATTTCCTTTACTACATTATACAGATAGCACACAATAATTTTGTAGTTGCAATTCAATTTGTAAAGTTGGTGGCACCATTGACACATGTCCTCTTAATTTTGAAAGGATTTTGAAAGGACAGGTGAATCTCAACATGACCCATAATCATTATGGATGTCATTTGAATGTCACATCACACTTACATCACCTTCTCTACCAATTTTTGTAATGATTAAAATAATTTTATTATAATTATTAATAACAAGATGGCAGAGGTTTCTAAGCTCATAAATATTTACCTACTTTACATTATTTTAACTACCTTAGAAAATAATATTTTGAGAATAATAATCACATTAAGTGCACACCTTTATTTATTGCAAGCCTTATTGACCTTCAAGAGCCGTCAGGAGCCATCAGGAGTCTTTAGGAGCTTTCAATATTTCAAGAGTCTTTAGAAGCTTTCAGGAGTTTAGGATTCTTCAGGAGCTTCTCGAAGTTAATCCACATAGACTGCCATTGTTGGTTTTTAGTCATCTTATCATTTTTTTTTTCGAAAGAAAACTACCATTTGTTTGCTTTCAATTTATTTTCTTTTTTTCCCAAGGTAAACCACCATTTTCTAGTTTTCAATTTACCTTGTTTATTCATGCCTTCTTCAAAGGTTCAAAGATATTCTCTCATGGAAGAAAAAAATGTTCAATTCTGTGTTGCAGATCTAATAAAAATTCCTCCTTTATTTTTGGTCTATGATATAGTTTCAACTGATGGCCATTAACTTGCATAACTCTCCTTTCTCCATCAATTGGTACTAATTGAACAACTCTATTTTCAAATGCTTGATCTATCTTATAGGGTCCTAACCATCTTGTATGGAATTTCCCCTTAAACTCTTAAAATATGGAGTCAAATAATAATTCACAATCTCCTTCCTTGAACTGTCTAGTCACAATATGCTTATCATGCCATTCTTTCCTTTGCTTCTAGATCAACTTTGTGTGCTAAAGATCTTCCATTCTCATCTCATCTAGTGTATTTAGTTATAAAATTCTACTTTTCTCTAACTCGGGTAAATCAATTCCAACTTCTAATGATGTTTTCAATGTTTGTAATTCAAATTCTATAGGCATGACTAGAGTTTTCCCATACACAAGTTCATATGGAGAAAATCTAGTTGTTATTTTCCATGTGGTATTATAAGCCCATACTGCTTCATCTAACCTCTCTGCCCAGTCTATTTTCCTTAATGAAATAGTCTTTTTCAAGATATTCTCCAATTTTTAGTTAGTGAATTCAACTTGTCCATTTTCTTGAGGATGATATGGCGAAGATTTCTTAAGTGTCATCTGATATCTCTGCATAAAGTCTTCCATCATCACTAATAAAAATTGTGGTCCTTGGTCTGAAACTATTTCTCTTGGTGCACCAAATCTCAGAAGAATTTGTTTGTACAGAAAATCAGCTACTTTGTCCTCTTGTGCTACTGGCAATGCTTTCACCTCAGCTCACTTTGTTGCATATTCTATACAAACTAGGATATAATGTTTCCCTTTGTAATTTGGATCAACAGGTTCCACAAAATATGTTCCCCATTTTTCAAATGGTTCTAGAGCTATCTATAGCTGAAATGAAATTTCCATTGTTGGCGTAGGTCTTCCCATCCACTGACATTCATCATAGTGCTTAACAAAGAATGAAACATCCTTTGTCAATGGTGGCCAAAAGTAACCAGCTCCTAAGATCTTATGAACTTTTCTAACATCTGAATAGTGTCCTCCTTCTGGCTCATGATGATAGGCATGTACAAAATCATACACATGTAACTCAACAACACATCTATGAAGAACATGATTAGGGCACATTTTAAATAAAAGTCCATTAATCCACTGAAATCTAGAACTTCCACGAATTAACCTTCTTCTTTTTTTATGAGTAAAGTGATTTGGACAGTTCCCTATTACAAGGTAATTTGTAAGATCAACAAACCACAGTGAATGAATTGATATTGCAAATAAATGTTCATCTGGAAATGTGCCATCCACTGGTTCTTCATCATCTTGCAAAAAATTCTAGAAAGGAAGTCAACAACAACATTATCCTTTCCAGGCTTATCTATGATAGTCACATCAAATCCTTGCAACAATGGTAACCATCTTATAATTTGTCCACCTACTACAACTTTGTTCATCAAATATCCAATTGCAACATGTTTTGTATGTACGTAAACTTTGTAACCTATAATATAATGCTTGAATTTGTTAATTACATATGCTAAAGCTAAAAAATATTTTTTAGTTGTTGTATAATTTATTTTAGTAGGATTTATATTTTTGCTAACATAATAGATTGCATGCATGGCATCATTATCATCTTTTTGTCCCAATATTGCACCAATAGAAAAAATTGATGCATCAGAATGTATGTGAAATGGAACTCCCAAAATAGGTCCTTTGATAATTGGAGAAGTTGTTAAATCTTTCTTAATTATCTCAAAATATTTTTGACAATCATCTATCCATACAAACTTCTCATCTTTCTTTAGCAATGTAAATAAAGGTCCAACAATTTTACTAAACCCTTCAATAAATCTTCTATAATATCCGACATGCCCAAGAAAGTTGCGAACAACAGTTTGGTTCATAGGGATCTCAATGTTTTAAATAATTTCTACTTTATTGGGATCAACTTTTATCCCCTCTTTTGAGATGTGATGTCCCATAACAATACCTGTTGTCATCATAATTGAACTCTTTTCATGATTTAAGGATAACATGTGATATTTACATCTTTGCAAAACCTTTTCTAAGTTTTCAAGTGATTTCTCAAATATTTTTGCATGAACTATAAAGTCATCCATATATAATTCGACACACAAAGTGGTGAAATCTACAAAAATATCAAGGACTTCTCTTTGAAAAGTGGTCGGCGCATTACACAGTCCAAATGGTAAAACTGTATAAGCATATGTACCCCAAGGACAGGTAAAATTAATTTTATATTGATCTTTAGGAGCTACTTGGATCTGATTGTATCCACTAAATCCATCAAGAAAAGAGAAATAATTGATGCCAGCTAGGTTATCAAGTACTTGATCAACGAATGGCAATGGAAAATGATCCTTCTTTGTGGCTTTATTCAATTCTCTATAATCCATGCACACATGCCATTTACCATTTTTCTTGGGAACAATAACCATTGGAGAAACCCACTAACTATCAAATATTGGGTAAATGAACACTAATTTTATTATCTTTTCTATTTCTTGTTTAACAATATCATGAAGAATAGGATTAATTCACCTTTGACCTTGTCTAATTGGTTTTACATCTTGAGTGTAAATGTGATGACTACAAATTGAAGGATGAATTCCTCTCATGTCCTTATACTCCCAAGAAAATGCTTCAGTCTATTTTTCTAAAGTTTCCTTCAATTATTTTTCTTGTGTTGGGGATAAAGATGAATTAATATTGAAAGGTTTATCCCTAGCTATTGTAATTTCTTTAGTATCATTTTTAGAATCAAGAGGATTTCCAACAAGTGTGTTCAGAGGACAAGAGTGTTGTTGAGTTTTAGGTTGAATTGATGGTTGTTCTATAGGATAGAGTGACAACTCTTTCTGTTTCTACCCATTTGAAATGATCATACTTCCAAATCTACAATCTATTAAGGTTGAAGCAGTAGCCAACCATGGTCTACCTAAGATAATTAGATAAACAAAATCTTTCCTTTTGTCTTTAAGAACCAAAAGGTCAGCTGGATAATCCCATGTGTCAATGGTGACCGTGATCTCTTCAATAAAACTTTTAGGTTTGGTAGTAGATTGGTCTTCCAACTATAAAATAGTTGTTGTGGGCTAAAAAATTATTATTCCTAACATTTCAATAGTATCAGATGTGATAACATTTATGGCAGCTCCCAAATCAATTAGAACATTGAATATCTCAACTCCTTTAATACTCAAGGTTATTACAAGACTACCAGGATCATTATATTTCTGAGGAAGCAATCTTCCTAATAACACATCAATGAGTTTTATCCCTATTTTTATTGTGGGAGGTAATTTATTCTTCCTCCCTAGATTTTTCATAAAAAGGGACTTAACCAACTGATTTATCTCTAATATTTCTTTAATGGGTTGTAACAATGGTATCTCAATGTTAATCTTCTTCAACTCATGAAGAAGTTGAGAATCTACTACATTCATGGAACTTGGTTGGGAGATTACAGAAGTGAATTTTTCTTCCTTCAACTGCTCAGAGTAAGGTGCTTGATTGACTTTTTGTTCATCCTTAGAGTTTTGTTTTTCTTCTAAATTATCATTTTCTTTCCCACCTTTTTGAACTACTTCTATTGGTGTAGATTGTACAGTCTGATTTCTCAACTGGATATCATTAGCATCAATCACATTCAAATTAGGGGAATTTGTATCATTATAGGTATTTCTTAGATTTGCAACCAGTTGGGCTGGCAATTGAGGTTGGTTTACTTGTTCATTAGTAGGATTAGGGGTATTGATTTATGGAGGTGTCTGTACCTAGGGAGACTTTTGCCCTTGATTTTTCAATGGTTCAAACTATGTCTAATTTTGTTGCGATGATGGTTGATTTGACTGCCACCGTGAGTACTAATTAGCTTGCCACTGTGATTGGTTCCCCTAGGGATTCATCCATTTAGGTTGACCCTAAAATATAGGTGTGGTTGTGGTTGATATGGAGGGACCCATTGATTCATATTTTTCCAAGGGTTGTGATTCCAATTAGATGTAGAACCATATTTCCTTTGATTAGCATTATACCCTATCTTTTGAGATCTTTGGCCAAAATAATTGAGCTCTTCCTATACCATAGGTGGTTTCTTCATATTTCTCTTCATTCCAGCCAAAATATTATAGGAACTTGTTGAGTGACGTTTCTCAAAAATTTCATAGATATCAACTTGATTCAATGGAAAATCTCTTAAAATATGTTTCCCTCTACACTTGGAACAATAAATGGATAAAGGCTCAATATTATTCTTATCTCCTTGTATGTTGAGATGAAGAAGTAGATCAGTTTTCAATTTTGCTAATTCCTCCATTACTTGAGACACATTAGTTATATTAGCCTTGTTTCTTTTGGAATTTCTAGTCCCTACTCTAGTCCTAGAGTAGTTTCCACATATTTAAACAATATCATCCAAGGAAAGATTATTAATGTCTCCTTTCCCATAAGATTCAAAGACTCTAGATTCATCATCAATTCCTCTTAGAAAATTTGTTTTACTAATTTCATTATCCAACCCATTAGTACACCTTTGGTGCACAATCTGAAGTCTGTCGGTGTAATCTTCCAAACTTTTGTCCTCCATTTGTCTCATTCAAAACAATTCCTCCTTCCTATCCCTTACTCGATAGTAAACTTGGTACTTATCCAAGAAATCAGTTTCCATTTTCTGCCAAGTTGCGATTGTTCCTACACCTAAACCCATGAACCAATGTAAATTTGAATCTTTCAAGGTAGAAGGAAATAACTTCAACTTCTAGTTATTAGCTATATACTCATAGGTCTGGAATAAAACTTTAAACTCAAAAACGAATTGATCAGGATCCTCAGAATCTTTCCCCCTAAATGTAGGAAAAATCAAGGGTGAAATATTCTTCATAGGAGGCTCATCATCATGTCTTTCAAGATTAGTAAGATAAGAAAAGGTCCTATTTTTTGGTGGACGTACTGGTTGGTCACCCATTTCTTCTTCTTGAAATGGATCTCTATTCTCTCCTTGATTTTTTTTTGATGTTGTTGAATGTCTTGTTCTTGATCAAAATCAAAATTTCTTCAAAAATCAATATCCCATGGAAGAAACCTCCCTAGATGGTCTCTAACTCATCTCATCTACAATTTAAATCTATCTTCCTTATCAACATTAAGGCTTCACACTTAATAACCATATCTTTTATTCCCCAACAATGATGCCAAAAATGATGGGCAAGGTCGTTGATGTCACAACTTGCATCATTTAGTCATTTAATTATCGAATAGGGTGTTTCTCAAAGCTATATGGGATAAGGATGTTTTTCATGGATTTTTGGGGGGTTTTGTACTCTAAACAGTGACTTCTAGTTTTGGTTTAACTCCTTCAGGATCTTTTAGGAGCTTTCAGGAGCTTTCAAGAGTTGAACTTCAACAACTAATTCCTAAGGATTAATTATATCCCATTTCCTAATTTAAAGTTTTGTTGACTTATTTTTGACTTCACTTCACTTGATTGAGATTGATTCACGGAAAAGCTTTAAATTAATTTAATTCTTAATCTAGAATTCAAAATTCAAATTTAATTCTAATTTACTTCAAAATAAAACTATTTTAAGATTTTTTGGAAAAATAAATGCTAATTTAAAGAATAGAAATAAATTGCAGGGAAATAATTATTAATATAGAAAACATAAATACTAATTTCCATGAGTAAATTCCAAAAAAAGTTTCAGTTTCATCTTTCCATAAGTTTTCATCATTACTTATATTAAACCTAATAGATAATTGTCAAACTTAATTTCTACAAACATCATCTAAATCTTGATTAACCCAATAAACTTTATAATAAATGTAATAAACCATTCCAACCATGATGAACTTAGCTTAAAAAAAATTAAACATAGCTGCTGAAAATGATTCAAATAGAATTAACATTCCAGATGCAATATTCATTGAATAGAAATAAAATAAACTCAGAGAAATACCACACAAGGTCACTTCCTTTGGTTGAGTGGGCCCTAATCTTCCTCTGGTGAGACCTCTAACACAGTGATTCGAGTTAACTTCTTGTTTTCATTCAAATTCACCCAAACAGGGACACATAACAGAGTAGTACAAAAATTACAATTATCTAACTCCCTTAACCTAAAGGTAGATATTTATAAATATATCCTTTATTGAATACAAAACATGGCATTAATTTCCAAGATACAAGGTGTCTAAACTAAAGACTAAAACAAAACTAAAAATAGATAGAGGGAAAATGCTATATCAATGCTAGGACAAGAAGTTCCTAAACTGACTAAGAGGAGCTGATTTGAAACTTTAGTGATTCATCATCCAGCTGGAGCAATCAGGAGCATGATTGTCTTCATGTGATTAAACAGGGAGTTTAACTTTATCTTTAAACTAAACCATCAATCATCAGTCTTAAATACCCTAAATAAAATCCTCAAAAATAGGATACCAATTATGATGATAAAAGATTAAAACTGCATAACTAATTCATCATTATCATCACAAAAACAACGCATTCAATGCAAAGCATTACCTCAAATATATTTACTTATTTAGCCAAACATAAAGTAAAACAAGTAAATATATCAGTATATAGTCTACCTCCAATCATGTTAATTAATAATATAACCAAGTTTTAAACCATAAAATGACTATTTAAAATTATTTTAGAGGCACTCATCAGTAACCCCCTTTAAATGATGTGTGCTAGTTAGAGGAGCATGTGACATCCTAAGGAAAGGAATAAAATGTAGAGATGTCATGTCTCATGGTACATGATGATATGTAGATGTGGGAATGTTGTCGCACACACAAGGGACAACAGATAGGAACAAAAACATCAAGAAGCAATCCAAGAAGAGAGAAAGATAAAAAAGAAAAAGAAGCGAAGACCAAGAAAAATTGGGTCAACATGGAAGGGAGGCCTAAATCCCCCCCAACACTTTGCATCATCCCCAGTTATTGAAAATCAAGTTACAAAATATAGAGAAAGTCTACAACACAATTTCACTCCTATATCCAAGCATCTACGAGGGTGAAAAGGGTCCTCTAGGAACACACAAAAATAAGCATGGGGAAAACACAACACACACATAAATCTAATCTATAGATAAAGAATTGGAACTCTCATAGTCCTCATCAACTAGGAGGTCAGCGTTTTCCAAATATAGATCATTATATAGGGAGGGTGAATGAGCCTACATGGGTGGGATAGAATGGGTAGTACCCTTTGACTCTCCTACAACAAGATCTAAGGAAAAAGGCCCCTCAAAGTTTTCTTCACCCAACTCCTATGAGGTAAAAGTCACCGATCTCACAAATATCATTGAAAATTTCAGGACATCATCTATTGAGTTAAACGTGCACTTAATAGGAGTTCCATGTGTTAACTAAGTGAGAGATGAATGAGGTTCATGAGATCCACCATTAATCTCGTCAATAGAGATGGTGGAAAACACAAGAGACATCAGGGCTTCCTCTCTCAAAAGGACAGTACAAGACAAAGAAAAACCCTCTCCCAAAGAAGGTGATCCCTTCTTCCAACCTTCATTGGAAGAAAATTTTTCCTTCAACTTACACTTTAGTTGAGGATGTAGAATCCCAAAAGAAGAAGCAAAAGGAAAGGAGGAAGAGAACAAGATAGTAGTGGACACAACCATGGTGTTCGGCATGTCCATGGGTTGGAAAAATGGAGGGATGTTTGGAAGAGACATCTAAAGAGGGGGCTCCACCGAGGGAGTGATGAATGCCTACACCCTTTTGGGGTGAGGTTCATCAACATTCAAAGGATGAGACAAAAGAAAAACCAAGGAAACATGAATTGAAGCAGAAGGAACATAAGAGGGAGGGACAATAGGATATTTCAAAACAAGAGTTGTTGGTTCCCCATATTCCTTATACAAGGTAGCATGTTTAGCATCTAGAGCCTTCCTTTGGTGCTTATGCTCACATGCAAGCTAGTTTTGTTAGCTCCAGGAACTAGAAATTTATTCTTGAGAAGGAACAATGGATTCTGTTTTACCATAGGAATGTATTCCACAATCATTTTTGGTGGAAGGGTAGCCTCTTGGATAGGAGCATGAGAAAAATGCACAGGAGTGGAAACAATGGTAGGTGGATAAGTAGACACAAGTTCTTCATCAATGAGTATCTTCCCATTCATTTCCTAAGGGGAAAGAGTGGTAGGAGGCCATGGAGGTTGAGACATAGGGTAAATTCCATGAGGGCCCTTCCCCTTACCATAGACAATGAGATTCAGTACCATGGGTAAGATAGGAAGTTCAAATACTTGACACTTGGCCCTCCACCAAGTGGGAACCATCAAAATCCCCATGTGAGGGATGGGAGAAAAGGCCAAATGCACCATTGCAAGGTGGGAGGTAGAAGTAGATGAAATAAAAAAAGAAGAGGAAGGCTCCTGGGCACGAGAAAGCTTCCCCTTCCCCTTTTTTGAGAGGAGGGGATAGCTTGCTACTATGTGATCATAGAACCTTTGAATAAAATGGAATAAGGGGAAACAAGGTAGGTCCCCTTTGGCACTATGCTCCCATTCTTATATTTGACATAGTTGGGATACAACAAGTCAATCCTTGGAGGAAGCATACTAACTGGGGTTGGCCAAAAGTGATCTAACGAGTAGCCCCCACATGAAACCAAAGGTTTATACTCGGTATCATGTACAATGTGAACAAAGACCACATGAGAAAAATTTAAACACTTATGAATTATTGAAGTGATTGCATTCATGGAAACTAGCCATAGGATGCCTAGTTTCACTTTGAACAAGTCTAACTCAGGGATGATATCAAAAGGATCATTTGTAGTCCTTGGTCCTACCAAGACTGGGAGAGTTATGGAACCAATTGTATGGAGTGAGAGTCTTTTGTGTGTGTGTATTGTGCTTTTTGATTCATAATACCCATCCTTATGCAAGAAATTTATCAAAAAATTATCCTCTATTATAACATTCACATGACTTGTGGGATCAACTAGAACACTATTCTTAATATTCTTGTTAATGTGAGTGGGATTGTATAGAGGTGAAGGCTCTTTTTTCATGTTCATAGGTAGGTCCTACAATGTGAAAGTTATAGTTGGTGATCCATTCATAGGTTGGGAATAAGGAATAGGGAGATGCATAAAAGAGGCCATGCTTACGTACTCTGAGGGGACTTCCTCAAGATACCTCAAAGGTTTAGGAATCAAACATTGACCTATCTAGATTTTTCTTCTCAATGTCTCAAGATCCTTCTAACTATGCCTCTAGGGGTTGTAGGTTGGGTTACAAAGTTGCATGCCCTACAACACACAAACCTACAATGCACCTAGAATACAAGAGAAGGTTCCTTCAACACCACAAAACAAAAAAAAAATAGTTCATGCCAGTTTCACCAAAATGTAGAGTGGGACCATCTGTTCTGAGACTCTAGGTCATGAGAGAGTCCCGAACAATAGGCTACCCTGATCTACCTCAAGCTAGCTAAATGATTTGGAAAGGTTAAGATGCTAAGGTTGAAAAGGAAGAGCAATTTGGTTACTACTATCTTTCTTCTAACTTGAATGTTTGAGGGAGTCAAATGAGCTAATTTCCAAAGTCTAACCTACTTATTAGATAGGTCACTTCATGAGGAAAATATCTTAGGACATAGACTCCAGTGTGGCATGTTGGCATCTCAATGGGTTGCTAACGTCCATACAAAAATAGAGTCTAAGAAATAGATAAAAATTCTAGGAACCAAACTAATAGCTTGATTGACAAGGTTTTATACCATGATAAAATATAAAGAAAGTACAAAAACAAAGTACAACAAGAAGAATACTTTAACTAACTATGTTTGAATTGAGCAAGGAAGTGATAAAATGTTACTAAGCTCCTTGCAACACAATTCTTCAAACAAATCCAACAAAGAAGCACCTACACACACAAGACCAAGGAAAATGTTTGGGTTATTATTAGAGGACTTCCTTGGTTAGTCTCCCGCTTTAGTGTTTTAGCCTCCATGGATAGCCAGATAGTAACAATGGAGAAAGATGATAAAGAAAGTGTATGGAAATGGAAGTGCTAAGAAATACACAATATGCTACTACATATTACAATGATGTAAAAATAAGTGAAAATGGAGGATATCACCTTTAAAACTACATTCTCTCAAGGCAAGTAGAGGAAGGAGCAAGCTTGCAAGTTCACCCACAATGTTGTCACAATGAACAGAATGGAGGAGCCAAGAGACCAACAACTTGCAACTAGAATGGAGATGTTGGTGAAGCTTGACAGCATGAGAGTTGTGGTATTCCTTGCATAACCACCCCATTTTATTTTTTAGTTAAAATGGGTCCCCCTTTGTGTTTTTGATGTTTTTTTTCTTGTCCTTTTCTTTTTCTAGGTGTTTCTTTCCTTCTTTTTTTTGGTCCCGAGAGTTGTTTCCTTGTTTCCTTGTTTTTTGTTCAGAATCAGAAATCCAAATCAATCTTGAACCTTTTCTTTGAAGGACCAAGTCCATTTTATTTTTCCAATTTCACGTCATTTTCTGTTCATAATTAGAAATCCAAATTAAACCAAGAGACCAACAACTTGCAACTAGAATGGAGATGTTGGTGAAGCTTGACAGCATGAGAGTTGTGGTATTCCTTGCATAACCACCCCATTTTATTTTTTAGTTAAAATGGGTCCCCCTTTGTGTTTTTGATGTTTTTTTTCTTGTCCTTTTCTTTTTCTAGGTGTTTCTTTCCTTCTTTTTTTTGGTCCCGAGAGTTGTTTCCTTGTTTCCTTGTTTTTTGTTCAGAATCAGAAATCCAAATCAATCTTGAACCTTTTCTTTGAAGGACCAAGTCCATTTTATTTTTCCAATTTCACGTCATTTTCTGTTCATAATTAGAAATCCAAATTAAACTTGAACCTTTTCTTCAAAGGACCAAGTCCAATTTATTTTTTTGATTCCATGTTGCTTTCTCTTTGGAATTGAAAATCCAAATTGAACTTGGAATTTTTTTCAAGTGTCCAAGTATGATTTTATTTTCCAATTCTGAATGTTGTATTTTTCTCTCTTACCTTGGTTCATTTAGAAAAGTGATTTTTGATTGGTCTTTCCCCACGAGGGTCCTATTTCTCTTATCTTTTTTTATTCTAATTTTCTAACCACCCACTACATTTATTGTGAACTCCTTTGCATGCATGGGACCGATATTTAATCAAAAATTTTCCATGGTTATGCTCATAATTGCATTTTTTTTCACAAGGAGCAAGTGTAGGAGCTATAGGAGGGTTCAAGTTTGTAGCACTTAGAAGTTTACTGGTTTAGTCACTAGTTTAGAGTTTGAGGTAGGGTTTTCATTGTGTTTTCTTTCCTTTGTTTTGTTTTCTCACCTTTTTTCATTTTTCATGTTCATTGTGTTGTTTTTTTTATTTTCATCATTTTATTTTTCTTGTGACATTATTTTTTTTCCCATTTTTCATCTATTATTTTTTTTGTGTTTTGATCATTGCATTTTTTGGGTTCTTGCATTTTTCATGTTTTTGTTGTGTTCATGGGTTTTTCTTTCATTTTGTGTTAATTTGTTTGCAAAATTCATTTCGTGGGTTTTTATTTTCTTGCTATGCCCTAGGTTCTATGGTTTTCGTATAGATTTCTTGGCCTACCCTTTAACATCTAAATTTTGAGCCTCATAGAATTTTGATTTTTGCGCCAACCCTTTACACAATGGTCGAGATCCTATATTCTTTTTCCATTCTATTTTTTTCTTATAACGTGCATGGTCTCATCATAATTTTTAGTTTTGATTGAACTCTTTTACCCAAAGTTTAGATCCAAAATACTTTTCTAGATTCAACTTTAGTATATTTTGGAAAGATTCTTTTGGGGTTTGTAGTTTTGATAGAACATGACTATGAGTTAAAACTAGGAACAAAGTTTTTGATATATCTTCTTGTGTTTATTTTCCAGGTTTCATAAATTTTTGACTCAAATGAACAACCTGGTGTTGAGGACGTAGAAAAAGATCAAAGAGGAAAATAAACAAAATCATATTGGATTCCATATATAATGAAACACAAGTATCAGGGAGTACTGGTGATCTCCAAATTTGCCTCCCAATTGATGAAGATGATAGATACAACCTTACGACACATTGATTTAGAAAATTTCAAGAAGGATACCTTCTTAGATGATGCCAATCCAAGGGCTAAGAAGATAGCATCTTTGGTACTAGCCCATGTTGCTTCTTTTCCTATTGATTTCTAATGTCCAGACTTCATTCTTGTTGTAGCAGGAGCATATGACCTTGTACAATGCAAGTGCATTGACCAATGGGGAAATGAGATAATTAACCTATCTCTTACCATGATAAACATGACCTTTGATTTACCACCATATCCTCACTTGAAGATCATAATAGAAAATAAGGCAGTCTAACACTATGAGAAGGATGTGAGTACTCATCAAAGGCATATGAACAGGAAATGACTTAAGGTGGGTAAGAAATCTATTACTAAGCTACCCACAAAGCTTAGAAGATCTAATTTTTATTCTGAAATAGGGGACATCATTACATTGTTAAGCTAGCACTAGGAAATGAGACCTCCCATATTTATGAAACTTGGATTTTCCACTTCATTTTGGTTATCTTGAAAGGAGAATTATATTTGGACTGGAGGAAATTATTTTAGGTGCAATACATAGCTAGCTCACAAAGGTGAAGGATTCAAAAGAGTTTTATATGTCACCATATGTAATATACTGTGTAGCCAAGATGGGAAACTTCCAATTGTTGAATACTATAGGAGCAAAGGAGAAGGATAGGAACAAAGAAAAATTTAGGAATATTATGACCTACTAGAACTTAAGGCATCAAAAAAGCATTTCAAGAGAGTAAATGATGCCTTTCATTATGTAGTAATTACTCAACTCTCAGGTGATGTAGGATTCTAGTTAATTTTGGAGGTGATGGCATTAATAGGAGAATGGGGAAACTAGTTTATTCAGTACCCCAAGTCAACATAGATCTGTTTGTTTGAATATGATGGAGCCCCATTTTTACTCCCAAGGTATTGTAGTCATAAATTGATTCTAATTGAGTTATCCTAGTAGATGAGGGAAGTTAACCTCAAGTTTTACACCAAGCATAAGGTCAAAGAAGTGAAGTCCCCCATCAACCTTGGCTATTATCAATTTCCATCAATCAGGGCTGCCAAGTTTTCCACTGAGGAATTGTAGAAAATAAACCTCAAGTTATATAAAGGGAGAAATGACTTTGATCCTAAAGAGAAAATGAACAACTTGTATGCATCCCTTTTTCCACATCACGAGCCTAACATAGAAGAATTTTTGGAATATCGACAAGATGATTTTAAGGCAAGAAAGAGGAAGTATGAAACCTTAACCATTCCTCAAATGTGGGACTTTAAGATTATAGAGGAAATTTCTAAAGAAATGTTAGTGATCCAAATCTGCAACCTAATGCCAAGTTGTGAACGAACTTAGCAGGTTTGGATGTAGCATGGGACTACTTTTAGGTTGTGGGTATCCTATTCAAAACTAGACCTCTAGATTATGAGCTGAATTACCCTTTTGATGCCACCTAACTACTAATTTTTGAGGTAAAGGGAAAGAATTGCATGAAAATGAATCTAATACTGAAAATAACAATGGTGATACAGTAAAACAACTTAGACCTAATAACATCCTATCACATTCAAATCAATATCATAAAATTTGATTTACACAACTCACTTTCGAATGTGGTTTACATAAATAATTTATAAGGAGGTTTATAAACAGTACTTTTAAAAGGAAAACAGAGGTTTCACAACTAACATCACTACTAAACAACACAACTTATAACCTATTAGCATACATTTTCTACTAAATGGATGCATAAAAATGAGACAAGTTTGCAAGGAATGATGAATTTTCACAAGACAAACCGATCAATCATTAATGGCTTACCATGAAACAAGAAGAGAGAAGATGAAATGCTTTATTCTATTGATTCAAAGTGCTTATAGTATTACAAGTCCATCTGAGTTACAATACTGCTCCATGAAAATAAGCTCCAAGAAAAAAAGCTATCCTATTGCTAGAAAGAAAGAACTCCCCAAAATGCTCAAAATGAACATACTTAAGCAAAAAAAAAACCCACCAAAAACCCCTCACACATGTCCATCAAGAAGGTTCTGGTCAGATGCAACACTGAGGCCAAAAAATAACCTTCTAAAATCGCTCCAAAAGGTCCTCCAAATAGTCTAAGGTCAAGCCAAGACCATAGTCATGCTAAAAGTATGTCAAAAAAACCTCCAAAATAGCACATGTTCTTCTAAAATAGTCAAATACCTCACCCCCACACTCTCCTCATGCCTGCAATTCAATCATTTTGTCTCCTAGCTTTGACTCATGCAATATGTGTGTTTTGAAAACAAAAGACTCCAAAAGGAATTAAAAATAATAGTCTTGATTAAGTGATTCATAATACATCACTTAATCAAGTCATTTTACATTTCAAAGCACAAAATAAGGGGCCCACCATCAATATGAATTGAATTTCATTTGCAAGTGAAAATATCAAAGTGATTATCAAAATCACTTAAATGTTATTTCAATGTTTTGAAACAAAAGAAAAAGTAATAATGAAATGCAAAAAAATATTTTAAAAGCATTAATAAGGTCAATAAGGCACATGGTCATCTCACCTCGTATCATTTTACATTGTAAGGCTACATGTGGTCAATACTCTGATTTGCAAAGGCAACATAAAAGCTCAAATAAAAAATTGGCCTATATGGCCAACCTCCACAATTCTAGGAAAGCATATTCTCCAAGGCACATGATGCATGATCAAAAAAGAAAGGCATATTACACATAACCTGGCACACTCCATATGTTTATATTGTTTGAAGGACTTGGCAATGTTTTTAAACAAGGGGGAAAAACTTAAGGCATAAAATGCCTAAGTCAATAAACATAAGTTTGGCCCCCATAATGCATTAGCACATGTTTCATTTTTTTTAAAATATAGGAAGAAAAATCACATCGCCATCGAACAGGGTCAAACCCTAGTCATCAAAAGATAAAAACAATGGAAAAAGACCATCATTTTGTCATCAAACATTCTTAGAAACATGATGCAGCCATTAGGGTTTCACTTGCATGCACTGGAAATGGAGATTTGACTATTTTTTGTGGTGTTTTCCTGATGAAAACATATAACAAAGAGGTAACTATTTTTTGTTGCAAAAAATCTACATTTTCACCACCATTTGAAAGCCATTTTGAGCTATAGGCTGCAGCCATGTACATATTTCTGATCTTTTTTGTGGCTTCATTTTTATGTGGGTGTTCTTCTCTATTTACAGTCATCATGAGAAACTCTAATGAAGCTTTTGGTAAAAGAATTTTTTTTTGAAAATTTGCAAAAAATTGTGAGCAAAAGCTCCAGGTAAGTCAAATCGACTCCTTCCTCAAATGTTGAGCAAAATAAATCTATATTTTGTTTCTAGCTTGAAGATAGAGCATGAAATGCTTGTTTCCTTTCTGCATTTGAGAATGAAGAAAACTATTTCTTGGTCGCAACCATGGATAGAAATAGGGTATTTTTTATATGTATCTTTTCTTCACTCAAAAGCCCCACAATGTCTTTTCAATTTTCTTGTGTATTAGAAAATTTCTCATCAACCCAAATGGGTTTTTGATATGTAGAAGAAAATTAGCTTGTGAGCTTGGCCTCCATTTTGTATCTTCATTTTCCTTCTATTTGTAGAAATGTTGTATTTCATTTAAAAACCTTAGGTGGGTCTTCCATATTTTGCAGAAACAGAGATCTACTTGGCCATGACCTACATGAAATGGGTTTCCATTTGTTATTTTTGTAGAATGTTCTCCATTGTTGTTGCTTCTGCATTATCCTCTATTTTAATGTGCTCAATTTCACTCTTTGTGGTAGACAATGTTGCATGATCTTCACTAAAAAAATTCTTGTAAAGAAGAATTACAACATCTCTTTCCTTGATTTCAAACTCAAAGTCATCTCTCAACTTATTAACGAGTTCCTACACTTCAGAGATTACCCTTTTTTACTCTCTTCTTTTCCAGATTAGAGAGATTTTCTTTTTTTTTTGTAATATGTCCCCTACAACTGGTCATATTTTTCAATAATGTCAGTCATATATGGACCACCTTCTACAACATAGATGCCTCTCAATGCAGAACATATGTCAAACAACTTTGACACTTGTGTTTCATAATCTACAACATCAATTTACCTATAATAGCATTCAACAAAATTGGAAACCTTGCAAAGGAAATTCATGGATACTAGGAAGGATAGGCCCCATTCTAACTTGAGAACACTCATTGCAATATGTATATCCATCATATACAGGATAGTAGTCATTTAAGTCTACATCTTGATGTAGTAGTTCTTGAAAATTCAAGGGAATATCTTCTATTAGAACTTGATGGCTTCCATTCATATGTTTATCACAACCATTCCTAGCTGATAAATGGTCACCTCACCATTCCTTTATGTGATTAAATCACTGGAAACCATAGCATGATAGTTGATTACAAGGGGCAGATCCTCCATCTCACAAATTTACCATGTTGCACTAATCTAAGCTGAGTGTGTACATTCAACTACTTCATATGACATTGATTAAAAATGCATGCTACTTCTCCTTTGTATTAATTTATTCTCCCTTTTCATCTCATTTTGAAATTAATTAGTAAATAGAACCTTTTGCTTTCAAACAATTCCTCTACCATAGTTGATCTTTGTGAAGCATCCCTCTCCAAAGTTGCACCAAATTGCATCTTTGTCCTCTCAACTCTTGGGATATGATCATTGTGTTTAAATATAATGTTTGGATGGATGAGACATTGTTATTTTCTCTTTATTGATGTAATTATCACTTACTCAGTGATAGTTACTCATAGTTGTCTCAAAGCTTTCTCATTGTTGGTTGCCTTCTTATGTTTTGTTCCACTAGACTATTCACTAGCTTTGATGCCATGATGTCCTTTATCTTTCTCATGGACCATCCTTGCACAAACCTCCAACTTTCATCTGCTCCATGTCATGGTTCTTCAATACATCCATGATTGATGTCTCTTTTAAAATATATTGAAAAGGTCACATAGGATTTTTCTTATTCCTCACTGTTATTTCACTGGCTCACTGAAATCCTTAAAATTTGTGCTTTATCACCATTAAAAGATAATGTGCAACATAATTCCATTCATTTCTAAATTTCAAAATTGATCTCTTCATGGGGACTTGACTGCTGCTTTGATCATGCCTCCATGTTTATGCATTGAATTGACCATACTACCCATTGATTAATGACTTGTCTTAAATCACATTTATGAATGTCAATGCATATGACTATCCCCTAGTGCAAGTAATGGCTACCACTATTTTGATTAGATCTGGGAGTACCCCATGATGATGGTATTCTATTTTTTATAAAACCCTTGTTTGAAGTCATGCATTTGGTGGTCCTTGTTAATGTTTTATGATCTGCTCCTTGTATATAGTTTTTCATGTATAGACCATTCCTCATGCTAATAACTCCACATTGCTTTCTCCACTATTGTTGAATTTCTATCATTTTCAATGTTTGAAAACAACAAATTATGCAGCCAATGGTGACAATATCTCATGCCCATTAAAAGTTACACCTTGTAAGTTGTGAAACTTGACTACTTCTCCATTTCCATCAATAAAGCTATTTTCAACTGCATATCACTTGTGGAGGCAATCCTTGGGTCTGAAAAACTCAAGAAAATGTAGATGAAAGTTGATCATTATGTGACACCAAACAAGGAAGTTGAAAAGTTTTACTACCCTTCCTTTGTTTTTCATCTGCAATGTAATCTCTTGTGACCATTTCTTGTTTTCCTTTAGTAAAGTTAAAAGACATTTGTCTTTGTGGTTGTCCTACATGACATGAGAATACATCTTGTTGTCCCAACCTTCATGGCTTCCATAATAATGCTTGTTGTCCCACATGAATTTGCTATCTAATCTCCACAATATTTCTTTCCTTTTGATCATATGTAACACATAAACTATCTCCCCACTTTGATCCTAGTGGGAAAACACATGTCCCCTATGTCGATGACCTAAAATCTCACTGTCCTATGTGATGTGTTGTTTTCCAATAGGTTAAAGGTGAGAGGGACCTGACAATACTCTAGATTGCTCCCTCATTAGTTAAGAGATGCAAATTGAACTTGATACATCTTTTGAATCTGATAATGAAAGTTGATCAACTTGTGTGATTCCATATTGATTTAATGCATTAATAATAGTTATATCTTTGATCGAGTTGCTAAATTTCTTATTTCTTTCAAAGCATGCTAAGCTCTACCCTCGTGGGAGCCACATTTATCCCACATGCTATATTTAACTTAATCATAACAGTAACCAAACTTGTCCTAAATTTGTACATAAAGAAAACAAGTTAGAAAAATAGATGCATATTTTGGATGTGTTTGATGACTTCGTTGTTTTCCAAGACATCTGAGGTTTGCATGCTTATTTAATGCACTTATAGATCAGTTTATACATGCATAGGTGGGTGTGTATGTAAGGTTTGATATATTTGTTTTCTTAGAGCATTTCTCTAATATCATGTTTTTTCCAGATGCAGGATCTAGGAGCATTACAGAGTTGGGAAGGATACAAGCAGCTTGGTGTAGAAGCAGCAGGGCAAGAGGGCAACTTCACAACTAGTCATTCTCAGGAAATGAATAGTCTCCACTCTTATATGCACATTATGTTTTACTTATTCATCTATAAATTGCTTCTTTATTTTCATTGAATAAGTAAAGTTAGTCTCTTGGATTGTGAGGGACATGTACATTTCATGATTATCAATAAAAGATTACATTTGTATACATATAAATCTGTTTTCGCATTTGTTGTAATTGCAACATTGGAATGAAAAAATGTAATATGTTTCATTTGAAAACCTTTTTCCATTCATATTAAACCTAGCAGACTTATGGTTTTTCTTTTAAATTTTTAAATGAACAACACAAAAGAATAAACACTAAACTTGATTTTAGCTTAAAGCTAAAAATCATGTAACATTTTTGGCAACATCTGCTATATGTTTTCTTGATAAACATGAGGCCATCTACCTAAGCCTATCCATTGGGCATGGGGTCACTCAAAAAGCTAACACCACTTGAAAACAACATTGCAAATTATTGTAACTCGCTAAACCAACAAGAGACACTTTGAAAACTTACAAAAAACCAATAATGCAGAATGAAAACTACCACCTAATTGTGCAAAACAACACTTAGGGAAAACTGAAAAATCATTTGAAATGAAACTACACTAACCTACTCTAACCAGCAAAGAAGCTGGTCAAACAAAACCATTGACATGTTTTGCAAAATAACACCATTTTTTAATCAACAATTGATGCATTACATGATTATGTATTGTTGAAAGAACATGAAACACATGTAGATATTCAAAATACTATTGCAATGTTTCATGAAAGATGTAAAGAAACTCACTTACACCTTGATCTCGATCATGCCTATTGTCATCTTGAATTGGATAGGTGAGCTGAATTGGATCACCTTCAGCTGCAACTCCAAAATCAGCTTCTTCAATTGCATCCTCATACTTGGATGTAAGCATGACCTCTAGTACTTCAGTGGCCTCTGAACTAGCTAAATATCTAATGGGGAGGCCTCTTGAAATGACAAAGGTTGAACTTCCCTTGTTGGTTTCTTTCCTTCCTTCCTGCTTTTCATGGTTGTCCTGCTTCGTGGCTTCACCTTGCATAATGATTTTCCATGTTGATTCTTCCTCCATGGTTAATGAACAATCACTTTCCACCAAGGTAGCTAATAACTTATCAAAGCTATCAATTCTTGGTAGATTCTTAAAATTGACTTGTTTAACTTTAAAATCCACATTATCACTCAAAGAGATGCACTCCAAAATAGGCTTTCCTTCTTCAATGAAGGCAGGAAAGTGTTCAAATAGTGAAGTAGCTTCCTGAAACAAAATTTTAGTTGATAAATCAGCTTCAAGCTCCGTCATACAACATAAAGGAAGCTCATTAGACCATACAAGACATTGCACTTAGGTTCATGAGAAGTTTCCTATTCAAACTTGTGAACCTGCTATTGAATTTCTCCATGAGTGCCAAACTCCTCTAACATATTTGATTCCTTGTCATCCAATCTTGAACAAAAATGTTCAATTATACCAATGCACACCTCTTCATAAAGCTCAATATTATCCTTTTCATCCATAGCATGCTCAAAAATATCCAATCTGGCTATATGTTGCTCTTCTTCAACCTCATGTTGTTGACTTATGACTAGATTTATGCTTTCTTCATCATGATCAATGAAACATGGAAGATCATCAAATGAAGCTATGAAATCATGACCCACATCACCTTTTTCAGCCTCTTTAGGTTGATGCCTTGATAATTGAACCTGAAACTCACCATACTACTTGATGTCTTTTTGCTTCTTTGAATCTTCATCCTTGTCGACAAAAGTAGGTAATTCATCAATCCAAACTAAAGGTTGTTCCTCTGGAACAACCTTTTTCACTTCCTCTACCTACTGTCCTGTTGGAACATTTTCACCATCCTTGACAAGAAAGGGAGGATCATTACCTAAGACATTGCAAAACACATCTTGAGAAATCTTCTCTTGTTTATCCTTTTGCAGTTGTAGCCTATATTCCTCCATAGCTAAATGCATCAAATTCACACTCCTAGTCTCCTTCATGTTGAGTGAGTTGTGGGGGCCAACGATCTACTCTTCTTTTACTTTCTAGATGTTAGAGCATGATTCCAATTGAATGATAGATGGAGGAACCCTACAGGGTGGAGCAAATGGCTCTTTCCAACTTGAAAACCTATGGGTAGAAGGATCATTGGTAGAATCACTAATGGGCTCAAAAGGTTTCTCTTGTTTAAAACTAGGGAAATTGTACTTGGAAACCTCCTCATTAACAAGGTGATTCAACATTGCAGAAGGAATTGGGCTGAAAATAGGAAAGGAAGTTGTTTCCTGAGTTTCATACCTTAGTTGGCATTCCTTTGCAGCCATCTACTTTTCCAGACATTCCTCATGTTGTCTCCTTTGAATCTCCATCTCCTTCTCTTGAATGTATGCTTGGTAGGCTAATTCCTCCTAATGCATGTCACCCTCCTGTTGTTGCATTTAATATCCTTGTTCTTTATTGATTTCATCCATCAACCTACAAAAATCTACCAATATATTGTCAATATTGCTAATCCCCATAACATCAACATTTTGGGGTTGCAAATGAGAACAAGACTATTGTTTTTGAACAAAATATCCTTCTTGAGGATAGTTTTGGGCATATACTAGTTGATATTGAGGTTAAGCAGGAGTGGGAGGGCAGGAAACATAATGAGGATGTTGGTAACTTGTTTTCATAGGGTTATTTAAATAAAACCAACAAGTTGTTCAGTGTGGTATGGCTTGTAAGAGGTCATACATGCATGATTTTCATGGAATGATGGGTAATATGACATATTTCCATGAAATGTAGTTATATTTGTTCATTCAGAAGCTAGAACATGAGACAAAATCAAATTTAATTGAAACTAACTAGCACTTGGTCATACTGAAACTAGAAAAAATTCTTAGAGTCATCGGGTATGTAAATAAAATGCCTCTAAAAGGCTAAAACTACTACTGTACACACCAAGCAACAGTAAAAAAAAACATAGAAATGGATAAGAAAAAGTTCACTTGTCCCACCGGGCCTCCCAAAACTGTTAGTGATCCAAATATGCACCCTAATGCCAAGCTATGAACAAATTTAGCAGGTTTGGATGTAACATGGGACTGCTTTTAGGTTGTGGGTATCCTATTTGAAAGTAGACCTAGCCGACTTCCCCTTTGATGCCACCTAACTACTAAATTATGACGTAAAGGGCAAGAATTGCATGAAAACAAACCTAATACTAAAAATAACTAAGGTGATACACCAAATCAACTTGGACCTAATAATAGCCTATCACATTCAAATCAATATCATAAAATTTGATTTACACAACTCACTTTCCAATGCAGTTTACATAAATAATTTATAAGGAGGTCTATAAATAGTGCTTTTAGAAGGAAAACAAAGGTTTCACAACTAACATCACTACTAAACAACACAACTTATAACCTGTTAACATACATTTTTTTCTAAATAGATGCATAAACATGAGACAAGTTTGCAAGGAATGATGAATTTTCACAAGACAAATTGATCAATCATTAATGGCATACCATGAAACAAGAAGAGAGAAGATAAAATACTCTATTCTATTGATTCAAAGTGCTTACAGTATTACAAGTCCATCTAAGTTACAATACTGCTCCATGAAAATAAGCTCCAAGAAACAAAGCTATCTTGTTGTTAGAAAGAAAGAACTCCCCAAAATACTCAAAATGAACATACTTAAGCATAAAAAAACCCACCAAAAACCCCCCACACATGTCCATCTAGAAGGTTCTGGTCAGATGCAACAATGAGGCCAAAAAAGAACCTTCTAAAATTGCTCCAAAAGGTCCTCCAAATAGTCCAAGGTCAAGCCAAGACCATAGTCATTCCAAAAGTATGACAAAACAACCTCCAAAATAGCACATGTTCTTCTTAAATAGTCAAATACCGCACCCCCACACTCTCCTCATGCCTGCAGTTCAATCATTTTGTCTCCCAGCTTTGACTCATGCAATATGTGTGTTTTTAAAACACAAGACT
The DNA here is from genome assembly GCA_007258455.2 of Sequoia sempervirens. Lineage (NCBI taxonomy): Eukaryota > Viridiplantae > Streptophyta > Pinopsida > Cupressales > Cupressaceae > Sequoia > Sequoia sempervirens. The sequence continues at coordinate 731,368,794 of VDFB02193867.1, read as the reverse complement.
CCAAAAGGAATTAAAAAATAATAATCTTGATTAAGTGATTCATAATACATCACTTAATCAAGTCATTTTACATTTCAAAGCACAAAATAAGGGGGCCCACCATCAATATGAATTACATTTCATTTACAAGCGAAAATATCGAAGTGATTATCAAAATCACTTAAATGATATTTCAATGTTTTGAAACAAAAGCAAAAGCAATAATGAAATGAAAAAAATACTTCTAAAAGAATTAATAAGATCAATAAGGAAAATGGTCATCTCACCTCTTCTCATTCTACATTGTAAGGCTACATGTGGTCAATACTCTGATTTGTAAAGGCAACATAAAAGCTCGAAAAAAAACTTGGCCTATATGGCTGACCTCCACACTTCTTGGAAAGCATATTCTCTAAGGCACATGATGCATGATCAAAAAAGAAAAGAATATTACACATAACCTGGCACACTCCATACGTTTGTATTGTTTGAAGGACTTGGAAATGTTTGGAAACAAGGGGAAAAAACTTAAGACATAAAATGCCTAAGTCAATAAACATAAGTTTGGCCCCCATAGTGCATTAGCACATGTTTCATTTTTTTTAAAATATGGGAAGAAAAATTCAATTGCCATCAAATAGGGTCAAACCCTAATCATCAAAAGACAAAAAACAATGGAAAAAGACCATCATTTTGTCGTCGAACATTCTTGAAAACATGATGCAACCACCAGGGTTTCACTTGCATGTGCTGGAAATGGAGATTTGACTGGGTTTTTGTTTGTTTTATTCAGGAAAACACAAAACAAATAGGTAATTGGTTTTTGTTGCACAAAATCTTCCTTTTTACCACCATTTGAAAGCAATTTTGAGCTACAGGTCGTGGCCATGTACATATTTCTGATCATTTTTATGGCTTTGTTTTTCTGTGGGTGTTCTTCTCTATTCACAACCATCATGAGAAACTCTAATAAAGCTTTTGGTAAAAGAAAAAAGCTTGAAACTTTGCAAAAAATTGTGAGAAAAAGCTCCAGGTAAGCCAAATTGACTCCCTCAAATTTCGAGCAAAAGAAATCTATTATTTTTTTCCAGCTTGAAGATAGAGCATGAAATGCTTGTTTCCTTTCTACATTTGAGAATGAAGACACTCCATATTTCTTACCAATTGTTTTCATGAAGAAAAATGTTTTTTTGGCTGTGGCCATGGACATAAATAGGGTATTTTTTTATGTAGCTTTGCTTCATTTGAAAGCCCCATAATGCCTTTTTAAAATTCCTTTGTATTAGAAAATTTCTCATCAACCTAGATGGGTTTTTGATATGTAGAAGAAAACTAGTTTGTGAGCTCGGCCTCCTTTTTTGCATCTTCATTTTCCTTCAATTTGTAGCAATGTTGTATTTCATTTAAAAACCCCAAGTGGGTCTTCCATATTTTGCAGAAACAAAGATCTACTTGGGCATGACCTGCATGAAATGGATTTCCATTTGTTATTTCTATAGAATGTTCTCCATTGTTGTTGCTTCTGCATTAGCCTCTATTTTAATGTGCTCAATTTCACTCTTTGTGGTAGACAATGTTGCATGAGCTTCACTATACAAATTCTTGTAAAGAAGAATTGTAGCATCTCTTTCCTTGATTTCAAACTCAAATTCATCTCTCAACTTATTAACAAGTTCCTGCAATTCAGAGATTACCCATTTTGACTCTCTCTTCTTTTCCAGATCAGAGAGATTTTCTATTTTTTGTAATATGTCCCCTACAACTGGTCAGATTCTGCAATAATGTCTATCATATATGGACCACCGTCTACAACATAGATGCCTCTCAATGTAAAACATATGTTAGACAACTTTGACACTTGTGTTTCATAATCTGCAACATCAATTTCCCTATAATAGCATTCAACCAAATTGGAAACCTTGCAAAGGAAATTCATGGATACCATGAAGGATAGGCCCCATTCTAACTTGAGAACACTCATTACAATATGTATATCCATCATATAAAGGATAGTAGTCATTTAAGTCTACATCTTGATGTAGTAGTTCTTGAAAATTCAAGGGAATATCCTCTATTAGAACTTGATGGCTTCCATTCATATGTTTATCACAACCATTCCTAGCTGATAAATGGCTGCCTCACCATTTCTTTATGTGATTAAATCACTGGCAGCCATAGCATGATAGTTGATTACAAGGGGCAGATCCTCTATCTCATGAATTTACCCTATTGCACTAATCTAAGCCCAGTGTGTACATTCAACTACTTCATATGACATTGATTGGCAATGCATGCTACTTCTCCTTTGAAATAATGTATTCTCCCTTTTCATCTCATTTTGAAATTAATCAGTAAATAGAAACTTTTTCTTTCAAAAAATTCCTTTTCCGTAGTCAATCTCTGTGAACCATCCATCTCCAAACTTGCACCAAACTACATTTTTGTCCTTACGACTCTTGGGATATGATCATTGTGTTTAAATATAATGACTAGAAGGATGAGACATTGGTATTTTCTCTTTATTGATGTAACTATCACTTACTCAGTGATAGTTACTCATGGTTGTCTTAGAGATTTCTCATTGTTGGCTTCCTTCTTATGTTTTGTTCCACTAGACTGTTCATTGCCTTTGATGCCATGATGTCCTTTAACTTTGTGACAGACCATTCTTGCACAAACCTGCAACTTTCATTTTCTCCCTGTCATGGTTCTTCAAGACATCCATGCTTGATGTCTCTTTCAAAATATATTGACAAGGTCACATTGGATTTTGCTTATTCCTCACTATTATTTCACTGGCTCACTGAAACCTTAAAATTTGTGCTTTATCATCATTAAAAGATACTGTGCAACATAATGCCATTCATTTCAAAATTTCAAAATTGAGCTCTTCATGGTGACTTGACTGCTCCTTTGATCATGCCTCCATGTTTATGCATTGAATTGACCATACTACCCATTGATTGATAACTTGTCTTAAATCACATTTATGACTGTCAATGCATACGACTGTCCCTTGGTGCAAGTAATGGCTGCCACTATTTTGATTAGATCTAGGACTGCCCCATGATGATGTTACTCTATTTTTTCTCAACCCTTGTTTGTAATCATGCACTTGGTGGTCCTTTTTAATGTTTTATGATCTAATCCTTGTATATAGTTTGTCATGCATAGACTGTTCCTCATGCATATAACTCCACAATTCTTTCTCTATTGTTAAATTTCTACCATTTTCATTATTTCAAAACAACAGATTGTGCAGCCAATGGTGACAAGATCTCATGCCTATTAAAATTTACACTTTTTAAGTTGTGAAACTTGACTACTTCTCCATTTCCATCAATAAAGTTATTGTCAATTGCATATCACTTGTGGAGGTAATCCTTGAGTCTGAGAAACTCAAGAAAATGTAGATGAAAGTTGATCATTATGTGACACCGAACGGGGCAACTAAATTTTTTTACTACCCTTCCTTTCTTTTTCATCTATAATGTAATCTCTTGTGACCATTTCTTGTTTGCCTTCAGTAAAGTCAAATTACATTGGTATTTTTGGTTGTCCTGGATGACATGAGAATACATCTTGTTGTCCCAACCTTCATGGATTCCATAATAATTCTTGTTGTCCCACATGAATTTTCTATCCGATCTCCACAACATTTGTTTCCTTTTGGTCATGTGTAACACATAAACTGTCTCCCCACTTTGATCCTAGTGGGTAGACACATGTCCCCTATGTCGGTGACCTAAAATCTCACTGTTTTATGTGATGTGTGGTTGTCCAATAGGGTCAAGGTGAGAGGGACCTGGAAATACTCTAGATTGATCCCTCATTATTTAAGAGATGCATAATTGAACTTGATGCATCTTTTGAATCTGATAATGAATGTTGATCAACTGGTGTTATTCCATATTGATTTAATGCATTAATAACAAGTTTATCTTTGATCAAGTTGCTCAATTTATTATTTCTTTCAAAGCATGCTAAGCTCTACCCTTGTGGGAGCCACATTTACCCCACATGTTTTATTTAACTGAATCATAACAGTAACCAGACTTGTCCTAAATCTGCACATGAAGCAAACAAGTTAGAAAAATAGATGCATATTTTGGATGTGTTTGATGACTTAATTATTTTCCAGGACATCCAAGGTTTGCATGCTTATTTAATGCACTTATGGATCAGTTTATACATGCGTAGGTAGGTGTGTGTGTAAGGTTTGAGATCTTTCATTGCTTAGAGCATTGCTCTAATATCATTATTTTTCTAGATGTAGGAGCTAGGAGCATTACGGAGCTAGGAAGGACACAAGTAGCTTGGGGCAGCAATAGTAGGGCAAGAGGGAAACTTCACATCCAGTCATTCTTAGGCAATGAATAGTCTCCACTCTTATATGCACATTTTGTTTTACTTATTCATGTATAAATTTCTTCTTTATTTTCATTGAATAAGTAAAGTTAGTCCCTTGGATTTTGAGGGACATGTACACTTCATGATTATCAATAAAATATTACATTTGTATACATATGACTCTCTTTTCTCATTTGATGTAATTGTAACATTGAAATGGAAAAATGTAATATGCTTCATTTGACAATCTTTTTCCATGCTTATTAAACCTAGTAGACTTATGGTTTATCTTTTAAATGTTTTAACGAACAACACAAAAGAATAAACACTAAACCTGATTTCAGCTGAAAGCTAAAAATCAGGTAACATTTAGATAATGGCTTGAATCATGATCCACAATATGATCAAGATCAAGTCAGTACTCATGAATTAGCACCCATCAATTGGATGGAAAGAGAGGAATACAAAATTGACAATATATCTATAGTGGTTGTAGAAAGGAGTTTGAAATGGATCAACGAATGCCTGGAGAACTAAAAAATTAAAGCTAGTGGAAAAAGAAAAGAGATAAATGGGAAAACACTCTCTCCCCCTCCATGAAGAGAGTATAAGAGGTGCAAGAAGAAGACTATATAAAGTTCAATTGAAGAGGAAAACCCAATGATGGAGAAGGTGTCAGAGGCATTCCAGAAGGCCTTAATCACTTATATGGTTGCTTTTGCAGGAGTGGTTTCAAGATTGGGTGTACAACCCATTGCTACCATACATCTAGGAGACTAAACTGCCGAAGAAGGTCCTTCCACTACACCAACAACTAAAATGGAAACTGAACAAGGAGAAAAGGCTCCTATAATTGAAGTTATTGAATCT
>VDFB02193867.1:731175263-731363495 GCA_007258455.2 Sequoia sempervirens | reverse complement strand
TGATCTCACCCCAATGGTGCTTATATTTCCGATTAATTTCTTCATCTGTGAGACCATGAACTATATATTCTTGATGCGCATCTTCTTATGAAATCTGATCGGTGTGACATTCCTGACCTCTCACCGATATGCTAAAATCACCTGCATAGGAAAGTAATGGCTTTTGGATCAGAGAGACCTGCACCAACTCTTGTCAATATGAATTATTTATTCACATATTTTTACTTAGAAGGATTTCAAGATATCAGAGGGTCAAAACTAATGTGATCACTAGTGATTATGATATGTGGAGAAAATTATATCAATTTTATACTCAAGATATGGACTTCTTTGGGAAACTTATGAGTGTAAATGACTATAAAATTTTCAAAATTTTATAATTCCAATAGTGGCTCCATTTGGGGATGAATTATTATGAGATCATTGCAAGGATTTAGATCTCTAGAAGAGCAGACCAGACTACAAGGGGTTACGAAAATGGATTTGTGAAGAGGATGGAATGATAAATGGATATGGATATGGAAGTGATCCTACACTACCGTACATAGAAATATTTTGTTTGTTTTTAAATGAAGGTATTTTGGGATTGTCCATGTACTGACAATTCCTATTCCTTTTGATTCCCTAAACTATTGTGCATGGATAAAATTTACTTTAAGAGGTTTTTCAAGAGTTTTCCATGCACTGGCAACCCTTAATCCTCTATGTTTTCAAGAGAAAAAATGTTTCAGGAACTACCCATGTACAAAAAACTCTTGTTCTTCACCAGACATGTTCTACAAGTAATATGAGTCTTCTCCTCCTTTTCCAGTGACAACAAAGGGCCCTAACCACAAAGATTCAAATTTTCCATGCTTTCCCTTCTCCTGATGCCTAGCATTCCACATCAACACTAAATCATTCTCCTCAAATTTTCTATCTTTAGCTTTCCTATTGAATAGATATTTCATTTGTGACTGTAACTTCACATTTTGGTTTTGAGCCGCTCTCCTCATCTCATCAAGTTCTACAAGTTCCTCCATTCTTTCCTCCATTGGTTTTGGAATGTCTATATCTTCTTGAAGGATAAATTTGTAAACTAGTAACAAGTTTTGTAATGGCATCCTAGCTTGCACTCCATATACCAATTCAAACGAAGACTTTCCAATTGCCTTTTTCACAATAATCCTGTCTTCCCACACAACCATTCTCAACTTTGAATTCCATGCTTTTTTATTTCCATCCAACATCCTCCTTATGATCTTCAGAAGACTTTTATTACTAGACTCTGCCTGACCATTTGCTTGTGGGTTGTAAGGGGCTGCATAAGAGATAGTAATGCCATATGTACTGTAGAAATTTCTAAACTCATCAGACCTGAAACACATCCCATTATCTGTAATCAATCAAACTGGTATACCAAATCTAGTCAGAATATTCTCCATTAGGAAATTTATTACCACCTTGCTCATGGCTTGTTTAGTTGGGATGGCCTCTACCCACTTAGTGAAATAATCAGTGGCTACCAATATCCACTTATGTCCAACACTTGAATTCTCTTGTATTTCTCCAATAAAATCAATTCCCCACTAAAGGAAAGGGGATTCTACTTGTAAGGGCCTGAGTGGAAAAGCTCCATGATATTTCATCTTCCCTGAAAACTTTTGGCAAGCTTCACATCTTCTTACATATGAAAAATAATCATTAATTACTTTAGGCCAATAATAGCTTGCCCTGAAGATCTTTTGTATAGTCGTTTTGGCAGAATAGTGTCCTCCACACACTCCTTCATGTATCTCCCTCAAGACATGTTCAGCTTGTGATTCATCTAGACACAACAATAACATCCCATCCCTATTTTTCCAAAACAAATCACCCTCTATGAACACATACTTTGATGCTTACAACTTCAAATTTCTCCTTTGGTTGTCATTCAATCCTTCTGGGAACTTCATGTGTTTGAGGTAATACACAATATTTGTGTACCAAGAAGTATGTTCAATGCTTGCAACTACATTCTGCTCACTCTATGTATTGCAGATTTGATTTTCTTCAATGTTTGTCTCTACCATTAGCTTCACCAAACCCTGTCCCCTCACCAATTTAGTAATTTGAATCTCCATATCGAATTCTTGGATCGTATTAATCCATCTGCATCTCTTCCCTGTTACTTTTGTTTGAACTAGAATATCTTTCACAACCACATGTGGGACATGGGAAATTACTTTAGCTCCAACAAGATATAGTCTAAAAGCCTTTGTTGTGTTGACTAGTGCAAAAGCTTGCTTCTCCATAATTCCATACTTCAACTCTGACCCCTGTAGTGACTTGCTGAAGAAAGATACAGGTTGCTCATGACCCTCATCATTCTTCTGTAACATGACGGTTGCTATAGTATGAAATGAATCAAATGAAAATATTTGAAAAGGTTTGGAAAAATTAGGGGACTTTAAGGTATGGGCTTCTTTGATGGATTTTTTGATAGATATAAAGGCTTCTAAGGATTTTGGAGTCTAGTCCCTCTTTTCTCCATTTTTCAGCATTTTGGATATGGGTTTAACAATCTTAGCAAAGTTGGACACAAATCTCCTAACAAGGTTAATCTGCCCAAAAAATGATTGAATGGCCTTGACAGTTTTAGGAATGGGGATTTTATCCATGGCTTCTACCCTCTCAGGGTCTATTCTAATTCCATCTTTTGACACAATATGCCCTAAAGTTTTACCCTCTATAACAACAAAATGACATTTTTTAGGATTCAGACTAATACAGTATTCCAAAGCCTTGATGAATATCTTTTCCAAGTTTTCCACATGATCTTTAGTCCTTTTTGAATAAGAAGTAAGGTCATCTTGATACACTACCATTATAGCATTGATCAGGTCTGCAAATGCCACGTCCATAGCCCTTTGGAAGGTTGCCCCTACATTTGTGAGACCGAATGGCATTCTCACATAAACATACGTTCCCCAAGGACTAGTAAAAGTTGTCTTGTACTACTCAGATTCCTTGACCTTGACTTGATTGTAGCTAGAAAATCCATCCATAATTGACAATAACTCACATCCTATCACTTTATGTAATATAGCTTCCATATTAGGGAGAGGATAATTATCCTTGAGGGAGGCAACATTTATATTTTTGAAGTCCACACACAGTCTAATATCCCCAATTTTCTTTCTTACTGGAACCAATTTTGAGACCCATGTTGAATGTCTAATAGGCTTGATAATGCCCCCATCTCTGAGCTTCACCAATTCCTCTTGAATTTTTGGTTCTAGAGTTGGGTTGATAGGCCTCTACTTTTTTCTAAACAGTTTTGCATATGGTTTCAGTGGGATCTCATGTTGAAATAAATCCTCCCTATATGCCTTGAGATCCTCATAGGACCATGTAAAAACATGCTTGTATTTTCTCAACAACACAATCAACATTCTCCTGATTGTAGGACTTATTCTCTTTCCAATATATACCTTTTTTGGCGCTAACTCAGTCCCCAAATTGATTTCTTCAATATCTCCCCTTTTGACTGGTGTTTGCTTCATGAGGGATCGATCATTTCCATCATATACTCTTTCCAACAAGCTACTATCCCTTTGGGAAGTTTATTAGTTTTAAGTTGCAAGTCCTCCTACCTAGATATAGTCTATTTTCCATCTACTTCCTCCACAAAAGCATTGAAGTCAATTTCCTATGCCTCATACTGATCTATGCAATGAAGAAATTTTAAGAGGTTTGTATCATCATTGAAAAATTTCTGGCTATATATATTGTCGGGGATAGTAGGCCTTGTTTTGAATTCAATTTGAGATACTCCAGCCAGTGTAATATCATCTTTTCTTAGTGCTACATTAGCTAAAAAATCTGCCATTATATTCTTTGACCTATCTATCCACTTAATGGAGAAAGCATCAAACAATTAAATTGTATCCCATACAACATTCCTATATTGCTTCAATATTTTGTGTTTTGTAGCATATTTTAACTTAACTTGTGAAAAAACTAGCTTAGAATCCCCTAGAATAGCTAGCAATTTGATCTTATGTTTAACAGCCATGTTTAAACCAGTTAGCAAAGCTTCATACTCTACTATATTGTTTGTACATTCAAATGCTAGTAGAAATGAATATTTGAATGTAGTCCCCTAAGGTGAAATAAAGACTATCCCTGCTCCATTACCTTCTTGGCTACATTCTCCATCGAAATACATCTTCCACACACCATCATGATTTTTAGAAACATGTTTGTCAATTGGATCATTATTGACTAGTTTAAGTTGGGCTAGTTCTATCTTGAAAATCTTAAGATCTACATCACAAAAGAAATTTAACTGATCTTGAGGCACATAGTCTACACTTTGACTCACCCTTGGCTCCCTATACAACTTGAATTCTTGATCATTTGTTGGTATTGTTGCATAAGATAAGTCAAATTGCACATTTCCCCCAACTTTTTTTGTCCATTGTCTTGATAGAAGCATTCCAAATTGAGGAGTATCAATCACAGTTATATCTATATTATAGGTTGCTTGAGGATAAGCAGCCAATTTTACTTCAACATCCTTCATAATACCTACTATCGAATAGGTCTACTATCCATTGCATAGCATTTTCCACCATTAGTATCTACCCACATGCCAAGATGTTTCCTGACTCCAACTGGCATAATGTTGACGGCAGCACCAGAGTCTATCATACAATTCCTCACCAGTTTGTTATTTATAAGTAATGTAGTGAAAAGGGATCAAATTTTGGTGGATTTATTAATGCATCACCTAGGAAAACCTCTGAGATATTTGCCTTTTCTTGTTTATGAACAATCCTAGTGGCTAACTTATTCTCAGAATTTGTGTTTTTTTCATTCCCATTAGATATCAATTAGATAACACTATCCCTATACTCCTTAATTTTCATCATTTCAAGCAATGGGACATACATTTTTACTTGAGATAAAGCCTGAGTGAAATCAAAAGAACCTTCTACTTTGATCAATTTATTTTGTTCCAATGTTTCTCCTTTGTTTTCCTCCTTTTCCTTTTTATTTGTTTGATCAATATTTTTTTTTCTTTGTGTAATTCTTTATTTTCTTCTTTTTGGACAAGTTTTTGTTCCTTCTTATCATGTTGTTTGTTTTTTGTCTTCATCAAATCTCCTTGTGTTATTTCTTTACCTTTCACAAATATTCCTCTTGGGATGCCTTCCTTTTCATTCACTGTTCTATTTCTTAGCCAATACTTGTTTTTTTTCTTGTTCAACTGCAGCAATGGTTAGCCTTTTAATTTGTTCTTCTATTGGTTTCCTTATATTACATTGAGTAGGTGTATTAGTAGGGTATTTTTCTTCACTATTCTCTTCAAAATTAGAAAAAACCTATTGTTCAACCATATGGATATTGCATCTTTGGTTTGTACCATCATATTCATAGCCTTCCTCCTTTAAAGACGAATACCTTTGTTCAATGGGGTGAATGGTGTGAGAGGTTATATAAATTATGTGATCTTCTCCTTCATTATCTACTAATATCTCCTCTTCTTGTATTTTCTGAGCCACAATATAGTGATCTAGGGAATGTGGGGCATCACAAATTCCACACCAAAGATTATTGTTAACCATATATGCTACTTTCTTTTTCAAAGGGTTGGGGGTCTCTTTACTTGTAGGTCTATCCATCACTGGTTTTCCATCTTTCCAATTTTTATTATAAGACATGTCATGTAGCCTTGGCCTTTCATTTCTGTATATATTTTCTTATCTATGTTGAGGATTGTCGAACTATTGAGGAACCCTAGGATTATCCCTTTTAGCAACCATTCATGCAACCTTCCTATTGTTTTCTATGGTTAATGTTATTTTTTGAGCTTCATCTAAATTCCTAGAGCACCTATTTCTGAGCTCATATCCTATTTTTTGGATCAAATGCCTTCAGATAAATACTCATGCTACAGGGTCTACCAATTTTGACCCAGGTGGTATCTTATTTTGCAATTTTTTGAACCTTTGGTTAAAGTCATAAATTGTTCATTCTAATTCTTTTGGATACCCACTAATTCATGAAAAGAAAAGTCTGGTGTACATTGATTCCCATCTTTTTCATGGAATTGATCATGAAATTATTGAATGGAATCAATAGAAGCTGTTGGTAAACTATGAAACTAGTCTCTAGCTTCTTTGGTTAATGACATCATAAATAGTCTCATCTTCATAACTTCATACTGCATTTCAAAATCTTGAATAAAGGAATTGAAACTCCTTAGATGTTCCTCAACAGTGATTGCACTGCTTCCTATAAATTTTGGGACAAGGCTTCTCCAACTACTATCTATAGGGTAAGGACATAGTTGAAATCTTGCTAGGTCAAATTGTCTAATCATGGTTGTATATTGCTGAGGGGGTGGGTTGTGACAATGTTGATATTGGTACAATGGATTATTGTATTGTGTATGAGGAGGTCGCACATATTTTTGACCATGAGGTGGTTGGGAATTTGGGTGTTGTGATGGGTTGTGAGGTGGAACATTTAGCTATCTGTATTGATTCCCCATATGATTCTGAGGAGACTTTGGTGGATTTGAAGGTCCTACTTTATTGTTTCCTTTCCTGTGAGGTGGTACATATTTAGAGAGATTATTAGTTTGAGCATGAATTTAAGCTTGGAGTTCCTTTATTATTTGGAGCCTCTTTTGTTCCTTCTCTACTTTTTCTCTCTCCACTTCTTGTCTCTCAAATTCCAATTGTGCTTCTAATTCTTCCTGAGTCATGAATTCATAAATTTCTTGAGGGGCTACATTATTAATGGGATCATTTTGGTTACCTTCCATTCTTTGATCATATTCCTACTGAATCTTGACTCTTTTAGCTTCAAGTTTAGCATAGAATTCCTCTTGTTTCTAAGGGTTATAAAAAGGGTTTCTTCTTTATTCAGGAGTACAAGGTTCTCCACCTGAACTATTTGTCCATGTATCATAGTGATCATATGTCTTATAGTGCGGTTTTGATGCTTTGTCCTTATTTTTTATGCACATGCCATCAGATACCTTCTTACCCTTATCATCCTTATGTGGCCATTTACTATTGCCAGTAGGACCTCCTTTGTATTGGGACCTTCTACCATGTATGTTGAATTGTAGTGATGTTTTGATGTGTAATTTTTTTTATTAGAGTCGGTACTCACTTTCTTAAAAGTGAGAAAATCCTATAACTTCTTATTCCTAGCAAAGTCTGTAAGATTTTTGACTCTATGACAAAGGCCCTAACTATAAGATGATTCCCCAGTAGAGTTGCCAAAATGTTAGGTGCGTGACTCAGATGGGGAGCTGGAAACTGTACAATTTTGAATCTCTAGTTGAAGATCTAATTTGAAATTTTTAATGACTCTATAAGGCAAGGTTGCCTGCTACCAGATTTTCTCAAGTAATCCCCAGTAGAGTTTCCAAACTCTTAGAACTCAAAAACGAAAGTAAAATACCATAAGAGGTTGCCAAACTCTTTATACGTTTCAGGCTAACATACAAGGCCGGATGGTTTAGATCTTCTTCTCTTCAGGTGTTGCTAAACCTAATTGGGTCTACCTATGTGAATGATGGAGGCTTGAACTATGTGATTCTTTCCTAAGAAATCTATCCACAATGGCAATCTGATGTGGAGACATGAAATCCTAATTTGGTATAGATGTATAAGTAGTTTTAAAGTAAAGATCAATATGTTTAGTTAATAGATGCAAAAAATGAAATGAACAAAATGAGATGTATGGGACCAGTGCCTATTGGGTATATGGAGTGAAATAGAAATAAGAGTTAAGTGACTTATAACTAGTAATAATTCAAACTATTTGGCACTTCTATGTTTATAACTTGTATAAACTGGCAGGGATGTAATTATCAGATTCTTCTTTAATGATCCAAAATAATAATTATAAGTTATTGTGAATAATCAAGAGGATTTTAATCTTTACTTGAAAGATCCAATTAATTATGCCACAGAGATACAACAAATGTGCACTGATAAATTGAAAATATTCTTGATATATCAATTTAAACAATAGAGAAATATTAAATATGGAGAAAAACTGATAATATCTTCAATTAACTTAACAAACAATTGATACCAACACAAAGCCATTGAATATGAGATTTTCCATTAACTCCTTCAAAATTTACACATACATCTTGGTCCTTTCTAATGAAAACATCATTGAAAACTATCTATTGTATACTTCTATTCACCTATATCTATTTTTGACATTATGGAACAGATATAAATATATCAAAATCATTAAAGGACACGTCCTTTCATATTTTTTTTTTTTTAACAACAATAATGAAACTCAAAATTAGGCTCTATTTAGCCATAAGTGGAATTTTGAAAAATGATCCAAGTAATCCTATCATTCATGTGTGTCAGCATCTCCTAGTGCATTCTGGATTGCTATCTCCATTATCACCATCCTTTCATTCTTCTCACAAGCCTCGTCCAGTGTTGAATTATTTCATGTGGCCATCTCTAGAATCACTTCCAACATTGATTCAGATTCCTTAATCTACCTATCCTTTTATTTCATGTTTCCTTCTTCTTCAAATAGCGCTAGTAATCCCTTCTTCGTGGCATCAATCAGTCCATGTTCACCCCCCTACAATTCTTCATGGAAGTCTCTGTGTTTTCTTACGAAATGGTTAGTAGTATCAATAGCCACATTATCTAGAACATCTCTTCTTTTTATTTCTTGGAACTTCTCCTGGATTCTCCCATCAATTCTCTTATGTTCTTACTCTGCAGCATAATTTTTTGAATTTGTTCCCCAAAGTCTACTCAACCAAGTCATCAAGCTAGCTTTCCTCTTTTTTTATCGCTGCAATAAGTGCATCATATTTACCTTGAGAATATATATTTGATCCTTCCCACTGGTCTCTTGTATGAGAACTCTCACCATGAGTCAACTGCTTATTGGATACTAGGGTAATTCCCATCATATCTTTCAAGTGATCATTTTCACTGAGTAATCTTTCATTATTAGCCTTGTACATTTCCTTCTCCTTAATCAACATCTGGATCTGGGCCTTATTCAACTTGGAAAAATTGATGCCAATCTCTGTCGTAGTTATGGGATCAACTTCTCCAACCTTTAATATCATTGCATGCCCAAAAGCTTTCTCAGTATCAATTACAATAGATTTATTGTGTGGTGGATATAGGGCCCATATCATGAGTGATCCTTCATCTGAATTATACTTGGATCTTGCATATATCTCTGCTACCCCTTTAGTGTTGAGATTTTTTGTGGTATTATTATTCTTCAAGAAGCTATAAAAAACCAAAACAAAATTTAGATCTAACCCAGGGAAAATCATAACACCTACATCCTCTAAAATATTTCTTCCCTTCTCAGAGGTCATGTCTTCCATTTCTTTCTCTTCACTTAATTTTAAATTTCTCAATAATTTCCCTTCATTATTTGGTGTTATATTTTCCACTCACTCCCTTATTGATTTCCCCTTTTGCTTGTACAAAAAAGCTTTAAATTCTGGAGTTTTGACAAACTCATCATCAACCACAAATGATCTGTATGCCATTTGTCTTGTATCTGCATCTAAACTCTCTTCAACGTCTAGTTCCCTAGGAGGACATTTGTAATCTTGGGTTCTTAGCCTGGACATTTTATCAACTGTGCTATGAGGCCTATCATCACCAAATGTTTCTTCCCTAGAAGACAATAGTTCTGTATCTGGAAATCTTCTGTTGTATTCATCAACAATCCTTTCAACTTCTTCTTCTTCCATATTCCTAATAAGATCATCATATTGATACGGTACATGATCATACCCACCCAAGTTCATTTTATTCCTAGCAAAGTCAAAAAACCCTTTCGTGGTGGACCTTTCTTCAAATTGTATTGCAAAATTTTATTTAGAACCACATCATACCCATCCCTTGATAATACACTGAACTTAGGTTCATAACATCTCAATAATCCAATTTTCTAGCAATCTCCAAATAAGCAATCCTATCAGGCACCGTTTTGGGTAGAATAAAAGGTGCATCCTCAAATCCATATACTCTGATTATATTTACACCTTCTAAGCAATACTGGTCTCCCCAATTGTGATTAATTGGCCCATTGAAATCCTTGGGTCTGAGAAACCTTTTTATTTCATTAGACAATGAATATTCACAAGGGTGGCTATATAATCTATACATTGGTTTCACAAAATACTCTTCAAAATGTATGAAATAAGAATTGGAAAATCTAATATCCTAGATGGAAGTCTAGAGTTGAACTGGTAATGATCTTCCTTCCTTGTCCAATTGTGATATTCTTAACTACTTAGACCACACCTCAACTCTTGTCCATAGTAGAAAATTATATGCATAAGTATTGAATAATGCTTAAAATGCAAAACAGGAGACCTATTTATTATTGCCATTAATCCTACATCAAGCCCTTTGACAATATGTGAGGCATAATCAAAAGGTCTAGAATTATGGCATTGAACATCCATTGCAACTACCATGGGCATGATTGACATGTATTTTGGAGCCTCCATCCCTAATACTTGACATGCTGAAAAGTATGTATATTTTAGGTATGGTTCAAACAAGTCAACATGAAATGGAGGGCCATCACTATCATCCAGTGGAATTGAGTTTCCATCCTTCTTGAGTCTATGCAAGGTTAATCTCCAACCCTTGTATATGGTATCCATTCTCCAAAATTCTCTTTCTAGGTCCTCATGTACAATTTTTTCATCACATACCCCTTCTAGGTTAAACACTTCACATATTGCAGTCACTGATATGTGTATGAATGTTTTTCACAATGGATCAAAAATATCTTTGAGCTTTGGGTCATAGTGAATAGCTAACACTTTTACCAATTCTACATCCACAAACACATTTGGGAAAACTAATTTTCCTAGGTTGAATTTCCAAGGGTTACATAATTTTTTGTACCAATTCCTTTGGTGGTAATGAAAAATGAATAGCTCATATCCCCTAATCGGAGTCTAGATATCACCTACATGCTTGCATTTGTCCTCCAATTTCTCTACTTCTGCCCTAAGCTATGTAGAGTGCCTAGCTTTAGGTCCCGAGCCAGGCAACTGATCAATAAGGTTTTGGTTCAATTTCCTCTCGGCTACCTCCAGCTCATTCTCAATTTTAGTTTTTTGGTTTATCCCTCTAGGGCGACTACTCTCACTCTGCCTCTTACTTTTTGTTTTGCCTAAGCTAGTACTTTCCATTTTACCTTCTATAAATTACAAAAGCAAAAATGCAATTATAGAGAACTTATAAGTTTGTTTGAAAATCTTCAGCTGTAAAATATTTCGGCCCTTCTTTCACTCTCCTACTACCAATTATGCAATAATTTCCTTCAATTACTCCTCTTCAATTCGGGGAATTATCAACACATTGGGTGGTAGTTCTACCATTAATGCCTTAGCTTTGAACATGAGTACAGTTGATCTTCGAATTTTGCACTATCACATCAAATGTTTTTTATTGGCAAGATAATTCAAAACTCTGGGCAATTGTTTTTATTCGGGTTCAACCAACGTTCATTGAACACCCTGTTGGTCGGGGAGACATTATATCCTTTTCACTGATATCACATAATTTATGCTTTTGATCCATACTACACAGATATCACCAAGAGTCACCCCAATGAACCCTTTGATCCACTTGTATCTTTATCAAGAAGATATCATGTATCACTGAGACATTTAGCAATTTCCCCAATGTTATAAATCTCCCCAATGTTCATTCCTTCGATCTTAAGTATATCACCAAGACTCTTTTTGATGCAATCCTATCAGCGTGACATGGAAAGTCGAGGGGACATTTCAAACTTACCCTAATAGGTTTTGTCTTGTTGATATGCTTCTTTGTGCTTCATCAACAAGACATATATTTCATGTCGATGATATTTCATCAGTAAGACATATATGCTTAGTATCACCTATTGATCTCACCCTGATGGTGTTTGTCTTGCTGATGAATTTCTTCATCAGTGAGACTGTGAACTGTATCTTCTCGATGCACATCTTCTTATGAAATCTGATTGGTGTGACATTCCTGACCTCTTGCCGATATGTTGAAAACACCTGCATAGGAATGTAATGTCTTTTGGGTTGGAGAGACTTGCACCAACTCTTGTCGATATGATTTATTTATTCACATATTTTTTCTTAGAAGGATTTCAAGATATCAGAGGGTCAAAACTACTGTGATCACTAGTGATTATGATATGCGGAAAAAATTATATCAATTTTATACTCAAGATATGGACTTCTTTGGGAGACTTATGAGTGTAAACCACTATAAAATTTTCAATATTTTATAGTTCCAACATCTCCCACCCCCTCACTCTCTTGGGTCTCTCCCTCCTACCCTACCTACATAGCTAGAAAAATCGCTCTCTCACTCACTCACTCCCTCTATCTCTCTCCCACTCCCTCTCTTCCACTCCCTCTCTCTCACTCCCTCTCTCTCACACTACCTCTCTCTCCTAGTCCCTCTATCTCTCCCCCTATCTCTCAAGTCTCTCCCTCCCACCCCCTCTCTCTTGGGTCTCTCACTGGCTCCTCTCTCTCTCTCTCTCTCTCTCTCTCTCTCTCTCTCTCTCTCTCTCTCTCTCCCTCTCTCTCTCCCCATTCCCCCTCCATCTATCCCTCCCACCATACCTCTATAATTCCCTCTCACCTCAACCCTCTCTCTCTCTCTTCCTATCTCTTAGGTCTCTCCCTCCCACCCCCTCTCCCTCTCCTAGGTCTTTCTCTCACTCTATCTCTATCCAACTCCCTCTCTCTCCCTCTCTCAAGTCTCTCCCTCTCACCCCCCCTCTCCCTTAGCCACCCTACCTACATAAATAGATAACTCTCTCTCTCTCAAGTATCTCCTTTTGACTCCCTCTACCTCTCTTAGGTCTCTCCCTCCCTCCCTAACTAGAGAACTCTCTCTCTATCCCTCTCTCTCTCTCAGGTCTCTCCATCCCACCCTCTCTCCCTCTCTCAGATCTCTCTCACTCCATCTATCTCTCTCCCACTCCCTCTCTCTCTCAAGTCTCTCCCTCCCACTACCTCTCTCTCTCAAGTCTCTCCCTCCCACACTAACTAGAGAACTCTCTCTCTCTCTATCCCTCCCTCCCTACCTCCCTCTATCCCTTCCACCCTACTTAGATAAGTCCCTCTCTCTTAGGTCTCTCCCTCCCACCACTTCTCCTCTCAAGTCTCTCTCTCACTACCTCTCTCTCTATCTTTGGTTTCTCCCTTCCTCTCTCCCTCTCACCCTACCTAGACAACTCTCTCTCTCTCTCTTAAAATTATCCCTCCCTCTAAATACATACATACATACATATAAGCATACATACATACATACAAGCATACATACATACATACATACATACATACAATATTGCATACATGCATACAAGCATACATACATACATACATACAAATATATATACATACATTTAACAAACTAGCATTTAACAAAAAGCAAGACATAATGCGAGCACATTATAATGCACTCACGTTATGTCTAGCTTAGGAAACTCAAGCACAAATGCAAAAAATATATAAAAAATATGAAATAATGTGAGTGCATTATAACAAATTCGATTCTTTCTTTGGGAATTCCACAGCCTTAGGCTTGGGATTTTCTTTAGATTTCTAACCCAAAGTCTTGGAGTGCCTTCCCAACATCCAAAGACATGTTTTTGCATATTTTAAGAAGTGTCACATAATTTCGTTTGTACTAACCATCAAGTTTGCACGTGTTTCAAGGTTGAGTCAATCACACACATGGGTAATATTAGGCTCTCTCTTAGCTATTTAGCGATGTAATTTTTTTCACATTTAAAAAATGTTAAGCCATTCAAAATTTAATGTCTTTTGTTTGTGTGTCTATTTTTGTCAGAAAACTAATGTTCAATATTTTTACTTTACTTTTTAACCATTCATTGAAATTTGAAATAAATTACATTTTTATAAACTAGACTCCATTCCAAACATATTAAAAAAGAAATATTTTTGATTAGTTTTCAAAAGTAATAGGGTTAGCATAGCCAAAATTTTAGTTTTCAGTTGTGTCCACTTCAAATATTAGTAAAAAATCATATATTCATTAAAAAATTATTAGAAAAATTGGGCATAAACTACATGTTATTAGCTAATTTCTCACTAATGTGATTTTAAAAATACCAAAAAAAAGGTCAACCTTTAGAGGGAGCCACAATAGATGCTATGTTATGTTTTCAGCACCTATTTCTGTGGCTCCATTTTTTGAACCCCTTAATCTCTTTCATTTTTTTTAAAAAGTAGTAGTTTAGAAAGTAGACTCAGAGCACTTCTTACATTGTTTTGGTTGCATCTTAAAATTTTGAGTGTAACTATCCTCAATTTATCATCGAAGGTTAGAATTTCCCAATTTCAAAAAAAAAAAGTGGCCACTTAAGACCCTTTTTGGGCCCCCATATTTTTGCACTTACCCTTCATCATTTCATTTATATTTATGGTTCTCTCCTAATAGAAACCTGTAGAATTTTGCAGATCATAGAGATAGATGACAAGCACAAAAAATGAATATGCACAACAAAATATGTGAAACAATAATTATTATTGATTATTGAATGAATATAATGAAAGATTGAATATCCTTATGTAGACTAGATGAACTCAACATGAGATGCCTGAATGGTGGATTTCAACTGAACATGTGATGGAGTTCTAACTAAGACATGAGTGAGATAACATAATGCATGAATCAATTAAGTCTCTTAACTAATTGAAATGCATGATTAAAGAAATAACACTCACAATCAGAACTAGATGATCTTTTCCTAAGTTTGCATTAAGCACTAGAGTAAATTACTGATGATTAATTTACTCCAACACCCCCTCTAAATGAAAAATAAGGAGAAGAAAAAATTGATGAAAGAAAAGAATGCAATGATGGATGCAGAATGAGTCCTAGTTATAAGGATTGATGAGGTACCCATGAACAACATGAAATCTCTCATAACTAGAGAAAAGGAAAAAATGACATGGGAAAAACTCCTCTCCAAAAGAGAAAAATAAACGATTGTACTAAAGAAAGAAGGATAGAAAGAGGATTCAATGTGACCCCCCAAGGACTGCTTCTATCTTGCAAGTACAATAAATGAAACCAAGATAAGAGAGAAAAAGAGGATATGAATCCCCCCATAAAGAAAAAGCTCTCATGCCAATGATGAACATCTAAAGAAATAGATCCACTGGTGATTGGAGAAACCAATCAAAAAGAATGGATGATTCTGGAGTCCAAATCTAGATGATGTGTCCCTCTGAAAAACTTCTCACATGTCCACATTTAAGAAAGCAATGATGTCGATCCAAGATCTTGTGAAGACTGATTGAGAATGAGCTGCAAAGGTGATGAAGATAGTGGGCCAACAACATTGATGTGGCTGTCAACAATTTATCCAAAATAAAGAAGAAAGTTGTAACTGTTGAAGAATGGCAAAGATGCCCTCTATTAGGGATGATGCCATTTTTTTTCAATGCTCAATATTGTATAGCTAGAAAGAAACTATGGAAGCACAGGAGAATCTGACTCTGGAAGCTCATGTAGTTAGGAACCCTACTAGAAAGAAACTTTGGAAGCACATGAGGATGCAACTCTAGAATATCATGTAGACAGGAATTTAGAACAAAAGAACACTTTTGGCTGCCGATGGGAGGAACAGTGCGAAGCTTAGTGGTTAATTAACAAATTTTAATATTCTAAGTTTTTTTATTCAGAAGCAAAATGAAAGAAACCTACACTAGATGCAAAGCTTTACATCTCCCTCCATTGTGGTGGTCCATAGAAGAAAAAATTGTACCAAAGCATGCCTACAACAAAGAAATGATATGCAACCTCCAAAGGAAATAATCGACCCCAAAATTTAGAGATCGACCTACTAAAAAATAGACCTTTGAACCTGAGCCTAAAATATTCTCTCACCTCCTATGCAAACCACGACCTCTGCTACTCCAAATCATGGCATGTATGAATAGAGGAAAATTCCAACTTAGGAAATATTTCATGCCACAGTCAAACTTTGTAGATGTGTTTTCCTATTAATCTTCAATTGAAAAAGGGCACTCACCAATATCAAATGAAAGGTCTACAATTTGTGAATTCCAATGTGCAACAATTTGAAGGGTGTGCCTTCAAATAGTTGCAACCTTTTGTGCAAAGCACCCAAAGACTTATGCAAAAATTCAAATGTTTACCTCTACTTGTATAAACTTGCAGTTGTTTGGGAAATCACGTAGGCAGAATAAAAACTTCAAGTTGTACAAGTTTCCAACACCATGTATGGTGATTACCATAGTTGCGGCCTACTCCAACAAAGTGAATCAACCTCTGCAAGTGAAGCACACCCTCCAATTTAAAGTGGATCAATAGGATCTACAAAAAATTGATTCACAGCCTACCCAATCAAGTCGGAGCTTATGAATTGCTTCCTATAAACCCCCAATGTGACATGCTAATTTCCCTAATGGATGAGAAATCGTGGCCTTTGGATAATCACAACCTACAAATTTTTCCTCACGTCCTACAAATTGGGGCTCAAACCCTTGATTTCTTCCCACTGTGAGTAGATGTGTTGGTTGACTCTAAGCAACACCTAAAAATTCTTTTAAAAATTCCTAACCATCTTCCTACAATTGTAAATACATAGTAATGGAATCCAACAAAATACAGTTTTATTCACCTTCGGCTTGTAAATATCTCCCCCTAAGCTCTGATACCATGTAGAATTTTGTAGATCATAGAGATAGATGACAAACACATAAAACAAATTTGCACAACAAAATATGTGAAACAATAATGATTATTGATTATTGAATGAATACAATGAAGGATTGAATATCCTTATGTAGACTAGATGAACTCAACATGTGATGGAGTTTTGACTGAGACAAGAGTGAGATAACAAAATGCATGAATCAGTTAAGTCTCTTAACTGATTGAAATGCATGATTAAAGTAATAACACTCACAATCAGAACTAGATGATCTTTTCCTAAGTTTGCATTAAGCACTAGATTAAATTACTGATGATTAATTTACTCCAACAACCCACTTTATGTGTTCTACTTATTCCTTATTAGCACCTCCTTAGAATGATTAATGATACCCATCTTGGCAGCTCTATCTCTACTCAAACATTTAAAATTTTCTTGATTTCTATCATTTTTTACATATGAATATTTAGTAGTTAAGTTGGCATTGTCTTCTATGGTTTTCTAAAACTATTGATGATTTATTAATAAAACACTAGCAGCTTGTATAGTTGTTGTGGCTAGTAGCTCATGTTAGTTGCAACTATGTAGTAGTGGCTTAGGGTCATGGGGCACCCTCAATGCTTAAGCATTGGTCTTAACCCTTTAGCACTAACTGTTGGGCTAAATACTTTAGTGTAAATTAAAGTTCATAATAAATTTTATTTATTTTTTTCAAATTTTCTAATGAAAAAGACATGACAGAGCCATATGACTACAACTAGGGGGCCATATGGTCCTCCTAGTTAATTTTTTTTTCCTCGAAGGTTCCTAACATAGAATATTGGTAAATTTTATATCAAAACTTGTCTACTCAACCTCTTGAGCACAATGGGAGGGTCCATTTGGGTTGAAAATCCTCCAATAAAAAGTTGTTTTCCAAATCTAAAACTCAAAGCCTTATTTGCAACTATGTTAAACATCTCCAAATCAGATGAAACAAAATCCAATCTTAAATCTATCATGAGCCTTCTAGACACATTAGAAATTCCATAAATGTAGCCAATATAACTACAAATTTTCAATAACCTAAATATTATAAACACATATGCAAAATGAAAAGGATATCATATTTTTATAAATATTTTCTAATTCTCTAGATCATTCAAAACACAAGAGAAGATAATACAATATTTTACAAGATCTTACATAATAAGCTCAAACTTTTGATTAGGAATCTATAAACTCAAATTCTCAAAACAAAAGCTCTAATACCATGTTAGAAATCTGAAATAGATTGATAACCCAAAAAATTGTATGGGAGAAATTCTAAGCTACATAAATTGAGAGAACATAAATAATGCAAATCAATAAGTCTGAGAGATATGCAATGTCAAAATGAAAAAAATACATTAAGAGCTTCCAGGATGTAAACTTATGCAATATAAAATGAATATGCGAGAGTATGCAAGAGTATGAATCTACAAGTTAGGTAGTAATTTTATATAGAACTAGCGAGAAGATGGAGGTGGAAAATACAAATAATAGGGAGAGATCACCAATATAAAATAAAGTGATAAAAATAGTAAATTCTCCACCATTTTAGGATGATAACACCTCATCACATTATCTCCTAGCCCTTAAATAATTAAACTCACTTTATTAACCTAAATAAACTTAATAAAAGTGTAAGAAAAACCTAGGAATAAGCTAAAATAAATCAACCCACTAGAAAAATAGAACTTACACTAACAATCATACAGATTCATACATATACACACATAACATCATATATTAATATACTTTCATGACTTATGCATGTATTATAACTAATTCATCTTGCTTTAATCTTCCTTATCATATTCCTTATTCTTACATATATTTAATTCATAAAATTCCACATGATTCCACACTATAAAACTTAATTATCATTTTCCCACAAATTTACCTTTTCCTCCATAATATTTTATACTTTTATAGCTTATTTAGAAATATTAGATGTGTTTTAAGGCTATTTAAGTGTTATATAGTGGATATATGGGTCTAGAAATGACCCAAATGCCATTTGTTGTGCCTCAAAACTCTATATTTTTCCAACAAATATTACTCCTAGAAATAGGAATATGACAAATACATATAATGCATAAAATATAAATGTATCATTGAGCATCAATATTCACATGTCAATAGACATCCACATTATTTGATACTTGAAAGATTTCAAACATATATAATATATAAGTTACTAAGATTAGGAAAATATTTTCTTATAGAGCTAAAACAAGGAGTCAATAAAATTTACAAATGCTCTTACATATTTTATTTATATCTAAATTACATTTCCAACTCTTCAAAATTAGTCTCGAAGGTTAAACTAATTTTGTTAAATAATTGGATTATCATTGTAGTGACCTAAACACAAATCTCCCATATGATAATTTATATATAAATATTAAGGGTGACTCTTAGACATATAAAATTATCTTCTAATGTTGATATATATATGGTGTTATCTAATGTAATTTTCCTATAGGATCTAAATATTTATCTCATTTATGTTGGGAAAAGGGTGTTGTACAACTTGCACAAGAATGAATTATTTTAATTATGTAAAGTAAATATTTAATTATGGTACATATTAGGAGGTGTGTTTAGCGACATTAAATATTTGTTTGGATCCACTTGTAAAGTTTTGATTATATTAAAATTGGAAGGGCAAATTTTCATTACAAAACAACCATAGAGACAAACTCAGGACTCACGAGCAGTGATAAAACCAAAAAATTAAATAGAAACTAAAGCTTAAACAATTTGACTAATAGGAATAATAAAAAGAAACCATAGAACTAGGACCAACACAAAACCACTAGACACCTACAGGTCTCCTAGAAGCTTGAGACCAGTGATCCTGTTCCACTCCTGAGACAGGAACTCAAGCCTCTTCTTGAAATTCATAGGCCCCTAAAGAATGGCTTGGGTATCATTAGTGACATCATGAATTGAGGTGTCCACATTCTTTCCCTTCTTCTTATACACATGACCCTCATGCACCTCATCCGCCAGCTTCTTCCCCTAGCTATTCCTTATCTCATCCTAAAAAACCTATAGAGTGAGTGTCGTATTCTTCATTGTTTCTTTACTATAGTCGGTGATAACCCTCAAGCACTACATGGTCTTCTCTTGGTTCTGGTGTATGGTGCCAATTTTAGTCAATAAATTCTTCTTTTCTTCCTTAGAACCAACAATGGCCTAAAAATCATCTAGCTCTTTTTCCCATCTTTCCCATTTCTCAAAGTTCCTGACCAAGGAAGTTATCATGTCCCATTACATCTTATTTTCCACCTCCCCAGGCCACATGACTTGCCTTTCCAGAACCTTTCCCTCCAAGAATTGGATCCTTTCTTTAGTAGTAACTAAATTCCCCAAAATCCATTTCATAACATCCTTATGAAAATTTAGGTCTCTAATATTTCATTCAATTTTTTGCTTATGGGGTCAATAGGGATACAAATCAACCTCGGTTTAGTACTAGGTTCCTCCAAATTGACGTACAGGTTTGGAGAGTTATGAGGGCTAGGGTTAGAAACATGTGGGGTGTTGGGAACCTCTGAGTCATGGCCCTGAGTTGAGGAGTGAACAAGGGAGTTAGTTGAGGTGGGGTTCCATGAATCATCATTTTCATTGGAGTTATCAGAATCCCTCGACCCAAAAGAAATGGTCGTGGGAGTGGGATCTAACAGGGGAGTGTATTTGATAGGGATGGAAGGGGCATTATCATTGACAGGAGCTTTACCTCGAGCTTGGGTGCTATGACAAATGGCAGGAGTTTTGTCGATAGTGATAGAAGGGTTGGGGAACCTAGGGGGGTTAGTGGGGTCCAAGATAGTCAAGGTATTCTTGCACACAATAGTAGGTGAGGGAAGCAAAGCCACATGATACTTGCATAAGTGCAATATAAGGCCCTAGTGGAGGGGTAACTTCTTACATTTGGCTTGGACATTCCCAATAGACTACTCAAGCGAAGACATAATCCAAAAGGGGAAATTCATCTTGATATTGTACCTACAATGATTGACCATAGGGAAAAGGTGTGTGTGGAAGTGGTGAAAATTCCTTTCAAGAGTGATGTACCTCATAAGAATTTCAGCAATGTTTTTCTAAACACTAGGAAGGGCAGCACAATTGAAACCATTCTACAACCTATTCACTTTCTCACCCTCTTTTAGGAACTATTTCATGCCCTCCTGGTAATGGCTCTTCGACTTGTGTGGGATGCAAATCCCTTCAAGGGAAAGCCCAATAACCTTTGTGATAAGCTTGGGGGTCACCATAAAACAAACACCACCAACAATAATAGTCTCGTCGACCCACGAATTGGCGAACTCCATGGAAATTTTTTAGGTTAACACCCTACATCCCCTCCACATATGAGGCTAGCTTGCCCCATTCAAGAATCACCTAGACCTATTTTTCCTACTTCCAATCATCACAAGTAGTAGGTTCATATTGGACCAAATCCCCTCCCATCACATAACCCACAAAAAATAGAGCAGTAAAACACCAGAAATGGAAATGGCTTTTCAGAAACTAGAGACGCAAATAGTAATAAAGCATCAAAGATTGATTAGGAGGCTTAAGTTGCCATATATGATGAGTGTGGAAACCATCAAAACAAGCTAACAAAAAATCCAACTCGATCTCATTCAGAGAGTACTTTTACATCATTTTGAATTAATTCAATCACCTAACTTGGAATTTTGCGGATATCATCCCATTTTACCAAATTTGGAGTAAAATCTCCAAGATTTGCTAAGGCATCAACAACTTTATTGCTACTCCTAAACACATGATTCACACTGTAATTCCTAAAGATTCCAGTAGGGAGAGGCAAGCCAAGTCAACTTAAGAACTGTATTCCTTGAGTCCCCTTTGATGATTACGTTAGAGAAACCAGCTTGCATGGCAATTTTAATTTCCTGGAAGGTGACCGCCACCTTAGAAAAACTAGAGGATTAGACCCCTAAATTGATCACATAAGCCAAAAATAGCCTCCCCTTGTGGTCACAGATGAATCCACTTGTAAAGTTGTTTGTAACATTGGTTAGATATTTTATTTGTAGATTGCACATGGGAAAATATTCAATATTGGGAAACTTAGTACTCAAAAGTAAATGTGGGTTCAATGGTTTTCTGTGCTCATGGTTTTTGAGGCACATAATTTAACCTTACCACTTATTTTTTTTGTATGATCTTGATTCTATAAAAGCAAGAACATGTTTAGTGCTTGAGGTTGGTTATTTAGTTGGTTGATTTTTTAGGCATAGTTGTCATTGTATTGATCTCTCTTTTGAAGAGTACATATGTGAAGAATGGAATGGGATGTGTGGTTATATACTTGGATGCATGGATGATACACTAGAGGAGTTTGGTGTTTCAAAAGTATTCATTGAGACTCTATAAGTATATTGTAATGTTTTCATTACTGAAAATTTTATTAAGTACATAGATGTTTTTTGGGGCTTGGTTATTTCCCTCTTCAAGATTTTTCCAAGGTATATATCTTGTGTTACCTTATGGTATGTATTTTATCTTTGTATTAAATATGGTTATTTTGTAAGTTTTTCTACATATTTAACTCTCATTTGGTTATGCAATAACTTTTTTGATCAACTTATAGAATTTTCTTAATAAGTGGTATCAAAGTCATGGTTGTGGTTGTGGAAGGATCTCCCTAGTTTTTTTAACCCTTATATGAGTATAATTAATTCAATGTTGAAACCAAGACAATGATAGAAATATTTTGAAGGTGTGATATGTTTTGTAAGTTGAAATTTATAGATTTAGAGTTTTGGGGTTTGCAAATTTATCATTATATTTTGTAGATAAATGGTTTAGAAATGAGTTACAAAGAGGGTTTTTATGGGTGTTGACCATGAGGTTTCTTATGGTGAAATTTTTAAACATGATCCATTGGAATAAAATGGACCTTACCATTGGATCTAGGAGGCCCAAGAGATGAAGATTGACATAAAATTTGACCTATTCTAGTCATTAGGATTTGAAGATTTTTCCCTTCCCTATTCAACTATATGGTTTGTGAATTTGTAGAGGTAAGAAAAAATAAAATATTTCTTGTGTATCAAAATATTTGAAAAAATTAATGAAATAAAATAATTAATGCGAGTAGGTTTATAGACCCTTTAACCCTATGGAGGGTTAGACTAGCAACCTAATAGGCAATACTACTAGCATTAATAACCATTGACAACTTGTCAACTCTACTAGAGGTTGTTGGGTCAATGAGGCCTTAGACCCTTGGTCCCTAGCCCTTAGTTGGGTGGGCCCTATAGCTAGCCCCTCATATTTTTTTGTAAAATAAAAATTAAGATATTTTCAAAACAAAGCACCAATCATGCATCACTACCATCTCTACACAACATGATCACTTCTTGTTGATATCAATGACGATTTCATGGTAATTTCAACTATACAAATACTTACACTTTACCCCTATATAGTGTAATAGATAAATTTTGTTTCTTATGAGGAGCATGAAATTCACCCATGATGTTGTATTTTTAAATTTCAATAGTTGATATGAAAATCTCTCTTTGAGCACTATATAGTGGTATAGGTTTGGTTTCAATATTTTTAATTTTTTTAGCATTTGGTGACATAAAGCTATCATTTCTCTAAAACAATTAACAAATCAAAAAAAATTCATACATAATTATATTTTTAAAATTTTGAATAATTGATGGAGAGAATTTGCAAAGTACTATAGAGTAGATCAAGTGTTTTTTTCACTTGGATAAATGGAGAGTTTGGTACTTATTTTATGACTTGTAGAATCCTAATATTTATGGTTTTATCAAGTGAGAAATAGTATGAATTTAAGGGAAAAAATGAAGATAATTTATATTTTTATGAGTATTATATGATGGTATAATTGATTATCATATGTGGTGCTCATTGATGTAGGTTTACATGTGTTTTCATAGTTTTATCTTTGATGGAGATAGGCACACATGTTTTATTTTTGTTTGAGGACATGGTTGATATACATTTAATACTTGTATTCTTTTTTTTAATGAGATTTGAGTAAAATTATAGTGATGATGATGATTTTGTTGTCATGGATGTTTATTTTCATTTGAGTATTGGCACAACATGATCATGTATGTAATTAAGATGTGGTGATATGCTTTATTTTTAGGATGTTTTTGTTATCTCCTAGATGCTTGTTTAGTCTCTTTAATATGGTACTTGATTGTGAATTTTCTTAGAAAATTGGATTTGTAGATGATCTAGTGTTCGAGTCTTGATATATATACACATTATCTTCCTAGTTCTCTCATTTTTCACATTAGTAATGTGATGGTGATGCAAGAACAACCACCTCAAGACACCAAAAATAAAATATAGGTATAGCAACCCATAAATTTAAATTCAAACTCTGAAACTGCACTTCAAACTCATGACATACCCCTTTTTGAAAATATTTTGAACAATCAAACCAACACCTTTTCAATTGAAAACTTGGAAAATAAAATCCCTCACATTCATCTACAAGAAAATGAATAGTTCCTAATTTTTCTCCCAACAATACCCCTCTAATTTTATAGCTAAAAATTTAGAAAACTCTTAAATCCCCACTTTCAACAATTAACTCCTAACAACATAAGATAGTTGCAACAACACCCAAATCACTCAACCTGAGAATTATGAATTGAAATAATAAAGATCACATTCCAAAGGTTTTACCATCACATAAAATACATAAATTCAAGGATAAATTTCAATCTCATTATTATTACTTGGATGGTCTACAACAAGCAACAAAGAGAAACTAACACAACCAAAAGATTGTCATATGCAAGATCTTACACTCAACATTAGAATATTAGACCCATGAGTCTTGCAATCAGCTACAATCAACAACACTTGTAGCTACAAATCTCTATAAAAACACCCCTACGCCTTCCAACAAGGCTTCACAAGAATTTTCCTTTCAATTCCTTTATTTTTCTTCTCTTTTTCCATCCCAAAGCTTCTAAAACCCATCAATTTTTTCTTTTTATTCAAGGGGTAAATTCTTTTGACCAGAGGTATGAACCGGATACAACCATTCAACAATATCACCCCAACAGAGTTTGAACCTTGGTGGAAAGAACAACAATGCCACCAATAAACCATCACACCATGCCAATACTAGAAAAATGTTTAATATTAAGGTTTGGGCCTTAGTTGTTGGCACTATAGGCAAGAAGCCCCACTAGTTCACCAAGGAGCCTCCCCTTAATATGAGGGTAAACAACAAACTCCATTTTTGACGCGATAGAGAGTGACTCCGTGAGGTTTGAACCTTGGTTGTTGGCTCTACAAGAAAGAAGCCCCACCATTTCACCAAAGGGTCGCCCCAAAAATGTTTAATATTAAGGTTTGGGCCTTAGTTGTCGGCACTACAGGAAAGAAGCCCCACCAGTTCACCAAGGAGCCTCCCCTTAATATGAGGGTAAATAGCAAACTCCATTGTTGATGCGGTAGAGAGCGACTCCGTGAGGTTTGAACCTTGGTTGTTGGCTCTACAGGAAAGAAGCCCCACCATTTCACCAAAGGGTTGCCCCCTAAAACCCGTCACTTTCAGCCTATAAATGTTCCCTCTTTTTTTTGAAACTCCTCAAATAGGTTTTTGGTTTCATGCTCATTGTTCTCAACTTTCCAGATCATTTTCAAATTCTTGATTTCAATTTTGTATGAGAAAGTTGTCATTTTTACTGAAACTGGTCCTCTTAGGTACAACTTTTGGTAATCTTTCTCTCCCCAAAATTTCATTCAAACTTCCATCTTCTCTATTCTGGGCATGGTAATTCATTCCATTGTCCTCTTCAATGTTTTTGCTAGAAAAATTCTAGAAATTTACCCAAATTGACCTCCATTATTTTATTCCAACACCTCCACTTCTAGGCACACTACCTACAATGATTAATTTATCCACTCTTCTTTATTCTTGGGAGTTACAAATAAATAAATATTTAAATCAATTTACATTGGGCATGGGACTTTAGCTCCCAAGAATAATTTTTAATTTACAACATTTGCAATAAAATTACAATTTAACTTCAAAGCATATTATTGATTTATGTAAAGGGGTTCCATTTGGAAGAGCTGAAGATGAGTCACATGCCTACAGAACCAACAACATACCAAAAATCAAGAAAATAAAAAAAATTCATTTTTATGGGTATGTAGGATTGCTTGGTACCCTTCGATGCTCCTGCATCAAACACCTAGGCTAATTGAAATGTTCCATGAGTTGAAAGCTCATGAAAATTTAATGACCATATGTTTGCTTTGGACCCACCATTCTTCCTTATCCTTTTGAATTTTTCTCTTTCTCTTCTTCCAAAATCTTGCTAGAACATTCACCTTCCTCCTCCAAAGAATCTTTCCTTCCCTCTTCTCCTCTTTCATGGGTTTTACCCCATCACAAATTGAACACCTCCACCAAATCTTACTTGTGACATCTTTTATAGCTTCTACATATAAATATGTTGCATCCACACACCAATATGCAACTACATAATCCCTCTTTCTATCTTCTTCCACTAAGTCATGCAAATTCACATTAACTGTTTCATCACACAATGTAGAAAATCAAAATTTACCTCTTCATCAATTTGTTTCTTTATTTCCATAAACATGTCTTCACTATACTCTTCCTCTGCTACTGAAACTTCTACCTCATCATCATCTGTTGTAATTTCTCTATGTTCTTTATCCTCTATATCTATCTTTATCTCCTCAAGATTTAAATCTCCTCTTAGCCACCTATCTATTCTTTCCATCTCCTTTATCAATAGGAGTTTCTCTTCATTTTTCTCAATTTCGTCATCAAATTTTGGTCCCTTAGTATGCAAATATTCTTCTCCATTATCACTGTCTATTGTAGCCTTATTGTGCTCTTCAACCTCTACCACCATCTCATGCTTGTTCTCCTCTATGACTTCCAAAACACAAGCTTTTGCTACTGCAATCTCACTATCTTCTTCATCCTTTATAGAGGTTCCTTGTTTTCATATGGCTTCTAGTGTTTTCATTGATGGCAACTAAAGTCATTGATCTAGTCTGCACTTTTGTATCTGACCATACCGAAAGAAAGAGTGAAGAACAGGGTATCCGACTGAAGTTGAATTTGTCAATAGATTTACATTATCAGTTTAACAGTTTTGGTTGTGGATCTCTAGGAAGGTTGTTGGATATATGAAATGTGTTATTCTTGAGTTTTGTGATGTCACATCAAGTGGTGTACAAGTTAGGAGATCCGATTGTTCAATTTTTTGTTCATCAATGTATGAAGGTCGACTAAGTGAATGTTGGGTGTTACGGTTGTCTAAAGCGGAATTGTTTGAAGTATTTTTTTGTTCAAATATTTTTTTTTGGGTCCTAACTATGCTATGGATGACTTTGGTGGATGCACATTAAATGTTATTCATGATTTGAGTTGATAGTTGGAAGATATTTTCTATTCTATTGAAGCTGACATATAGTGACTGAATTCTTTGTAGTGGATATATATATGAGATCAATTAATTCATTTTGGTGTGTGTGTGTGAGTATTCGATATGTGTTGATGTGTGTGTGAGTATTAGAAGAGAAGTTGAGAGATTTTCATTTGTGCAAAAGAGGATTTTGTGAAGTGAATTAAGACAAAGTAGAGCAAAGTGTAGAATCAGACAAAAGGTCCAAAATCTTATATATGAGCCTAACCAAAACTATAATTAGGCATTTGCAGATGCTATTTTCTTAGTTCAAACTTTTGATGTAATCCAAATATTTTGTAAGGTAGTGAGAATTTATGATTTTGAGCAGTGAGCTCTACGTAGTGTGCCTGAATGCAAGTGCATTCCCCATTTTGTAAAATACTTATATTTTGAGTACTCAAATTATGGATTGACCTCCATCATGGTTTTTCCCTTAATCGAGTTTCCACATAAAAATCCTTGTGTTATGGTGTTGTGGATTATTGTTCTATGTTCATGCATCTTTCTTTTGATTGAATGTTATATACACTTGAGAGATTAGCTTAATAAAGTTAAAAATTGCACAACACTGATTCATCCCCCCTCTTAGTGTTTCTTGAGTCCAACAATTGGTATTAGAGCTAAGTTCCTCGAAAGAAGTTTAACAGCTTGAGGTGGATCTTGGAATTTAATGGACTTTGGTAGTCTTCAATAGTAGACTTTGGTGGCACTTGATGAACTTGATTAGTCTAAAGCACAAGTCCAGGAATTGAGAGAAAATCTTAAAGATGTTGAGAAATTCATTCAAAAGTTGAAGGATCAAATTATTAAGTCAAGGGAAAAGAGAAAGGATCTCTATGATTAGATTAAGTAGAAAGAGAGCAAAAACATGGATGATGTTTAGTTGAATCAAACCTTGAAGTAAATTGTAGACATCCAAATTTGACCACTCCCACATGGTCAAATTCGTCTCCTTTATCTGTCTATTTCATCAATATTAATTAAATGATTTATTTAGTTAATATTTCACCTTTTGCCTAAGGTTCCTAAAGTATTTAATTTAATAACTAAATACTTTACCTTTCACCCTTTCTTCTATAAATTAAATAAATGCATCAATTTATTTAATTTAGTCATTTAACCTTTTTGAATTTAAATTAATTTTAAATTCTCCCTTTTTCTCTCTCCTTGTCACATCCTCCATAATCTTCTTCTAATAAAGATTAGTCTAATTAATCCATGATTAGGATGTGCACAACCTTAATCAGGATTAATGTCACATCCTCCATATTTTGCCACTTGTCACTAATCCCTCATTAGTCTTCTTAATCACCTGTTTGCACAGCCTTAATCTAATCACATGCCATCTTTGGTATGTCCTCCAAGTCAACCCTTCATAAGTGCTTTCCCTTTTAAGCCTTGACCTCTTCCCCATGTGAATTAAATATTCACATTTATTCATTCAATGCATTTCTCTTCCCCATGTAGGTTGTTGGAAAATTCTAAATTCCCTCATAGGTCACATCAATCACATAGGACAAGGAATTCCCTTATGAGGACTTTGTCTTATCCTTAAGGTACTTCCAATCATGTGAATTTAAAATTCACATTTATTTCCCTAACCACTTCTCTTTTCTCCATGATGATTAGTGAGGAATTCTAAAATTCCTCACTTGTCACCATCCTTCCACATGGGGACAAGAACTTCCTTTCTAAGGAGATCTTCCCCTAATCCCAAGGTACTTGCAAGTACCTCCACCCTACCTGTCCTTGTGACACCTCCCTTTCCACATGAAAAGATGTGAGGGCTTGTGAGTCCTCAACTCACCATAGCTCTCCATCTCATTCATGTTAGCTAAATCCTAGCCATTGAATCCTCTAGAGACTCTTCCCTTAAAATAGAAGATTTTGTCTCATTTTCATTCATAACTTGCATACACAATTTCAAACTTCAAGCTGTAGAACTCTCAAGCATTTTTTGCATTCATCCACCATTGTTTCATTTTGTGAAACTCTCTTTGCATTCATCTCACACATTTAGTCAAGCACCAACTTCCATCTTTACATTCATCTTGCAATTTGCATCACTTTGCATAGCATTTTAGTCTATTTTCCATCAAGGAGGACACATTCAAGCTACATCAAAGGGCCAACCAAAAGGATCACTTTGACAAGGTATAATCTACTGTTTATCTTTATTTTGTTCAAGTCAACTTAGGCTAATCTTGAGGTATTGTTGTGTTGTTTCCCCTTTCACATTTCTTTGTATTTTGCATCTTTTAGGTTTAGAAATAATGCTCCATTACATAAATAATTGAAGATTGTGAAAAGATTGCTAGAGACAATGCTGTCGTAAAGCATGAGATGGAGTCTATGGCGATGAAGATGATTAAGGAGATTGAAGAAAGAAAGAAGAATGAGGAAAATATTGTCTAGTCCCTAAAAGAGAGATTTGATGAATGTAGCTGAATTAATGGAGAATTCATTCAATTAGAGATTGCACTACAACAATCTAGAAACAATGAAGAAGAGCTTGAAAAATAGATTGTTATTCTCAGGGATGAACTCACTACAAATGAATACAAGGAGAAGTTAAAAATTAGCTTAGTTAAGCTTGATGAGATGACTCAAGGGTAGAATAATACAAATGATAAGAAAGTATTGGTTATGAAAAAGGAGAGAGTTCTGGATCTGGACAAAGGAATTCTAAGCAAGGAAATCTGATGAACAAAGCAAAAATGCATATGGTAAGACTACCTAATGCTCAAAAGTTTAATGGATACTATTTTTCTTACAATAAATTTGGTCATATGGCTGCTCAATGTAAAAGAAAAATGAAATTAAGTGATTCATCATTTTTCGGTCAATGTTTCAATTGCAATAAGTTTGGTCACAAGTCAATTGAATTTGGAAATGTGTCAAACAACCCTGTTAATAAAAGGAGTGTTAGATGTTATACCCATGGAAGATTTGGGAATATTGCTAACCAGTGCAGATCAAGAAGAAATCAAGGGAGTGACTGGTCTGGACAAGGAAATTATGTGTGTTTTAATTGCAATAAATATCATCATAGTGCAAGATTCTACAAAAACAAGAATATGGATAGAAGAGGTCCAATATACAAAGGAAAAAATATGTAGAAAGATGATAAAGGAAAAGGGAAAGTGAATGTGGATGAAATAAGAGATCAGACAAAGAAGACATGGGTGAAGTGTCCCTCTTTTACAAGAAATGAGCTAGCACCAAAACCTGCTTCTGGTAATTCCTCTGGGAATTAGTTTTGGGCCTTTGTCCTAGGGGGAGCTGTCAAGAAAATCTTTCAAACCCCCTACCGGTAATTGACACTGGGATATGGATGAGTGTAGTGGTCACACTGATAATCTACATATGTTTTTGGAATAGTTGGAAAGGATATTATGCTGAGTTGAAGGTCCAAAAATGTTTTTGTTTGATGACTAAGAAAATAGGGTATTCAGATAAGTTAGGGAAAAAGCATTTTAGGTGTGTGAAATATAAAAGGCAAGTTGAAACCCTCATTTTCCACTTTGTATCAAAGAAAAAGAAGTAGGAGAGCACTCTACACCATAATTTCAAAAACATGAAGAGAATTCAGTGGTTAAACCCTAATCCATCAAGTATTTCGGTAGTATTGAGAAATTTTAATTTCGTGTGAGGTTGAAGAACTTATTTTCAAGACATGTGTAAAAAAGGGAAAATGGAACAAATCAAAGGAATGGTAAAACTAGATGAATATAGCATTGACAAGATTAGAGCTAAAAGAAACATGCTGTCGTACGATGAATTGAAATGGTTGAATGAAGCAAAGCACAAAAGCTTGGATATTTGGAGTGAATTCCCCTATTTCGGAAATGTAGAAGTCATTGAGTTTATTCTAGATAGATTGAATGATGATATTTTGACTTTGGATAAACTAAGGGGACCATATCTCGAAAGAAGTGATTGCAGCTATAACTAGGTTATGCAAAGTTGGGGATGTGCCGAGAAAAAAAGTCAATTTGAAATAAAGAAGTTGAAACCTTAATTGGAGTAACTGGATATCAAAGGGAATTGATCATATCTACAATTAAAGATTTAGTTACAAGATACATTGCACATGGAATATCCTACAAAATCTTTTTTAGAAATAGAGAAGGTGCAACTTCGATAGGTGTTGTTTACATTTCACACAAGATTATAATGGAAGATCAGGATTTTTATCTTTGTGGATTACTAAAAGATCAATTGATGGAGAACATGCAATTGAAAAAGGAGACAGGTCTGGTACTTTGGTTATATGCCTTGTGATGTATTTTCTGAATTGCTTACCCCTGAATAACAATGTAATATGGGAAGAGAGTGAACCGATTTGCAAGCAGATTTACATATACTCTAATAATTTGGCAAACTATGATCAAGTATATGAAAGTTTCTTTAAGGGTTTGCTAAAGAAGTTTGGATCAACTGGTATTCCCATTCTGGTAAGAGGACTTGAAGTTGGTTCATCCTTTGATGAGATGGAGAGAAAGAAGAGGAGCAAAAGAATTTTTTATTTGTACTCCATGAGCATGCAAGACTACAAAAGTTGAAGGGAAAGGAAAAGAAAAAGTGATTGTGGACATACCATATGAGGAATTTGATAAGGAATCTGAGGACACCCTTGAAAAATAATTGAAAATAGTTGAACCAGAACAAGAAAAGGTAATGGTAGAAGGAAGTGAAGAAGGTGATCTAACCAAGGAAGAGTTATTGCAACTTATTCATGAGGAAGGTGGAATGGAGAAAATTGTGAACATGTGGTTTATCAGGCCATCATATGAGTAGGAAATGATCTTAAGTACACTAAGTGCTCATATTTTGCACAATCATATCAAATTGGAGAGTTTGCAGAATAAGTTGCCAGAAGAGATGATTGAATGCATCAAGGAAACCATGGACTCTGAGTCTTAGAACAAGGAGGAAGAAGAAGTGATCCTACACTTGAAGAAACAATACAGATTATCAATTACCAAGCTAAAAAGGCACATGAATGAACTAAGGAAATTCATAAACACATCAAACAACATTTATAACTATTGTCTTTGATGGCCTTATGCAATCAACAAATACAAAGAGAAGCTGAAACAAATTGAAATGAAGCTAAACAATATTGGACAAAATTTTAACATGTCTCAGGATCAAGATGGTGCAATCAGGAAAAGGATTCAGGAATTATAGATAGAGCATACAAATGTTTAGAACACTAGGAACAAGATTGTTGACACCTTCTAGAAACTGGAGGACATAACTGAATGCAGGATGGAACAATTGATTGAGTTACTAAGGAAGGGAGAAGTATTGTAATATTCCTTCACCATTACGGAATCCCTCATCAATATTATCAATCAAACATCTAAAAACAACAACATGACCATAATCACTAGGATTGCAGTGGAAGCATGTAAGAAGTTTCTTCTGAAGATGAAGGAAAAGTAAAAAAAATCTTCAAATAGTAGTTGTATTCCTTTAGTTTTTGCATAAGTGAGTTTTTGGTTTCACTTCATAGGGGGAGAAAGAAAATATTTTATTATCTTTTTTGAATTGATGTCAAAGGAGGAGAGAGAGCAATAAATAATGCCTTATCAAACTTAGGTGGAATTTTTCTGAGTTTTGTTGAGTTTTGTCAGCTATGACATTTTGAAGTTTTGAAGGTTCCGACACTTAGTAATTTTTCACTAAGTGTTTCCATCAATTCCAAAGGGGGAGATTATTGGAATATGGCTTCTAGTGTTGTCATTGATGGCAACTGAAGTCATTGGTCTAGTCCACACTTCTGTATCTGACCATACCAAAAGAAAGAGTGAAGAATAGGGTATTTGACTGAAGTATGTCAAGAGATTTGCATTATCAGTTTAATAGTTTTGGTTGTGGATCTCTGGGAAGGTCGTTGGGTATATGAAATGTGTTATTCTTGAGTTTTGTGTTGTCACATCAAGTGGTGTATGAGTTAGGAGATTTGGTCATTCGATTTTATGCTCATCAATGTATGAAGGTTGACTAAGGGAATGTTGGGTGTTATGGATGTCTAAAGTGGAATTGTTTGAAGTATTTTTGTGTTCAAATATTTTGTTTTGGATCCTAACTATGCTATGACTGACTTTGGTGGATGCACATTAAATGCTATTCATGATTTGAGCTGATAGTTGGAAGATATTTTCTATTCTATTGAAGTTGGCATATAGTGACTCAATTCTTGGTAGCGGATATATATATATATATGAGATCGATTAATTCATTTTGGTGTGTGTTTGAGAGAGAGAATTCAATATGTGTTGATGTGTGTGCAATTATTAGAAGAGCAGTTAAGTGATTTTCATTTGTGTAGAAGAGGATTTTGTGAAGCGAATTAAGACAGAGTAGAGCGAAGTGTAGAATTAGATAGAAGGTCCATAATCTGATATATGAACCTAACTGGAACTGTAATAAGGCATTTATAGATACTAGTTTCTCAGTTCAACCTTTTTATGTAATCCAAATCTTTTGTAACGCAGTGAGACTTTATGATTTTGAGCGGTGAGCTCTAGGTAGTGTGCCTAAATTCAAGTGCATTCTCCATTTTGTAAAACACTTATATTTTGAATACTCAAATTGTGGATTGACCTCTACCATGGTTCTTCCCTTAACCGGGTTTCCATGTAAAACCCCTTGTGTTATGGTGTTGTGGATTATTGTTCTATGTTCATGCATCTTTCTTTTGATTGAATGTTATATACACTTGAGAGATCAATTTAATAAAGTTAAAAACTGCACAACACTGATTCACCCCCCCCCCCTCTCAGTGTTTCTTGAGTCCAACATTCCTTTCACTTCTTTTTCCTTCTCTCTTGGGCTGCAACACTCATTTTCTCTACTCTTTTTCTAACTATCATCTTTCTTCTTCTCACATTTCTTCACCAATATCCTCTTATCTTTTCCAATATTATTCTTCAATTTATCTATGCTCATCTTGATGCTTCTCACTTCCTCATGGACCATCTATTACATCTTATCAAACTTTTCATTTTCTGCCTTCTCCCAATATTGTTCCCAAAACAATATTCTCATGGTTTTTCTCACAAACCATCCCA
The DNA here is from genome assembly GCA_007258455.2 of Sequoia sempervirens. Taxonomy (NCBI): domain Eukaryota; kingdom Viridiplantae; phylum Streptophyta; class Pinopsida; order Cupressales; family Cupressaceae; genus Sequoia; species Sequoia sempervirens. Next base: position 731,329,150 of record VDFB02193867.1, on the reverse strand, counting down.
TCTTGTCTATTGCAATCACACCTAAAATCACATGCTCTACATTTCCATGGTTTGTCCCTCTTGACTCTCAATTGCTTAGGATGCCTCATACACTTGCAACAATTCTCTCGAGCTTCAAAACAACTTCAATCCTCACCCATAGATCCTGGCATAAGTTGCCTCACATTCAACACCCTCTTTATGCACTCAAGATCATTGGCTCTGATACCATCTAATGCAAGAACAACCACCAAAAGACACAAAAAATAAAATATAGGTATAGCAACCCATAAATTTAAATTCAAATTCTAAAACTGCACTTCAAGCTCATGACATAACCCTTTTTGAAAAATATTTTGAACCATCAAACCAACACCTTTTCAACTAAAAAATTGGAAAATTAAAGCCCCCATATTCATCTACAAGAAAATAAATAGTTCATAATTTTTCTCCCAACAATACCCCTCTGATTTTATAGCTCTAAAAATTCAGAAAACTCGTAAGTCCCCACTTGCAACAATTGACTCATGACAACATAAGATAGTTGCAACAACACCCAAATCACTCAACCCAACAATTATGAATTGAAATAATAAAGAGCACATTCCAAAGGATTTAACATCACATAAAATTACATAAATTCAAGGATAAATTCAATTCTCATTATTATTACTCGGATAGTTTTCAATGAGCTACAAAGAGAAACTAACACAACCAAAACACTGCCACGGGCAAGATCTTACACTCAACATCAAAATATCAGACCCAAGACTCTTCCAATCAGCTAAAACTAGTAACACTTGTAGCTAAAAATCTCTATAACATCACCCCTACACCTTCCAACCAGGCTTCACAAGCATTTTCCTTCATTTCCTTGATTTTTCTTCTCCTTTTCCATCCCAAAGCTTCTAAAACTAGTCACTTTTAGCCTATCAATGCTCCATTATTTTTTTGAAACTCCTCAAATGGGCTCTGGGTTTGGTGCACCTCATTCTTAGCTTTCCGGATCATTTTGAAATTCTTGATTTTGAATTGTATGAGAAAGTTGTCATTTTTACTGAAACTGGTCCTCTATGGCTTTTGACAATCTTTCTCTCCCCAAAATGTCATTTAAGGGTATGTGTAGGATCATGAAGGGCCAAAAAGTGGTGATATGATGGGTATTTGTAGGGTATGTGGTTGACGACTTTTTATTTATTAAAAATTGATGAAACAAAAAGGGTTTTTAAAGGAGATTCTTAGCTTTCCACCAATATAAATTATGCTTTACTTTGAATTTAGTAAATTATTATTATTCATTTTCTATTTGAATTATGACTAAAGTCCTGATTGATAGGCTGATTGAAAAAAATATATAGCTTTCAAATGGTATCACATTTTTTGAATCCAAAACATGTGTCACATTCTATGCTTTGCATACTATAAGATTAAAAAAAAAGAATTGAATTTCATGAAGTTTTGACCAAGTTAAGGTGGTTAGACATACAAGTTTTTATATTTTTTAAAATTTTCAATAAAAAAATAATAATTAATTATTTACTTGGAAAAAAATTACAAAAAAATATGCATCACATCGGGACACGAGTCCTCTACTTATATCTAAAATCTTATACAAAATAATTATCATTTTATTGTGGTTAGGGTGGTCAGATAGACATCTACTTATTTTTTTCCCTAAAATTTAAGTACTACTGCATTGAAATTTCAAATTTTCAGCAAATAGATTTTTTTTTAAAAAAAACCTAGTAGTTTAGAAACTACATTCAATTTCCTAAAGATTCTATTCTTACATATTTTTGAAATAATATAGATAACTTATTCAAATTTTTGCGTCAAATTGCATAACTCTAATTTTTCTAAATTTTTTGCCACTTAAGGGCCTATTTTTTCCATGATGATCTTGCACATACCCTTAAACCTTCATCTTCTCCATTTTGGGCATGATAATTCATGCCATTGTCCTCTTCAATGTTTTTGATAGGAAAATTCCAGAAATTTACCCAAATTGAACTCCATTATTTTATTCCAACACCTCCACTCCCAGGCGCACTACTTGCAATGATTAATTTCTCCACTCTTCTTTATTCTTGTGAGTTACAAATAAATAAATATTTAAATCAATTTACACTGGGCATGGGACTTTGGCTCCCAAGAATAATTTTTAATTTACAACATTTGCAATAAAATTACAATTTAACTTTAAAGCATATTATTGATTTATGGAAAGGGGTCCCATATGGAAGAGATAAAGATGAGTCACATGCTTGGAAAACCAAAAACATACCAAAAATAAAGAAAATAAAACAAATTCATTTTTTTTGGGTGTGCAGGATTGCTTGGTATGCCTAGATGCTCCTACATCAAACACTCAGGGTAAGTGAAATTTTCCATGAGTTGAAAGCTCATGAACATTTGAAGACCATATGTTTTCTTTGGATCCATTGTTCTTCCTTATCCTTCTAAATTTTTCTCTTTCCCTTCTTCCAACATCTTGCTAGAATGTTCGCCATCCTCCTCCAAAGAATAGTTCCTTCCCTCTTCTCCTCTTTCATGGGTTTTACCCCATCACAAATTGACCACCTCCACCAAATCTCACCTGCTACATCTTTTATAGATTCTACATATAAATATGCTACATCCACACACCAATTTGCAACTACATAATCTCTCTTTCTATCTTCTTGCACTAACTCATGCAAATTCACATAAACTACTTCATCACACAATGTAGAAAAATAAAAATTTATCTCTTCATCAATTTTTTGCTTTATGTCCATCAACATGTCTTCATTATACTCTTCCTTCTACTGCTGCAACTTATACCTCATCATCATCTATTGCAATTTCTCTATGTTCTTTATCATCTGTATCTATCTTTATCTCCACAAGATTTAAATCTCCTCTTATCCACCTATCTATTCTTTCCATCCACTTTATCAATAGGAGGTTCTCTTCATTTTTGTCAATTTCTTCATCAAATTTTGGTCACTTAGTATGCAAATATCCTTCTCCATTATCGTTGTCTATTGTAGCCTTATTGTGCTCTTCAATCTCTACCACCATCTCATGCTTGTTCTCCTATGTGTCTTCCAAAAGACAAGCTTTTGTTGATGCAATGTCACCATCTGCTTCATCCTTTATAGGGATTCCTTTCACTTCTTTTTCCTTCTCTCTTGGGCTGCAACACTCATTTTCTCTACTCTTTTTCTCACTGTCCTCTTTCTTCTTCTCACTTTTCTTCACCAATATCCTCTTATATTTTTCAATTTATCTATGCTCATCTTGATGTTTCTCACTTTCTCATGGACCATCTGTTCCATCTTCTCAAACTTTTCATTTTATGCCTTCTCTCAATATTTTTCCCAAAACAATATTCTCATGGGTTTTCCAACAACCCATCCCATCTTGTGTATCACAATCTCACCTCAAATCATATGCTCTACATTTCCACAACTTTTCCCTCTCGACTCTCAATTGCTCACGAATCCTCACACACCCACAACAATTCTTTTGAGCTTCGAAACAACTTCAATCCTCACCCACAAATCTTAGCATAAGTTGCCTCACATTCGACACTCTGCTTATGCACTCAAGATCACTGGCTCTGATACCATCTGATGCAAGAAAAACCACCCCAAGACACCAAAAATACAATATAAGTATAACAACTCATAAATTTAAATTCAAACTATGAAACTGCACTTCAAACTCATGGTAGACCCCTTTCTGAAAAATATTTTGAACCATCAAACCAACACTTATTCAACTAAAAACTTGGAAAATGAAAGCCCCCACATTCATCTACAAGAAAATAAATAGATCATAATTTTTCTCCCAACAATTCCCCTATGATTTTATAGCTAAAAATTTAGAAAACTCTTAAATCCCCACTTTCAACAATTGACTCCTGGCAACATAAGATAGTTGCAACAACACACAAATCACTCAACCCAAGAATTATGAATTGAAATAATAAAGAGCACATTCCAAAGGATTTACCATCACATAAAATTACATAAATTCAAGTGTAAATTTGAGTCTCATTATTATTACCTGGATAGTATGCTACAGGCAACAAAGAGAAACTAACACAACCAAAACACTGTCATAAGCAAGATCTTACACTCAATATAAAAATATCAGACCCAAGAGTCTTCCAATCAGCTACAATCAGCAACAATTGCAGCTAAAAATCTCTATAACATCACCCCTATGCCTTCCAACTAGGCTTCACAAGAATTTTCCTTTCATTTCCTTGATTTTTCTTCTCTTTTTCCATCCCAAAGCTTCTAATACCCATCACTTTCAGCCTATCAATACTCCCTCATTTTTCTAAAACTCCTCAAATGGGTTTTGGCTTTGGTGTGTGTCGTTCTGATCATTTTGAAATTCTTGATTTTGATTTTTTATGAGAAAGTTATGCCATTTTTATTGAAACTGGTCCTCTTAGGTACTACTTCTGGCAATATTTCTCTCCCCAAAATGTCATTCAAACCTCCATCTTCTCCATTTTGGGCATGGTAATTCATGCCATTGTCCTCTTCAATGTTTTTGTTAGGAAAATTCTAGAAATTTACTCAAATTGACCTCCAATATTTTATTCCAACACCCCCACTCCCAGGCGCACTACTTGCAATGATTAATTTCTCCACTCTTCTTTATTCTTGGGAGTTACAAATAAATAAATATTTAAATCAATTTACATTGGGCATGGGAATTTGGCTCCCAAGAATAATTTTTAATTTACAACATTTTCAAAAAAATTAAAATTTAACTTCAAAGCATATTAAATTGATTTATGAAAAGGGGTCCCATATGGAAGATTTGAAGATGAGTCACATACCTACAAAACCAACATACCAAAAATCAAGAAAATAAAACAAATTCATTTTTTTTGGTGTGCAGGAATGCTTGGTACCCCTAGATTCTCCTACATTAGATGGTGATTTTTCATGTTGCGTTGATTAAGGATCTATGAGATATGTAGTTGTGTGGGTTGGCCACCCAATTGTCTGTAGTGGGATGACTCAAATGTAGATTATTTAAATCCATATGTCTTTTTAGTTTTGTTGTAGGTTTAGTTATTTGGTCTTGTTTTTCATCATTGGTGTATTGGTATGTTGTATTAGGATGAAAGGAAGGACAATTAGAGTGCTTGGATAGTTGGTTATTGGGAATTGTAAAATATTTTTATCATGATTTCATGGATAGCTCAATATCATGATTCAATAGGAGCTTTAGTAGCTAATGTGGATTCATCATATGGTAATGGATGGTCTTCTATAGTAGTTTTTGGTGTCATAGTTGAGCTATTGGATCATTTTTTATATAATAAAAGTTATTTGAAATTTTTATTTTCACTATTAGGATATGGTTATCTTCATTTGATTGGAGATGTTGACATATTGGTTAGCCATGAAGTACTCTTGAGTATTTGGTTGATGTGTTAAATTATCAATTTCCATTTTTGATAAGTTATCCTTTGTTGAGAGGATGCTTAGTGTTGTGCCATGGTATAATCTCTATTGCACATTAGACTATTGGAACCATAAAATTAGATCTTTATGTCACAATGTGTTCCTAATTCTATGGTTGAGCTTTAATAGTGATCTAGAAACTTCTCTTTGTATTGATTATATTGGAAATTTTCTTGGGAGCTTCATGAGAGTGCAGTGTTGAATTTGGAACATAGCACAGATTGATGAGTTGTAGGAACTCATAGATATTTGTAGACTTAGGTGAGGTTAGATTTCTCTTGAACTTGGACATACTTTTTTGATATGGTTACTCTTTGTTGAGGTTTCAACAATAAGCACTTGGAGCCTTCACCTAGATATGGATGTGAGATCATGAATAGAGGAGATTATTCTTGGAGAAATTCATTGTGATGGTGTATCCTATAGCAGCAATATCATTTCCCACTCTTGGTCTACTCAATGGATAATCATTTGAGAGGTGTAGATGTTAAAATATGTAAATGCTCAAAACTTCAACACACATTAACATGGTTAATCATTTAAAGCAATCCAAACCAAAACATCTCTATGAAATACTGAATCATGTTAAGTATCCAATCAAAGGAAACAAGGAAGCTAAATAAAACACACAATAAGATGAATCAAAACCTATCTCATATTGGATTGGTGCTTCTTCAATGTGGAAAGAAGCCCTTTCCCAATCCTTGATAAGCTCTTGGATGATGGATGTGGATTAAAATGACTGAGATTATGGAGAAAATTGTGTAGGGGATTATGGAGGATTAATACAATAGAGGAGGCCTCTATTTATAACCAAGAAGGATGGAAGAATGCAAAACAAGGAGGATGTGGGACAAAACATGAGCCAATGACAAGATGCCACTTGTCAAGATGTGAGAGGATGAAGATTGTGCACATTTTGATCAATGTGCCCAAGAGGGGGAGATTTGGAATTTGAAAGTTGGCTTGTGAAGGGAGAAGAAAGAGTCTTAAATGCCAAGTGGGTGACATGTAAGAGAGGAGTTAAATGCTCTATTGGAAGGACAAATCCCATTTGGAGGTATTTTCAAATTTGGAAGAATATTCTCTTTTTATGCCATGTTGAGAGAAAATAGGGTTTTAATAAATCAATTAAATGTATTTTCATGTGCAAGTGGCAAAATCTAGAAGATTGGAGTGATTAGGATTAGGATTAATCATGGTTTGATAAATTTAAGTGAAGATTAGGTGATTTTGACTTTTGACTTAGATTTTAGGATTAAAATAAATCAAAATGAGAAGAAAATAATTTTAGATTTAATTAAATAAAGATTTGATTTATTTAATCAAAGAAGTTGATGTTAGTGTTAAATCAAATAAAGATGAATTTATTTAATTTAAATGGATGACTTTAATTGAAAAAATTGTTTTATTTGATTAACAGAAGAATTTGATGTTAATTAGTTAGATTTAGATGTGTGTGATCAATTTTTAGGTGTATCAAATGTAAAAACAATAAATCAAACACACCAATGAAATTTTAAATCAAAGCATAAAATAAAGAAAAGAAATGAAAAATCCGTCTATGCTTCAAAGACATTCCATTGTCCTCTATCTCCAATGTTTTTGTCGATTCTAGCTTGCTCTCAGATCTTGGGTTAGGCTCAACAAACGGTCTTCCTAAAGAACAAGATTAAAGATGGATGCATGCTATGATAAAATATGATTAACATGCTATGAATATTAAAATGAAAGATTACAAAATTATGAAAGCTAAAGATGATATCAATAATGCTAAATTCTAGAATGCTAGAATGCTAGAATGCAGGTAAGCTCTAATACATGTACGTGTGTTGTGTGTATCTGCGTGTGTAACCAATGCTTGGATTCACAAGGATATTTATAGAGTTTTCAAAATATTCTAATTGGTTGATGTGATCAATGACTGTGAAAATTCCTGGCAAATCGAACGGTCGAAGATGAATAAGACTAGAGAGAAAAATAGAAGAAAACAAAAAGCAAGATTTGTTTCCTTTTTTGTGAAAGAGATAAGATGAAATGTAAATATTTTTGTAAGATTTTGGAAAGATTTTGAAGATAAATAATGAATTATAAATTCAATTATTCATTTATGGGTGACATGGAGGATTTTTCTTAATCAAATAAGATATTCAATTAAGATTTGGATTATGGAGGATTTTATAATTAAATAAAATATTTAATTATGATTTGAAAAGATATGAAAGATATTTAATTAAATAAAGATATTTAATTAAATTGTTTAAGAAATGACATGTGGATGAAATTAATTAAATAAAATATTTAATTAATTAGAAGAAAGTTTTGAATAGGAGAAAAGAAATATTTAAATTTAATTAAATCAAAAGACTTAATTAAATTCAAAAGGTGATAATTAAATAAATCAAGGGTCTTTATTTAATTAGTTAAGTAGACATATGGATGTGAAATAATTAAATAAAATTGATTTATTTAATCATGACAGAAGAATAAAGTGAATGAACAATATAATTAAATTAATTAAATTTAATCATATGTAGAGGACTTTAGAGAAATTAATTAAATAATAAAATATTTAATAAAATACCAGAATTAGACATGACCAATTTTATGGATATACATTTTTCCCCTCTTTGAAGTGATGCATGAAACACATTGCTTGAAAGAAAATATTCCTACTTTTGAAATTTACTGCATTTGATTTTGCCCCTGATTAGAAAAAATTTAATTGATATGCCCCTGATTAATGTGTATGATATTGATGATGCCCCCTCAGGAGGTAAATCACTGATGATGAGAAAAACGTTGATTTGGTTATGAAAGTTCGGATGGTGAGAGGGATGCAGTGATTTAGCTCCCGATAATTGATTAAAAGCTGCCCCAGATTGAAAATAACAAAATGTCACCAAAAACTCACCTTGTTTGACCCTTAAAAGGTAAAAGGGTAAAAAGAACAAGTCATTATCACCTTTTGACTTTAGAAACTATTTGCTCTAATAGTGACTTAGTGAGATGGAGATTCCCTATCATAGGCATAGATTCGAGTGGGCCTGTTAATACCAAAGACCAGCCACGTATGAACCACTAGTGAGTCGATTCAACCCACTTTGCTTTGAAATTTTTCATTTTCAGTTGATATTTGATCCATTTTGGCATGAATTTAGGTTGTCACATTCTATTTTAGTGCTTTTAGGGAATAAAATAGCGCTTACAATGTGTCCTGTAGCGCATATAGGAAATAATTTAGCACTTTTAAGGATTAGGCAGATTAGCGCATTCAATAGGTGAAATAGTGCTTATAGGATGTCAATAGAAAATTTGGTACATTAGCACATTTAGGACACAAAATGGTGCTTTTAGGGTTTTCATGCATTGAGTAGATGAAATAGTGCATTGGATTAGGGATTTAGTGCATATAGGGAAATAACGCATATAGGATGTGATTTAGTGCTTTCAAGGCATAGAATGGCGCATTTAGGATTTTAGCTCATCCGGAGGAAACTTCAATGCATTTAGGGTTTTAGCACTTTTAGGCCACAGAGTAGCGCATCTAGGAAAATTTAGATAAAATGTTGTATGATGAAAATTATGATGTATTATTGCTTCTTTGGTCAATAGACAAATAAATTGTCTTTATCATCATGTTGATATGGATAGAAATGATAGAAAGTATGATAAATGATTGATTGATTTGTGATTTGCTGATAACTTTGCTTTTAGAAAACAAAGAATAGATGACTGATATGGATATTGATAAATTTTCCTTTTGCAATAGAAAACATATTTGCATTCATGACTGAAGTACAAATAGGATGATGATTTGATTGTTGATAATTTTTCCTTCCTAAAAAGAAAAACAAATAGTAAATTATGATAGAAGAAATTGATTTGATATTCATATAGATATATTTTGCATTGATTTCATGATATGAGTCCTTGAGATAGAACACTTGATATGGTTCACATGATATGATGCACTTGATAGGAGTCTAATATGTGTCACTTGAGATGAATTTGATTGATATGGGTCACTGATATGTATGATGTGAAGTAGATAGATTTTTTTTATATGAGTTGATGATATGAGTCTGATTGATTGTCCTTGTGATGACCAAAAAAAATAGGAGGTTTTCAAAAACCTCCAGATTAGAGAGCGTTTCCCTGTAGGTTGGGTTTGGATACGAGATCTCATGCCTACAGATGTGCAGTTGATAGTTGGATGTGGGTTGGGACCATTACTATCTATGCCTCCTATTTGGGTCAATCGGGGATTATTGACCGCACTAGCAGAGAGATGGCATTCTAAGCACAATACTTTTCATTTTCCAATGGGTGAGATGATGGTGACCCCAGAGGATGTATACATGATTTTGGGGATGCCAGTGGTAGGTTCCCTTGTGTTGTATGACTACAAGGAGTTAGGTGGTACAAAGGCACTAAGGAGAGTGTATGGTGATGTGCATATAGCAGGGTATTGGGTGCCATGGGCAGACTTTAGGGGATATCTAGCCTTACCTACAATGTTGGGTGATTTCATTGGAAGCTTCCTTTATTCAGATCGCCGGTCAAAGAGATTATTAGTTGGGTGGTGGAGGATCATCAAGTAGATGATGGCTCAACTACGAAGATATGCCTGGGGGAGCTATATGTTAGCTCATTTATATCATGACTTGCACCAGGTGGTATATAGAGGATCATCGAGTTTATCATGTGGCATTACCTACTCCAGATCTAGGAATGGGAGAATATTGTTGTGATGAGACCACTGTGTCGAAGGGTGGGGCCACCAGGTAGATCGTATGTATATGCATATTCTAGTTCACCTATCCAACCCAAGCAGGGAAAGTTGGAGTATTGGAGATGAACCTTGGATGATATGGATTTAGTGATATGGAGGCCCTACACGGATTGTGAGGTGTGGGATATAGATCAGTTGGAGATGACGTTTGTATGTATATCCCATTTTTTGATAGGTCGTACTCCATTCATCATAGAGAGGTTTTTGGCCTTGAAAGTACATAGGAAGATTGTATTTACACAGGGGATGTCGTAGGGTGTTGCACACTATGGACGGTGCAAGGATGAGCATGGATGGGGGCCCTGCATTTCTTATTAGGTTGCATATACATAGAATACAACATTATAGCCCAAGGTATGGGATGGCAGACCTGATATTGTTGATGCAGGCATGTCAAAGGAGTACTCAGTTTACTATCACACACACCCATTTCCACGGTTCACATGTCCAGATGAGCTGGCTCTGATTTTGGTCGCACCGCAACCAGGCGTTAGGAGGCAGGAGGAGGTGGCAGGTTGGGAGTAGGAAGTTGGCAGAGGAGAGGAGGAGAGTAGAGATGAGGAGGAGAGTGGAGATGGGGAGGAGAGCTTAGATGATGGCAATGGGGATGATGATGGAGATGGAAGAGGGGAGGAGTAGAGGCCAGTGAGGCAAAGGACCGATATCACGGGTAATGCTTAGGGCATGCAAAGGCTGAGGAGTGATACCAGATGATAAACAATGATTAGGGTCACCTCTTTAGCTTAACATGCACAGATAGATATGCTACAGGCCTAGGTACAGACACTTCAGGGGTAGTAGGTGCAGTTGTAGAGCCAGTTGGCTTAGGCTCAGGGTCTGATAGTATAGTTATAGGCACAGGCATAAGTATAGGCATAGGCACATGTACCTCTTCCTGCCCCATACCCACAAGTAGCCCAGTTGATAGCAGAGAGGGACTATTTTAGACGGAGGGCAGTGGAGGTAGAGGGTGTGGCACAAAGACTCATGGGCACCATTGAGAGTGCATCTTTACAAGAGGCCATTGCAAAGGGGTTTGAGATTGCTATGGAGGTCGAGTACTACCAGGTGAGGTATGAGGAGTTGTGTCCTTCCGACCACAGAGAGCCTTACCATCGGTCCCATAGTAGGACTAGGAGTAGATCATAGATGACTACGCACAATAGAGGGGTCACAGGGCCGCGACAGGATCCTGATGTAGGGACTAGTGGCAGGCCATCATCCTCGAGACCAACTCCATCAAGGAGCTCCACCAGCTAGCCTTGAGTTATTGATACATGATTATTGATGTATCTGATTTTGTGGGAGCATGTATATTTTTTTTTATCATATCTCATGTATCTCTCTATATTGTTTAGTTTCATTGGACATTGGACATTTGTATGTACTTTTGATGAGCTGTGATATGCAATGGCGATAGTTTTGATGATGTGTGTGTTTTGATGTGATGATGTGATATGGACATGCATTTGGTTGTATATGTTACGAGATGGATTTGGATATGTATTTTAATGATTTTATGACTAACCACGTGATGCAGGAAGATTCATGCTATGATGTCATTTGTGATGTGTACTAATGATGTCATGCAGGTGGATGACCTAGGATGTTTGATTATGAGAGTATGCATAGAGATATATGATATGTTTATTAAAAATGATGTGGAAATGTAATGTATGCATGGAATGTTTATTTTTGGGTTTTTCAAATGCAAGAAATAATGATGATGGGATGGAAAATGGATGTTGTGTTTATGAGATGCATCATGAATCTGTAGTATGTATACAATTTTAGGAAAAGATCTGAAATGATATGCGAAATGGGTCATGATATGAAAATGATAGATGATTTAAAGATATGATATGAATGTAATGTGACAAATGATACACAATGGGATGAAATGATAAGTGAAATAAAATGAGATGAATGATAAGATGATAAATGATACGTAATGAAATGGTGATGAAATGATATGAAATAGATAATGATAAATAATAATGATAAATAATGATGAGATGAAATAATGATAAATGATAATGTAGTGAAATGTAATGAAATGATAATGTGATGAAATCTAATGAAATGATAATGAAATGACATGATGAAGAAATGATGATGAAATGATAATGATAATGTAATGAAATGATAATGATGAGATGGTAAAAGATGAAAATGAAACGATAATGAAGATGATAAATGGTAATGAAGATGTAATGAAATGATAAGTGAAAATAGATTATGAAATGATAAATGAAATGAAATGAAATGCTAAAATGAAATGAAATGATAAAATGAAAATGGTAAATGGGATGTAATCGTGTAGAATGAAAATGAAATGGATATGAAAATGATAAGTAAGATGTTAATGATATGAAGACAATAGATAATATGAAAATGGAAATGATATGAAATACCTAATGGATAAATGAACAATATGAAATGATAAAGGATCTAAATGATATGAAGATGATATAAAATGAGAATGATCAATGGCATGAAATTATAAAAAATGATAAATGAAATGATAATGCATAATGATGGATAACTAAATGATAAAGTATCTAAATGATATGAAAATGAATGATAAATGATAAACTATATAATATGTATAGGACCTAAATGAAATGAGGATGAAGATGAAAGATGATAATGAAAAAAATGTTTTAATGTCCTCCACAAATAGTCCAAAGAGACATGACAGCCATTGATGTTTTTGTTCAGCCTTTTTAAAACTCTGATGCAAATCTAGTATGTAGATATGTATAATGATCTAAATGAAATGCAACTAAATGAAACCAACTAATTTTTGAGCCTTCTTTTAGCTTTCTTGAATCATCATAGAGAATTTTAAAATGTTGGAAGTATGCACAAGCATCAAAGGGGAAATTAGCACCAATGATGACCTGAGTACAAATTTCATGATTTTTGATATAGCAAGTGAACACAAGCATCGAGGTATAATTGAACCGAGATGACTTGAGTATTTCTTGCATAAACAGACAAAAATTAACCACTTTCTGATGCAAATGTAGAACTGTCATCAATGATACGATTGTAAGGAAAGAAAGATGCAGAAAATAACTCTTCTAACGTCAAAACCTCAGGGAAGAATGCAGATATAATTTTAAATTTTACAATTACAGTCCAATTAAGATGCACTATGAAGTAGATAGCAGAAACAAAGTATATGACAATCACACATGAACACCAGATATACATGGGAAAACCCTTACAGGAGAAAAACCCACCACACCAAGAGAAATCACTTTGTATTACAGTAATGGAGATTACATACAAATGTTAGACTTATTTTTTTGGTGTCTATTTATAGTAGCATTCACCATGAACAATCTTGTACAGGAACCTTCAAGTTACAGTCTTTACAAAACATAATACATCTACTGATCATACAATCACCCAACAATTCGTCGATCCAACCAACCGATCACAATCTGCAATCACAGAGTATAACCATGTCATTCCATGTCTATCGAGCTTCCTCACAGAACTGTCACATTGAACAATCTTCCAACTGTTTAGATTTGACTTCTCCTATTGGTCCACAAGACTCCACATAGGACAGTCAAACGATCAATAGAATCCACATTGTATCAGCATGTCAGTGAGACACAAGAAGTGTCTCCTTGATGCCCTAAAAGCTTCATATCGATGTCGCCAAGAGCTATCATTATCACCAATATGTTCCAACAAGCTTTCATGTGTTACCCCGAATCACCAAACAATCAACAAGACGTATCACTTTTTCCAGGAGATCATAGCGAGGTCCAAAAGTCTCATAGATGTGAGTTTACCATTCGGAAAGAGTATCGTTCTCACTAGGACCTCACGCCAAGTCATCAAGGGTTATACCGAAGTGTTCACAAGTCATACCGAGCTTCAAAGAATAGTCGGCAAGACTTAACACCTTCGCTGAGAGTTCTTATCGAACACATATATGTTACACTGAAGACTTCTCATCATCGGCAAGACTCACCAAAGTCACTGGGACTTCTTATCGAAACCATCATGTTACATTGAGACCATTAGTTGCCATGAGTCTTACCGAGAATAGACTTCAACATCAACGAGACATCATAACGAAACAATCATTATTACTTCGATGAACCCAAGTGCATTCTTGTCAGTGAGAATTTAACTATTCACTGGGACATCATAGCGAGAACCCTTTAGTTATCCTGAAGACTTCAATACAAAACATATTGTCAATGAGACTTTAACACATTGCCTAGATTTCTTCCCGAATGAAGCCTTTCGGCCAAGGGTCTCAACGATAAGTGATAGAATGGCCTGTCGGCCAAAGATCTCCACACGGTAAGAGGTCATACCAAACGAAACATGTCACATCAAAGACTCCAATGTGAAACCATTCGGCAAGTCTCTTCCGAGGTTACATCGACCTGTACAAAACATGATGTTCCAAACTGCTAGTCAGCCAAACATAAGAGCTGTCACACCGACTTGGCTCCAGTAGAGGTTTTAGCCTATGATGATTGAGGCACATATTTCCAACAATCTCCCACTTGACGAAGATCACATAGGCACCCCCAGAGCACAACAAACAACTTACTAAAAATCATGGGCACTAAGGCCCATTGAACTGGCTCACCACTTGAACTTGTCTATGCTCACTGGCTTTGTCAATACATCTGCAACATTCTCTAGAGTATCAACCTTTTCCAAACTAACCTTTCCATCCTCCACCATATCTTGTACAAAGTGGTACTGTACATCTATATGTTTTGTCCTGGCATGGAAAGTAGGGTTCTTTGCTAGGAAAATTGCACTCTGACTATCACAGAAAATAGTTATTTCCCCTGCATCAAAACCAATGTTAGAACACAAATGTTTCAACCAAACTACTTCTTTACAAGCATGTGTAGCTTCCATGTATTTAGCCTCTATAGTGGACAAAGCGACTACAGCCTACCACTTACTCATCCAGCTCACTGCACCACCATTTATCATGAAAATGTATCCACTGGTGGACCTCCTACTATCAATGTCCCCTGCCCAATAAGAATCCACATAGCCTCAAATACTTAGAGTCCTCTATGATTCAACCAAGTTCCCATGGTAACACAAAGCAAAATCTAAAGTGCCCTTCAAATATTTGAAAACTCTCTTTACAACATCCCAATGTGTCCTTCTAGGATTAGCCATAAACCGACTAAGAACTCCCACTGCTTGGGAAATGTCTGACCTTGTACAGAACATTGCATATATGAGACTACCAGCCACACTAGCATAGGGTACACTGGTCATGTCCTCCATCTTAGTAGGAGATTTTGGACAGTCCTCAACAGATAGTTTCGTTCCCTGCAAGACTAGAACCACTAGCTGTTTGCAATCATTCATACAAAATCTCTCAAGAATAGTCTTGATATACTTACTCTGATTGAGCCATAGTTTTCTATTCTTCCTATCCCTGGTTATCTCCATCCCCAAAATATACCTTGCTGCACCAAGATCCTTCATTTTGAACTTAGCAGACAACTGAGACTTAAGATCAGAAATCATTAGCTTACTATTGCCTATGAACAACATATCATCAACATAGAGAGCATTTCTCGATCACTTTCAGCTTTATAATATACACAGTGATCAGATTTTGATCTCACAAATCCCAAAGACAATATAAAAGTATCAAATTTCTGATACCACATTCTAGGTGACTGTTTTAACCCATATAGAGACTTCTTTAATTTGCATACCAGTTTTTCTTTACCTCTTTCAACAAAGTGCTCAGGCTGGGACATATAGATTTCTTCTTCAAGATCACCATGAAGAAATGTTGTCTTCACATCCATCTATTCGACCTCTAAGTCATATACTGCTGCAAGTGACAAAAAAAATCTGATAGATGTCAGCTTTTCTATAGGAGAAAAAATCTCCCCATAATCAATTCCCTCGACCTGGGAATAACCCTTTGCAACTAGTCTTTCCTTGTACTTTTCTACACTTCCATCTAGATCAATATTTTTTTAAATACCCATTTATAGCCCACAGAATTTCTGCCTTTAGGCAAGGGCACAAGACTCCAAGTATCATTCTTTTCTAATGATGCCATCTCTTCTTCCATGGCTTTTAACTAGGAGTCTAAGTCAGACATTCTAAATGCCTCTCTTACAGTCCTAGGCTCATCAGTGCTAGAAATCAAAGCATAGGCACAAGTTGAATCAATTAAAGAGAACCCATACCTATCAGGTTGTTTTCTTTCATGGGTTGACCTCCTCAATGGCTTAGGCTGAGGTTGTTCTTCTTCTTCTGAACTTTCAAAACTGCTCGAGCTCTACTCAGTTTCAGGTACATTTTGAATTTCCAATTCCTCTTTCTTAGGTGTAGGAGGAATTTCAACTACATCCTTATTGTTTTTAGACTTTGTCTCTGACTGTAGATCCAGGGTAGAAGGCTTTAGCTCACGAAAGATTATGCTTCTACTGTACAGAACCTTCTCCGTATCAGGATTCTAAAGCTTGTATCCCTTTATGACAACACTATATCCAATAAAAATACATTTGAAAACCTTGTTCTCCAATTTATATTTTTTCACATCTAACACATATGCATATGCCTCACAGCCAAAGACTCGAATATGTCTAAGAGAGGGCTTCTTACCAGCTCCAAGGGTGTTTTCTCAACAAGAGCAGAGTTTTGAGAACAATTTATTAGATAACATGTAGTAGATACAACCTCAGCCCAGAACTTCTCCTCCAAGCCAACACTATTGAGCATACTTCATGCTCTCTCTATCATTGTCCTATTGAACCTTTCTACAACTCCATTCTATTATGGAGTATAAGGTGTAGTCTTATGTCTTTTAATCCCATGGTCTTTGCAATACCTCTCGAATTCATCAGAACATAATTCACCGCCATTATCATTCCTTAAGCATTTAATTTTTCTTCCAGTCTGATTTTCAACAAGGTTTTTAAATTCCTTAAACCGAATAAACACTTCTAATTTACTTTTCAAAAAATAAAAAAATGCTCTTCTTGAATAATCATCAGTGAATGACACATAGTATCTTGACTTAGACAAAGAAGGAACATCCACTGGACCAAACACATCTGAATGAATATAATCTAACAAACCAGAAGATTTATGAGGACTAGAGTAAAATGAAACACGGTGTTGTTTTCCATATATACAATGCTCATAGAATTCAAATTTGAGATTACAATCTTCAAGCCCCTCAACCAGGTTTTTATTCTTCAAGGTTTTTAAACCTTTTTCTCCTATGTGGCCTAACCTATGATGCCAGAGCATAGTCTTCTCTGCTAGAAGTTTTAATTCCATAGAGTTTACATAATTAGGAATATTTCCCTCTTTACCTCCATGAATAGCTTTAAGTGACTTTCCAGAGACACTGTTACATTGAACAACCTGTGCATCTAGCTTGTACAGGGTACCAATTCGAGCACCTCTAGCCAACACCATAGAGCCTCTAGTCATCTTGCAACCATTTCCAAAGAACGTGACTTGCACTCCAATATCATTTAGCTTACTGACATACAGTAGATTTCGAGCCAGACCTGGTATGTGCATAACATCATTGATCCCCTTCACTCTTCCATCAGGGAATTGGATTCTGACTCTCCCACGACCAATAATTTCCAAAGTTGAATCACTCGCTAAGTACACCTTTCCACCATCATATTCTTCATACTTCATAAACCAGTCTCTATGAGATGTCATGTGGAAAGATGCTCCAGAATCAATCAGCTAGACATCATCTGATGCCTATGTAGCCAAGGCAGCAATGAAGGCATCTGAATCAGCCTGAGAAGAATCATTATTGGAAGATCCCTTCTTCTTCTTCTTTTTCTCCTCTTTACAATCCTTTCAGACATGACCAGGTTGCCCACAGTTCCAGTACTTCACCTTGGACTTCTTGCTAAGAGACTTTGATCTTCCTTCTGATTTTGATTTAGATTTCTTGTCCTTCTTCTTGCCTTTCTCTTTCGATCTTCCTCTGATAGTAAGAGCTTCCTTCACCATCTCAGAAGATTTCCTTCTCATCTCTTCTGACAACAAAGATGCAACAACATCTTTCATCTTGAAATTTGATGTTATACTCCCAATAGCCATCACCAGATGATCCCATGAGTTTGGAAAAGAACACAACAATAGCATATAGCAATCCTCTTCTTTAGTCTTAACACCAACAGATGTCAATTGAGCAATCAACATATTAAATGCATTCAAATGATTAGCTACAGACCCTCCTTCCTTCATTCTCAAACTATATATCTTCTTCCTCAAGAAATGTTTATTCACCAAGGACTTCCCCTGATAAATAGATGCCAGTCTCTTCCACAAGGAAGATGCAGTATTCTCTTCATACACATTCAGAAGCATGAAGTCTACCAAACAGAGCCTTATCAGCCCCTTAGACTTTCTATCTACAAGGTCCCAATCTTCTTGCTTCATGCCTGCAGGTTTAGCTCCAGGCACAACAATCCACAGATCACGGTCCACTAAGAGATCCTCCATCTTGAGTTTCCACAACTCAAAGTTACTGTCATTGAATTTCTCTATTTCAATCTTCCCAGACGTGCTAGCCATCTTAACCTGTAACCAAAAATAACAAACTCGAAAAGACTCCCATTGAATAGAATTGACACAAAAAACCCAACATACCCACAAGGATAACACAACTGGACAAGCTCTGATACCACTTGTAAGGAAAGCAAGATGCAGAAAACAACTCTCCTAACATCAAAACCTCAGGGAAGAATGCAGATATACTTTTAAATTTTACAAGTACAGTCCAATTAAGATGCACTATGAAGTAGATCGCAGAAACAGAGTATATGAAAATCACACATGAACACCAGATATATGTGGGAAAACCCTTACGGGAGAAAAACCCACCACACCAAGAGAAATCACTTTGTATTACAGTAATGGAGATTACATACAAATGTCAAACTTATCTTTCTAGTGTTTGTTTACAGCAGCATTCACCATGAACAATCTTGTACAAGAACCTTCAAGTTATAGTCATTACAAAACAAAATACATCTCCTGGTCATACAATCACCCAGCAATCTGTCGATCTAACCAACTGATCACAATCTACAATCACAGAGTATAACCATGTCATTCCATGTCCGTTGAACTTCCTCACAGAACTGTCACAATGAACAATCTTCCAACTATTTAGATTCGGCTTCTCCTATTGGTCCACGAGACTCCACGTAGGACAGTCAAACGATCAATAGAGTCCACATTGTATCGCATGTCGGTGAGACACAAGAAGTGTCTCCCCGATGCCCTAAAAGCTTCATATCGATGTTGCCAAGAGTTATCATTATCGCCAAGATGTTCCAACGAGCTTTCATGTGTTACACCGGATCACCAAATAGTCAGTGAGACCTATCACTTTCGCCAGGAGATCATAGCGAGGTTCAAAAGTCTCATAGATGTGAGTTTACCATTTGGCAAGAGTATCGTTCTCGCCAGGACCTCACACCGAGTCATCAAGGGTTATACCGAAGTGTTCACAAGTCATACCGAGCTTCAAAGAATAGTTGGAAAGACTTAACACCCTTGCTGAGATTTCTTATCGAACACATATATGTTACACCGAAGACTTCTCATCATCGGAAAGAATCACCAAAGTCGCTTTTACTTCTTATTGAAACCATCATGTTACACCGAGACCATTAGTCACCATGAGTCTTACCGAAAATAGACTTTAACATCGGCGAGACATAAACACATCGATGAGACATCATAACGAAACAATCATTGTTACTTTGATGAACCCAAGTGCATTCCCATTGGCGAGACTTTAACTATTCGCTGGGACATCATAGCGAGAACCCTTTAGTTATCCCAAAGACTTCAATACAAAACATATTGCTGGTGAGACTTTAACACATCGCCCAAACTTCTTCCCGAATGAAGCCTTTCGACCAAGGGTCTCAACGATAAGCGATAGAATGGCCTATCGGCTAAAGATCTCCACATGGTAGGAGGTCATACTGAATGAAACATGTCACACCGAAGACTCCAATGTGAAACCATTCAGCAAGACTCTTCCAAGGTCACAGCGACCTGTACAAAACATGATGTTCCAAACTGGTAGTTAGCCCAACATAAGAGTTGTCACACCGACTTGGCTCCAGTAGAGGTTTTAGCCTGTGATGATTGAGGCACATATTTCCAACAATGCTTTGGAAATCATGTCTCGTGACATATTTGCACCAAATTGATAGTTAACCTCCAGACAACAGACAAAGAAAAAATCATCCTCTTTCCTCACCACTCTAGTTCAGTACATCATCAAGTGTGCTCTAGAGAGATGATATCAAAAATTAAACAACCATTGTTCAAAATATAATACTGCTATTCCAAACATTATTCATATTTTAGATCATCCATATACGAGTCATGATATGGTACTTAGCTAAAAATTGTTGTGATATGGATCAATTATTGGATAATTGTTCATGTGATTTGATTGTTTGTTTGCATGATTGGATTTTATGTCATTGTCTAGCTACTTCAGTAAAACCTGAAAGGTGGTTTCCCCTAGTATGTTAACATTTTCCCCCAGGATTGACAAAACTTGTTGAAATGAATATGTACAATGATCAAGCCATGGTAAGACGTTATCACCCTAGGAAAATGATGACTACATGATGACGGTATGGCCTTAAGATGATGGAAAGATGCATGAAATGAAGGCTAAGAAGCTAAGTGCAGAACATGAACTAATAGATGGAGAGCTGCAAATAGTGTCTATTTGCCAGATTTTCACTATTTATTTTTATTGCATTTTTTTGATTTCTTTGTATTTTTTTTTTAATTTTTCTTGTCAATAGACTACCTGTTGCTAGGTTTTCACCCTATGATGATATTTTTCTGATTTTTATAGATTTTTTTAGGACTTTTTCTACTGTTTTTGTATTTTTTCAGTACTTTTTATGTTGTTTTTCTATTTTTTTAGGATTTTTTCTACTATTTTTGTATTTTTTCAAAACTTTTTCTACTATTTTTGTATTTTTCAAGACTTTTTCTACTATTTTTGTATTTTTTTAGGACATTTTTTGGTTGATGATAACTACTTTAGACATAATACTTTTTTAGGTGCATGCTATTAATGGGTTTGTCAAACAGGTCCCCTTCTGGTGTTGACAACTTGTATGCTCTTGAACCATAGACTGCGATGACCACATATGGACCTAACCAATTTGGTTCAAACTTTCCTTTCTTCTCTTTGTCTTGATAATTTCATGGGTTCTCTTTTAAAACAAGATCACCAACCTGAAAGGTATGGGGCTTGACTCTATGATTATAGCTACAAGACATCATCTGTTGATATGCTTTTAAATGATCAACTGCTCATTGTCTCTTCTCATCAAGGAGTTCCAACTCTTCTATTCGGGAAACTCGATAATCATCATCTATTGTGAGACCCTTCAATGATACCATGAGTGAGGGAATCTCAGCCTCTAGTGGCAAAATGGCTTCTGCTCCATAGACAAGAGCATATGGTGTTGCTTCTATTGGCATTTAGATACTAGTTTTGTAGGCCCATAATGTAGGATTGAGTTGAACATTCCAATCTTTCCCTGCAGCATTCAAAGTCTTTTTCAAGATTTTCAGTATTGTTTTGTTCAAGGCCTCTACTTGGCCATTCCCTTGTGGATAATAAGGTGTTGAATATTTGTGTTGGATATGGAATCTTTCACAAAGTTCATCAACATCCTGATTCTTGAGTGGTCATCCATTATCTGTGATAATAGAGTTGGGAATGCCATATCGACAAATGAGATAGTTGAGTATAAACAATGAGATTTGTTTTTCGGTAACCTTAGTGAGAGGTACTACCTCAATCCACTTGGTAAAGTACTCTATCGCTGTGATGATGAACTTGTGTTTGTTTGACGATGAGGGATTAATCTTGCCAACTAGATCTAACCCCCATTGAGAGAATGGCCAAGTTGGTGTGAACGGTTGAAGTTCTTGTGTAGGAGCATGAATGGGATTTCCATGAATTTGGCATTTAGAGCACTTTTTCATGAAATTGAATGATTCTCTCTCCATATTCAGCCAGTACTAACCCATTCTAATCAATTTCTTTGATAAGGTCAGTCCACTTGAATGAATACCACAAATTCCACCATGAACTTCTTGTAAAGCCTTGTTGGATTAGTCACGTTCAAGACATCGAAGTAAAGTACCATCAAGACCAAAATGGTAGAGGATATCAGTGATAAGGGTATAGCGAGAGGATTGGTGAATAAAGTTGCACTTTTGGTTACAGGATAAGTCAAGTGGTAAAATGGCATCTTTTAGGTAGAAATAAATATTGCCATACCAAGGTGAATCGGATCCTACTAAGTGGAAAATGATTTGTCTTTCAGGTGTGTCATAGGCAAGTGTAAATGATTGTTCCACCAGAAATTCATAGTGAGCCTAATTTTCTAGGAGTTGCAACAATGATGCGATCATGGCCATGGCATCAACTGCCTTGTTATCAAGTCTTGGAATCTGTATGAACTTGATATCTAAGAAGTATTTCTTGAAATCATCAACCATCTTCTTATATGGAAAAAATTTGTCATCTTTGGTTTGATAATCATCATTGATCTAATTAATGACTAACTGTGAGTCACCATAGACTTGTAGTTCTGTGATCCTCCATTCTAACGCTATCTTGAGTCTAGTGATTAAAGCTTCATATTCGGCTATGTTGTTGGTGCATGGAAAGATTAGCCTATATAATCGAGGAATGGTATTTCCTTGAGGGGTGACAAATATTATGCCTGCCCCCGATCCGTGTTGAGTGAAAGAACCATCAAAATATAATGACCATGGTTGTTTGGATTCTACAGTGAAGACATCGACATTTGGGAATTTAATGTGCATGGGATGCTTTGTTTGTAGTGGTGTGTCGGCCAGTTGATCAGTGATAACTTGTCCTTTGATTTCTTTGCGATCAACATAATGGATTTCAAACTCACTTAGGAGGGTATGTGCAGGATCATGATGGGCCAAAAAGTGGCAATATGATGGGTATTTGTAGGGTATGTGGCTAACGACTTTTTTTTCACCCAAAATTAATGAAACGAAAAGGATTTTTAAAGGAGACTCTCAAATTTCCACCAATATAAATCATGCTTTGCTTTGAATTTAATAAATAATTATTATTCATTTTCTATTTGAATTACGACTAAAGTCCTGATTGATAGGCTGATTGAAAAACATCTATAGCTTTCAAACAGTATCAGATTTTTTGAATCCAAAACATGCATCACATTTTGTACTTTGTCTACTATAGGATTAAAAAAATAAATAAATTTCATGAAGTTTTGACCAAGTTAAGGTGGTTACACGTATGAGTTTTTATATTTTTTAAAATTTGTAATAAAAAAATCATAATTAATTATTTACCTAGAAAAAAATTACAAAAAAATATGCATCACATCGGGACATGAGTCCTCTACTTATATATAAAATCTTATAAAAAAATATTATCATTTTATTGTGGTTAGGGTGGTTAGACAGACACCTACTTCTTATTTTTCCCTAAAATCTAACTACTATTGCATTGAAATTTCAAATTTTCACCAAATAGATTTTGGTTTCTAAAACATAAACCTAGTAGTTTAGAAACTACATTCAATTCTCCGCAAATTATATTCTTACATATTTTTGAAATAATATAGATAACTTATTCAAATTTTTACATCAAGTTTCCTAACTCTATTTTTTCTACATTTTTTGCCACTTAAGGGCCTATTTTTTCCATGATGATCCTGCACATACCCAGGATCATAACCCATTTTGCTAACCTTCCTGTCAATGTAGCCTTGCTTAGCAGATACTTGAGTGGATCAATCTTTGCAACAAGATTGATTTTATGAGTTAACATGTAGTGTCAAAACTTCTGTGATGCAAAGACTACTATGAGAGAAGCCTTCTCGATGAAAGTGTAGTTGAGTTCATGACCTGTTAGTGTTTGAATGATGTAATAAATTGCACGTTCCTTTCTTGTACAGTCCTCTTGTGCTAATAATGCCCCCAAAGATGTCTCTGTTGTAGCAATACATAAGATTAGAGGTTTGTCCAAATTTAGTGGTACTAGAACTAGTGGGTTCATTAAGTACTGCTTAATCTATTGAAAGGCCATTTCACACTTATCATCCCATTTGAAAGGAACATTTTTATGCAATAGATGTGTGAAAGGTAGGATTTTATCTTCCAGTTGTGCAATGAACCTTCGTATAGATTGAAGTCATCCCTGTAATGACCTCAACTAATTGATATTCCTTGGTGGAGGCATTTACATGATCACTTGCACCTTGGCAGGATCTACTTCAATTCCTTTTGCTGATACTATGTATCCTAAGAGTTTTCCAAATGTGACCCCAAAAACACATTTCTTGGGGTTGAGGAAAACTTTGAACTTTTCCAACCTTACAAATATTTTGGATAACACTTCAAGATGTCCTTCTCTTGTGTATGACTTTGCCAATATGTCATCTACATAATCTTCCATGAATGTGTGCATCATGTCATGAAAGCTTGTAGTCATAGCTCTTTGGTATGTAGCCCCAACATTCTTTAGACTGAAAGGCATGGCATTCCAACAATAAGTCCCCCATGGATATGTAAACGTTTTTTTTTCCTAGTCTGTAGGTACAATCTTAATTTGGTTGTAACCAGAAAAACCATCCATTAGTGAATACATGGCATGGCTAGTTGTCAGATCAACTATAGTATCGATGCTTGGAAGTGGGAAGTCATCCTTAGGACATGCCTTATTAAGATCTCTAAAATCTGTGCACACTCTAGCACTTTTTTCAGGCTTGGACATAGGAATGATGTTGGAGATCCATTCTACATAGTCAATCGATCTTATAAATCCCACATCAAGGAGTTTTCAGAGTTCTTCTTTAACCAGTAGTACAACATGAGGATGCATCTTTCTGAGTTTTTGTTTCACTGGTTTGACTCTTGGTTTGATGGATGATGCATTATAAGATCAGGATCAAGTTTTGGCATGTCTGCATAAGACTAGGAAAAGTTGACTTGATTTTCTCTAAGAAATTCCATGAACTCAGGTATTTCTTTATCTGTCATTAAAGTAGCTAACTGTAGGATCCTTGGTTTTTCTGTAGTTTCAAGATTAACTGCTTTTGTAGGCTCAATCAAGATAGGCGATCACTCATGATAATGCTCCGAGAGAGTTTCAAGTATCCCATCATCAGGTGCCTTAAAAAGGTTTTCACCATTCGATACACTCTTTGTTTTATCTTTTGTTTGATCTAACACTACTAGATTCTGGTTTTCACCATTAGATCTTTCTTTTTGATTTTTATTTTTGCAGCTAGGAGACTTGACACTCTCTTGATTAAAGACTCTGTGCCAAAAATCACTAGTGGAACAATCATTTGTGTCGTTTGTGGAAAGGAATTTCATGATAGATTCATCGCTTGGGAACATAGGTAGATCAATAGGTCTAGATGAATCCTAGTCAACAAGATTGGGATGGATCAGTGGTAGTGGGTCATTGGGTTACATGAAATCAGCTATGGTTATGGTCATAATGGAGTTGTCTGTAGGATCCAAGGTATGAGGTAGAACAAAGATGGTATTGTTATCACGATAGTCTTGTTCGATTAAATCTGACTTGGTATCACTAGAATCATAGTCACATTGTAGTTTAGATTCTTGCAGTTGGGATCCTGACCCTTCACCTTCGATTAGAGTTGGGGTGTACTTGTGCACCACATCAACCTTTTTTTCCCTCTAGAACTCATCATTGTGGATGGTGTCCCATTCATATTCACTAGAGTCTGTGTTAGAGTTATTATCCAAAAAATTCTAGATTGTTGTCAAACATGCTTCTCTTGTATCAGACCCTTCTTGCAATGTGAGAACAATATCATGCAACTGCTTAGATGTTACTTCTTTTGAGTTAGTATCATAGCCTAATCCTATTTTATCTTTTGCAGCAAGTCCTAGAAGGTGAATAGACTCAACTACTCCTTTTCTCTTTCCGATAGGACCATTACCATCATAGTCCATTTTTTGCATGATTGAATATCCCTTACCATATTGATCATTAGGTAGTTTGACATTAAGAACCGTTTCATCTTCATCTTTATAGAGTCAACTTAGAACTTCTCTATCCTTAGAATCTTCCATGGGGAATTTTTCTTTGATAAATCATCCATTAAACTTTGTATTTGGCTCTATGGGTGGTTGCATTGATGTGGATGCTACAAATATCTATTATTGTGTGATAGAAGGTTGTCCATGTGACTAAGGGGATATAGGTAGATTAGAAAGATAGAGAGAGTACTCCCCTACTCCATTGTCCTTGAACCGTAGTTGCTTGTCAAAGCTTTTGGTTAACTGACTGATTTGTCTATCAACTTTGAGAGAAGTACTAATAGGAGCTTCTCAATTGTTGGGAACCAAAGTGTCTTGACTAGCTTTGATGTTGGCACAAGTCTAATTGTTTGAATTATCAATTGGTATTGTGATCTCTTGTCCTTCATAAGGAAACTTAAGAAATTGATGATATGTGGATGGGACAACTTGCATTTCGTGGATCTAAGGTTGACCCAACAAGATGTTGTATGCAAGATCACTTGACAGAAAGTAGTTTTGATAATAGGTCCCACTCTGACTGGTAGCATGATTAAACCCTTCGATGCTCTCTCCTCATCATCATAGGATTTAATAGTAATCTTTCTTTTGGGATCAATGGAGTCCTCATAAAATACTAAAGCCTGAACTAACTTCATAGTACATATGTTCAAACCAACACCTCCATCTATTAGTACATGTCTGATATGAAACTTGTGGATCATGAATTCTAAGTATAGCAATGAATTATGGGGATGTGTCATGGAAACACCATATTTTTTAGAGAATGAGAGGCATGTGGGCAAGGATAAGTGTCCCACCATGGCTTGAAATTGGTCCACATCCAGATCAGTGGATACAGTTGTTTCAACGAGGGCCTTTTCTAGAATTTCCTTATGTGTTGGGGAAATCTTCAGGAGTTCTAAGATAGAAATATGAGTAGGATTTTTTCTAAGTTGATTGACTAAGTCGTATTGATGTTGAGGCAAAGGTACAATGGATTTTAAAGAATCACCCTTTAAGACAACTTTAGCTTGTGCCCTTGTTGTTGTGTTAACTTCTCTATATTCCATCTTTTCCTTAACTTTTATAACATTGATCTGCTCGTCATTAGTGTAAATATGATTGATTATATGATCATTGATATGATTCACACTTTGTCCATAAGACTCACCCTTTTGATAGTTGGGAAAAGGGTTGCGAAATGATTGGTGGTCTTCATTTGATTGTTGGTGTCCTATTGTGATGGTGCCATTTTCGATTAATTCTTGGACTTTATTTTTCAGGGCTTGACAATTATTCATGTGATGTCCCTTGCACCGATTATAATCACAATAGTATTCATCATTCCATGATGGAGGCTTCACACTAGGTTCAAAGTTGCATTGAGGTGGCAAAGTAAGAACATTTTTAGCCATCAATTCTTTGAATGCAGATTCTAAGGATTGACCCAATGGAGTAAAATTTCTTATGTTAGAGAAGAATGAAGATCATTGCGGATTTGTGTTCAAGGTATTTCCTAAGGCATTGTTGTTGTTATCATTTCCATGGTAACATTGATTGTTGGCATTCCCTTGGTTGGGAGTAGAAGTTTGATTCACGTTATTCCTTGGAGGAGGAGGATTGTTTCCCTAATTTGTGACTGAGTTGATATTGTTATAGTTATTGTTGCGAGGAGCACTTGGAGCACTAAGAACAAATGGCTTAGTTGAGACATATTTTCATCTACAACACCATCATTCATCACATTTTTGTTGCGAGTCCAAAACTTAGATTTGTCATTGTGGTGATTTGACTAGCTAGGATTGTCCTTATCAAGTTTTATTATCCCTCTCTGGACCAAGGCACTTTCAATGGTGATGGAATTTTCAATCAATTTCTGAAAAGAGGGAGAACAATGAAGATTAAGATGATAGCTCATCTCTTGATCTAAGTTGTTTATGAAAGTAGTGATATTTTCCTTTTTAGGAACATGGCACAGATATCTAGCGAACAATCTTCTCCTTCTCTGAAGAAATGTAATAAATTGTTCACCAGTTTTCTATTTAGCCTTGTAGAGATTAATCATGGTTATTTTATGTTGTATGTTGTAGGAATATTGTGATATGAACAAATTAATCAATTCCTCAAATGTCTTGACAGGAAATGAGATTTTTGATAGCCATTCCATAGATTGGCCTCCAAGACTTCTAGGAAACAAACGCATCAAGTATGTGTCCTCATGAGAAAACTCTAAAGCCATATTTCAGAAGTCCCTAATATGATCGATTAGATCCGATTTCCCATTGTAACAATCAAACTTTGGGATTTCACAATGTTTAGGAAATGAGATCATGTTGAGATGTCGATCAAAAGGATAAGGATAGATGTCATCAAGAGCATATGTCTTCATTGTGGTTCCCCCTTGTAGGTCTTTAATTTGTCCTTGAAGTGCCTTAACCTGTTGATACAATGCACTAATATCAGACAAGGGTGTGTCATCAAGAGTTTTCTTTAAGTTCTTAGTATCAAAATCATGAGGAAATTTAGCTCCTTTGTCAGCCAAATATAGGAAATATTTCTCTTTGTTGTGCTCTAAGATTTTTTCTAAGGATTTGTGAAATTTAGGATCTTGTTTAGCGTCTCTAAGGCGATGTTCTTCATCTTGTTCATCATCACTATCTACAAGAGTTCTTCTCATGTCTCTATTGGAAGGGAACAAATTCTTTTCTCTTTCAGCCATGTCGTCATTAAAGAGGGGATTTCGACTCACACTATAAAGGGGATTACTTTTCTCACCTTCTTGAGTTCTTTGGGTATGATCTTCTTGTTGAATATCCTCTTTCAGCTTATTGTATTGAGATCTTGTAAAAATAGGCATATGATTTTGAAACGTTCTTCTAGACTTATATCACAATTTGATAAGTGCAAAAATGATGATGTTTTGATTTGATAAGATGAAAATCTTATGATATGATAAAAAGACGTTCCTAATTCTTGATTGTGGCTTCCAATGATAAAGGATATCAGAATCCTATTGGGGAAATTGAATCAATAATCAGAAATTTCCTTGAAAGGTGCACTTTTAAGATTTGATCCTTATTTTTGAAGAATGATAGCCTAATTAAATTCACTAAAGGATTTGACTAGGATGTGTTGGATACTCAATGGAAAGTTGTGGTAGATAATTGAAGTTGAGAGGTTGATTGTGATTTTGTCGTTGTGATAGATCTCTTCTCTAGAAATAGGCTCATGAATATAAAGGCTTTACAACACACTCCTCGGTAAATCCCCTAGAAAAATCTTGGTACCTATGGAGAAACTTACGATAATGGAGCAAGACATTTCGACTGTTATATAAAAACTTCCTATGTTGTAAGGTTTTCTTGTAACCTAGATGTTTCTTGGGTTTCTTGATCCTATTGGCAATTGAATTCCTAACAAATTTGGTTGATTTCCACTCTCCAACCATGAGGAAAATGTCAGAATGCTACTGGACTATAGATGTTGCAAACTTAGATCTATAAAAAGTAACAATTCTAGAAAAAGTGATAGATGCGCTACTTTGTACCCTGCATGCACTTTTGAAATAGGAATATGTGCTAGATAAATAGTCAAATGCACTACAATAGACCTCAGATGTGCTACTTTGTGTCCTATATGTGCTACAGAAAAATGTTTTGACAGTGAAAAAAATCGTTTGTAGAATGTTCAGTCTATGCGCTAAAACAGGCTCTAAATGCACTAAACTAACTAGTGAATGTGCTAGAACAAACCTTATATGCACTAAGATATCCCCTAGATGCACTAAAATAGTTTTCTAAAGTGGTTTTTCGAAGTCTTTGAACAATTTCAGCTGATTTTTTGCATGTTCATCTTAGATGATCTTTTATCTGAGTTAATGTGATTGAAAAGACAACAAACACTATGAAAATTGTTGTTTTTAAGCCTTAGGCTAAACATCAAGTGTATGTTCAAAAACATTTTTCAAAAAGTTTTTTCACAAGTTTCACACATAATAGACAATTTAGGAAGACTCACTCTCAGTACTCAAGTAGGTCATCATAATAACCACATCCCACATCTTAGAACTGCATCGACTCACACAACTGTGTCACCCCCAAAGGGGCCCTCGTGTTTTTTTATTTTCTAGGTGTGTACTTAGAGTGATGGAAGTGGATACCAGATCCCCTAAGCAAATAGTTTGGAAGTAATATGGTGAGTGTCTTGGGGGAAAATTCTTCCCTCCCCTTGCACTATGATTACTAGGATGTTCAAAAATTGACACGGTTGGCTACTACACTAGGTTCATAGTAAGGGTTTTCATTCGGTGTGGCAATAATAAAATCCATCAGGAAGCCTCCAAACCTTTAGAACAAAGGCTTTGGGGATGGTTATCTTGCACACTACCGACAAAAGTGGGTTTCCCCAAATTCGCTTTAAATTTTATAGTGGGGTGGAATAGCCTGGCTTTGGCTTGAACCCACTTGGGTCGTTCCTCTTGGGTGAGTACTTTTTCCCACAAGAGCATGCCCTCTAAAAGATGTAACAAAGTATTTAAAATTGTAGAAATTGAAAAGGAAATTCTAGTATTTTGATCACCCAGTTAAGGGGAGAGCATAGACCTATTGCCACAGACAAAGTAGACAATGTTCTTTTTAGAGCCCAAATGACAATGATTTAATCTATGTGAAAATGTTGCTTCACAACAAGCATGAGATTCATTTTAACTACAAAAATCAATGTGTGGTGACTATCCTAGGATTGCTTCTTTTTAAATTCCATGTCTATCCTAGGATTGGTTCATTTTAAATTATTGTGTCTACCCTAGGGTTGCTTCTTTTTAAATTAAGAAAAAATAGGGTTTTAATAAATCAATTAAATGTATTTTCATGTGCAAGTGGAAAAATCTAGAGGATTGGAGTGATTAGGATTAGGATTAATCATGGTTTGATTAATTTAAATGAAGATTAGGTGATTTTGACTTTTGACTTAGATTTTAGAATTAAAATAAATCAAAATGAGAAGAAAATGATTTTAGATTTATTTAAATAAAGATTTGATTTATTTAATCAAAGAGGTTGATGTTAGTGTTAAATCAAATAAAGATGAATTTATTTAATTTAAATGGATGACTTTAATCGAATAAGTTGTTTTATTTGATTAACAAAAGAATTTGATGTTAATTAGTTAGATTTAGATGTGTGTGATCAATTTTTGGGTGTATCAAGTGTAAAAACAATAAATCAAACACACCAATGAAACTTTAATTCAAAGCATAAAATAAAGAAAAGAAATGCAAACTCTGTTTATGCTTCAAAGATGTCCCATTGTCCTATATCTCTAGTGTTTTTGTCGATTCCAGCTTGCTCTCAGATCTTGAGCTAGGCTCAACAAACGGTCTTCCTAAAGAATGAGATTAAAGATGGATGCATGCTATGCTAAAATATGATTAACATGCTATGAATATTAAAATGAAAGATTATGAAATTACGAAAGCTAAAGATGATAACAATAATGCTAAATGCTAGAGTGCTAGAATGCAGGTAAGCTCTAATGTACGTGTGTTGTGTGTATCTGCATGTGTAACCAATGCTTGGATTCATAGGGATATTTATAGAGTTTTCAAAAGATTCTAATTGGCTGATGTGATCAACGGCTGTGAAAATTCCTGGCAGATCGAACGGTCAAAGATGGATAAGACTAGAGAGAAAAATAGAATAAAATAGAAAGCAATATTTGTTTCCTTTTTCGTGAAAGAGATAAGATGAGATGATAAAGATGAATTGTAAAAATCATCTTTTTGTAAGATTTTGGAAAGATTTTGAAGATAAATAATGAATTATAAATTCAATTATTCATTTATGGGTGACATGGAAGATTTTTCTTAATCAAATAAGATATTCAATTAAGATTTGGATAATGGAGGATTTTATAATTAAATAAAATATTTAATTATGATTTGAAAATATATGAAAGATATTTAATTAAATTGTTTAAGAAATGACATGTGGATGAAATTAATTAAATAAAATATTTAATTAATTAGAAGAAAGTTTTAAATAGGAGAAAAGAAATATTTAAATTTAATTAAATCAAAAGATGTAATTAAATTCAAAAAGGTGATAATTAAATAAATAAAGGGTCTTTATTTAATTAATTAAGTAGACATATGGATGTGAAATAATTAAATAAAATTGATTTATTTAATCATGACAAAAGAATAAAGTGAATGAACAATATATTTAAATTAATTAAATTTTAATCATATGTAGAGGACTTTAGAGAAATTAATTAAATAATAAAATATTTAATTAAATGTCAGGATTAGACATGACCAATTTTATGCATATATAGGATGCCTAATGTTGATTTTGCATGTCTACATTTTGCCCCCCTTTGAAGCAATGTACTTGTTGTGTTGGTTCAAAGAATAAACTTGTCAAGATCAAAATTCAAAAAAAATTTGATTTTTTCATATGCCCCAACAAAAAGAAGTATACTCGTACATTGACCCCTCGAGAGATCAAGTAAAAAGTTTGATTTGAAGGTTGATCTCACAACATAGAGGTTCAAGATGGATGCATGGATGGTTATGATAATGATGCAAATGAGATGGTTTTAAGATGCTTAGAATAACCAATCTATATTATCGTAAACAACTTAAAATGATTATGTACTGCATTTGAGATGAATGATGTGATGATGCCTATATGATTATGCAATGGATTTTTTATGCAAATGTATGATTTATGAGATGCTTATTCTAACATATCTATATTATGATGATAAACATACATGTGAGATGATCAGTGTTTTTTATATGATATGATATGATATGCAGTATGCTGATGGTTTGTGGATGCAGGATGGATGCATTGGTGATGATGATTAATTGTTAGCATGGAGAGAAGAAAGAAGAAATGAGATGATGACAAGATGATTCAACAAGCCAAATTTATTAAAGATGATGAGAGATGGATGATTTGATTATCAAGAATTGGGACTTTAAAAGGGCTACTTACATTATGTTTGATAACACACATAGATACAATGCATCAAGGTATAAAGAACCAAGATGGCATTGTACATAGTGTGATGTACTTTGAATCGACAAACATATAGGAGTATTATTGTTCACACTTAGCATACGGAAACCTTGCTAGGATGCACCTAACAAAGCAAGTATTCACCAAATTATGTTATAAGAACATCCAACAAGCACAACAAAAAAAAAAGATAATGATCAATGCTCCATTCCTTTCTCTCTAAATCACTTTGATTAGACATCATCAAGAGGTCATTCGAATGAGTGCAATAAGATAAATCAAAAAGAAAATATCAAGCACACAAACAAGTCAATGTTCTTCATACCTCTAGCCAAAGGGATTTGTTTTATTTAGGATAAGAACCAAAATGATTTCAAATAGATAATGCCCATTGTGGGAAGGATACATCCTAGGACATGTTAGTGGATGGCGGCACGTCGTTTTGTTTATCCAAAGTGTTTTGCAAATAGATAATGCCCATTGTAGGAAGGATACATCATAGGACATGTTAGTGGATGGTGGAAAGTTGATAGGTTGTTCAAAAATGCTATTGATATAAGGTCGATTGACATGTTTGTGAATGATCAAGAGTTTGATTTTGTATTTAAAAGTGTGTTGTTTTGATTTTGATTTTGCGTTTGAAGGTTTCTTTTGTTGATTGTTGTGCTTGTTTCCATTTGTATTGCCAAAGGATGAAGGTGATGATTTTTTTATTATGGATGATTGATTATTGTTGGTGAAAGAAAGATGGGGACAAATGGATTTTTTCAAATAATTGGATTTTTTGGAGTTTTTGAAATGTTTTGAGGCTATTTTTGGTATTTTTTGAAATTTTACAAATGTTTTGATTTTCAATTTTTCAATTTTTTTTGTGTTTTCTGAGATTTTATGAATGTTTTTGGATTTTGTGTCTTGGGGGCCAATCGAATATTAGCCTTGCCTATGTTTAAGCTTAGAGACGATGTAGTTCGGATTCCATGTTTTTGACATTTTCCTGATTTTATGATTTTTTTTGGATTTTGATATGATTTTGGATGTTTTTTAGATTTTCTTGGTTTTTTGATGTTTTTTTATTTTTGATATGTTTTGAATTTTTTTTGGATTTTTTGCATGATTTTGACGATTTGGATAAGGATGTGTCTGATGCTATCAATGCTCTATTTTGGGACTTTGTTGAAAACCAAGATAAGGTTGATTGATTGAATTGATGGATTGATGATGATAACATTGTTGAGGATACACAACAATGCAAGGATAGTGTTAAGCAACACGAGGATTAGGATGGATATCCCAAGATGATGAGGGATTGATGATGATAACATTGTTGAGGATACACAACAATGCAAGGATAGTGTTAAGAAACACAAGGATTGGGATGGATATCCCAAGATGATAGATTGATTGGATTTGACTGATCAGGATTGAAGCTTGATTTGGAATAAAATTTTTTTGAATGATTTCATGTGATGTTTGAAGTGAAAATTAGATGCAACTTGACATTGATTGCTTGGATTGATGTTCGATGAAAGATAAAGCTTGATAAGGAACATCTTCTTATCAAAATATGCCATGGGCTAGTGATTTGAATTTTTTATCACAAATGCTTTTGACCAATTTGATTTTACATTTTCCAATGTTCAGATCACCACATAAGTTGGAGGATATAGATCAATATTTATTCCCAAAGCAAGATGAAAATATTTGCCCCCGGTTTCTAGCAATGGATGGAATTCCATTGGTGGATGCTTGGATAGGTGTATGGATGGATAGATATGGATTATCTTATGATAAGATAAGGTGTTCAAAAAAAGGATGCTCATTTGGATAGTGCTTCATGGCTCAGATAATGTTAGGTTATGATAGGATCAATGAAAATGACACATGTCAAGATGTTTATCATATGCAAGTGTAAAGTGTACACCAAAATTTTACCAAGATCAAGATAATGTAGGCAGATGGATGGTAGATGGATGAAAACAAATTGGATAAATGGTTCATGGATGAAATGGGTTTATTATGGATAATATGGATGGAATGATGGATTTATTATGGATGGGATGAGATGCTTCCACTTGAATTGGCACACGCAGATGCTTGATTCTACACATGATGCATGTTTTCTAGGTTTTCATCATG
This sequence comes from Sequoia sempervirens, assembly GCA_007258455.2. Lineage (NCBI taxonomy): Eukaryota > Viridiplantae > Streptophyta > Pinopsida > Cupressales > Cupressaceae > Sequoia > Sequoia sempervirens. The sequence goes on along the minus strand of VDFB02193867.1, from coordinate 731,293,601 downwards.
GTACCTATCCAAAGTGCCGGCCATGCATTTTTCACTTGATGACGATTTTTTATCTTTACTATTTTCATGATTTTTTTATTTTTTCATATTTTTTGATTTTTTTGATTTTTTTTAAATTTTTCTAAAATATCTTATGCTCATGCTAAACCATTTGGTGGTGTTGATGTAGATGCTTCTATCATAATGTTCCATCGATATCCTACTTGAAGTTGTTTTTCCAAGATACATGCACTTGAATGCAACTTTTGGGATTCTTGATCTGCTTTGTTGATATCAAGGTTAACTTTGTCTTTGTGTGCACATTGCGATAGAGTGCCTTCTAAGTCCTTATGATGAAGTTCATTGCCAATACATGGTCAATGTGAGAATTGGATATCATGCGTGGAGGCATGGATGGAGTGTGTTTAGCAATAAAAGATGGATTGGTTGATAGTTTGGAACCTTTGACTCTCCAAACTTGGGAAGATGAGCAATGATGGGTGGATACAGAAGTGTGCATGGAATTAGGACCAATTGATTGATATACTTTGTACATTTCTTGAAAATCCTACCTTTTCCTTTGTGGACATATTTTATGGATACATTTCCCTTTTTTTTTTCCCCATAGTTTCTTTGACTCATGGAGTTTGATAGGGATAATCTTTCTTTGTATTTTTTGGTATCCCTGTGTATTTTATTTGTCCTTTATGCTTCCCAACTTCCTTTTATTTTATGACATTCTTCTTGCTTTGATTCATTTCCTTCTTTTGATGTTGGTCCAAATTTGTGGATGAGGGGATGGGTGGATGAAGATTCATTACATGGATGGTTGTAGTATTGGCATCAGTTTCATCATAAGGATTCTTCATGCTCCCTATTTTTATGCTTGCACTAGATAAATTTTCCCCCAGTATGGTGGTAGTAGCACCTTCATTCCTTGGTTCTGCTTGTTTTGAGATGTTATATTCAGTAAGAATTCTCTAATAAATGATCACTGCAGATGGCGTTACTTCAATTTGTTGCTTTGCTGACTCCAAAATATCCTATTTTGTCTAGCCTATTTCCTTGAGTGGATAATGTTGGATATCTTCATACATGATGTCCTCAGTCTGAATTTGGGATATATCTTATCCTGATGTTGACAATTCAGTTTGACTATAGGAATCAATAACCTGCTCTTTTTTTGTAATAATGTCAAGAGTAGAGGAATCATGTTCTGAAAGATCATCTACGTGTACATCCAAAGAAATAATCTCATGGGTAGATGGAGGATTGTGTGCTATATGGACGTGATCATTATTCATGACATCTTGTATAGATAGGAGAGTGTCCATTAGATCATTGTAGTATCTTGGAGATACAAATTCTTGATCTTGATTAATTTTGAAATTGATTTTGACATGCTTTGGATCAAGTTCTTGACATGGGCCAGTTTCAAAGGATGGATTGCTTATAAAGGGTTCTTGGATGTCGTCATTAGGCATGTGAAGTGGCTCAATATCCTCTTGATCTTTGAGTGGACTTGGATCGGATTTTGAGTTGAAGATTCCTTCAATATCTGCAACCATGAGGTCAAAGTATGTCAATACATCTTGGAAAGGACCATTACTAGACTTTGGTGACAGATGTTGATCATGCTTTGGAATAAATTCTTGAGATATGTCCTCTAACTCATAAGGCAATGTAGAGACATTTTCAATATGATCATTGGTCAATGGATCGTAGATTATGTTAATGGGATCAAATAATTCTAACACTCCTTGAAATAGATCACTAAAAAGTGGCTCTGATGTATGGTGAGTTGATCATCAGATGGGGTAGAAACATCTTCAATGTGCTCATTAATGGAGAGATTTTAAACATTGTTTTCAAAAATTGTGGCAGAGAGATTGCCAATGTCTTTAACCATAGGGTCAAGTGATGTTAGCATTTCTTGAATTGGATCATTGTTGGGTATTGTTGGTGGATTTTGATCATGATTGAAAAGTGACTCTTGATATATGTTGATTTGATCTTCATATGAGGTAGAACCATCTTCACTATGCTCATTGATGGATAGATCAACTTGATCATTGTTTTCAACAATTGTGGTGGGGATATTGTCAATGTTATCACTATTGGTTGAATCTTCATCGTTGTCCCCAATAGTTATTATTTTTTTATCAATAAGGTCTTGGATGAGTTTTTTTTAGTTGAATACAGTCTAATGTTGTGTATCCCTTTATTTTGTGAAAATCACAAAGGTTATTTTCATTGTACCATGGCAGTTTCACTAAGGGTTCTTGATAGTTCTCGTAGACATGTATTTTAATGAGATTTTCCTGCACCAACTGTTGCATGACCGATTTGATTGGTTTCCCAAGTGGTGTATTTTCATTTGTTACCCTGTGAGACTTGTACTTTAAATTGACCTTGTGGTGATTGATTTTGGAGATGTGGTGATTGATCTTTGAGATGTGGTGATTGATCTTCAAGATGTGGAGGTTGGGTTTGTTGTTGATGTTGTTGATCTTGATATCCAACCTCTTGAAATTGGAGATATTTTTCTTGATGTGGTTGTGGACACAACTCAATGCTTTGATGACATGGTTTAACCAATGGAAGAGTGTATTGATTTTGGGGTGGAGATGTCTCTTGGACCAATATGTCAATTATTTTGGCAAGTGAAGCAAGTTGATCTAGCAAAATTTGATCCTGATTTTGATTTTGACTGCCTTGATATAGTTGATTCTTTTGTTCAAGCAGATTTGGAATGTGTACTTGTGGTGTTTGTATGAGATCATGTACAAATTGATTTTGGACAATGTTTTTATTTGGGATGATGTTTAGATTTTGCATTATAGGTTGAATTTGAACATTGTTTTGATTTGCAAAGATATTTCCTTGATTTAGGTAACTTTGATTTTGCATGGTGTTACCTTGACTTGGATCAATACATGTAGTCGTTAAAATCATTTTTGGACTTTGAAAAACATTCATATGATTCACAAACACATCCATCCCAAAGTTTACTAGGTGTGGATTTGAAATGTTCATGTTTTGTAAACTTATACTTGGTATATTCACATTTGGCATGTATGGATTTGGTGGGATAATGTTGTTTTCTTGAGGATTCATTCATTGATTGTTTGGTTGAGAGATTTGTAAGTTTGGACTTTGATTTAAATCTACCATAGGAAAAGGTGTTCCAAAATTTTGACTAGGCATACTTTCATTTGTTGTACCATCGAGGTTTGTAGGAGATAATGATCCCATGTACTGATTGTATAAATGTGAGTGTTGATAATCAATTGGAATTGTAAGGCTTTGATAGTTTGGTTGGTTTAGACCACTCATGATGTATGGATCGATTTTATATTCCATTTTCTTCTTGTGTTTTGACCTTATTACAAAAGTGAACCTCTAAGGTGTTCAGGACCAATGATGAGATGAAGGATGAAAGGGGTGAATGATATGGGTGTTGAACTTTTAGGAACTTTGGATCAATGCTAGACTTAGGGTTTGATTTTGATTGGTTTGATTGGATAATGAACTTGTAAACCCTAAGATGTTAAACATTATCTTAGGATGAACTTGTTCAAATAAGTGTTAATTTAACTAAGTGTGTGAGGAAGCATTCATCGAAACACACCTAACTAAATAGATGATTTTGATTTGGTTTAAGGATGTACCCAAGTATAGATAATTATGTTTCCAATGCTCTAAAGTTGTTTGTGAGATAGATTTTGATTGATGTTTGGAATGGATGAAGTGTTTGATTTTTATCCTAAATGAACCTAAGAAGGACTTGTTTACTAGACCAAGATATTGAAGAACATGCTTTTCTCTAAGAGTAGTTCAAACCAAAAGACCAATCTTTGCATGGAAAACCATAAGACAAAAGATAAAAATCACTCTTGTGGGGTTCAATTGAATTAATCTTTTCTTAATGGATTCTTTTACCACAAACACTTTCTTCATTAGATTTTCAAACTAGATGTCTAATGTCCTGACTTCTTCTCATCCCACAAAGTGCATTATGTGGAAATAAAGGAAATAATGGCAAAGGTTACCTAATGTTGACTTTAGTAGGAGAAAATTGAGATGAAATCCAAATTCTTAGAAGCCTCTAAGGATACGACTCCCAAGGAAAAGCAATAGCACGTGAATTTGTTCAAGGATTTTTGCTTCTTCTAAAGGGTTTAAGATTTGATGCCCATGTTGAATGTTTGTTCCCAAATTCATGCACAATCCTATGGATATTTGAGAAAGTATTTGTTGAATCCACACTTGGATGAGTCCAACTACGCCTACTCTTAGTGAATGATTAGATGCTTGACCACACATGCTCCCCTTTACAATGCACTCACTTCTTGGGTTAGCCAAGCATCAATATCCATGAATCTCCCATGGAATACTTTCATCTCTACTAAGAGCCGTAAAAGTGTGGGGTGGCTTCAAAATGACTGTTCTTGCACCAACAAATAGATAAGGATTTTGGTCTTTCTAAAGAAAGGTTCTAGTAGGGGCATTCCATTCATGGGGGATCATCCATGTGGTGAGAGACCATTGCTTCCCTTCTCATCAGAACAATCCTCATGATACTTTCCTTTCCTCAAGTAACCACACTTATATCCCAGGTGGAAGTCACTTGGCTTTAGCGTGTTCCCAGTTGGGTCGTTCCCTTGGGTGATTACTTTTTCCCACAAGGCAGGCCCTCGAAGATAACACAAAAGCAAGCAAACACATTCGTAGTTCAATCAATCTTCATTGATAAATAAAGAGAGAACTCACGCAATATGTTCCACTCACACTCGCAAGATTTGTCAAATTTAAACCCAAATTGAAATGTGGAGGCAATCTTTTTGACAACTTAATATCACAAAAGACCTCTAATTATCAAGATCATTGTGAAGCTTGAGAGAAGAACATACGCCTTTTAAATTGATCTATTACTTTGTGAAAAATATTACAAAACACCAAATGCACATGTTCATTTTAACTTCAAAGCAGAAAATGAGTTCTTTTTAAGTACCAAATTTGAAGTGTGAGATTTGTTTGTCAAATTTTTAGAATCCAAATTGAAAAGCTAGTAAGTTTCTAATGTTTAGTTTTAATCCAACTTTGAAAGGATCTAATCAGTTATTGATTTTAAGCTCAAATTGAAGTGAGTTGTCAAAAAATAGAAAATTAAAGAGAGAAATGGATGCTTCAAGCTATAAGCATTTAAAAATTATTTTTCAAGTTTGATAAGCACTTCCTCCAACTCAAATATAATTATTGTTTGATTCTTATGTGAGAGAAAACAACTGTTGTTTCTTGATGCCAACCTCCTGAAAAGAAAGAAATGATGTTAGTTCAAAATATCTACACCAAATCCAATGTGATCAGACATAAACCGACTGATAATATTATTTTAGCACAAAACATTGTTTTGAATTCATTGACAATCAATCCAAAAAAGCACTCAAGTTCATTTCCTACGATGTGTAATGATAAATTAACTACTTGCAAAAATTTCAAGTGGTTATGGCTCTTCAATCACTTGTAGAAGAAAAGTAGAGTATTTCAAAGAAACAATGTTTTCTACACTTTCGTTATTAGAGTATCATTAGAAAAGTACACTTTATGTGCATCACTATCACTACAAAAAGGAAATCAACAATTCTTGTTAAATGCATATGACAAGTGTAGCAACATTTGCATTAATATCGTGTGACAATGAATTCCATTCCTTGATAATGAATTTCTACCTAACTAAACATTCATTTATTGTTTTGTCTATTATGGACAATACTCTATGATCAATGATACTGATAACAAATCCATTTTGGAAAAAACTAATGACTTTCTAAATTAGTGTGATATCTGATGTAAAAATGCCATCATAAATGTAGCAAATATGGTTCAGGAGACCGACCCAAAAAGGAATTAAATCAAGTGACTAAGAGAAAACACCATCATAATCGCAGTATTAAAGTGTATCTAATTACTCAATATAAAAAAAATTGGCGTTTTGGTGCTCTTCTTGATCAAATAACTTAGTTATGATTATGGGCTTGCTATTGATGTTGATGGGCCTCTTCCATTGGTTGCTATTGAAAAATGCAAATATCATACCATGGCTGATATTGACAAATGAAAATCTTACATTAACAACTGCTATCGATGGGCCAATGAATTGATGAAGTGTCGCCCTTTAATGACCAATCAAGAAATTTTTTTTAATAATATAGAACTACCGATTTGATTTGCAACTTCTTGTCCTCTAAATCTGCAATTATTAGTAAGCCAATTTTGAAATCCACAACTAACCTTTCAAATCCTCTTATTTAATGACTCTTAAACAACAAAAAAATCTCTTCCCTCCATTTTAGAGATTTTCAAGCTAATGTGATTGGTAGGTATAAACCAGTGAATAAATGGTAGAATTAGATGGTACAGTCCTACCTACTACCTTCAATCATAGTCAATAAGAGATCCCATATTAGTTAGAATAGATAAAAACAAATTTATATCACTAACTTTGGTCATAACCCATCAAACTAGGCACAAAAGGTAAATGGTAGCAACAAATTGGAAAAATTTGAAAAAAAATGCAGGTAAGTGGGCCTTTTTATCTCCACGTTTTGACTGATAATGTTTGATTATAAACTTGCAAGTGATAATTCAGTGGGTACATGCATTTCAACATTTGTAATAATTCTAGTTGTTATTTATTTCGAGTTTCTTAGGCTACATGCGAGAAGGAAAAATAAAATCATGATGAGTATCCAACTCACTTTTCCATGATGAGTATCTTATCTAAAGTCATTGCCGCAGCAAAGATGTCACTAAGCCAACCTATTTATGTGAAAATAAATAAAGTTAATACCTTCCTATTTAATACAATAGTCGATATTTAAAGAGAATTAAAGAGTTTATCAGCATCTTGATTTGAATAAAGGTCAAATAAAATACCAAAAGATGCTATACATAACAACAATAATTAGATATGTTATCTCATAAAACCATTTTTCATCGTAGAGATGTTAACAATCTTCTACTTTATCGACATCCCAATGTATGTAAAAATTGGAAGCATTGACAGGGTATGTGAATTGTTTTATAGAATGCATTAAAGAATGTGGTTTCATCAAATGCCATGACAGTTGGATATGCACCAAAGGTATTAAAAAAAAAAGGAGTGAAACTTTCAATCAAATGCAATTGGCAGGTTTAAAGCCAATCTTTCACTAGCAACCTCCCAGCCTGTGCACAAATGGAAGCTTTGGAAAAGGGAAATGATGTCCAACAAAATCATGAATGATAGAAGAGTTTTGTTAGATGTTGTAGTTGAAATTGCCTCTGTTAACATGTATGTAGAATTGAAAGCATAGAAAAGGCAAGCAAATTGTATGACAAATTTTCCTTAAAGAATGTGGCCTCATGGAATGCAATGATAGCACTGGGATAATCATAAAATGAATTTTCCTAAAAATACATAATAAACCTTCAAGAAAATGCATTTTTCAGATTCAAAAGTCATGCCCACAGTTATCGGCTAGAAACAAATGGCTATTGGGAATGAGCTCTTCTTTGTTCGATGGGAATGTTGATCCTCCTTTCTTCTATGCATCTCACTATCACTAGGTATCTCCCAAGCAATTCCTCCTCCACAACATAGTAGTCACAAAGATATTAAATTGAATGACATGCAAAGTTGAGGGTGCATCTATGAACAACCAAGAAAAATGCCCAACATCGACTTCCCTCCTTGCCATTTTCAGCAACGTTTCATCCCAAATCTCTCAATATGCACACAAAATGCTCATTTGACATAAATATTTATCAGGAACTTCTTCGAGGAGTTAAATACAATAGTGTATACTTATTACATTGTGCACAAGATTTGAGATTAATGCAAAGAGTATTTCTATAAACTACTGTTTCAAATGCAGCAACAATATAATCATCATATCAATTGTGTTTCATAACGCTATGTCTTAAAAGCTGGACAGTGACAGTGATGTTATGATATGAGGTTAGGTGCGTGATCACTATCCTAGGTGCCAAACAATAGATTCAATAAATGAAAATAAAATTGAAATAGCAACAATACATACCAAAATAACACAAAAAAATGGGTCAGGTAGTAACATATTCGAAATGCGAAAATAGAAAATAGATGTTATTCATTTGAAATAATTCTTCAAAGAAATGTAATTTGGATGTTCTTAGAATAGATTTATTGTAGAGGCTTTAGAAACTTTCATAAATGCTATGCTAATAAAAAGTTAGAAGTAAGCCAATGCACAACAAATGTGAAGAAAATCTATGCCCTCTTTCTAGTGCCATTTTGTCAATGTTAAAATATGTAAATGCTCAAAACTTCAACACACATTAACATGGTTAAACATTTAAAGCAAAGAAAACCAAAACATCTCTATGAAATATTGAATCATGTTAAGTATGCAATCAAAGGAAACAAGGAAGCTAAATAAAACACACAATAACATGAATCAAACCCTATCTCATAGTGGATTGGTGCTTCTTTGATGTGGAAAGTAGCCCTTTCCCAATCCTTGATAACCTCTTGGATGATGGATGTGGATTCAAATGACTAAGATTGTGAAGAATATTGTGGAGGATTAATACAATATAGGAGGCCTCTATTTATGACCAAGAAGGATGGAAGAATGAAAAACATGAGCCAATGACAAGATGCCACTTGTCAAGATGTGAGAGGATGAAGGTTGTGCAAATTTTGATCAATGTGCCCAAGAGGGGGAGATTTGAAATTTGAAAGTTGGCTTGTGGAGGGAGAAGAAAGAGTCTTAAATTCCAAGTGGGAGACATGTAAGAGAGGAGTTAAATGCTTTGTTGGAAGGACAAATCCCATTTGGAGGGATTTTCAAATCTGGAAGAATATTCTCTTTTTATGCCATGTTTTTGATATAAAAAGAAGAAAAAAGGGGGTTTTGTCCCATTAATACAAGGCACCAATGACCATCCACAATAGATTAACACTAGTAGCATAGTAACAATAGGTCTAAAAACCAAACCATCACCCTAAGAAGATCATATAAAAAAAACTCAAAACCCTAATAACCGAACTAAAGCTACTAGTTATATCGATCATGATAGCATGATTTAAAACCACCATAGATATAGACCACCAAGGGTCATACCAGTCATAAGGGAAAATAAACATAAAAAAAATGTCTTCAACAAAATAAAACATAGATGAAGGCTAATTTAGCCAATCCCAGTCAGAAAACCTAAACCCACCAAAAACTAATATTTTTTCCCACTGCATGGCTTAACTAAAGTTATGGTAGCCCAATCTTTAGTGAGGAACCTAAGCAGCTCCTTGATAACAGCTTCTTCCTCCACATCATTCACAGACTTGTCCTTCTACACCAAAAATAACGTAGTGGCAGACCTATGCATAATCTTCAAGGAAAAATGAGTAACATCCTGTAGTCTTTTCTCCAAATCCTCAATTCAGTGTTTTAGATTGTCAACCTCCTCCCAAACATCATCCTGTTTACTGTGGGCTTCCTCCATGGGAGCCTTACCTTCCGCAATATTGGAGGTGAAAGACTTGACCTCTTTGATTTTAATGCTAGCAGGACCCCTTTTAAGGCTTTCAAAAACATGAGAGGAGCTACTAGCAGAGACCGAGAGAGCCTCCTCCTCCACCTCCTTTTCCTCCTTACTCCTACTCTCACTCCTATCCCCATTTTTAGAATCTAAGACCTTAAAACTCTTCCCTTTTTCTTGCTTGATAACCAGTCTATTTGACTTGTGAGGGGTATTAGTCTCCTCGGTGATCTCAATGTCAGAGTCCATTTGATGGAGCCAAAATTTAGTCTTTTTGGAGGCTTTGGACTTAGCTATCGGGGTGGGGGATATGTTATTTTTGTCTTTTCTCTCCACAATGGGCCACAGAGAGGGGGAAGTGTCCTATGGAGAAAATTTCAAGGCAAGATTTTTTATATATTTTTTCTTGCTCGGGCCAGGGGTGTCCATAATGCTAGCCGATAGGGGAGCACAAGAAGCCAGAGCCTCTTTAGTAGAGGTGCTTCAGGAAGCATCAACAATGGTAATGGGTCGAGGAGGGCAAAGGGCCAGGTGAAAATGGTAAAGCTTGGATATGAGCCCTTGGTGGAGGATGGTGAATTTTTATTTGAATTCATGGCTTCAACTGCATCAAGCACAATACTCCTAAGAGAATGCATGAGAAAAAATAGGAAGGAAATATTATGGTGATTGAGGAAATTGAATGGTAGTAGTAATACATACCGTATCTTCCTTCAAGGGTGAAGTATTTCATCACCACCATGCAAACTCTATCCCAAGGCTCGGGAAGCACCTCACAGTCATAGCCTCCACGTAACTTGACAAGTTTCTTGTTGCCCTAGAAGAATAGGTTGAGGTTGGTCTGATCAGCAACTTTGGTGGTTTTCTTCCATGTACGCCCATCCAATGCAAGACCCATGGCCTTGGTGATGACATCCTCATTGATATAAAAGGAAATGCTTCCAACAGTGACCCTTCTATCTTTTCAAAAGGTCATGAATTGTATGGAAAGACCCTCATCATGGCCAGTCATAAATTCCATATACTAGGAGATACCATCTTCCTTGCATATATGCCAGATAGTGTCATCCACCTTCTAGTCATCATACTTATTAGGCTCCACATGTACCTGGCCCCCACCCATAGCTCCAACACACTTTCCGTGTAAAACTAGAACATTGCCAGAAAGAAAAATAGCTGGGCAGATACAAAGAAAACCAAGTGCAGAAAACACTATAGAGAAATGGCTAGTAAAAGGTAACTTGTAAAGCCAAAAACAATGATAATAAATGCACCTTCCTGTAGGCAGCACAGGCCAAGTAGTTTCCTCATGTGAGAAGTCCATGACATGAAGAGAAATAATATCAAAGAAACACCCAAACAACTCCAAAGATCAAACAAAATCCACCAGTCTGAAAAAAAATCATCGCAAACTTTGAGGGGGTTCAAAAAATAATGACCCCATCAGTCATTAGGATTAGAATGGCGAGTCCTGGAGGCAAACCAAAAAAGGTCATACGTGAGACATGGACAACCCTACTCTACACTCTTCCCACACAACAAGTAGTTTTTTAAATAAAAACTCCCACCATCATTACTAACGAAAGTTAGTAATAGCCACACCAAGTTAGGAAAGAAATAATTAAGAATCATGGAAAATTTCATTAAAATCCTTTCTTAGAAGAGCCATGGTGGAAGGAGGCAAAGAATCTTCTTTCCTCCAACACCGTAATCCTTCTTGATCAAGCCCGACTGTAGCCAGACTATCAACAACCACATTTCCTTCTCTGTAGACATGTTGAATGGTGAACTCCTGAAGTCTGGTAAGAAGAGAGAAAATTTCTTCAATTACCCCTTGAATGGCCCAACTAGCAACCATCGTGCCTTTTGTGGCTTCCACAATCAACAACGAGTCACCCTCAATTTCCATGGAATTAACGTCGATTGAGAGGGAAACTTTGAGGCCCCAGAGGAGGGCCATACCTTCCACCTGATTGCAAGTGTGATCTTTTAGGTTCCTTCAGTAGGCAGCAACTAAACCACCATTATGGTCATGGATTACACCACCTCCCACAACCTTGAAAGCTCTAGCCACCCCATCAAAATTCAACTTAACCCAGGGTGGTTTTGGAGTTTTCCACTTCGTGTTGTTCCAGAGAATCTTCTTGGAGTTATCGAACTTCTGAAAGTCAGTAGGTAACTTCCAAATTTTAGCTATATTTTTATCCCAGCTCATAGGAGGAAAATTGGGGGTTTTCCACTAGCAAACTGAGATATTATCAAGAAGGAGTTTATTAATGATTATCAATAGACTATCCACATTGTTCTCCTTCTCTCTAAAAATCCAGTTGTTCCTTTCTTTCCACAGGCACCAGCAAATGTGAGGAGGAATAAGTCACCAAAGTTGTCTGATTAAAGGGTGTTTAGAGGGGCACCTCCAATTAAGGACGAATTGATGAATATTACTGTCAAAAACCCAATGGATGTTGAGCTTTTGTAAGACATTCTACCAAACTTGGGAGGTATATTGAAAGTGGATAAAGAGATGAGAAATTGTTTCCTCCTCTGACTTACAAAGGGTGAACCAGTTGGGAAATTGAAAGCCTCTTTTGACAAGGTTATCAATAGTTAAAATTTTACCATGAATGGAGGCCCACCAAAAGAAGTTGATTTTTGGGATGAGCTTAGGGTTCCATACCTTCTTCCAACAATACTCATCACCATCAAACTTTAGCAGCAGATGATAAGCAGACTTGACAGAGAAAACCCCTGATTAATTCTTTGACCAAAAAATATTGTCCTCCCTAGAAAAGAGAGGAAGTCTCGTCTTGTTTAAAAGAACCTGAAGCTCAACAACCTTACTTAGGAGGTCCGGTCTATCCAATAAACTCAATTCCATAGTTTTCCATTTGGCTCTGGGTATAGTATAATCCGCAATAAAAGTACCAATATGTTCCTTAGCATGTTCCCTCAAGATACTAAAATTGTTATCAGTGAGGGGTCCGCCCCCAAGCCAACTATCCTCCCAGAATCATATTAATCTCCCATTCCCAATTCTCCATCGGATACCTTCCTTCAAAAGAGATCTGCATTTTAGGATATTGTTCCAAAATTTTGACCTCGATGGGAGACCCATCATATCTAGGGCCCTGGAGAAGTGTTCTTGGTTCAAATATTTAGCCTTCATTATGGTGCACCATTTAGCCTCTCCCTACACAAGATTCCATCCCACCTTAGTGATGAGGGCTTTGTTCAAATTGGTGATCTTTCTAATCCCAAGACCTCTTTGACTTTTAGGATGACAGAAAGTGTCCCAGTTTACAAGAGCAAGCCTTTTTCTCTCTTCAACACCAGTCCAAAGGAAGGATCTTTGTATTCTTTCAAGTTTTTCAGCCATAGAGCCCAAAATATTGAAGAGGGAGAGTAATTAGACTGGGATTCCTTGTAGGGAAGCCTTGATAAGTTGTTGTTTTCTAGCATTACTAAGGAGTGTACCTTTCCATCCTGCGAGCTTCTTTTCCATTCTCTCTAAAATATTATTCCAAAAGCTATGAGTAAATTCTTTAATAGTGAGGGATAAACCAAGGTAAATCCTAGGGAGAGTATCACTATGACATGTCCTAGTATAGATAATATCTTAGCTTGGAGATCAAATTTCTTATTGAAAAAATAGATATAGCTTTTATTATAATTTATACATTGCCCAAAGGAGTTGGCATAGTCCTAGAGAAGGCACTTCCATTCTCTAGCTTCAACCATATAATATTTTCCAAAAAGGAAGATATCATCCACAAATTGCTAAAGAACAAAGGGGGGGAGGGTGGAGGCAACCTAGATTCCTTGTATTTTCCCAGAGTGAAGTAAGGATAAAAAATTTCTACCAAGGACTTCAACAATCATAGTAAACAAGTAAGGTGATAGAGGGTCACCTTCTCTAATGCATTTTCCTATCTTAAGAACCCCCAAGGGGTCCCATTGACCATGATAGAATATTGGACAGTCTCCACACATTCTTTAACCAGACCAATCACCATATTGTTGAAACCAAATCTAGCAAGAACCGAATAAAGAAATTTCCATCTGACCCTATCATAACCCTTAGAAATGTCTAATTTGAATGCCATACCTTGATTTTTTATTTTCTCTATGGAGTGGATTATTTCATGAGTCATAATAGCAGCATCAAGAATTTGTCTTCTAGGAACAAATCCATTTTGGCATGTGCTAATAATCTTATCCAATAGTGGCTTGAGCTAGTCAACTAGGACCTTAGAAAAGGTCTTGTAAATAGTGTTGAAAAGACTTATAGGCCTGAAGTCAGCCATATGCTTTGGCTCCTCCATCTTTGGGACTAAGAAAATTATGGTATTGTTCAATTTTTTTAGCAGCTTACTAGTTCTAAAAAAATATCCGACAACCATGACTAAATCATAGCTGACAATGTCCCAATATTCCTGAAAGAAAGCTGGGGGAATGCCATCATGCCCCAGGAATTTTTAGCCCCCCATAGAAAAAACAACCACTTTGACTTCCTCCTCCAAAATAGGGGCACAGAGCTATAAATTATTTGCTTCACTGATGCTAGAAGGGAGGTGCCTCAGAAGTCTATCATGCACATCAACATAAGGGGTAGTACCAGTTTCTAAGTAAATCTATCTAAAGTAGTGCTTTGTTATTTCTCCAATTTTATCAGCCTCCGTAATCTCCTGATTGTCGTTATTGATTAGGCACTTGATGGTGTTTCTTTTTTTTATGCCTACAAGTCCTCCTATAGAAAAAGATAGAGTTCCTGTCACCCTCTTTCAGCCACTAAACTCTAGATCTCTACTTCCAAAAAATTTCTTCTTTACTTAATAAATATTTCCACTTCCTTCTCCTCATGTAGAGTTGAAGGAGAGAGCCCCTGGCCATCAGAATTTGCACCCCCTCCAGCTTATCCTTGATCATATTTTTAGTTTTAAAAAAATCACCAAATGTAACTCTAGACCATCGCTTAGCCTCTTTTTTAATAAATTCTAGTTTTTGTGAAATTAGATACATAGCATAACCTTGAACCAAGTAGCACCACCAATCCTCAATGAGCTTTCTAAAATGTTGGTGTGTCATCCACATAATTTCAAGCCTGAAAGGGTGAGGGCCATGGAATGTCTTATTTATCCACTGGAGAAGAATTGGGCTATGGTCAAAAATAGTTCTAGGGAGAGAAACAAGAGAAGCATTGCATCCCAGATCCCAACCCACTGAGACAAGCACCCTATCCAAATGAACTTGAATAAGGTGGTTTATTTTTCTATTGTTAGACCACGTGAAATGATTTCCCTGCAAATCTAAATCAAACAACCTACTTGTTGATAAAGTCTACCAAATCATTCATGTTGTCAGAATAGTCCATAAGGCCACCAAGCTTCTTTAAAGGGTAAAGGGGAGAGTTGAAGTCCCCAACCACCATATACAAGAATTTTTATCAATCGAGATTAAAGATAAAAATTCCTCCCACATACTCCTCCTTCCTCCCCTAGAGTTGGGGGTGTAGATGTTAAACAGATGCTAAGTGTGATTGTCAACCTTAAGGGTTACAACAAGGAAACTCTGTGAGAATGCAAAGGCTTCCCCATTAGCTTTAGCAAGGTTCCACATAGTGGAAATACCACCCAAGGCACCAATTGCCTCACTATAGAAGAAGGTGGAGCCCGACTAGATTTTGTTAGTAGTAACAGAAAAAGTCTGGTATGTCATCTAAACCTCCTGAAGTAAAAGGACATCAATTTTAAGATCCATAGTATATTGCCTTAGTGCAAACTGTATCTGAGGACTATTTAGTCCTCGTATGTTCCATGAAAGGAACTTCATTTTTTACTATGATGTGTTGAATCAAGGGTTGATTACTGACCACTAGAAATTTCCCTAGTAGTAGCTTTATACCTTGATAATCTCTCTGAAGGTCTTCCAACTCTACTATCATTTCCCACATTCACTTTCTTAGTCCTTATTTTCTTCTTCTAGGATTGCCAATCCTCCCTGTTATCACCAACTTCCAGAGCTTTAGTGGGAAAGGAATTGGATTCTAGAGTGAGGACATATTTAGTTACTTACCTAGCACAAACCTCCACATCATCCTATTGGGAAGAGAAGATACACGAGGTAGCAGCCAGCAAACTGGATTTTGAAGGGGTAACTAGACCAGACCCCGTCAACTATCGGGTAGAAGCAATAGCCTCCATCAAAGGCACACCCATAGGTCTATCAACAACAACACAATCCAACTTCATGTTTCCCAAGTCCATACACATAGAGGACAGAGGAGACCGAACCACCTTTTCATCCCCATTAGAGGTGAGAGAACCAAACCCCAGGCCTAGATCCCTGAGATCCCTAAGAGAGGAGAGATCTCCATCCTCCAAGGGATCCGATGAAGTCCTCAAAGCTTCAAAATTAGTTTTGGTCTTATCCTTGGGGATAGGGGATTTCACCAATTCATACAATCTGTTAGTAAATGGGTAATCATCCATTTCATTAAACTTTTCACTCTCCCTCGCAGTACTAGTGCTAGGATCCAATTGAATCTTTTGCAAAATAGGAGGGAAAGATGGGTTCTTCCCCTTAGAAAGGGGTTCCTTTGGTGCAATCCTTTTGTAGTCAACAATAATATGGCCATGCTTACCACATTTTTGATAGAATGAGGTGGAATTCTCATAAACTAGAGCTCGGGTCCATTTTCCCCACTTAGATTTGAGGGTGATAAAGTTGGGGAGAACTTTGTTAATGGAGACATTAACACAAAAGTGAGCAAAAGCCAACCTATATTTTGCCAGTGTGACTACACCCGCCTCAAAAAAGCTGCCAAAGGAGTTTCCAATCCATTGAAAAATCCTCTCTTCCTAGAATTCCAACGAAAGGCCCAATAACCGAACCCAAATAGGGGCCATACGAGTGAGTTCAACAGATGAGTCAAACCTCAAAGTCCATTTAGCCAAAGAAAGGAAATGTTTACCATAGGCCCATGTGTCTGAGAGGATGTAAATCAAATCCTCCTCTACCATAAATTTCAAAAGGAAAAGACCGTCGGGCATTGCTGAAACAGACACACTACCCTTCAGCTTCCATCGAGCATTAGCCCATCTCCAAACCATATCAATAGTCGGCCTAAAGTCCAAGAATTTTCCCACCAAAGAATGGTGAAGAGAGGAAGCAACCTCATCCATGACCATGTCAGGAAGGCAGAGCTCAGAGCCTTCCTCAATTTGAACAATTTTAGGACTAAAGGTGTCAAAAGCATTAAATCTAGAGCCCGTAAGGATATTCTTCTAGCACTCCTTAGGAGAGTCAACACCCTTGGGGCAGCCATTGTCCCCACTAGGAGGAGACCCAAAAAGTGCATTGGAGTGACATGAAACAAACGCTACATCCCCATGTGTCGCATGCAGATGAATCTTGTCTGTATTGGGTAGGGGGTTAGGCTGGGGGGAGACAGATGCCTCCCTAGAACTTGCAAGCATCATGAAAATTTGAAAACACTCAAGTGGGAAGTTTTAGAGCGGACAAATGATGTTTCCTTTATGTCATGTTGAGAGAAAATAGGGATTTAATAAATCAATTAAATGCATTTTCATGTGCAAGTGGCAAAATCTAGAGGATTGGAGTGATTAGGATTAGGATTAATCATGGTTTGATTAATTTAAGTGAAGATTAGGTGATTTTGACTTTTGAATTAGATTTTAGGATTAAAATAAATCAAAATGAGAAGAAAATGATTTTAGATTTAATTAAATAAATATTTGATTTATTTAATCAAAGAGGATGATGTTAGTGTTAAATCAAATAAAGATGAATTTATTTAATTTAAATGGATGACTTTAATCGAATAAGTTGTTTTATTTGATTAACAGAAGAATATGATGTTAATTAGTTAGATTTAGATTCATGATGTTGATTTTGCATGTCTACAAGAGGTATTGACTATCTTGTTTTTAGATGCATTGTATTTTATATTTTATCTTCTCATGGTTATGGATCTTAAGCTATGCTTGCTAGTTATTGAGGACTTAGTTGAGGACTAGTTTAGAATTTTGATCTCCTTGTGCATATGATTTTGATTATATCACTTAAGAGAACTTTTAGAGTTTGCATGGGGATTATTACTAGTTTTTGGAATGGATTTGAATTTGATCTTCCTTGGTTAGAGGGGGTGAAATTCATGTTGGTGATATGAGATACCTATGTTTTGTTTGATCTTGGAGATTGAACAATTGGGTATTGTTAAGGCTTTTTTGTTAGGGGTATGAAGGGGATCTTAATTTACATAGCTTCTAGGAACTTTGAGGTTTTGGTAGAATGACATGTTATGTGATATGAAATTTATAGGTTTTCTCTCTTTCTTCAATGACTTCTTCCTAGAGGTTCATGTTCATATGGTTTAGTGTGGTGGACTTGGGAGAGTTATGGTGACATGTGAGAAATTATGTACATTATGGTTGCATGTGTGGATCATTGTGATTTTTCTTGATATTATATGGTTTTCATTATAAGAAACATCTTAGTATGCCTTGATCTATTTTTATATTTGACATTACCCATGTAGCAAGAGTTTCTAAATGTGTATGTTCTTCGAGGATAAGTTTTATATAAGGAACTTGTGATTGAATTTTATTGGTTGGTATGATGTTGGAATGAGTTCTATTAATGTTCTTCGTACCTTTCAGGTATGGAAAATTATATGGATTAGCATTTTCTATTGTTGTTCTTTCTATTCATGTGGATTTTTTATTTGACAAGAGCTTGGTGTCTTTGTTATCACTTTGAATTTGATGTTCTTGGTGTTTGGATTGATGCATCTCCACCTTGGCTTGTTCCTTTTCTTCTATACATGGCATGTTGGAGGATAAGAGGATATCTTGCTTGATGTGGTGGACATCTTGGATGTTATTGTAGGATCTTAATAGAGCACAAGAGTATGATAGACATTCATGTGGTTTCATGGATGGCTACGATGATGTATTTCATCAATCGACTCTTATGCAATGTATATAAATAGTGGTAGAATATTGGGAAAAAGGTGTTATATACCTTGCATAAAAATGAATTATTTTAATTTTTTAAAATAAAAAATCATTTGTGGTGCACCTTAAGGAGGTGTGTTTAGCCACATTAAATATTTATTTGGGTCCACTTATAAAGTTTTATGTAACATTGGTTAGATATTTTATGTGTGGATTGTGTAGAGAAGGGGGATTTGCTACTCACAAGTTCTCTTCAATTAGAGAGCCTCACGAGGCGAACTGCCCTTAACTACCTCAAGGAACAATGTGAGAGTTCTAGAATTAGAAAGAGCGGGTTACAAAGATTTTCTGAACAAACTGGTGAGCTCTTGGGTAAAGGACGACAACACAGAATATGAATGAAAGCATGACGCACTAGCATCCCATATGTGCACTAACATCTTGTACAGACCAGAAAGCAAGTTTATAATAGGAAGCAACTAAATGAATGCTAACAATCAGATTGCTAATAACTTCTAGAGTAGGGAAAATGATAGATGTAATAGAACTGAAATGAAGCGGAGTATAAATGATAAAGATAAGGGGAAGAAAGAAAGTGCTTACAACCACCAAAGTAATGAAGCCTCTAGCAAATGAATGTATTCAATACTTGCATGCATAAGATCTGGAGGGAATGTTGGGGCTGTATAGGGGTTTTCCTTTGTCAAACCCCCATTTTGGTGTTCCCACCTATATGAACAACCAGATAGATAGATAAAGATGATAGAAATGAAATGAATGTGAGAGTGATAAATGAAATCCCCGCTCAAGAAGGAGAACCTATATCACAAAATGTAGGTGATAAAAGAAATCCCTACTTGAGGAGGAGAACCCATATCACGAAGTAGAGAGATGCAATAGAGAGGGGATGTGTGAAATCCTAGGATACTCAAAGGTGCAAGGCACAAGATAAATATCACATGCAAGGCTTAGGAAGCCAAGGAGGGTGACAAAGAGAGCTGCAAGAGCCATGAGTGTTGTAGAGGGTGCTGTAAGAGCTTGAGGGTACTTGAAGCTACTTTAACAAGTGAGAGATTTATGCAAGAAAGAGAGAAAAGAGGGAAAAGAGAGAAGCTAAGAAGCTAGAGTGAAGCTAGAGCCCAAATGAGTTGAAAAGATTACTTTTAAAGAGGGAAAAGAAGCTTCTCGAGTGGTTACAAGGTGTCCCCAGCCGTTACCACCAAAAAAACTCACTAACAAGTGGAAAACATACTTGGAAATGGTTTTTTAATGTTGAAATGTCACGAGATGCTAGCGTGGTGCACAAATGTCTATGCAGTGCACTAGTGTCTAGACGTACCACACTACAAATGAAAAAAATGGGAAAAGAACAAGGTTTGATGCAAAGGTGGCGCACGAAGGGTAGCTACTAAAAATGGGTGTTGAGCATCCTGGGAGAGGAGAAAGGATGATGTAGGGGCTAAAATGAGTGTACACAAATGGTAAGGGAGTGGACACTAAAGCGGATGAAAAGATGTATGTGAAATTCCAAGGGGTGTAATTTCATGACATTACATTTTTCCCCCACTTTAGTAGGTATATGAATCTACACTAATATGCATGCTAAAGGAAGTCTACTAAATGTAAATAACATAATTATGCCAAAAGGATATTGTAGAGGAAGAAGACAACTCTTTGAACTAAGGAAGCATGCCCCTAGGCTAAAGACCTGCAAAACAAATACATTAGAAAAGAAAAACCTACACAAGACAACAATGTTAGAACATGAAAATCCATCACATCAAGGGGTTAGAATATAAAAACACATACACACATGCACTTAACTAACTAAAGTATTTGAGTCAGCAAAGTGAAAGAGACCTCGATGTAAAAGGTTGTCTTAGTACTATGTGTTGTTCCCAAATTAGAAACAATAACACATAAAAGAATTCTAAAACAAAGAGAAGACTGTAAGGATTGATTGCTTCAAAAGGAGAATGCACCCAAAATTTAGGGAAGCAACCAATATCAAAGAGAGAAAGAGCATATACTCAAGATAAAGAAGATGCACATCTTCGATCCGGTATACACAATTGGGAAGAGAGAGAAGTGAAAAGGTTCAAGAGAGAGCAAGAAGGAGGAATGAAAATTCCAAGAGACATGGATCCATAGGTCTTTGGATCTAAGGAGAGTTGAACAAATGCACCATAGATGCATAGACCTATGGAAGGTGAACAAAAGACTCTATAGGCACTCTCTCCTATAGAGTTGAACAAACTACACTAAAGGCCCGTGGGCCAGCGGTGAATAGATCCCATAGGATGTAAGTATCTTATAGGCCCATAGACCTGCAAGAATGCAACCCCCAAGTTCTCTCTCATGAAGGAAGCTCAGTCAAGTAAGCACCTTATAGGCCCACAAACCTGCAAGGAGGCATCCCCCAAGTTCTCTCTCATGAGGGAAACCAAAAGAAGGGGACTTTTAGAGTCAGATTGGAAAGTAGCCTTACAGGTGAACCTACAAAGCAACATGTTAATTTGTAGATAAAACATGTTAGAAGAAAAAAATCCACGTAGGCAAGCAAGCAAATAGTCATACAAAAAATCTAAAATTTGAAAGCTTTTAAAGAGGTCCCTTAGGAACCCTTCAAAAGAAAAGGGGTCCACTCAAGGGATGCATTATTTGAAAACTAAGATCTAGTTAGGCTACCCCCAAGCCAGATGCAAAGATATGAAGTAGGTCTAATCAGGCTACCCACAAGCTAGATATCATAGAATTCATTTGAGATTAAAGCTTTCAAAGGGGGTCCCTTAGGAACCCTTCAAAAGAGAAAGGGGTCCACTCAAGGGATGCTTCATTTGAAATATAGAGAGAAGAGAGGAGGTCCTTAAGGACACACATCTCCAAAACAAGTTATCATTGCCCCCAACATATAGGGGAGGAGAACCATGTAATATTGCTTTTCATTTTGAAGAAGAGGTAGGTGCATCAATAAACAAATGAGTGATGATATATGAATCATGAATTTGTTGTATTTTATCCCTCAAGGCCTTACATTCACTAGTGGAATGGGCAAGCACTCGATAGTATGCATAGAAAGAATGTTTTTATTTATCATTCTTATGAAATTTCTTACATGTAGGAGAAGGAAGAGTAATCAAGTGGGCTTTTAGAAGCCACAACAAAATATTCTCTTTTCCAGATAAATAATGAGGAGCAAGAAGCAACCCTTTCTATTATGGAGAAAAGTTTGACTCCTCACAAGAAGAAGATGTGAAGATAGCAGATAGAGGAGGAGGATCTTCATAGAGAGCATTATTCCAACAATGGGGATTATGCTCCTCTATGGGATGATCATCAACCTTCTTTATAGGACTACTAGCATTAACCTCTTTAATAGAAGCACAATCATCTTCCTCAGAAGTAGGAGGATCAACATTGAGGACATTACAATTTTTTCTTACATTATCCTATGATATAGAAGAGTAACCATCTTTGATAGAGGGTTTGGATGATGCTATCGAAAGGTTGAAGTGGATAGGGTTGAATTTACATTCTCCAGTAAATGGTTCTATAAAGTCTAAGGAACCCCAATTGATCTATAAACTTGGTGAATATTAATTAATCCAAAAAGTTTATGTTGAGGATCTTTTTTTTTTACCTATATTTGCTTGTGAATTAAGAGAAAATAATTCTTTAATGAAATCATTTTAAAAATAATACATAAAGAAAATGAACCTAAAAATAGATACAATGCATGATAAGAGAAGAGAGAGAAGTTTTATAATGGAGTTCACTAGACTCTGGCTACGTCTCAGAGCTTGATCAATTGCCAATCCATTTAATTACTCTCCTTCAAAGATATGTGTAATTTACAAGCGCACTACAAGATTCTCACAACATGTGGCTCATTCCCATCTTGGGAAACCTTCTCCTCACCAATAGGAACTAAGGATATCACATGAAGTGGCACATTTCTCCCATCTTGGGATGAAACTCTCCTCACACAAAGCTTACTTTGACGTTCTCAAAAATTTCCCCATCCTTCTCCCAATGAGGGGATTTTATAGTTTTACATGGATAAGAGCTCTTTACACATATTAAGAAGACAATCTCTCTCATGATCCACTAAATTAGGATCAGGGCACAATTCATGGAATGAGATGATGGGAGATCCCCATGAATATTTCAACTCCATCCATAGACATCTCAACATCCCATGAATATCTCAACTTTCCCATGAAACTAGGAAACAAGAGAGCTATGTATCTCTTCCATTAGTCTCCTATTTCATTTGAGAGATAGTAATGCAAATCATATAGTTGTCAAATCATTAACCATTTAAGTCGATTTTAGCCTTTATGTCCCTTTAATTCAACAAGCCATATCTTTCACATATGAAGTCCATTCAACCCTGTTCAAGTTGCGTCAAAAAGCTCCCTATGAGCTCTTTGTTGTTCGTGTACCTTTGGTGATGATGAAGAAATTTTTCATTCTTTGATTGCAGAGATCCTCCTGGATCAAACCTTCCCACAAAAGAAACTTTTTTTCTTCAAAAGTATCAACTACAATCTATAAATACTTGTACCAACTACATAGAAAATGTTTCTAAAAGGCACATTCCCCTACTCCTTCACCTTTGTAATTAGAAATTGGAATGTAAAATCCAACATACAAACTTGTAGCTGATAGTACCTCGATTACAATTATTCAAAATTTGAAGTATAATACTTGCCAAGAGTTTATAAGAACACTCATTGGTCAAGTTTACAATAGATTTCCAAATATTGGCCTAGGCAACCATGCCTCACTCAGCGATGATTACATAATCATTACAATGAAGCCAATCAAGGCTTAGGCTATAAAGCCTCTCACTCTTCCTAACTTAAGAGTGGCTACAATAAAGTCTTCTACAATGCTTTATGAGAAAATTTACATCAATTTTTATGGCAACATGGCATGCCAACAATATGCACTAATGGGTAGCTTTGGATTTTTAAATACCCCCCAATGCATCAAATGTGCAATTAGTGGAAAATTATATGACTTTGATTGCACTACAAAATGTGTGCAACAATAGGCCAAAAACTTCTTTAATGCCCATTTCCAACATTGGCATAGGGAAAAAAACAAAAATTCCTTTTTGATTGTCATTTTTCATCATGTGGCAAAATTTACAAAATGAGTCCATATTCAAAATGCAAGGAGTATAGAAAAAATTTCAAATGAAATTGAAGAGCTTTAAGTAGTATAAAATCACAACAAATCATAGTACATGCATTAGCCATTGAATGCTAAGCCAATTATTGCTCCTTTCAAATATGCCTAGTTACTCTTAGTTTCAATTCTTTCCTTTCACCACCAAAAAAAAAATGCCATGTTTCTTTGGATGATTAGTTCATCATGACTATTGTGCACCTTCTTGTGAATATTTCCTTGATTTTTTTTATCGAGAAAAGATAACTGAGATCTTTGGTTTTTTTATTTTTTCCATTCCTAAAATTACTCCTCAATTTACGACTTTAGAATCCATGCTAACCAAGTTACAACTAGGCGTCCCCCTAAGGGTTCGGCTTTGTGTGCCCCATTTTGGTGTGACTTGGTACATTCCTTTTTAGGGGAGTAGCTTGTGGACTGTTCCTAAGTCCATTCCAAGACATCCAACTCTGAGAATGGGACAACTGAGTAAGATGCTTGTGAAGAGTAGATCGACATACTTTTCATTCCTTTCATGCACCTTGGTGTTGAATTTGAGTTGGTCCTCAAACCCTTTCACTGTATGTGTGCCAAAAATATTCTAGGTTACACTATAATCCATTTGGAACTCGACCTCGGGTGGCTCCATGACATTGTTTCGTTAGGGCGAAGGGGGTGAGGAAATTGGGACGATATGGAATTACTCCTTAATCCATCCCTCTAGTTTAAGTTCCATGCAATCTACACCCCAAATGCTCTCCATTCTCCCATGGCCTAGGGATGATAAGTCACCCAACTACCCTTTCTCACCAAGGTACCATCTGGGAGATAGTCATCTTCCACAAGGATGATAAGTCACCCAACTACAAATGTTGGAAAATGAAAAGTGCCACAAAACATCTTACAAATCAAGAAAAAATGATCTTTCACAAGCCTACTCAAGCACAGGCACCAAATGATCTATCATCTCTGTCTGCACACAATCGACAATAAAATTCTGCACATAATTTGTATTGAACTCGTAGCTCATGATCTTTCTCTGGATTTTCCATGCCTCTCAATCTGCATTGAAGATGCCATTGCCCAACAAATTGTGCAGAATTTTGTTAAAGATCTTATCGTTGGGATAATTCTCAAATCAATTCTTCAGTACAACCCTGTTATGACCTTAAGCTTCTCAAATTTAATCAAATATCTATAAATTTTATATTCCAAGGAAATCTATCACAATCAGTTTTTGATCGATATAATGACCCATTTCTGTGAAGAATCCCATGCCTTTAATAGCAATGGTGGTGAAGTGATACAATGGTGTCTTGGAAACTTGCAAGCTATTGAGCACTTGGAGGTACTCTGCACCTTTTTTTTTCTCGAACTCTTCTTTTGAATCAAGCACAAGCTCAACTATGCAAAAATGATATCCATTTCTTACCGAACCAATTTAAAGGCCCTTCTTTCCGTAGTTGTCTTTACTCATGTAGCTAGCTTTCTTCATGAGTTTTTTTCCTTGATATGTGTTTTCACAAGCTTATGGCCCTTCTTTGGATGGAGTTCTGGATGAAGCTTCCAACATGTGGCTTTCTGGTGCCCACTCTTATTACAATGGGTCTAATGGTTTTTTAACATCCAAGCTTTCTTTCCCTTTTTCTCCCAATGAGGAGAGGGGACTTCATGGTTTGTCTCCTTGGATGGTAGACATATCTTTCTTGTACAAAGCCATTCTTTTCCAACACTTGGTAGTAGCATGGTTATTCAAACCACAAAATGTACATGGTTTTCTATGCCATAAACTTTGCTCTACATTTCAAATCTTCTTATAATCAAAAGTAATGTTGCAATAATTAGATTCATTATACCTTGGATGGTGGTCTTTAGTGCAGATCTGGCAAGGAGAACTTGACTTGGATTCTCCTTTGGAATGCTCCCCCTTTGGAGATGACTTGGAATCATGATCATCGAAATAGTGTGATGTGCTCTCGGTTTATGAGAGTTCCTTTTGCATTGATTCAAACTTGTCATTTGAAGACTTCTTGGTTTCCATGGTTTTGGATTTTGCTCCATCTTCCTCTTTGTATGAATAGCCTAGTCTTGCATATCGAGGTATTTCTACCTCTTGGATGGGATTCACAATGCCTTTGCCATTAGCTCCAAGGCCTTTTCCTTCATATCCCATTTTCTTTAGCAATTTCAAGCCAACACCTTTAGTCTACTTCTCAAATGCACCCAAAGAATCATCTTGATGGGAAGAATGCATAATCAAAGAATTAATTGTACTGCATACCTTAGTGATAAGTTCTATAGGAGATTGTTTCTCTAATTTTTCATCACTCCAAAATTTTTCCAAAAGTTCATCCTTGGCTTGCAACTGATCTTTTACTACTTGCAGTAGCCTTTTCAACTCAACATTTTCTAGCTAAAGGCTTTGGTTGATTTCTTCGAGTTCTTGAAGCTTTACCTAATTCTCTTCTTCTAATGTTTTCAATAGCCTTCACAACTTAACACTCTCTCTTTCATCATCATACATTTCCTCCACCATTTTATTCATGGTGAAGAATTCTTTAATAAAAAATAATTCACCTTTGGGTATGTGTAAGATCATCATGGGAAAAAATAGGCCCTTAATTGGCAAAAAATTCAGAAAATTTAAAGTTAGGCAACTTGACATAAAAATTTGAATAAGTTATCTATATTATTTCAAAAATGTGTAAGAATAGAATCTGTAGCAAATTGAATGTAGTTTCTAAACTACTAGATATGTTTTTAAAAATAAAATCTATTTGGTGAAAATTTGAAATTTCAATGCAGTGGTACTTAAATTTGGGAAAAAATAAGAAGTAGGTGTTTGTTTGACCACCCTAACCACAATAAAATGATAATATTGTTTTATAATATTTTAGATATAAGTAGAGGATTCATGCCCCGATGTGATGCATATTTTTTGTAATTTTTTTCCAATAAATAATTAATTGTGAATTTTTATTACAAATTTTAAAAATATAAAACTTCGTATGTCGACCACCTTAACTTGCTCAAAACTTCATGAAATTCAATTTTTATTTTTTTAATCCTATAGTATGCTGAAGCATAGAATGTGATGCATGTTTTGGATTCAAAGGATGTGATAATGTTTGAAGCTATAGATGTTTTCAATTAGCCTATCAATCGGGACTTTTATTAATTTCAATAGAAAATGAATAATAATTACTTATTAAATTCAAAGTAAAGCATAATTTGTATTGGTGGAAGCTAAGAATCTCCTTTAAAAACCCTTTTCGTTTCATCAATTTTGGGTAAAAAAATAGTCGTCAGCAAGATACCCATCATATTGCCACTTTTTGGCCCATCATGATCCTGCACATACCCATTTATAAGGTTTGAAAAAAAGAGGATAATAAGGATTCTCATTTCTTGGAATCGACATTTCTTCAAGTACTCTTTGCTTGAGTTTAGACCTGCTAAGTATTCACACTAAGCAAAAAATTCAACTAGCTATGATACCAACTTGATTTGGAAACTTGGTGAATATTACTTAATACAAAAATTTTACGTTGAGGATACCTTTTTTACTTATATTTGCTTGTGAATTAAGAGAAAATAATTCTTTAATTAAATCATTTTAAACAATAATACATAAAGCAAATGAACCTAAAAATAGATACAACGTATGATAAGATAAGAGAGAGGAGTTTGATAATGGAGTTCACCAGAATTTGGCTATCTCTCCGAGCTCGATCAATTGCTGATCCATTTCATTACTCTCCTTTGAAGATGTGTCATTTACAAGAGCAATGTAGGATTCTCATAGCATGTGGCTCATTCCCATCTTAGGAAACATTCTCCTCACCAATAGGAACTAAGGCTCTCACATGAAGTGGCACATTTCTCCCATCTTGGGATGAAACTCTCCTCACACAAAGCTTACTTTGAAGTTATCAAAAACTTCCCCATCCTTCTCCCAGTGAGGGGATTTTATAGTTTTACATGGATAAGAGATCTCTACACATAACAAGGAGACAATCTATCTCATGATCCACTAAATTAGGATTGGGGAACAATTCATGAAATGAGATAATGGGAGGTCCCCATGAAGATCTCAATTCCATCCATAGACATCTCAACATCCCATGAATATCTCAACTTTCCCATGAAACTAGGAAACAAGAGAGCTACATATCTCTTCCATTAGTCTCCTATTCAATTTGAAAGACAATACTAAAAATCATTAATCATTTAAGTTGATTTTAGCCTTTATGTCCCTTTAACTCAACAAGCCATATATTTTGCATATGAAGTCCATTCGACCCCGTTCAAGTTGTGTCAGAAAGCTCCCTATGAGCTCTTTGTTGTTCAAAATCCTTCAGCGATGATGAAGACATTCTACATTCTTCGACTGTGGAGATCCTCCTGGATCACCAATCATCATCAATAAAAGCATTTTCTTGAGAAGAGGTAGGAGTAGACTTAGGATTTCTTGCTTCAAAAGGATCTTCTTTAGGGACATCTATCTCAAGAGTATCCTTTGTAGTGGGTATTGCTAGAGAAAACATTGACACATTGGAAGGTATTGAAGGAATAAGAGTAGGCACAACTGAAACCTAACCAATAGCTACCATTTCACATAAGTGCATAGCCTCAGCATTAACCTTGACTATGACTACTCGATTGTTACAAATGAACTTAATAGATTTATGCAAGGTAGATGGGACTACACCCATAGCATGAATCCACAGTCTACCAAGAAGAAGGTTATATAGTAATTTTTTTGACATAACATATACAAGGGTGGGTACAGTAACATGTCCCAACCTTAAAGGAAAGACTATTGTGCCTAGGGCTTGTTTACCAACATTATCAAACCCATGAATGACAACAAAAAAATCATTAAGGGAAGATGAATCAATAATAATTTTAAGCAATAGATCAATACTGCATACATTAAGCACTGAACCGACATCAACAAGAGTACATCTAATACCAATATTATTAATGTTAGCTATGATCATTAGAGGATCTTCATGCTTATGTACTTCTAGAGGTGGGAGTTCCTATGGATAGAACATGATATTCAACAAATCTGCACAAATATGATCCATCCATGCATCAACATCCATTGACCTAGTGAAGGCAGGCAAGAGGATCTTTTGCAAGGATTCCTAAAGCGTACCTTGGTAAACCAAAGTAGACTAAAGAAAGTCCCATAGTGAGATCTTAGCCGGAGTAACTCAAAGTTGCTTGATAGGATCTTAATCACTAGCTACTTTAGTAATAGGTTTAGGAGCTTAAAGAAGACTTGATTTTTTATTCATTCTATTCTCATAAGTATGTGCTATCGTTCTATAAGAGGGAGCCATAGAAAGATCAAGAGAATCACTATCAAATGGGACACCCTCAATAGAACAAATCCCTTTAGGAGAAGGACTAGCTAGAGTCACATAGATGATTGGTCTCTTAGGCCTTTGAGGGGTAGTAGAGACATAGATTGCATTTATATAATTATCACAACTAGTGGAATAATTTTTCAGAGAAATATTATCAACATCGACCCAGGGAGGATAAGATGTGGAAGGAGATTCATCATTCGCTAATGCATCATCTCTAGAGGAGAGTGCATTGGAATAGAGAAGAGATTCATCATTCACTAATGCATCATCTCTAAAAGAGAGTACATTGGAATGAAGAGAAGGTAGAGTAATGTTAAGAAAGGTATCCTGATGATTTCATCTTCTTGCAACAAGATATCCTTTAAAGTAAGAGGAATCTCATGAGAAGGATCAAAGATACAAAGTGACATGGGAAAAGCCAAGTCACTATCACATGCAGAAATGGAACATCGTTAACATTTTGAATATAATTAGATACTGAAATCATAAAAGAGGATATTAAATTCATTTTAAAAGTAGTAAGGTAAATATTAGAAATAATGAATAAACAAGTCAGCTGATCTAGAATAGTTTATGGGTTACAAAACTAAGAAAAACCAAAAATCCAGATTTTTAATTTTTTGGTATTTTCTAGGTTCCAATAATTTGCATTTTCGGAGGTCTTCGAAGCAGAATTTGGGGTCCAAAATTGTGCTGGTCCCTAAAATTTGGATGTTGAAGGAGCTTTATTTTAGGGATTGAAGTAGCCCTCTTGGATACCTTTCCAACGGTGTAAACGGTTCTAAATTCTAAGGACTGAGTCAAAAGTTATGACCCCACCAAGTAGGGGTAAATAAATTCCTAGTTTTTTGAAAAATATTGTGTTCACATTGGGTTCACCAAAATGTAGAGAACGGGGATTCGCTACTCATGAGTTCTCTTCATTTAGTGAACCTCACAGGGTGAACTTCCCTAAACTAGACCTCAAGGAGCAATGCGAGAGTTCTCGAATAAAAAAGAGCAGGTCACAAAGATTTTTTGAACAAACTAGTGAGATCTTGGGAAAAGGATGACAACATGGAATACGAACTATAGTGCGGCATGCTAGAATCTCAAAGGTGCACTAGCATCTCGTATGGACCAAAAAACAAGTTTATAATAGGAAGCAACTAAATGACTGCCAACAATCAGATTGCTAAGAACTTCCAGAGTAGGGAAAATGATAGAACGTAACAAAACTGAAATGAAGTGGAGTATTGATGGGTAGGGGTCATTCTGTCACAATTCCCTAATCATTAATATTTAATCAAGTCAACCTAGGAGTGTGTAAATCTATCTACAGTAAGATTTGGGTTGGTTTTGGGGGGTTTTGTTGTTGGTTTTCTTTGTCAGGAGAAATTCATGGGTGTTTCTTCTTTATCAAAAGTGTTTCTACGCTGTTCTTCTAACCTATTTCTTTCTCAAACTTATCCTAAAATATTTTAAATGAAAACTAATTATTCTAGAATAGAAAATTTGCAAAGGTAGTTCATATTTCAATCTGGATTAGATTATGAGGAACATATCATTAAACAATCTATTTTGTAGAAAATGAGAGTCTAACCTTACTTGAATTCAAAATCTAATTAGTCAAAGGAATTGGAATCTAACTAATTCGAAAGAAAACTACTCCATTCCCCATTCATCCAATCTAACAAGTAATAATTCCTTCTCTATACATATTCCATTGAGAACATAACTACTTAACTACATAACTATTTTATTTTCAATCTAATTAACTGGAAAGTGAACTAAACTGAAACATAAAATAATTCTAATTGGTCAACACAGTAATGGAACAAAGATTATGACAATGTGTAGTACTAGATTTAATATTTACTCTAACATGATACTAACGAAAGAATTCCAATGTAAAACAAGAATGAAGATGCAAAATTAATTAATAGGATAACCTTCCTTCAAAAGAGCAGGCCCTGCTTTGTCTCTGAAGGGATCTAACACAAAATTGGATCAACTTCTTTTTTATTTCCATCGAATTTTCCCAAAGAGGGGCAAAGTACAAAATGCTCAACTAAGAATTGAGAAAATGAAATCTACTTGAAATTAGAATAATCTACTATCCTAACTAACTTGATACTAGATGTATATATCCTCTCTTAATTGAAAAGTGGGAAAAAGCAAGAAATCTAACTAACTTCAGATTATTAAAGACATTCTAGACAATAGGAAGAATAATTGTGAAGATCTTGAAATCATCTGCAGTTGATGTTGAGAAGAACTGCAAAGGTGGAATGCATGTTCGCCTAGAACTGTTGTTTGGCTAAAAAGTCACTTGGTCAAAGTTGTTGAGTCATGATAGGTTAGCCACCAATCTCATTTGAATAAGAAAATGGTTAGCACTTCATTTGATCAATAAATACTCTTCCATTCATGAGTTAAATATACATAATAATAGAACAATCACAACATCTAATGCCATTTAATCACTCATTCAAAAAAAAAACCATTTATATAAAAGCATTCAAATTCTAAGTCTTCTTGCATAATTAAGTTCATAAATGAAGTATATAAAAGATAAAATCATAAGTTTTTAGCCAAATATAAAGTATCAAGTATTTAAACTTATAAAATTTATATGAGGTCTATCCAAGCCCTCATCATCCTTCGGGCCTCTTGTTCTTTAACCATGCCCTCATGGTTACACATCGATTGCATTAGGTATGACTTCTTTAAGAGTTTCAATCCATAAGGCACAATCAAAGACTCCTCCCCTATATTTTTCTGTTGTCCTATGTTTTTTGGTGAAGCCATGATTCTGTTCTAGTTTTTCATACTAGGACTTTAACACTTCATCTGTAATCTTTTCTGGTTTATCAATATTTTTGGAGTAGGCATGATGATGATTTGAATTCTGAATATCATTCCAATCCAAAAATCTTGTTGTTGTTTTATCAAACTAATGATTTGTAGCCTAACCCTAGTCAAAATCCATCTTGTATTATTGGGGTTGATAGGCTCTCTTCTTCTCAATGGTTCTGGAATGGAGTTATATCTTTCCATGCATGCCTCATGAGCTAATGGGGTTAATGTACCCTCTACATCTTGGAAGCATGCAATACTTTTAATAAGTTGGAGACATAGATTGGAGCAATATCATTGATTTTGGAAATTAATCTAAATTTTGTAATGTATTCAGTTGCATATGGTATTTCTCCCCTCATGGGTAGACCACACTTTTTATGTGCATCTCTATACTCTCCCATTCTTTTTCTGCATTCAATTTGATTTTGCAGTAAAGAAACAAATGACCTTATCTGAAGTTCTCCAACATAAATGTTAAGAAGAGAATCATCTATATATCCCATTATAAAAGCATGTTGGTAAAATTCACACATTTGATTTTGGAGACTTAGGTGACTTTTGAAATATGATTGAAGAAAATCATCATCAGATCTGAAATCTATAGGCCTCTTTAACACAAGATGGTTTAATTTCCACTTTAAAAATAACTCTCTAAGAAATAAACAATACATGCTTGAAGGTTTCCTAGTTGCTACCATTGCAAAAGCAATATCAACTATCTCATCCATCCTTTGTTTTGCTTCATCTCTTTCCTTGGTAACTTTTTGAACCTCATTTTGAAGTTGTACATTGAGTTGTTTGTACTTCATGGTAGTGAGGGAAAGATACCTCGGCCCTGTTGATTTTTCTTGTGGCTTTCCCACTAATGGAGGTAACCCAAGTAACCTAGAAGATGATGGAATTGTTCATTTGGGTTCTTCTTTTTTAGGAGCTACTTGTTTCCTTCTAGATATTTCTTCCTTTAACCTTTGAATTTCTTCATCTTTCTGTGTACATTCTTCATTCACTTTTTCTAGGGTTTCTTTAGCATTTTCCAGTTGTGTGAACAACTCCAAGTTGTGTCTTGTTGCAATTGTGA
This sequence comes from Sequoia sempervirens, assembly GCA_007258455.2. Classification (NCBI taxonomy): domain Eukaryota; kingdom Viridiplantae; phylum Streptophyta; class Pinopsida; order Cupressales; family Cupressaceae; genus Sequoia; species Sequoia sempervirens. The sequence goes on along the minus strand of VDFB02193867.1, from coordinate 731,260,608 downwards.
CTTCAATTTTTCTACTTTTGTTTCAAACTTTGAAATTTCTTCATCCTTTTGTTTCAATTTGATTTCCAATATCATATTTTGTATTTTAAATCCTTGTATTTCTCTTTCCAACCTTGACAATTTTTGTGCAAATTGGACCTGATTTTCTTCTTTTTTCTCTTTATTTAAATTATTATTAGGCCCTTCCTGTTGCTCCAAGGGATAATTTCCCTCTCTATGGATAAATGGTTCTCTTTTTGTTCTCCAAGTTGGGTTGGAGAACCAGTGGTGGCATCATGGATCTGGGGTTCCTCAAATAATTGAAACTCTGGTGAAACAACATTTTCTTCAGACACTAGAGATAAAGGCTGTGAAACTTCCTTTTCAACAAGAGATTTTTGAGCAACACAATTTCCCTCTTCTTGAGAAGGGTTTGGCATAGAATTTTCTTGAGAACCTTCCCCTTCTTTATCAGGTTCTTCTATATCAGATTCTTCAACCTGATTATAGGAGGATATTTTTGAGCTCTCTCCTTCCTTTCTTTAATTCCTTCTTCTTCTCAAGTTTTTCATGTTTTTCAAATGTCTATTTTCCTCCTTTTTCAGTTTTTCTTCCTTTTTAGTCCCCTTTCTCTTTTTACTGCTTTCTCCTTTAGGTTCAAGTTTTTTTGCAGTTTTCATTTCTTTAACTGTTCTTTTCTTTGAAGTTTTTGGTTCCTCAGGTTTCTGTCTCCTAGGTCTCCCTGTAGGTTTAGCTCCAATTTTCTTTGAGTTTCCTTTCTTTTCTACTTTCAAAGTTTTGTTGATAGGGGTTTTGTATTTTCTAGAACACTCCCCCTTAGTATGCATCAATAATTGTCTTCATCTTTCCTCACCATTTGGTTTTTGCATAAAATGATGTTTAACAATCAAATGCATTAACCCATGGTGGGTAATCCTACTTTCTTTTTCTTTACATTTCATTTCCATGTCACTAATTTGTGAGAACAAGAATGCAGATAGATTTACCCTTACCTTTGGCTTAGCTTCCCCATGATGAATATGAATCAGTATCCAAAGAGTTGGCCCCAAAACTGTAGCAAATTGGCCTTCATAGGTAAAGCACTTCATGAGGCAAAGGACAATTAATGGCCAAGGTTCTTGGAGGCTTCCTCACTCAATGCCCTTATTCTTTCCTTTGTGGATTTGAAAAGTAGGTAGAGGCTCTAGGTCGACATGGAATATTTCTATAAGCGCCTTTAAATCATGTTGACCTCGTTTCACAATTTCTTCGTCCACAAGAATTCCTGATAATGCACTAATGATGCTAGTGGACACATCAATAGCTTCTCCTCTCACCACTGTGAAGTTGATGTGGAAATTTCTAAAAAATTCTTGAATTACATTCCATTCATAACTTTCATATTTGAGAATGAGGTCTAACCAACCTACTTGCTACAACCATATTCTAGTTTCACTATCAATAATAGACTCCTTCGTCTTTTCCATTCGCTTGTAACCCATTTTTCACAAACTAAGAACTAAAAAATTCTAAAATGTAGTGTTTGTTAGAAGATATGCAGAAAGTGATATTGCAGAAATGATAAAAGGTTTCTTTTCATGTTAAATGAATATGAAATAGATCATAACTTCTCCTATACTTAGACATTAAATGGCCCTTATTTGCCATGATGTTTAGTTGATATGAAGTACACTTCGTATGCCTAAAACTTCTCGCCAATGAATTTAGAAAAAAAAATGACAAAAGGTGGAAAAAGTACATTCATTGATCTTGTCATATAGGTTACTTTTTCTAAACCACTACTTCATAATCATTATTACCACCTCACATTATAACTACTTAATAAATTACATTTGGCATTCAAACATGATGGCATGGCTTTTACATCAACTTTATATGACAAATAATTAAGACATTTAAACTTTCAAAAATAAATACATCATATAAACACCTACCTCCCAATGGTGTGAAATGACATCGATATTGATAGATGGTATACTTGACATCAAATTTAGCTAGAATATCGTCCACTATTTCAAAAAAGGATCAAAAATGTCAGAGTTCGCCTGATTGTATAATGTGTTCAATCATAGTTGATAAATATAATACTTGTACGCTTTTATCATTCTCAAAATAAGAAGGTAGCACGTTAGGCTCAACCCTTGTGGGAGCCCACTTTCTTCCACATGCTATGATGTCAAACCACAAAAAAATGAAATATCAACTGAACCTATTCCTGCACAGTGAACAAACAAGTTAGCAAAAATAATGAAACTGAAATCTTCCAATGATGCATTAATTCTTCTGCTCCTGAATATCATGAATTGTATCAACTATCAACTAGTATTTAATAACTTAGAGCTATTAGAAGTCTTCCTATTAAGTTTTTTTTAGGACAACCAATCAAGAGTAATCAGGAGCCATCACGAATTGAACTATTTTGAACATTTAATCAAAGCTTCATCAAGGAATTGATTTCAAATGTGATTAGGAGCCATTAGGATCTTTCTAGTTCTATGAGGATCCATTAGAATCTATCTAGATCTATACCTACAAGAGACAAGAAGATTAGAATTTTTTTTTTTTTAATAGTTTTTCGAAAGGTAAACCACCATTTATAGTTTTCAATTTCCCTTTATTCATAGCAACCAAAAATTATTAAGGACAAGACACTTCACCTAAAGAAGAAAAATATTTCTTGGTAAAATGTTATATCCTTGATTGAAGTTTAGTTGTAAAATCTTCATTTGATGTTGGTTTATGATAAATCCTAAGCCTAATTCCATTTACTAGCATTGTCTTCTTTTCTCCATCAATAGGTATTAACTGGATAACTCCATTATCAAAAACTTCTTTAATCTCATATGGTACAAGCCATATGGTATGCAACTTCCCTTTGAATTTCTGAAACCATGAATCAAACAGTAATGCCCAATCTCCTATAGTAAATTGTTTTCTATAGATATTCTTATCATGCCACTATTTCCATTGATTTTGAATGATCTTCATTTGATGCATAGCTTCCATCCTAATTTCATCTAACCTATTCAACTACAACACTCTATTTTTCTATGCTTCAGTCAGGTCTATATTCACATTCAAAGTTGTTCTAAGTGTTTCAAGATCAAATTCTATAGGAAGAATAGGCATATTTCCATAAACTAACTCATATGGAGAAAACCCTATGGTAATTTTCCATGTTGTGTTATATTCCCAAACAACTTTTGTTAATCTATTAGACCAATCACTCTTTTGAGATGAAACTATCTTTGTGAGTATAATATCCAGTTCTCTATTAGTCACCTCCACCTGACCATTCACTTGAGGATGGTATGGTGATGACTTTATATGTTGCACTTGATATTTTTGAAGAAAGGTCTGAAGCATTAAAGACATAAATTGTGGCCCTTGATCTAATACAAGTGTTCTAGGTGCCCCATACCTCTGTAGAATATTTTTATATAAGAAATCTACAACTTTTTCTTCTTTAGCAATTGGTAATGCTTTGACCTCTGCCCATTTAGTGACATAATCAGTACATACAAGTATGTAATGATTCCCTTTTGACAGTGGATCTATGAGACCAACAAAGTCAATTCCCCATTTCTCAAATGGTTCCAAGGAAACTTGTGGTTGAAGCAACATTTCTATTGAAAGCATAGCCCTTCCTATTCTTTGACACTCGTCACAATGCCTAATGTAACCAAGAGCTGCATCCTTAGTCATTGTTGGCCAGCAATAGCTTGCTCCAAGAATCTTATGTATTTTTCTCACAATAATTTCCTACACCTGGCTCATCATGGCATGCCTTCAAGATATCATAAAAATCTATTTCTTGTACACATCTTCTCATTACATGATTTGGAAACATCTTAAACAACAAACCATTAATCCCTTCAAATCTAGAAATTTCTCTAATTAATGTTTATTGCTACTTAGATGAAAAATAAGGACATTTCCTAGTTACTAAATACTTAGCAATATTAGAAAACCAAGGTGATTGAATAGATATGGAAAATAGGTGTTCATCAGGAAATGCATCTTCTACTGGTTCAATGACAAGCTATGTTCTTTGCACCTATTCAAAACTTTATTCATATTATTCAAAAATTCTTCATAAGTTTTACCATGGATTGAAAAATCATCTATGTATACCTCCACACACATTGTTAAATATGCAAAAATGGCAAGTGCATTACATATTCCAAAAGTTAAGACTCTATAAGCAAAGGTACCCCATGGGAAAATAAACATTATTTTATCTTGATCTTCTAGAGCTACCTGAATTTGGTTAAACCCACTAAAACCATCAAAAAAGGAAAAGTAACTACTATTTGCTAAACTTTATCCAGTACTTGATCTATAAAAGGCAGTGAAAAATAGTCTCTCTTAGTAGCCTTGTTCAACTCTCTATAATCCACACATACTCTCCATTTATAATTCTTCTTAGGTACTATGACCAGTGGAGAAACCCATTGACTGTCTGAAATAATCCACATACTCTCCATTTATCATTCTTCTTAGGTACTATGACCAGTGGAGAAACCCATTGACTGTCTGAAATAGGATAAATGAATCCTACCTAGAGCAACTTCTCTATTTCCAACTTCACAAAATCTCTTAATGCAGGGTTAATCCTTCTTCAAGCTTGTCTTACTAGTTTAACATCTTCAGTGTAAATGTGGTGTGAAAATTTATCAAGATGGATCCCTCTCAGGTCCTTATAATCCCAAGCAAATGCTTTAGTATTCTTTTCTAAAACTTCTTTTAGATCATCTTCTTGCTTAGTTGATAAGGACCCATTAATGAGTAAGGGTTTATCTTTTTGCACTAAGATTTGTTTAGTCTTGCTTTGAAGAGTGGGGGGGTATCCAATCAAAGTGTTTAAAGGATAGGGATGTTCCAAAAGTTGATGGAATAATTTGTTATGATTTGAATTAGAATTTATGACACCATTTAAAGGAAAGTGATCCTAAATGTCAATAACATCATGAACTTCAAGGTTTCCCTCCTTCTCATTCATACATACTTCATACTCTTCCCTACGCTCTATCAATATTACCATTGCAAATTCTTGAATATCCTCATCTTCTGAATTAAGACCGTCAATCTAGCTTTGGTTTTCAGATGATAAAGAAGGTTTTTTTGGTGGGTAAAGGGATAATTATTTCTGTCTAATTCCATTAGAGATTGTCATGCTTCCAGACCTACAATAAATAAGGGCAGTGCTTGTTGCCAACCAAGGTCTCCCCAAAATGATTGGGTAGCCTGTCTTTCTTTGCTAACTTTTCAGGACAAGGAAATCATCAAGATATTCTCATGTATGGATGGTAACAATGGCATCCTCAAGAATCCCTTTCAGTTTTGCAATTGATTGATTTGCTAATTGTAAAAATGTGGTCATTGGTTGAAAATTTGTGATTCCTAATTTGTCAGTTGTTTCAGTTGTAATAACATTAATGGAAACCCCTAAGTCAACAAGAAAATTGGGAATTTCAATGCCATTAATGTAAAGGGTAATCATTGGACTTCTTGGATCACCATACTTATGAGGAATCAACTTCCCTAAAAAAGAAGAAGATATTTTTCCTCCAATTTTAATTGTGGAAGGTAACTTATTTTTCCTTCTACGTGTTTTGACACACAAATATTTAACCACTCGGTTTATTTCTAGGATATAATAGATAGCTCTCAAAAGTGGAATTTCAATGTTAATCTTCTTAAGCTCTCTAATAATTTGGGAATCTACCAAATCATCCTATTTCTCCTCATCTTGCTTCTCAACCACTAATTCTTGTTGAAATTGTACAGAGAATGATGCTTTTTTATCAGAAGAAATATCTTCATTTCTCTACAATGTATCTTTCATCAAATCCTTTTGTTGTTCATCTTTACTTAAATCATGTTTTGATAGTACTACTTGAGTTCTCAACTAAATATCATTCAAATCAATGTTGTTTAAACCAATTGTATTAGGATCAACGATGTAAGCCAACTATTGAGGTTTAACAATTTTAGGATTATGAACTAGTTGAGATAGAATTTGAGGTTGGTTTACTGCTTCAAAATTTGAAGTTTTAGTGGAACTAGGAAAAAGTGATTGACTTTGATTCCAAGGTCTTCTTGGTCCCTATTTTTCCATTAAGGATTATTACCTTGGTTAGGCTACCATTGAGGTTGATTAGGATGCCATTGATATTGATTAGGTTGCCACTGTGGCTAGTTCCATTGAGGATTATTCCATTTAGGTTGTCCCCAAGGTGGTCCCCATGATGTTTCCATAGAAGGAGGTGGAATTGGCATTTGTTGGGAATTCCACTGAGACTATGGATTCCACTGACTAGAAGGATTCTATTGATTCGAACCCCAGTTGGAATTATTTCTAGGATTAGAGTATCTTCCAAAAGTAGGGTTAAACAACCTTTGTCCTATGTAGTTGAGTTCTTCTTCCACAAATGAAGATTGCGAAGGTTTCTTCAAATGGTTTTTAATCTTTGGGAGGAGACTACATTTACCAGTAGGATGCTTCTTCTCAAAAATATCACAAAAATCTACTTGATTGAGATGGCATTCCCTCAATGTATGTTTGTCTCTACATTTAGGACAATATATAGCCAATGGTTCAGTCGTTCTTTGTCAGGTTGAGAACTAAGGTGGAGAAGGATATTAGTTTTTAAATTCGCTATTTCCTCCATGACCTTAGAAACATCAGCAGAGGAACCCTTGTTCTTCTTCCTAGAGCTTGGTCTTGTTCTTGAATAGTTCCTACAAATCTCGACTATTTCTTCAAAATTGAGTTTATTGATGTCTCCTTTTCCTATCAAGTTCAAGGAATCTCTAGAATCATCATCACTTCCTTTTAGGAATATGGACTTACTAATTTCTTCATCCAACCCATTCCCACATCTTTTCAAAACAAATTGGTATCTATCCACATAATCTTCTAAACTCTCCTCTTCTAACAGTTTCATTTTAAGTAGTTCCTCTTTTTGTCCCTAACCTGATAGTAATCATGGTATTTGTCCAAAAAAACTATTTCCATTTCTTCCCAAATGTTCATGGAATTAGCATTCAACCCCATAAACCAATGCAAGGTTGATTCCTTTAGAGTGGATGGAAATAGTTTTGACTTTTGATTGTTAGAAGTCTAATCATAAGTTTGACAAAATACTTTGAATTCAAACAAGAATTGGTCAAGGTCCTCCAAATTTTTCCCATGAAATGTAGGTAAAACAGAAGGTGAAATACTTTTCATAGGTGGTTCATTAGCCTGCCTATTAATAGTAATAGGGAAATATAATTTTCTATTAGAAACCTCTTCATCCCTATCTCCCTCATCCCCCATATTTTTTGAGTGGTTGGAGACTGTTCGAGTGGACGATGATGAAATTGTACTGTGTGATTGAGATACTTCTGAAGAAAGTACTAGATATCTTCTTATGAATCTTCCAAACTGATCTCTTTTCATGTTCATCAACTAACAAAGAGATTCTTACCAAAACTTAAGGCTTGAATTTTCTTTAAAGGCCATATCATCCCCAACAATGGCACAACAAATGATGGGTATGGGTCATTGATGTCACAATTCCCTAATCATTTAATATTTAATTGTCAACCTGTGAGTGTCTAAAGCTATCTGCGATAAGAGTTGGGTTGGTTTTGGGGGGTTTGGTTGTTGTTTTGCTTTATTAGGAGTGGTTCATGGGTGTTTCTTCTTTATTAGAAGTGTTTATATGCTTTTCTTATAACCTATTTCTTTCTCAGACTTCTCCTAAAATATTTTAAATGAAAACTAATTATTCCATAATAGAAAACGTGCAAAGGTAGTTCATATTTCAAGTTGGATCAGATTATGTGGAACATATCATTAAGCTTAATCTATTTTTTAGAAAACGAGAGTCTAGCCTTACTTGAATTCAAAATCTAATTAATCAATGGAATTGAAATCTAACTAATTCAAAAGAAAACTACTCCATTCCTCATTTAGCTAATCTGACAAGTAATAATTCCTTCTCTATACATATTCCATTAAGAACATAACTACTTAACAATGATGAATTAATTATTTTATCTTCAATCTAATTAACTGGAAAGTGAACTAAACTAAAATAGAAAAAAATATAAATGATCAACATAGTAATTGATCAAAGATTATGACATTGCAGTACTAGATCTAAGATTTACTCTAACATGATACTGATGAAAGAATTCCAATTTAAAACAAGAATGAAGATGAAGAAATAATTAATAGGATTGCCTTCATTTGGAAGAGTGGGCTCTGCTCTGCCTTTGGAGGGATCTAAAATATAATTGTATCAACTTTTTCTTTTTATTTGAACCATCAAATTTTCCCAAAGAGGGGCGAAGTACAAAATACTCAACTATGAATTGAGAAAATGAAATCTACTTGAAATCAGAAACTAATACAATCTACTATCCTAATTAACTTGAGTTTGGATGTATATATCCTCTCTTATTTGAAAAGTGGGAAAAAGCGAGAAATCTAACTAACTCTAGATTATTAAATACATTCTGGAGCGTGGGAAGAACAATCATGAAGATCTTGAAATCATCTTCAGTTGATGTTGAGAAGAACTATAGAGGTGGAATGCGCGTTCACCTAGAACTATTGTTCAGCTGACAAGTCACTTGGTCGAAGCTGCTGAGTCATGATAGGTTAGCCGCCAATCTCATTTGATCAATAAATGCTCTTTCAGTCATGAGTTAAATATACATAATAATAAAACAATCACAACATTAAATGGCATTTAATCAATCATTCAAAGAAAATAAGCATTTATATAAAAGCATTCAAATTCTAAGTCTTCATGCATAATTAAGTTCATAAATGAAGTATATAAAAGATAACATCATATTTTTTTAGCCAAATATAAAGTATCAAGTGGGTATGTGCAGGATCATGATGGGCCAAAAAGTGGCAATATGATGGGTATGTGGCTGACGACTTTTTTTTTACCCAAATTTGATAAAATGAAAAAGGTTTTTAAAGGAGATTCACAGCTTTCCACAAATATAAATTATGCCTTACTTTGAATTTAATAAGTAATTATTATTCATTTTCTATTCGAATTATGATTAAAGTCCTGATTGATAGGCTGATTGAAAAACATCTATAGCATTCAAATGGTATCACATTTTTGAATCCAAAACATGCATCACATTCTATGATTTGCATACTATAGGATTAAATAAATAAAAATTGAATTTATAAAGTTTTGACCAAGTTAAGGTGGTTAGACATATGATTTTTAATTATTTTTTAAAATTTGTAATAAAAAAATAATAATTAATTATTTACTTGAAAAAAATTTACAAAAAAATATGCATCACATCGGAGCATGAGCCCTCTACTTATATCTAAAATATTATAAAAAAAATATTATCATTATATTGTGGTTAGGGTGGTCAGACAAACACCTACTTCTTATTTTTTCCCTAAAATTTAAGTATTGCTGCATTGAAATTTCAAATTTTCACCAAATAGATTTTTTTCTTTTTAAAATAAGCTAGTAGTTTAGAAACTACATTCAATTTTCTATAGATTCTATTCTTACATATTTTTGAAATAATATAGATAAATTATTCAAATTTTTACATCAAGTTGCCTAACTCTGATTTTTTTGAATTTTTTGCCACTTAAGGGCCTGTTTTTTCCATGATGATCCTGCACATACCCAAGTATTTAAACTAATAAAATATATGAGGTATGTGCAAGCCCTAATTAATTATAAATGATAAAGATAAGGGGAAGAAATAAAGTGCTTACAACCACCCAAGTAATGAAGCCTACAACAAATGAATGTCTTCAATACCTGCATGCGTAAGATCTGGAGGGAATGTTGGGGTTGTATAGGGGTTTTCCTCAGTCAAACCCTCATTTTGGTGTTCCCACCTCCATGGACAGCCAGATAGATAGATAAAGATGATAGAAATGAAATGAATGTGAGAGTGATAAAAGCAATCCCCACTCGATGAGGATAACTCATATCAAAAAATGTAGGTGATAAAAGCAATCCCCGCTCGAGGGGGAGAACCCGTATCATGAAGTAGAGAGATGCAATAGAGAGGGGATGTGTGAAAATCCAGGATACTCAAATGTGCAAGGCACAAGGTAGATATCACATGCAAGGCTTCTAGGAAGCCAAGGAGGGAGACAAAGAGAGTTGCAAGAGCCAAGAGTGTTGTAGAGGGTGTTGTAAGAGATTGAGGGTGCTTGAAGCTACTGTAACAAGTGCGAGATTTGTGCAAGCAAGAGAGTAAAGAGGGAAAAGAGAGAATCCAAGAATCTAGGGTGAATCTAGAGCCCAAATGAGTTGAAAAGATGACTTTTAAAGAGGGAAAAGAAGCTTCTCAGGCGGTTACAAGGTGTCCCTAGCAGTTACCACTGATAAAACTTACTGAAAAGTGGAAAACATGCTCAGAAATGGTCGTTTGCATGTTGAAATTTCACAAGATGCTAGCATGACGCATAGATGTCTGTGTGGCGCACTAATGTCTAGACATACCATGCTACAAAATGACGAAAATGAGGAAAGCACAAGGTTTGATGCAAACCTAACACATGAAGGGTAGTTGTTGAAAAGGGGTGTTGATCATCCTAAGATGGGAAAACGAATGATGCAAGGGTTAAATTGAGCCTACACAAATGCTAAGGGAGTGGACACTAAAGCGGATGCAAAGATGTATGTAAAATTGCAAGGGGTACAATTTTATGACATTATAGATTGCACATAGGAAAAATATTTAATATTGGGAAACTTAGTACCAAAATTAAATGTCAGGTCAATGAATTTTTGTACTCATGATTTTACCTTGCCACTTGGTTATTTTATGTGAGAATTTATTTGATACAATAAAGTACATGTTTAGTGGTTAAGGTTGGCTATTTTGTTGGTTGATTGTTTGGGCTTGATTGTCATTGTATTAAGATCTCTTTTGTAGAGTGCATATATGAAGCATGGTGTGGGATGTGTGGTTACATGCTTGGACACATGGAGGATGCATTGGAGGAGCTTCTTGTTTCAAAAGTATTTATGGAGACTCTATGAGTGTATTGTAATCTTTTCATTGATGAATAATACATTGAGTGTGGATGTATTTAAAGGCTAAGTTTTTCCCTCTTGAGGGTTCTCCCAAGGTATATCTTTTGTTTTCTTGTGGTATTTACATTTTCTCTTTGTATTATGGTTATTCTTGTATGTGTTATTTTCTTATGGGGTTATGTAGGAAATGGTTTGATCAACTTAATTAATTTTCTTAACAATTTGCATTTAATTGCTCATATTTGTAAATGTTATGAAATAAATAAATAAATCAAATGATAATTTATTAATTACTAGAACTACCTAGATGATAAGGCTCATTTAATGTTATCTATATTTTTATTATCATTTTAAATTAGATTTTCTCATTTTTTCTTTATGTTTTGATTCTTTGCTGAAAAAATTACTATAACAACCTATAGTTCCAATGTTTTGGGATTCTTTTTATTTATTGTAATTATTTGTTGATTTTGAACAAATTTTAGTTGATCACAATTTGGAATGTATCTTGGAGAAGCATGAAATTTAATTTTGGATTGGTTCGGAAGTAGTTTATGGAGCTTCAAATGTTATATCTCTTCACATATCAAGGGTGGTAAACATAAGGTTTCAAATTTTCTTATTATTGAGAATTTTAGATAGGTTCCAAAAGAAACCCCATTCCTTCCTCATAAATGGATTTTTATGGAAACTTTCCTTCTAAAAATCCCAATGGTTTTTTCCTAACCATTGTAGGCCCAAGTAGAAGCCATCATCATTTAATATCTCTTTTTCTTTATTTAGTGGTTTGCATATTTGAATTAATAACCTTTATGGCAACCAACTCGATGAAACACATTCACGAGCTTCTTCTTTGTTAGAACTAATGTTGGGGTTTTGTTATTCTATCATATAACAAGGTCTACGGTTGTGGGGCAAACCATTTCATTAGTTTTTCACTTTAATTCTCAATATTAAAATTTTTACTCAATGTCAACATTTTGTATATACAACAACCATTAGATTGAGGTAGACCAATAATTCAAAACTTATTAATTGTAAGTGTAATGTTAAATATCATCTCTTTAAAAATAACCTACACATCTTCGTTAATCACTCCTTTAAAAACAATATTACATTTAATAATTGTTACTTAAATTACTTATTTTGTTGATCTTTTAGATTAGACCAATAAAAAAATTAAACATTATTTTAAATTTTTTTAAACTGTTAAGTTTTACATATTTAAGAGGACCCAACGCCTTTAACTGTTCCATAGATTAAAAAAAATAAAAAACTTCTTAAGATTCCTTTATGTTTAATCACTTTTCTGAAGTAACATGCATCGGAAGATAGGAATATGAATGACTAGAGTATTACAGTATCTTGAAACTCACCCAATCTTCAATAGAAACAATTTGCAATTCATTAATATGAAAATGCACAACAATTTAAATGAAATAATTTCATTTTCTTGTAACTTCGTTTGTAGCTATAAGAAGGTTCCAAGGACGTGTATGGGGAGGACTTCGAACAGGATTTAAGGAGGTCATCAATGTATTATTATATTTTTAAAGTTTTCAGTTGATAATTAGGGAAAAAATAAAACCCTAATCTTACCAAACAAAAAACGAAACAATTTGATTAACAAATATTGTAACATGCGATTAGATAAAAGAGGAAATGATTCCATAATGAAACAAGTTCAGATGAGCGTCGATTTTATTTGAAAATAAAATAGGAGTAAAATATCTGAGAAATAATAGTGTAATATAAAATATATCTTTCATTCAAAAACCCTTTTTTTGACTGAAATTTATAGCATGTCTAAATTTTATGGGTATATTCAGAATTTTTTTAGTCTGGTTCGAATCAGATGAGATCATAAATGAATGTACTGCATTAATGTGAATAATCTAAATATGCGAGCTTGCACTATTATAACCTCTGTCCGCATAAAAAATCTTAAAGTTTATGAGTTAACACTTGTATACATGCTAAAATGATAAGTTGTGAATTCAAACATTAAACCTTTAATCTTTAAGCAAAGCAAAACAAGATTTTTGAGATCACTGCATATGACCCACTAAACCCCGAAATGATGGGAACTAGAACAGCCTAGAGCAGACAGAAAACCCAATTAACGCTATTGTTTTACTTATCTGTTACAAAAGTACATTATGTGACCGGCCAGGTGATTGTAAACTCCAAGACCCGCCATGTCCACAGTATGCACGCTACTTTCTTTGCCTAGAATTTGGCAATTACAATTACAAATCTTCTCTTCTGCCTCTCACATACAACAAAAGAAACAATAGAAATAAGTGGGTAGTTATCATATTCAAAGATATTTAAGTTGGTGAGGTTTCACAAAATGGTTGGTTTCTTGATCAAGCTTCATATTAGTAGAACGGACATTGAAAAGAACTTGAAAATATTGATTTCTTGATTTCTTGATTTCTTAAATTAACCATTATATCCACAGAATGCACACTACTTTTTTCGCCTACAAATTTGACAACTAAATTTACAAATCTTCTCTTCTGCCTCTCACATATAATAAAAGAAACAATAGGAATAAATGGGTAGCTATCACATTCAAAGTTATTTGAACAGCGAGATTTCATAAAATGATTGGTTTCTTGATCAAGATTTATATTAGTAGAGTCAATATTGAAAAGAGCTTGAAAATATGTTTAAAGATAAATGCCATTAGAATTCCGTCATTCATTCAAAAAAAAAAAACTATTTGAACAACACAAAAGAAAAAGAAAGATCAAAACTGTGGATTTCTATGATGTTACAGATACATGCATTTATGTCCGACTAGTAGACGGTACAAAAAATTTCATATACAGAGTTAAGTACTTATCTTCCGATCACAATACAAAGTTAGGGAATACAGTAGCAAAATGGAGTAGATTCTATCTTAGAAATCCTTGTTACTGTGCGATGAGAGCAGCAGAGTGACACATCTCGCAATGATGTAAACTCTGGCCCATTTTTCACTAATTGCTCCCTTGCAACGCTTTTTCTCTCCCATTTTCCTACTCCTGCCATCTCTTTCACTCTCACTGCCGTCTCTCCCAGCGGAGGATGTTTTATGGGCCGTCATCTGTGAAGGTGAAGAAGAGTTTTTTGCACCCGAGAAGCAAAAGCAGGCACACATTTTTCTCTGCACGACCAGTAAAAAGTTGAAGTGTAATTGAAGAAGTTTACAATCTGATTCTCTTTATAAACGATTTAACAGTCGAACGTTCCAGAACAGTCAATAACTCTTACACATCTTGTCCACGCACGGAAACAGCAAAAACAGTACAGAAATTGACCTTTTTGATACTTGAGAAGAAGTCCTTTCCATCTTAAGGTCGAGTTGTACAAGCGAATGGACATTTATATTGAGAATGCGGCTCGTTTTGAACTTCGGTCGGAGACAAACGGATGTTGAGTACGCGGTAAAAAGGGGTGTTGTCTGTCGTTATGCGCAACATTTTAGTCTTCCACACGAACGAGTACCGGTTTCTCAGGGTTGAATGCTTTGGGCTTAATGCTGACGGCTGTGTAGGTAAATGGAGGCGGCTTTCTTTTATTGTTTATACATATTTTTGGGTGGAGATGCACAAAGCAGGTTCCATGGTTGCGTACTGTTAGCATTGAAAATAAAAAAACGAATTGTATTCTAATTTTCAATAAATTAATAAATCATTATGGACTATCTGTTCTATTCCACACTTTTCTCAGCAAAATCTTAGCTAAACTTGATCATTGTAGGAAATAAAAGGTACTTACATAAGTTTAAGGGAGCTTAAGGGAGATTATTTACTAGTTGAGTATCTTAATTTTCTATCTTTAAAAATTATTGAGAATTTTGAATTGGATTAGAATTTTTTATATTGGTTTATTTGAGAAGCCACCTTCTTAAATATAAGGTCTCAAGACACATCATCAAATATGATATATGATGTCACATTAGCATGTTTTCTATTGAGGCTTCCAAAACAATTTTTAAAAGGTTAGACTAATAATTATGCATTAGATTATAATAGTTGCATATGAAAATAATAATTTATTGATATGTCAATCTTGGATAACATGATCTCTTGTTTTTTGGATTAAATGAGCACATTTCATTCACTTATTTGTAAAAATAGTCAATACTAAAAACTTTGAAGTCACAATTATGAGTGTTCTATTATTGAAAATAGCAAGACTTTAAATCTATCACAACTAAATTGTAATGTGTTTAATATCAACAATTATTTTAGTGGCAAATATTCATCAATTGATTAATAGTTAAAATTGAGAATTCAAAATTTGACTAATAGTACAAGTTATAAGGTTACCTAAATTGTCTCATTTTTATAAAATTTTATTTTACTCATGGTTAAACGTCAAAACATTTATTTTATTGAACTTTTAAACTAAAAAAATTGCCACAATATTCCATACCTAATTAGATAGATTCAACTAAAATTATAGAGTTATAGTAGAGAATAGAATTAATTTGCCAATATTATTATTCAATCATTGGTTATATAAGGGCCATATTGCTAATGTTTAGTCACCACCATTGATTTTATTTATAATCTAATGGTTGGGGTTGTATTCTATGAGTTAAAATAGATCCATAGATCTCCAATGCCCATCAAGCTTGCAATTGTAGTTGGGTGGTTGAAAATTTATAATCTAACTATTGGGTTAAATTATGTGGATCAAAATGCACCCATAGAACTTCAATGACCATGGGGCCTAAACCGAAACTCAAACCATTAGTTTATAAATAAAATCAATGGTGGTGAATAAATATTTAAGGTTGATTTAAAACATTCAATGTTTCATAGGAATTTACTTTTTTAATAATGAAAGGATTCACCATGGTAGTTAATGCATTTTCTTATTTTTCATCAAGATTCGTTAAGATTTTCTACAAATTTTTAGTGATTTAAAAAAAAATCGATAAAATTAATATTTAAAAAAATCACCAACATAATTTATTTATTTTTATCAAAAAAGATGAAATATTTGTCAAGATTTCATATTTTATTTCAGAAGTTTCTTAAAGTTATCACTACTCAATATTAGATCATTTCCCATAATACATGTAAAGAAAATAAAAATTAAAAAATTTCCTTTACTTTTAATTTAGGTAAATTGATTAATATGGCTAAATTGATTAATGTATAAAAATTAATAATTGTATTTAATATGTAATGGATATGTTTAAGGTTTGAAAATAAATTCTAGGAATTACAAGAGGAGTATCTATTTGTAGTTATTTTACTTAAATAGTTGTTCATCGGGAATCATTAATATTGGAGAAAATATATTAAAATTTACCTAATTCTTCTAAATATAAGCAAATATTTGTGTACATCATATAGATAATTTCTAGGAATTTCATATTCATATTGTTTGAGATGCTTATCCTCCTATTTTTGAAGGATTACATTCATATTGTCATGCATGCATGCATATTGATGGAATAATAATACATGGGAGTTGTATAGATCAAGTAATCTTCAAAATTATGATACCATTGTAAATGTAAGATCTTGTTTGTCTATGTTTCTAATGATGATTATTGTTCTATTGATTGTGAGATGTGTTTTATGGATTGCCAATGCTCAAACCATCTTTAGGGATATTTTCTATTGACCACCCTTAGTTACATGAACAATCAAAATGAGGTGGATCTAGTTTTTTTAATAAATAATCTAATGTAATGTTAAAGCTTTACAATGACAAAGAGTTTTAGGTGAGGTGATCAACTATCAGTTTTACAAATAGTAACAACAAAATTGCCTAAATATGATTGATAAATCAAATTGCAATACACAAATTATAATTCTAGCATAACCTGTTGAATTTGTAGTAAAATACTTTTTCCTCTAATAACTTACTCTCAAACATAAATTTATCATATCCCTTACTCAACAATACATCATACGAAAGGATTGTAAGTGTGCCCCATATGTAAGAATAATCAAGGATAAGGTTTTGAACCATTTTTCCCCTCTAAAGGATTGTAAGTGTGCTCAATATGTAAGGATCATCGAGGATAATGTGTTGAACCATTTTGCCCCTCTAAGTGTTTGGTCATAAGTTATATTAAATATACCCCCAAAAACTGCAGATTTCTTAGTCTCTTATTTGTCCTATGGTGATGGTTGATTTGAGAAATCATTTTAAAGAGGCCACCTTCATGTATGCCTCGTGTCAGAGATCTTCATGTTATGTTTGTGTAATGCTGCCAAGTTTTAGTCATGTTAACTAGTTTAAATCCCTCGAGCTCACATATTTTACCCGTTATATGTTCTTGAGCTTGCTCCTTGCTATCATGAGTTTGAATATGGACCCAGCTCCTTTTAGGCTAGTTTTTTTAAGCCTTATCATCAGGTATGATGGTGCTTTGGTGTTCGGAGACGTGGACTGCTTTATGCATCCGAGTTCACTAGTGCTTTAGAAAATTTGAAGTTGTTTCAAGTTGGTGGCTTATTTAGAGTTTGTGTGACCACAACATTGCGAACTTGAGTACTCATTTAATCATGTCTTGATGGTTTGATCTATGTCACACATCACGCAATATTCTAAGTTGTTGGATACTTACGTAAAGTGTAATCATGGCTAGCCTACCTTGTGCCTAGGTGGAAGGGGTTATGCGTGGCATTATTTCATTGGGCCACATGTATAGGGATTAACAACTCAGTTGTGTGGTGTGTCCAGACCAGCAGCATGGTACCACATGCTAGTAGTTTGACTTCAGTTAGGGGATCAATTGTTTCTTCTATAAAAATGTCTTTCTCCTACAAGCTGGTTATATCTATACTTGTTGCAAAGTTTTACTGGTCCACAAGACTACTTGTAGATGTTGGCGTGGATCTAGCTATGCAATAAAGAATCATTTTGGAACACACGGTGTTGCATGCTATTGTGGTGGATCCGGTGTTCATATTTGGTGGACTCATCATTTCAAAGGCTTATATATTTTATTGTCAACAACTGCATAACGTTATCTTATTAGCTGGCAAGTGAAATTGTATCGTCAGTTGAAATTCAATTAGACAGCTTTATGCTAATTGATGCATGATAGCTACAAGAACTAAAGGCTCCTCCATGCTCAATCATTGATCTCCTTGTAGGTTCAAACAAGTTATCTCACCTGCCACTTACCTATTTAAATCTTTTTATCTGTGGGTTCCTTGCCATTCTTCTTCATCCGTGACACATACTTAAAGGCTTTACATGTAGTTGTAGAGACTCGTTGGGTTATTCAAAGAGGACCACGATGCAACTATCACATATCAAGTGGATTTCCACTTGTAGGAAGCCATCTGTCCTTGTTTTTGCAAGACAATGTTAGTTGACCTAGGCTAGTACATTTTTTCTTGGCTCCATGGTATATTCGTATGGAGAGATTTGATAGAAATGAGAATGATCTCATTAGTCTTGTTGGCATGTATGCGCTCTTTGGTAATTAGGGTCTTTTGGGGACAATGCAGCAACTTGGAACCATGTATAGATATTCTATTGCCTTGCATAATGTGCAAGACTTGATTGCACATTACCTATGTTGCCTAAGCCCTCTACCTTACTCCTCCTTGCATGGTTTATCATGTTTTTAGAATCTGCGGGCTTCTCTTTTCTCTAGCTTAGGACTATATCCCACATTTGTGCATAAAAGATATCCTAGGATGTTGCAAGTTGGACTAAACATAGTTGAAGTAAAACATGAATGGTAATAGGCATAGAGCAAGGTGGGGTGGGGTGACTATGGAAAATTGAATTGTCAAGTTTGTGATTTCTTAAAACTAAGAAGAGACGTTCTCATAAGGTTCAAGAAGATTGATGTACCTAAAATAGCCTTGTACCTCATTTAGGCAAGTACTTTCAATAATTTGGAGAGCTCTCGTGTATCCATTTTTCTTTTCTACAATGTAATGTGTTTTACTTCTATATAAAATATTTTAAAAAACTTTTTGGGATGTTGTAATAGAGAATTTGTAAAAGATTATTATGAAGCAATACATCACAGGCTTGAGTGTAGATGGTTGTTTTGAGCTGTCATATCAATTGTGTTAGTAAAGTTTGAGTAGAGAGTTATGTAGGAATTTTATGTAGATGCAAAGAGGTTTGGTTGAAAATTATTGTTAGGGAGCTTTTGTGTGCTATTTTCAAATTAGTCTATGTGTCAATTGCTACAAGTTCTAGTTTCATTTAAATGTTGGTATATGTTATATACTTATGGGAATATAACATAATACATAATTTTTCATTCAAGACTTAAGCATCTCTAAGGATCATTTGTACATTTATGGTGACACCTAATATCTCTAACATTAAATTTGATAATGTTGTGACCTTCACAACATGCCTCTAATTTTTTAAAATTTATGAACTCTTATTTTGAAATCTATGCTTTCATTCTTGTTCTTCTATTTTGTCAATCCTAGTCATGGTTATTGTTTTTTATCTTATCCTATTTGGTCAATAAATTGGTGTTCCTCATTTAGGGTCCTAGTGTTCAAGTGTGTGTTAAATTAATCCTATAAGAGGCTGGAGGTTTTGTAAACACCATGGAAGACATAAATATGAAGTTTGATTAATTTATCCTAAACCTAAGGGTTCAGATCATTTAAGAAAATTTACACTTTTGTAGTGGTTTTGCAAGTTATATTTTGTTCTTCTTCCACAAACCTTGAACTTCCTTTAACTTATACTTTGGTATGCAATTTTGAAGTATAACATAAGTTGCAAACCACAAATATTTCCAAGCTATGAATTATGGATCCTTTGTTCTTTGGGCCCTTTATTTTAAATGCAAGTTGTAGAATTTATCTAAATGAGGCCAAACCCAAAGCTATTTTCCCATCGAACCCCAAACACTATACCTTACATATTTACAATTCAATGTCAAAAATTAAAACTCTAAAAGGCCAAAATAGTTGGGTCATAATTATCGTGTATACAAACTAGAGGTATGAACTTGCAACCATTCACTCCATAAATTTATTGTTGAAAAATATGGATTAGTTTGGGAGATTTGGATCACGAGCTTTGACTACAAAAGTATCAAAGCCATATGTTTTCATTATTTTTCAATTTTATCACTGATTTTCCTTCACATTTTTCATTTAGTATGGCTTTTGAATGGATATTATGTCTTGGAACTTTTCTTTTTTGACTCAAATGTTGTTAGTGTCTCACTCATTTGATTTTGATGATAACTTGTGTTGGTGATATGAGTTATGTATCCAAAATCCCTATGGATGGATAGTCTTCCAAGTTTCAAGGGTGTTAAACCTAGGATGAATATCCACAAAACCTATAGTTAGGCTAGGAAAGTGAGGAAAAATTATTGAGGTGGGTAAGACCTTCTTCACTTTTGGATTTTCTAAACCAAGGAGGGTTTCACTAAGGTGTTGTAATAGATATTAGGTCAAATAAGCTTAACACTTATCTTGATACAAACCATACCTAATACATAGTGCACCCATATTTCGGTTGCCAATTTATGCTTATATGCTAGTTACAATATTCAAGGTCAAGCACTTAATTAGAGTAGGTAATCTACCATATGAGTTTCTAAGAATGTGCTTTTATGATAAACCCTTATTCTATTATATACTCTCAGACATGGTAGTTGGAATACACTAGAAAGAATAAAATTAGATGTTTGTATTGATTTATCTTGAGTGTGTAGAGGATGATGGGGACAAGAAATTAATAACAAACTAGTTCCTTTATCTAGCTGTGAAACATATTATTTGTATTCATACAAAGATGCAATAATTGAAACCAATATGATACCTTAATCAAGACACCACAAAATACTGCACCTTTTGAAATGCACAAGAAAACTAGGCTCTATGCATATATTTGGAAAAACAATAAATGGTTGCAATACATATTATGTGAGTCTTGTTAGTAATCCATGAGAATACCCATACATTTCCTTTATTATGCTAAAAATATACCTTACAAAGGATTTGCAAGGATTTTACAGTCATCTGGTTGACTAACTAAACAACACACATCCAAAAATATAGACCATACATAGGGATACACTCAACTATGGCTTATTTTTCCTTTAACCATTAAATCCAAAAAATTACAATTTTTATTACAAATTTTGGATGAACAAAGATCATTACAATATAAAATACCTTTCCCAGAATTAAAAATTGAAACCTTAGGGATTCCTATGAATATCTTTGTTCTACAAGTTTTGTAAATGCTCCCGTTTCTTGGTTTTCTCCCTCTCTAATCCAAAATTTCATCCTACCTTAAAAAATCAAATTCAATCCACATATATCCTTCTATAGGTTACCCAAAATGGGAAACTTGTAGGCTTTCATAAGGGCCAAAAAAATCCATGATTTCCTACAACTACAGGTGGTGACCATGTATTCTTTTAAGAGTCTTAATAATTTATGTGTTTCAAACATACCTTGACCACATCCTTATTGTAATGGTAGAACTTATGCAATTCCATCTCCCATCTACAAGTGTCTCTTCTGACCATTAATGGCATCTTGGGTCATGCTAGAAAGTAGGTGCATATTTTTGTTTGAACATTAGAGTTTTGATAGTTTTCATGCCAAAGCGGAGTGAGGGAAAAATTCCTTGAAAGTATGATAGGAATGTTGATATGAAAAACTCTAAAATCCCAAAAATAAGACCTAAAAGGAAAGGCATGTTAGGGGTGATAGGTCAAAAAGGGATGAAGGGGTGAAAAAGTCCACAATTCTGAAAGATAATGGGCTTTGGGGAATCCAATAAGGAAGGAATGGTAGGAAGATAAGAGAAATCTAGGCTAAACTTTGAAACTAAAAAATATTTAGAAAAAATTCAATGACTTCAAGAGAGTTTTGGAGTAGCGGCAGTGCATGGAAAGAGTTATCTAAATAAAGGATGGTTGAAATATTGACTTCAATAAGATACATAGAGAAATCAAAAAAGTATTAAACTATTAAGGGAAGCATGACCTGGATGGTAAGTTTGATGGGGATGGATGGATGAAGAATTACGAAAGTAAAAAAATGCAAAGGAATTAGAATTCATGAAAGAATTTTAGACTTTGATGATTGAGGATGCCAAGGAATGGTATTTGGGAAGGTGAATCACCAATACTCCACCAAAAGAACATAGATGCAACTTATAATTTTTAAATTTTTTGTATTGAGCATTCTTAAAGGAAGCATGAGAATAAGGGAAACCCATTCAACACTTAGTGAATTTTTTGGAAAGATTGGATTAAGGTGTTGGGATTGTAAAGGAAATTATGCAAAATCATAAACAACCTCAAAAATCTAAAACTCTAAAAAACTCAACACTTAGTCAAAATTTGGTTTTTTAAGTTAATGTATTTGACTAAAAAATGAAAAGTGGATCTAAAACAACACCAAAGGTACAATTTTAAGAAAGATGGACCACTTATAATCTCTCATATTGATGATAAACATGGCTAGTAAAAATAAAAATGTAGGTCTTTAGGGTAGAAGAGTGCATAAATCAGACATAAAAAATGACGTTCCAACAACTTGAATGTTGTGATTTTATTTTAAATTTTTTGAAATAACTATAACCAGGACCTTTCAAATTTTTAAAGTTTTGGAACTATAGTAATCATGCCTCATTTAGTTTGGCCTCAAATTGTTAATAAATTAAATTTTAAATTTTATAAACTGCACATTCGATTGAATTTTAATGGTTGGAGTAATCTAGATACCCATATGTTTGGACTCTTGGGCTCAACTTACATCATGGAAATTTTTGAAAATGGGAAACATGCTAATAGTATTAAGTTTTATATTTTGCAAACCTTGGTCCAATCTCTACATAGACATTGTATTCAAAATTCAAATTACAAATATCAAAATTGTAAAATGCTACATTTATCTAGAATTCAAACTCCAAGTTAGACCATTTAGAATTTGAACTAAAATTATAAATTGTAACTCACAACTACTAATTAAAAAAATAATTCAAAGTAAAAATATATGATATAAAATCTAGCTATGATTTATACTTCATTTTAAAACTGTAAATAGAAATTGAAATTGTTGAATGTGAAATACTTGTAGAGTATTAACATTGAAACCTTGTCAACCTCAAACTCTTTATAATTCAAATGCCAAAAAAAAAATCACACTAATTTTTTTTTTTTAAATCACAAATTGTACATTTATTATGAATCCCTAATTGTAAGCCTCATCATTATACAACTTACATTTTGGTCCACAACCTTGAGGCCTACTCACTTTATGATTTCAAATATTTTTTCTTTAAATCTTGTAAGTTAAGTTTAATAGTTTGAAATCACAATCAAATTTTGGGAAAAAAGTTCTTTCAACTCATTCTATAATATTTCTTTTAGAACCAAACCCCATATAAAATGGTAAAGATAATCTAGAGTATTTGTAGAATACCAAGCCTATAAAGCTCTAATTTATTCAAAAATATATCTTTTGATATACAAACACACTACAAATATCTAAATCACCTTAATAACTAAGCATTAAACTTCAAAATATTTGTATCATGTTCTAAAGGATTTTTAATGGTAGCATTGATCCATTATCTATAGGTCATCTTGAAAGAGTATACCATCACCCATAACAAAGAAATCTAATTTCAAGGGTGCCATTTTGACATCTAAGATAGTGACCAAATTTGTGAGCATAGGGAAAATGGTACTAGGTGTTGGTTATGGAGCCTAATATTGTTGGTTTTAGAGCCCATTTCAGTATGGGGGGTACCCCTTTGTAGGGTTCAAGGGGCCCATCCCTCTAGTGATGGTTTTGGGCATCATGTGCCCTAGTGAGGGTTTGGGGGTAGTTCCCTTGAAAGCCACATTTTACATAATATTTTTTTATTGTAAATTTGGACTATTCATTATTACATTATAGATCTAATGGTAGAGATTGTTTTGGTTTTTTTATTTCCCTAGAAGGAAACCTCTTTTATGAGGGAATTATATTACAACTGTGTATTTCATTGTATTGTATTGAGAGAGGAGATTACAATAGAGAGAAGAGGAATTTGTAGTGGATTTGTTGTAGGGTGTATTCCTTCACATTGATGGATGAAACAAAGGAAGGATTGGTTATTTCTCTATGGATGTATCCCCTATTGGGTGAATCATGTATATATGTCTCTATTTTTTTATTATTTTATATCTTATTTAAGAAAATGATCATTTTATTTTATATTTTAATCTACGATCATATTCCTAAAAAATGGTATTAGATCCATACATTTATTTGGATGAAAATAGATTAAAAGGAGGGTTTCCTAGTTCATGTGGGAGCAATGGTGGAAGAAGGAAAGTTTAGAGTTGAGAAGTTGAATGGCCAAAACTACCAGCTATAGAGGATGCAAATGGATGATTATCTATATCAACGGGATCTTTCCATACCATTGAGAGGAAAATAAAATAAGTGGGGAATATGAAAGATCAAGAATGGCATATTCTTGATAGAAAGGAACTAGGAACAATATGGTTGTGCTTGACAACATCAGTGGCTTTTAACATATCAAAAGAAACAATAATGATGGATATGATGTTATAATTGACTAAACTATATGAAAAAGTGCTAAAATTACAACAAGGTATTTCTTATGAAATATTTATTTAATATGAATATATCAAAAGGTGGGTGTGTTGTTGATCATTTAAATGAGTTTAACACAATCACAAATAAGTTAAGTTCTATAAATATAACCTTTTTTCATGAGGTTAGGGATCTCTTGATTTTTTTCTCATTTATAAAAATGTGGAATAACTTGTTCAAGGCTATGATTAATTTTGTTTATAGTTCAAGAACTTTAAATTTTGATGTTGTTGGTGTTATCCTTAGTGAGGAAATGTGATTGAAAAGAACATGTGAGACATTAGTTAATGCTTTGACTATGGAGAGTAGGGGAAGATAGAGAGAAAAAGAAAAGATCTAAGGAAACCATGGGAAGTCTAAGAAGGGAAGACCCAAATCTAGAGGAAGGCTAGAGTGATGGCATTGCAGTAATAAAGGATATTGAAATAAAGAATGTTGTTCTCGAAAGGGAAAAAATGGAGACAAACAACAAGAAATTAGAAAGAAAGAAAATATAGTAGGTGATTTGTTTCAAGGTGCTTTGATCCTTTTACTAGAAACTTTTATTGGTCTTGGATGTTAGACTCAAGGTCTTCATTTCATGCCACACCCCATAAAAAATATTTTTTAAAGATTATGTTCAAGGTGATTTTGGATAGGTTTATTTGGGTGATGGTGAACCATGTATATTTTTTTTAAATGATAAGATAAAATAAAATAACCAAATGGAAACCAATGGTTGTTGAAAGAGGTGAGTCATGTTCCTAATTTGATAAGAAAACTAATTTCAACAAGAAAACTAGGAAGCTGTGAAGGTTGTACATTTACATTTATAGAAAATTCATGAAAGGTCACTAAAGGAGCATTAATAATAAGAAAGGATAAAAGGTAGGGACATTGAATTTATGTACTGATAATTTTGATTTTTCTATTGTCTCAACTTCTATAGAAGTGGATACAAGATTGTGGCACCATAGGATTGGGCACATGAGTGAGAAGGGGATGAGGATTCTCCACTCAAATAATTTGTTGTTAGGTTTGAAGAAGGTTGATTTGGATTTCTATGAAAACTATATTTATGGAAAACAAAAGAGAGTCAGATTTCTTAGAGTTAGGAAGGAAAAGAAGAGTGAAAATTCAAAGCTTGTGCATTCAAATGTATGGGGATTGACTCAAATATCATCTCTTGGTGGGTCTTATTATTATTTTACTTTTATTGATGATGTAACAAGAAAAACTTGGGTTTGATTTATTTAAAGAAAACTTGATGTCTTTTATACTTTTAAGAAATAGAAATTTTTGGTTGTGGATGAGATAGGAAATTATAAGAGGAACTATCTTAGATTAGATAATGGAGGGGAATGATGTAGCAAGGAGTTCGATAGTTACTATTCATACCATGTAGAATTTTCATTACAATTTTGGTAAAATGTTGTGGATATTGTTGTTTACTTAAACAAAGGGCCTTCAATTTACCTAGATGGTGGTATTCTAGAGGAATGTATAGTTAAAAAGGTAAACTAATCATTTCTAAAAAAATTAGTTGTGAAGCATTTGTCCATATTGATATATAGAAAATAGAACAAATTTTGAGGAAAAATCCAAGAACTGTACTTTAATTGGATATAGAGTTAATGATTTTGGTTATCATTTAAATAGGATTATGAAACTCAAAAAGTAATTAGGAGTAGAGATATGATATTCAATGATAAGTTCATGTACAAAGATCAATTTTATGGGAATAAATAGAAAAAGGAAAACATATAAAATATGGTGCAGCTTGATGAAATCCCAAAAAATCTAGTATCAAAGGTGTAAGAAAATCAAAATGTTCAATAGCGAGAATAATAGGTTAACCAAAGTCCTTGATGTGGGTACTTCTTTAGCTACTAAAGTCAAACAAGCTTCTTCCTTCATTGATAAGGATGTGAATGAATTCAAGGATGAGGAGTTACTACCTCATTCAAAATATTTCTTTGAGGATGACATCTATAGTGTATACCAAGAGGTGTACCTATAGATTGAGGCTAAGGAAGAGCAATGTTAGGATACTGAGGTGGAGTATGGTGATTATGCTAAGAAGGATGAGATGTATGTAGAAGATAAGGAAGAAGATGATAGGGAGGGGTAGGTGCAAGAAGTTGGGTCCACGAAGAGGGGAATTTTTGATAAAAAATATCAAAAGGAATGGACCGTAACCATTTCAAAATGGGATCCCGAGCCTAAAACTGAATGGGTACTGTTACAAAATGGGTAGTCATTACAAAATGGATACTCATTATAAAATAAACACCCATTTTAAAAATATATTTATTCTTTTAAAAACTGACCATCAATTCATTTTCACCTACAAAATTTGTGGTATGAGGGAGTGACTAGACGAAAATTAGTACACATTTTGTGTGCCATCTATGCCATCGAATTGTGCCTACCACCTCCTCCCTTCTATGTACCAAATTTTAGTGACCTCAAGGTTAGTATTTGTGCTTTATTGCAATATTTAATACTTTTTGTTTGTAATTATGGTTTAAATTTTAATTATAATATAATGTAATGTTTAGGGATTGAAATTTCATGGTTTATATTTTTTGGTTATTTTAATTTTTGTAATTAGGATGAATTCCAATAGTTTAAAAATTTTCATTTCTAAATATATTCATCAAAATAATGGATACATACAATAAACTAAAACCTAACCTAGACCTGAAAACTAAAACCCTAAACTGTAAACCCTAAACCCTAAACCTTAAGCTATTAATCATAAATTATAAATCATAAACTCTCAAATCTAGTAACCTTAAACTATAAACCCTAAATCTAGTAACCATATTCAATGTATTCACATTTACATTATTTCATCACCACCTATGTCATTCATAATGATCCTTCTCTATCATGTTGATCATGATCAATTGATTATATATGAAGTGATGAGCATAGTGACATTTCATCTTATTATAATAAGGTTGATGAATATTTGTTATATGATGATGTGTTTTATGTTAATGTATGTTCTCACAATACACTTTTTTTTAGATTCATTTAGTGATAAAGAAGATTCAAAATTATATGAACTATTGTATACCTTTGGTAATATTTTGATTCATATAGTTATATAAAATGAAGAGAACTTATAGTAAAATAATATGATGTGATAGAAAAAGGAACAAACATAAGACTTATAAAACTATTTTATTAGATTCAACACTAAATTATAGAATTACTTAAAGATTAAAATAAAAATATAAGACATCTTAGAAACTAGAACTAAAGAATTTCATTAGATACATTCACAACACAGTTAATATATTAGTAGTATTTAACATAATACCTTCACCTTGGTCACTCTTAGGGACAAAAATAGTGTCACCTCTCATATTAGAAATAAGGGACTCAAAATTATGAAATGAAATTACTTCACTAACTTTATTAGTCAAATTAATAGCACTAACCACATTCAAATTATTTGGGACACTAATGAATACATTTTAAACATTACCATTTAAAAAAAGGGTTAGTGACTATTTACTTACATCATCCCATTATATAATACTCATAGGCCATATCAATTATCAAACCATCAAACACTTTGTTGACCATCAAACACTTTGATGACCATGAAGTGGAGAAACTAAACTATATTAATAATAACATGCTAGCCCACACCAGGAAAGTAGCTATCAAAATGTACAAGGTCCAACATAAGTTGAGTTTAAGGAGGACATTAAAGATTTAATTTTTTTCCTAAGTAGGGTGTTTGGGTATTAACATGCCTGAGATTTATACCCATGGATAGTGAAGTTCATAAAGACCATCAATGATGCTTCTAAGAAGAAAATTGATTGGTCCACTCTCATAAGTGACACCATCCATGATCAATTGAGCACTATCCTTACAACTTCTAAGTTCTATATCACTTCTTGGTATATTTTTTATCCTCTCAGGCTTCATTCCCAAGACTTGATAGAATTGGTTCTTTTGAGATGGGAAAAGTGGCCATTTATGAACACTATCCCCAATTGAAGTTGGATGAAAATTATATAGACTTCTACATTATCAATGACAAATTTATTTACATTGTAATCAAAGGGATAGAGGGAGATTTATCTAGAAGGATCTCCAATGAGGCCATGGAAGTATTAAAGAGTATGAGGAACTGGTACATATAGTTTAAAACTTTATCCTACATCTAAGTGGCAGGCTTTCACAAGATGCAATATAAACTCCAAAGGTACCCCTCAAACAAAATAATTTTGTTGGAAGTCTGGAGGTAGATAAAAATAATTCACTAGCTCATTGCTAGGAAACATAAGCTTGGGTACAACTTCCCCATTCAAGTAGAGGTATATTCATGCACCAATATGAAAAATGAAAAAGGTGTAGATGTGGAGATGTCTAAGTATAATTTGGTACTGTACAATAATGTTAGGCACCATAAGCCTAAGATTGAAGACTACTGGGCCAATTGTGAAGAAGAATTTGAGGTAAGGATGAAAGATTACTATTGGTTGATAGTAAATTTTATCAAACACTGTATAAAAACTCATGTGTCCAAGGAGGAAAAAGATGATCGGAAGGTCCTTGACCTTTCCTACCAAAATCAAAAGGTGTATAATCAACCAATTTTCAATGAATATTTCTCGATAAATGAGAATGATGACATTGAAACAAGAGCCACCCCATTTTGATTTTTATAAAAATCCAAAATGTGATCATGTTATAATGTGCTCACATTATAATATGCTCACATTATAACATGATAAAATTATAAGCTATTTAAAAAAAGAAAAGAAAATTCTCATTTCATTTTTTCTAACAGCTGTTAAAAACCTCCCTCATGGCTACAAACCCTGCATAACGTGCTCATGTTTTTGGAAGGTCAAAACCACTTGATTTCTTCACCAAATATTTGTGAAAATGTCACCATGACATCGGGGAGGTCGAAGGAGTAAGTAATTTCTATTTTTTTGTGTGAACTTGGTATTAAATAGGTAGATTTAATATGTTTTTTGATATAAATTTATCTAATTTTTAAGAAATAATAATGCACCTCCAAATCCTCCATAAATTCCTCCTCAAAATCCTGATTCACCTCATGCTGAAATCCCTCCTGAAGAACAACCTCAAAAAATACCTCCAATAATTCCTCATCATGCTCTAGGAACTCAAGAAAATTTAATGGGGCAAATTGAAAATAACAAAAAAAGGAGTTAATTACAAGGTTGAGAGATCTTGCAGGCACAACCTTGCATAGAACCACACTTTCTCAATCATTTGAATCCATAACATCACATGTGGATTTAAATATAAATAAAATAACTAGTTGTTCAAACAAGAGATGAGATTTTAAACAATTTTATGTAGAAAAAATATCATGTATAAACAAGTTAAAGATGAAAAATTAAAAATTTGACTTGTGTGCACTATTCACAAACCCTAAAATGAATCAACCTTTACATCCTTGATGCAAGAGGTTCTTTATTCATTGGTGTAACCACCAAGGGATAAAGAGAAATTTTTGGAAAGGGTGGTGGATGGTTTTTGATCATTCTCCATGCAACAACAATGAGGTTCCACAATATTTATTGAGGAAAATTTATTGTGAGTTTTTCCTCAATAAAATCCCAAAATATTTTGACATGTGGGACTTCCAAGGTAGAGGTGGGGGCTTTGAACATTAGAGAGTGGGGGCATGTATTGATGCATAGTGGCCAGCAAGACAACCACTCACTAGACCAGTGCATGCACATTTGACTATCCCTTCCATTGTGAAGGAGAACTTGTTGATGTGGATACATTATAGTCGATTAGTTCCCTCACCCAAAGCCTCATATAGCATACCGGTCCTCTAGCGCAGGGTGAGTTGGGTGAGTCTTCGAGGAGTAGAGTTCCACCTCATATATTTCAGACTTGTGGGTTAGTCTATGTTTATGATAATGAGGATAGTTAGGATGCAAGTGCCCAGGGTACATCTTTAGCTGATGAGATGGTGATGACAGATTCCCTCCTAAATTATGCATTCAACTTTGATAGATAGGTAAATATTAGTAAGTTTACTTAGTTTAATTTATTAAATTTCATTTTTGAAATGCAAGATTAACTAAATTAGTGTAATGATTATAATGAAAATTTAAGGTCATAGTGTTCATTGTGTTTTCAACAATCCTCCACCTCCCTGTTGCATGACCACATCTACTATAGAGGTATGTAACTAGTAAAGAATTATAAATATTATATGTGAATAGCTAAATGTTATATGAATGGTATTCTTATATCTTATTTTGGATGTTGAATAGGTTAATCTTGGACCTTATTTGGTAACACCTGGTAGTGGATGTAGTCATCAAATTTTCACTCACGTAATACAAATTATTTTTAATTTTAAAATACAAAATTGTATTCTGTAATTGAATAATGTTCAATGACTTTAAGGTTCTAGATAGTTTGTAATTATGCTTTGTACATTTTAATTAATTTTATTTCAGGTTGTTATGCACTTCATAATCTATGAATTTTATTTATTCATTTTGTTGACCTCCAAAAATATAGGCTAGTGGCATCTCTAGCTTGTAGCATACCATTTCACTCTTATCCGCCTAACTGTCATCACTAGCTTGTAGCATACCATCTCTCTACTCACGGTTGGGCTCATGAATGTTACTTGAGATATTTATCTTACTACTACCCTTGTCCTATGTTGACTATACTTATCATGATGACTATGTTATTTCATTCATGTTATGGTTGTAGAATTTCATTTATACCTTTGAAGTTCTTGACATCATAAAGGACTACACTCTTGGTTTCTTGACTATATACTATCATCTTCTATCAATTATATTCTATGGTATCTACTCCATAGATAAGTTATTGTCCACTTATCATTTAGAAATATATGCCCTCTTTCTATCTCTTCACAAGGACTATCCTTTATGAATAAGATCATTGAAAGGTCATTGCCACTCTAAATTATCATTTAATAATAAATAATGCATGCTCCTCTTATACCATTGTACTAAAAAATTTTCTTCTCCTATGAGACTATCTTGTAGCATTGGATTTACTATGACTAACACCACATTCATGACTTTCATGCACTCTTTACCTTGAGGTATCTTGGTTGAAAACATATAAAGTATCTCCTCATAAAAAATCATCTTCCACAATTATCCTATGAAGCATTCTTTGGTATTGAAATACATGTGATTGTCCTATTACATCTTGTGACTTTAGACTATCATATTCATTCTTATGTATTTGGCCTATTATAGTTCTTTATTTACTCTATATCCTTTATTGTTCGTTTGTTTTCCTTTATTCACCATTTCTCCTTATGATCATTACTCTTCCTATGTCACTATTACACTATCCAATATCATGAAGATATCTCACTCCATTTCTTAGCTATCTCTTCTTTGTGATTCACCCATGAATGGGTATGTGCAAGATCATGATGGGCCAAAAGTGGCGATATGATGGTTATGTGTAGGGTATGTGGCTGACGACTTTTTTTTTACCCAAAATTGATGAAATGAAAAGGGTTTTAAATGAGATTCTCAAATTTCCACTAATATAAATTATGCTTTAATTTGAATTTAATAAATAATTATTATTCATTTTCTATTTGAATTATGACTAAAGTCTTGATTGATAGGCTAATTAAAAAACATCTATAGCTTTCAAACAAGATCACATTTTTGAATATGAAAACATGTGTCACATTCTATGCTTCACATAATAGGATTAAAAATAATTTCATGAAGTTTTTGACCAAGTTGTGGTCAAACATACGAAGTTTTATATTTTTAAAAGTTGTAATAAAAATTCATAATTAATTATTTACTTGGAAAAAATTACAAAAAATATGTATCACATTGGACATCCCTCTACTTATATCTAAAATATTATAAAAATATTATCATTTTATTGTGGTTAGGGTGGTCAGATTACCCTATTTTTTCCAAATTTAAGTACTACAAGATTGAAATTTCAAATTTTCACCAAATACATTTAAAAAAAAAAAAAAACCTAGTAGTTTAGAAACTACATTCAATTTGCTACAGATTCTATTCTTACATATTTTTGAAATAATATAGACAACTTATTCAAAATTTTATGTCAAGTTTCCTAACTTTGATTTTTCTAAATTCTTCGCCACTTAAGGGCCTATTTTTTTCCATGATGATCTTGCACATACTTGAATATGAATAGAATGCTGAGTTTTTATGAAAATCATGGGGTGTCTTTATAGGTGTGAATTGTTATCAAGATCTTAGGACTATAGTCCCCTCATTGCTGACTATCTCTATATCATTTTGTTCTTAGTTGATAGTGCTCATTATTGCTTCTTTTCATGTGTCTCACTATCATGCTTCCCATTACTTCCATAAATCTTATCCCCACTTCAAAAATTCTTCACACTTCACATCAAAAAATGTTTGCATGACTTCTTTATGTAATCATGATATTGTCCCTTTCTTGCATGATATGATTGTCCCTAGGACCATCATCTTGTGACTATCCTTAACTTTGAAATTATCCTTATGAAACATGTAAACCCTTGACATTCAATTGATACTCATGAAGAATCTTACTGATATGAGGATACTATGTCCATAGTCAAGAGGATAGGATACTCTATTCTTTCTCCTCATTTCTCCTAAATATCACATTGCTCTCTCATTTGTCCTTCTATTATTACAATGATTTCCTTCCATTCATGAGACCCCATACTATGCAAGATGTTCCTATAACAACCTCTTCCTCTGTCAACTTCTTCCTACCAACTTAGAAACTTCCCAAAATGGCTCTTTTGCATTTTTTTTTTATCTTGTTGGTTCTCCTAGGATTTATTTCTCTCTTCTATCAACTTTTTGTTCACCATATTGTTCATGAATGGTTTTGATAGGGGTCTTGTCATCATATTGTCTTATCCTCTTTTCTCTCTCTTTAAACCATTCATTTACTCATTTCATAAATTTTTTTCTTTATTATTCTAGAAATGCTTATCCTTTAAATGATTCATGTCTACTATGCACATGTCTTATATGAAGAAAATTATCATGATTTTTCCTTTTGTTCCTTATATGGCTCTTATCATTCATATCACTGTGCACTGTTTCTCCTTTTTCCATTGTCATAATTCTCTTCTATGTCGAATTGGTCTTAGATATTAGTATCTTCAAAGTTTCCTTCACTGTTCCTAATTGTCCCTAGGACTATCAACACAAACATGTCACTTGTATAGAAATCATGAAAATTCACCTTCTTTTTTCCTTCTTTTTTTGTCACTATAAAATAATAAAGATCCTATGTGGAAAATCATGAAATATCAAGTTAGAGTATTTACCATTCACTAATAATTATTCCTCAAATACATTTGTATTTGTTCAAACCAAGGATTTCAAGGCATCAAATATAACCTTCTTGATATGAATAATAAGGATTCTACATTTGTGAACACTAGGTTAAACTCTCCTAACATCAAATAATTCCATACCAAGGAACTTTCTATTGTAAATCCTTTCATTGAACCTCTCACCCCCATAAACAATCTTTCTAACATCCTCATCACTAATCCTTCCATCAATCCCTTCATAAATACCTTTCTTAATCCCATCACCCCTCTCAAAAATCCTTTCATTGACCCTGTGACTAACCTTAATCATCTATCTCTTAAATTCATCACCTTAGATCAAGAAAATCACACACCATTTCACATCCTCCATAATGATAATTCTGTCATCACCTTCATGGGAATTCAAGATAATTTCTCCCTCAAGGATCATAAAACAAGATTTGAAATAGAATTGGATGCATTAACATATCCCAAGGAACATAATAGTCTAGTAACCACCTAGTAAACTATGAAGCAATATATAGTTCAATAAGTACTCAAAATTTTGTTGACTATGTCATACATTATAAGCCATGACCTGAATCACTCTTCTAGTTTTGGTAATTGAATAATAATTTTTTATTTTAAAATGATGAAAGTAGAGACTTCTCCTGATATTGATAGGAAAATGGAGCATGGTGTCACTACATCGATAGAGAGCTCAATGCATTGACAGGGATATGAGGCAAATTAGTAAATTTCAAATTATACTAATTGGTTTAGCTATCTATTATTGAAAAATAAAATGATTATTGATTTGTAGTTTAATTTCTAATTGGATGGTTGCTATAGGGATTCAAAACACCACAATGTGAGTGTGCCACTATTTTGTATGAGGAGAGAGATCATTTGGAGGCCTGGTAAATGATTATTTTGTTAAATATTTCATTTTATATGATGTAATTTATATATATTTATGTCTATACATTTTATTGTAATAGGTGTGGCTCCATGAAGAATTAAATAGGAGCCCTTGAATTCAAAGTAGACTACCATCATATGCATCCCCATCCCACCAACGATCAAAGGCCACTTGCGATCTATTTTCTTCACTTGGAGGGAAATGACTATTTATTAGGGTTCTTTGTTGTATGCCTATATGGTATTTTTGGACATATTTTTTGTATTTTATATACATGACATTGTATTCCCATATGGAATTATTGTAAGACTATATGGCTATTTTGTATATATGTTATACTTATATCAACATATATTGATGTATGCCTATATGGATATTTGGTTAATACATATATATTTTTATTGATGGTGTCAATATTTCCATTATAAATAATTATTTAAATAAATAAATAATTATTTGACATAACTATAAATGATTAAAATGTCATTCCAATCCATTCTTACATAAATGTTCCTATATTATTTCCTTACAATAAATAAAGTGCTTCAAATCATGCTAAGATGTTTATCTCTCAATCATGTACTGAAAACTCAAGGAAAAAGAGCTAATTAAGTATTATATTTTTAGATTCCAAGTTTTTGATAATAATATGTTGCCTCCATTATAGAACGACAAGCTTCAATGGGTATTTGTAGATGGCTAACTTCAAATATTTAAATCCAAGTGTATTCCATACTTCATAACTTATTTTACACTCATTTCATCTATATTTTTTTGGTTAATTATTATTTTTCCTACACCATTTTGTGTTTATGGTCTTGGATGACATATTTTTCGCATATAGTTATGGAATCAAGTTTTATTCAAGACAAAGTATAAAAAAATTACACTATATTTCTAATAATTTTATTCAACTATATCCAAGTACCCATCCTCTACTTGTTTGATCATTGCTTCAAATTTATAGATGTATTATTCATTCCCACACTTTCATTCATCTCCAAAAATGCATTCCTATATTGACCAAAACATTTATGACTTCCTTGAGTTCAATAACCAGAGGAGACTAGTTCTTTAGTGTAGATCATTCAATCATAAGATTATAAAGACATCTATGTTGACCAAAAAATGCAAAGTGGACTTATTCTATAGCCACCTCAACATGTTCAAATTGTTGGTTTACCCCTAGGAGATGAAGAATGTAAAAAATGCCTCTCGACAACTTTTTACTAAATGCAACTAACACTTTTAGAAATTTTGAAACTTTTTTTCCATGGTGGAACGACTTGGATATATGAAAAACTAAGAGAGGTTATTGTAGAGAGACCCTACGTGATCTTATACCTTCAGACAAAATGCTTCTAAGTTCCATGATTTTTGAGTAACAACTCGTCAGAGTTTTCCACTTTTTGGAACTTAAGGCTCTTAAGAGAAAGCATTGCTACAATGTAGCCTTAAATGATCTAGCATGTTGGAGTACAAAACATGACCTTTCCTATGATAAACCCACCCACCCTAACATGTTGGAAATATCAGTTTGGTCACATGACAAACAAAATGAAAATGATGCTATCTTACAACTTTCTTTTGAATGCAATTGACACTTTTTCCATCAATTAAAAAATTGTATCCATAGGAAAATGAATTGGAGATATGACAAACAAAAAGAGGTTATTGTAGAGGGACCATACCTGATCATGTACCTTTAGACATAATGGATGAAAGTGCTAGGGTTTTTGAGTAACAACTTGTCAAAGGTTATTTTTCTTTCACACTTTGGTCTCTTAAGAGAAATCACTAGTGCGATGTATCCTGGAGTGTTCCAGCATGCTAGGGTGCAAAAAAAGACCTTTCCTAGAATAAACCTACCCATCTTGAGGTGTTAGAACTGTCAGTTTGGTTGCACGAAGAACAAAAAAAAATACACCACCTTGCAACTTTACACTACATGCATCTAATGCTTTTTTCCATCAACTAAAAACTTGTCACCATAGGAAAATGGATTGGACATATGAAAAACTGAGAAAGGTTATTGTAGAGGGACCATACCTAAACCTATACCTTTAGACAAAATGTTTATAAGTACCACAATTTCTAAGTAATAGCTCGTCAAAGTTTGTTTCCCTTTTGCACTTTGGCCCCTTAAGAGAAATCGTCGATGCAATGTAGCCTGAAATGTTCCAACATGCTAGGGTGCAAAATAGGACATTTCTTAGCATAAAACTACCCATTCGGATGTGTTAGAACTATTATTTTGGTCGCACAATGAAATGAATAAAAATTACAACACTTTTCAACTTTACACTGCATGCATTTAATGCTTGTTCCATGAATTGAAAAATGTTCACCACAAGAAAATGGATTGGAGATATGAAAAACTAGGAGATATTATTATAGTTAGACCCTACATGATCCTATACCTTTAAAAATAATGTTTCTAAGTGCCACATTTTTTGAGTAACAACTCGTCAAATTTTGTTTCCTTTTTGCACTTTGGTCTCTTAAGAGAAATCATCGGTGCAATGTAGCCCAAAATGTTCAACATGCTAGGGTACAAAACAAGACATTTCCTATTATAAACTTGCCCATCTAGATGTGTTGGAACTATCAGTTTGGTTGTACAATGAGAAAAACAAAAATTACAACACCTTGCAACTTAACACTACATGCATTTCACACTTTTTCCATCAATTGAAAACATGTCACCATAGGAAAATGGATTCAATAAGATATGAAAAACTAAGATAGGTTATTTTTTAGGGACCCTACATGATCCTATACCATTAGACAAACTATTTCTAAGTGATGAGGTTTTTGAGTAATATTTCATCAAAGTTTTCTACCCTTTCACACTTTGGTCTCTTAAGAGAAATCATCAATGCAATGTAGCCCAAATTGTTTCGGCATATTGGGGTGAAAAATAAGACCTTTCCTAGCATAAAACTACCCATCCGGATTTGTTGGAACTATCTTTTTGGTCACATGATGAACAAAAAAAAAATTACACCACCTTGCAACTTTACATTGCATGCATTCAATGCTTTTTCCATCAACTAAAAACTTGTCACTACGAGAAAATGGATTGGAGATATGAAAAACTAAGAGAGGCTATTGTAAAATAACCTACATTATCCTATACCTTCAAGCAAAATGTTTCTAAGTGTCACGGTTTCTGAGTAACAACTCGTCAAAGTTTGCTGCCCTTTCACACTTTGGTCTCTTAAAATAAATCATTGGTGCAATGTAGTCTGGAATGTTTTAGCATGTTTTGTTGCAAAAAAAAACCTTTCCTAGCATAAATGTACCCATCTAGACATGTTGAGACTATTATTTTGGTCACACGATGAACAAAATGAAATTTACACCATCTTGCAACTTTACATTGCATGCATCTGACGCATTTTCCTTCAACTAAAAACTTATCACCACGAGAAAATGGATTGGAGATATGAAAGAATGAGAGAGGTTATTATAAATGGAACCTTGATGACCTTATACCTTTAGACATAATGCTTCTAAGTTCCATGGTTTTTGAGAAAGATATTGTCAAAGTTTTTTAGTTTTTTACACTTTGGTCTCTTAAGAGAAATTTTTGGTTCAATGCAACTTAGAACATTCTAACATGTTGTGGTGAAAAACAATAACTTTCCTAGTGTAAAAATATCCATCCAAATTTTTTGGAACTATTGGTTTGTTCACACAATGAAAATAATAAAAAATACATCGCCTTGCAACTTTACATTGGACGCATTTGACACTTTTTCCATCAACTGAAAACTTGTCACGACTGCCAAATGGATTAAAGATATGAAAAAAATGATAGAGGGTTTTGTATAGGGTCCCTACATGACCCTACAAATTTGGATGGAATGGTTGTAAGAGCCATGGTTTCTGAGAAAGAGCTCGTCAAAGTTTGCTTATTTTTCACACTTTGGTCTCTTAAGAGAAATCATTGGTGCAATGTAGCCTATAATTTTCTAGTATGTTGGGGCATGAAATAGGACTTTCCATAGTGTAAACCTACCCATCTAGATGTGTTGGAACTATCAATTTGGTCACAGAACAAACATAATAAAAAATTTGCCACCTTGCAACTTTACACTGCATGCACATAGGCATCTTCAGGGGCAAAAAAGGGGTCTATCAGTACACAAGAAGGAGAACAAAGTCATTCTTAAGTGCTAGGTGCTACTGTGACTGATCAACATGTCTAGAACCTAAATATGAACCTTTCAATTATGAAGGAATAATTTGTTAGTGTGATAGAGAATGCATACTTTACAACTGGGACTGAATAAATAGAAGCACATGATATACCTATCTTAGAGCATAATCTTAAAAATATAAATAATAACATGAAGATAAAAAATAATATGGTTATTGCAAATGACTCATATTTTTAAAAAAGTTTGAATTTTGACATGGATACATCAATCTTGTAAGATAAGATTCCATTCAAAGTAAATGAAGGGGTAGTTTACAATGGATACATCAATCTTGTAGTTGATAACAATCTGTTTAAATTGCAATTGAAAAAGTGGAGATGACAATAGAGATGTGTAGATTTCCTGAGCTAAGACCAAGGGAAGACAACAAAATTAAACTAGTCATAGGTCAAACACAAAGGACAAAAAAAATCCATTCATGAGGATAGTCCATACAATGAGCCATAGTGATAACGAATAGTTAATTTTTAAGAACAATGCAAGAACAATGAAAGTAAAATCATATGAAGCACCTAGAAATAATAGTCATCCTAGAGATAGAGGGTGCATTCAAACCTATGTTGCCAAAATTTCTATAATCTCCAATATCTTATACATATCCCTTTCTATTTCAAGGAATGCAAGAGTGAAGGAAAGATAATTGGAGAGGTATATTATGAAAATCATTTTTTCTCTTTAGTAAATTTCTTTATCTTAAAGATTTTTATTTTGAACTATAATATAACTTCCCTCTCATAACTATCATTCAAACCTTAAAACTTTTCTCCTCTTAAATATACTACTAATTCCTTCCTTATGATGCCCTACTCTATTATATTGACCTTTTTGTTATATAGTGGCATGTGTAGGTTGAATTATTCTTTATGTACTTTGGTTATCTCATTGTTATGACATGTATCTCCATCATTGTAACCCCTCTACTATGTTTTCCAAACTAAATTGTATGACGAGTTTCAATAGGGGCATTGACAGTTCACTTTGGCATCACTTTGACTTGATAGTGAAACACAACAAAAGACAGTGAATGTAATTTTTATCACAACAAAGTCCACTATGTACCATTTTAAATAGACCTACCATAAATATGCATATAATCTACCCTTTATTCATTGTATATGTGTAAAAATGAAACAACCTAAAAATGAGAAACTTTAAGTTAAAGAGGGGCAGTAAGTCCTTCCTATGCCATATAAAATTTGGAACCATAACATAAGTAAAGTTGAAATGTGATAGTGAAAGGTCTAACTATCAACTGCAATACATTAATATCAAAAGAAATATTGAAAACATAGAAACACAAATAGTTTTATATTTTATTCATGATTAATTTCACAACTGAAACTTATGGATTGTGTTAAAATCTATGAAAGAATGTCACAATTTTTTTTATCAATAACATGACTTTATAAATTCAATGTACATACTTACAGATTAATCCAATGAACCATCTGGGTGGTCTGATCTACTCTTTATTGTGTCAAGTATTGCCTCATGGTCAGACTTATGCACCTTCCACAAGTTCATGTTCAAAGGTTTACCCGATATTTGATCAAATTAACATTGGATGCCATGACAAGGTTTTGGTATTGAAGAATCTTCGGATGCACGTCAAAGTCTTGAAATAGCCAAAAATAATTTTTTTTAACAAGGTACCTTCTAAGACATGTTCCAGTAACAACCACCAAGCCTATTGGGTATTCGATGTTTTCTCCATCTGTAACTGGGGCCTCCAATTTATTTTTGGCCTCCAAAAAACAACACAAGTAATAATATGTTCCCTCTTCATTGTCTCCATCTACAATAATTGCATAAACATGCCTTGCATTGATA
The DNA here is from genome assembly GCA_007258455.2 of Sequoia sempervirens. Lineage (NCBI taxonomy): Eukaryota > Viridiplantae > Streptophyta > Pinopsida > Cupressales > Cupressaceae > Sequoia > Sequoia sempervirens. Next base: position 731,219,680 of record VDFB02193867.1, on the reverse strand, counting down.
TGTGCATCAAATTAGATAAATTTAGTGTTGAACAAGACAACTAAGAGGAGGGGGTGAATCAGTTGTCACAGATTAAACTTTAATTCATTCACTAGAACTAATCTTTAACATTGCTTAATAGATTAAATAATGAACACTAGTGCAAAAACTAAAAAACATCACATAAACACAATAACACCAGATTTACGTGGAAAACCCAATAAGGTAAAAACCGCAGTGAGGATTAACTCACACTATAGAAGATATCAAAATCAATTACAAGAGGCTCATTGCCTAAGAAACAAGGCTCACTGCCAAAACAAGGACGCACTGTCTGAAACAAGGACTCACTATCCAATAGGGCTAACAACCTAGAGGGATCATTTCCACAAAGATACAAAGAAGATAAAGAAGACTTGTTACTGAGAGAAGATAATCTCAATGCAACAAAATATTCCTCCATTATTCGCTCAATCCACTTGCATACATGCACGAATGATAGAGTGCACCTTTAGCTTATTGATTCTGGAAACTCTACATTTAGGCTTCACATTTATCTACCATACTCACATCATACACACACACACACTAATTCACACTTATCTCTATTCTCTTGTGCTCTTACTTCTATTTTATTTTTCCTCTACTTTGCTTCTTCTTCCCTAACTCATTCTGCATTTATACCATCTTCAACTTTGAAACATATCCAAAGTCAACTATTCAAATTCAAATTCAAATTAGGTTGGTACCAAAAACATTCTAGGGTGGAATTATAATGAGGGCGACCCAAACAAACACTTCATCAGGACCCAAATACATCCAACATACTTCTCTAACTCTGAAAATAGTATTTCACACAAGGTTGGCCAAACTAGTGTAAAACACATAGAACACTTAAGCACGAACTCTCTAGGTACTAAATTATCTTTAATGTACAATCAAAATAACTCAACTCTAGAACTGTAAGTCATAAGACTCCATCAAAGAGAAATTCAAATCCACAACATTTCTCTCGAACCTCAACCAAAAACATAGAAAACCACAATTCAAAACTGGTGAACACAACTCACACTACACAATGAATCAACAGCCAAAAATCAAGATATAACATCTTCTAACAACCATGATTGACATATCTAAACCATACAAATATAGGAGCAAAACCCATATCAACTATTGAAACACTTGCAACATGTCTTCATTACAATTTTCTCAATATCCTCGACATATACAACCAATATCTTGTATCCATGATACTAATGACAATAGAAATCAATTGTTAACCAATTGACCAATTGAGATCAATAATAACACCTTCAATCTTTCCATTCTTGCAACAATCTCCCCCTTTGTCATTGATGGCAACACATGATGTGAAAAACCATCAAAGACACCATACTATTCTGAATACACTTCTTGAGATTTTTCTTTGCATTCCTTTCTGTTTCTCCCCTTTAGTAGATAGTATTTTATATTCTTCCTCTTTCCTTTGCATACTTCTCCTTTTTCACATGCTTCCTCTCCTTTTTTTCTTTTTCTTTTTTTCACATGCTTCCTCTCCCCCTTTGACATCAATGGAAAAGGAAAAAGATATTTTACATTGATTTCTCCTTTGACATAGAAAACATAGTATTCACAATGACAACACCTGATACTACCTACTCCCCCTGAGAGGTAGCCACCAAAAAATTAATCTAGAAGAAAAATAGATCCATAGATCCACCAAATTGATGCATCTCCATATGCATCTAGCTCAAGAAAGGAGGGGAAATAACCCCTAACTTCTCCTAGAGATACTCAAAAGTATCTTTAGGAAGATCCTTCATTAATATATTTGCCACTTGATCCTTCATTGGAACATACTCAAGTTTTATTTCATTCTCCATGACCTTCTCTCTTAAGAAATTATATCTAATAGATATATGCTTCATCCTCAAGTGCATCACAAGATTCTTTGAAATGTTAATTGCAGTTGTATTATCATAGATGATAGAAATAGGATCATCATACACCATTGTGATATCTTTCAATGTCTATTTCATCCATATAACTTGTGTACAACAAGATGCAACAACAATATGTTCAGCTTCAATAGTAGACAAGGAGTTTGAATCTTTATTTTTACTCAACCATGCCACCAGTTTGTAACCAAGAAAGAATGCACCACCACTTATACTCTTTTTTTCATCTACACATCTAGTTGAATCCGCATCTGTATAAGCACTTAGAGTAAATTTAGTATCTCTAGGATACCATAATCCATAATCTAGAGTTCCATTCAAATATCTGAATATTATTTTAACAACAACAACATGTGTTTCCTTAGGATCTTCTTGAAATCTAGCCACAAGAAAAACAACATGCATAATATCCAGTCTAGTAGCAGTCAAATAGAATAGTCCACCAATCATAGATCTATACTTTCCCTGATCATCCTTAGGTGAACTATCCTCTTTACCCAACTTGCAACTAGTCACCATAGGAGTACATACCGGTTTGGAACCATCCATCCAAAACTTCTTCATCTCTTTTACATACTGAGACTATGAAATAAATATTCCTTTCTCTGTTTGATTGATCTATAGCCCAAGAAAGAAATTCATCTCTCCAAACATAGACATTTCAAATTCTTTCTGCCTCTATTCTGCAAACATCTTGCACATACTTTCATTTCCTCCAAAGATAATGTCATCAACATATACAACTACAATCAATATTTTTTCATTTTCAATCTTAAAATATAGATTACTATCCACCATACCTTTGTTGAAACCTTATTGAATCAAATACCTATTCAACCTTGCATACCAAGCTCTAGGAGCTTGCTTCAATCCATATAAATCTTTCTTTAATCTGCACACCATATCCAGTTGCTCTGACAACTAAAATCCTTCTGGTTGTTCCATGTAGACCTATTCTTCTATCTCACCATTCAAAAATGCTAACTTGACATCCATCTAATAGACCTTAAACTCTTTATGAGCTCAACAAATTCCAAGAACATCCTTATAGCTTCCATTCTTGCTATCGGGGCAAAAGTTTCCTGAAAATCTATGCCTTCCACCTGTGAGTAACCTTTACACACAAGCCTTGCTTTGTTTCTAACAACTTCTCCATTATCATTCAACTTATTTCTGAATACCCATTTCAATCCAATAGTGTTTTTATCTACCGGTCTTGGGACCAATTCCCAAGTTTGATTTTTCTCAATCTACATAAGTTCTTCTTTCATAGCTTCCATCTAATGTTCATATTTACATGCTTCACATACAGTCTTTATTTCAATCTCAAAAAGTAAACATAGATTAACTTCAACAACTCTGGTTCTAGTTAATACTCATTTAGTCTTATCTCCAATAATCTGACTTTCTAAATGATTCTTCTGTACATATCTAGGTGTCTTAGGTGACATCATCATAGCATCTTCTTCTCTTTCATTCTATTCATTCTTCTCTTCTTGCTCATCCTTTTCCTATTCTTCCATAATCTCTTCAATTCTTAAATGACCAGGTTTGTCAAATTCATATCCATCAATGTCAATTGAATTATTCACTATCTCATCAACCTTGACATTTGCACTTTCTACAATATTTCTTAATCTTTTATTGAAACATTTGTATGCCTTGCTATTAGTAGAATAACCAAGAAAAATGCCTTCATCACTTCTTGCCTCAAACTTGCCTAAAGTTTCTTCATCTCTTCTAATATAGAATTTTCTTTCAAATACCTTGAAATACTTAACAATAGGAATTCTTCCAAACCATAGCTCACAGGGAGTCTTTGTATTGTTTTCTCTTGCTTGAACTTGATTGAATACATAAACAACAATATGGATAGCTTCTTTCTAGTAAAATTCCAGTAAATCAGCCTCAATAATCATTGATCTAGTAGCCTCTTGAACTGTTATGTTTTTCCTTTCAACAACTCCATTCTATAGAGGAGTTCTCAAAGCAGATAACTATCTCTTTATTCCATGCACTTCATAAAACATATTAAACTCATGGGAGGTGAATTATCCACCTCTATCATACCTTAAGCATTTTATCTTCAAGTTCACTTCATTTTCAATCATAGCTTTGAATGTCTTGAATTTATCTAATGTATATGATTTCGCTCTAAGAAATGTAACCCATGTATATCTAGAATAATCATCAATCAAAAGAATAAAGTACCTTTCACCTTGTAGACTTCTCACTCTTGTAGGACCACATAGATCTATATGAACTAAATCCAGTAGTCTGATAGTAGATTGTTCCTTTGATATAATGACTTTTTGCTTGCTTTCCAAACTAACAATCCATGTAGATAGCATTAACAAGATTTTTAATTCTTGGTAAATCTCTCATGTCCTGAATTGCACTAATCCTCACCAAGTTATCAAAATTAATGTGACACATCCTTCTATTCCATAACCAGTTGTCATTAATCTGAGTCATAAAGCATCGTGCATCAACACCTTTAAGTTGATAGATATTTCCTTCAAATTTATTTCCCGCAACAATCAATTTTTTTGATCCTTTCCAGATCTCACACCTCTCATCCTTAAACACAAGATCATATGTTTTACTGCACATTTGACCAAAACTCAAAAGATTATGCCTTAATCCCTTAACATAGTATACATCATTAGTATTATGCTTCCCATCAAAACTTACTCAACCTATCCCACAAATTTTAGCACCAATATCATCTCCAAACATAACCAAGCCTCCATCATGTATTTTTCAAGCTTAACAAACTTACTTTTATCACCAGTCATGTGATGTGAACAACCACTATCAAAAACCCAATAGTTCTTTTCTTGTTTATCATGAAGGGAAAAGATAACAGTACCTTCATTTTTCTCCTTCTCTGGAGGGCTTTCCTTTACCCGCTCTTCAAAATTAATAGAAGTAGGTTCATCCTTTATAGCCAAGAACAAGCATTCATTATCATCAGGATCTTCATACTCACAATCTTTGTTAGATGTACTAGCATTCACATTCACATAATATGCTCTGTTAATCTTCTCTCCTTTCTTTTCTTTCTCATATCTTTGCTTATTCCTCTTAGCTCTTTCTAGACACTTTGCAGCATAATGACCTATTTCTCCACAACTAAAGAATTTAAAGGGTAACTTACCTTCATACTTACCATAGCCTTTCCTCATCCTTCTCACAGAGTTAGCTTCTATTTCATCAAATTTTTCTTCATCTAGATCTTCATCTTTTGTAGCCTTAAAAGTGGTTTTTGATTTGCATCCATTCCTCAGACTCAGATTCCTCATCTCATAAGATGTCAAAAATCCCAACAATAGATCTTTAGTATAGGTCTTATAATCTATACTTTGTTCAATAGCACACACCTTCTCATTGTAAGAATCAGGGATAGTTCTAATAATATTCTTTACAATTCTAGTTTCATCTATAGTAGCACCAATTCCTCGCATACCGGCCACTATCTTATCCAATCTCTATATATAAGTGTTAACATTTTCATCTTTAGACATATGCAGAAGCTCAAACCGTGTCTCCAAATTTTGTAATTTTGCCTCTTTGACTCTCTGATCACCTTCATCCGCCCTTTCCAAAGAATCCCATACTTCCTTCACATTCTTTAGATTTTGAACCTTAATCAACTCAGAATGCACTAGATTGTTCTTCAAAATGTACTTCAACTTATTGTTTGCTTCATGTGCTTTGATCTCATCAGCCATGCTCAGACCATTAGTAGGAGGAGTCTATGGATTCTTGTAATCTTTATGCACATCATATCTGTAATACTCCAAATATTCTTCCATCAATATTTTCTAGATAACATAGTTAGTTCCGTCGAATCTTATATAATCATAAGTCATCTTTCTAGCCATCCCGAACCTTCCTCAAGTAGTTAAGCTCTTCACTAGGGAACCAAGCTTTGATACCAATTGTTGAAAAAGATAACTAAGAGGGGGGATGAATGAGTTGTCACAAATTAAACTTTAATTCATCCACTGAAACTAATCCTTAACATTGCTTAATAGATTAAACAATGAACACTAGTACAAAAACTGAAAAGCATCACATAAACACAATAACACCAAATTTATGTGGAAAACCAAATGAGGGAAAAACCACGGTGAGGATTAAATCACACTATAGAGAATATCAAAACTGATTACAAGAGGCTCACTACCTAAGAAATAATGCTCACTGCCAAAACAAGGACTCACTATCTGAAATAAGTAATCATTGTCCAATAGGGCTAACAACCCAGAGGGCTCACTTCCATAGAGATAAAAAGAAGATAAAGAAGATTTGTTACAGAGAGAAGACAATCTCAATGCAATAAAATATTCCACCACAATTCACTTAATCCACTTGTAGACATGCACAAATGATAGAGTGCACCTTCAGCTTACTACTTTCAAAAAAATCAACATTTAGGCTTCACATTGATCTTCCATACTCACATCATACACACATACTGATTCAAAATTATCTCTATTCTCTTGTGCTCTTGTCTCTATTTTCTTTTTCCTCTACTTCACTTCTTTCGTAACTCATTCTGCATTTATACCATCTTCAACTTTGAAACATATCCAAAGTCGGCTATCCAAATTCAAATTCAAATTAGGTCAAAACCAAAACATTCTAGGGTGTAATTAGAATGGGGGCAACCCAAACATATGCTTCATTAGGACCCAAATAGATCCAATAGGCTTCTCTAACTCTGAAAGTAGTATTTCACACAAGGTCGGCCAAACCAGTGTAAAACACATAGAACACTTAAGCATGAACTTTCCAGATACCAAAATTATCTTTAATACAATTGATATAACTCAACTCTAGAACCATATGTCATAAGACTTCATCAAAGAGAAATCCAGACCAACAACATTTCTCCTAGAACTCAACCAAAAACACAAAAAACCACAGTTCACAACTGGTGAATACAACTCACACTATACAATGAATCAACAACCAAAAATCAAGATATAGCATCTTCTAACAACCATGATCAACATATCTAAACCATGCAAATATAGGAGAAAAACCTAGAGCAACTACTAAAACACTTGTAACATGTCTTCATTACAATTTTCTCAATAGCCTCGACATATACAACCAATAACCTGTATCCATGACACTAATGAAAATAGAAATTAGTTGTTACCTAAATGACTAGTTGACATCAATAACAAAACCTTCAATCTTTCCATTCTTGCAACATTTAATCATTACATAAACACTACAAAGAAAGATAACATTAGAAGTTTCAAAAACTATACAAGTAGATATATTACCTAGTTGAACTAGATCTGATATGTGATCAAATTCAACCAAAGATTCCATCTATGTCAGTTATAGTGTCGTTGAGAGCCAATACATGTCAAATGGGCTTAGAAATCTTAACCACCTTTCATCAACACACTCCTTTGACTCACACTCATTCAAGGCTTGAATTGTACATGAAGAACAAAAGGATGTCATCTTTCGCATATGGATACTCCATGAACCTACTTTAGAGCATCTAAAAGAGTAGCTCACTTGATCCTATCAGTGTACAAAAATCCTAAAAATCCTTATAGTTTACAATGGTAGTATCATCTATTATCCAAAAAAAATATATGAACTAAATACTTACCTTCATTACTTGGACCCATCGAAGCATTACACCACTCGATGATTAATTTCACATCTGTCGACTTTGCATTGTCTTTATACTTTAACTATTCTCATGTTATGGCTCTTTTGATACATGCTTCTACAACATCACGCTCCCTCTTTCCATGCTCGACCTCACAAAATTTCCACATATTCTGAAAACTTGTAATATTATGCATCTTGCTCAACCAATAGAACATCCATGAGTTCTTGAATTGTGATGCATAATTATTCAAACATAAGATATGTTGAGGGAATGATATGCCTCTTCTACCAAATAATAGATGGCATACTTTTGATTGAATATGGAATAGATGGTGTAACTTGAAGTTGATATGGAAAAGATGGTGTGCCTCCTTCTTCGCATGTGAGTGATGATGTAATTTCAAGTTGAGATGTGGTAGATGGTGTCCCTCCATCTTGACTTTGGGAGAGGATGTGTCTCCAACTATGAGATTCAAATCTCTCATAGCATGAAGGTTTTTCATTTGTTTCCTTTGTGCCACCAATGCTATATCTCTCATTGGTGGTTCATCTTCCTCTTGAATTGGCATGTCCTATACTATCATTTCCTCTCTTTTATTTTCACAATGTGCTTCCTTCTTATCTGGTGTTAGATGTCGTGTCCTTGACCATTTCTTTGATATTGATGGATAAGTGTATCTGTATTATGAAAATGAGATAAATATTAGTTCCACCATGGTACTATAGAGTAAAAAAATATCTTACACAAATCAGAAATTAGTCATCAAATTATGATGTATAATATATAACAATCTAAAGAGGCATTTAACGATCAAAGGGTAGCCAAATGCAAGGAGTTGTAGGTTTGATAGTAAGTGAGAGGATGTATGTTCAAACATGAAAAAAAGGGCAACAAAGGGCATGAAGAGGGACTGAATGATTATAAAACTAAATATTGTTGCCCTTTATAAATATATGTTGTCATAAATCATGAAGTTTAATCCTTTTGAATTCCTTAGAAACAATCCACTAGTAGAATTTGGCAAATAAATGACTAATTTGGTCATCGAGTAAAATCACAACTAAATGACTAAATAAATGACTAATATCAAACAAATAAAAATGACTAAATAAATTACTATTACTCCTCTATTCTTTTTTCTTTCAAATTTGATCATAATCCATAGAGCTTAAGCCCCCCTCATGGGACCCCTACCTAAGTGGGCCATTTGGGGCAGGTGCCATACACCTTGCAATCTTTCTATTTGAAATATTTTGTTTGATTAATTTTTCATTACTTATACTTACCATATTTGGGGTGTTCTATTTGGAGTGGCACTAGGTGTCATTATAGTTTCTATTTACAACTACGATAACTTGTAAGGTGCAAGTAGTAAAAAAGGAAAGAGCATGAGGATTTAGAGAGAATCATGGAGTAGTTATGAAAATGTTAGGATACCAATACTTAGCTAACTAAGGTTTATTTGGGTGTTGAAATTTACGTATGGAGATGGATGTCTAAATTATATATTAGTTTACAACACATGGTTTTTTTTGTACACTCATATAGATTGAGTGCTAGGGTTGGAGATATTATCATAATATTTTATAGGTACAAATATATTGCCAAAATATCTCCAACACTATATTGACTCATATGATCTTCTATAGAGCCTGATTATATTCCTGATTCAGAGGTTTTACCAATTGATTTCATGCACTACACAAATGTATGCATAAAATGGACCAAAATATTGCCTAATTGACCTTCCACTTCTTTGATGCACCCATTGCACACTAAGGTACAATTGCTAGTTTATAGAACATATAATAACTAAAAAAAAATTATAAATATATTTCACCATCTTGCAACCCATTGACACAGGACAATGTAGGGTTTCAACGATGCCCCTAAAATTAAATGTAAAAAAATTAAAAAATTCTCTTTCCTTTTGTAGATCAAATATTTTGAAAGAGTGAAATTTTGTGCTTTCAAGTCGAGAAAAGAGGGAAAATGTTCAAAAAAAAACTTAAATGAAAAAAAAAATTGAAGTCTAGAAAGGGAAAAAGGAAAAACCATGTCCTACATCAAACAAGAATTCAGTGAGAAGAGCCATGACTCCTTGCTGCGTTATTCCCCAAAGACTCGAAAGATGTACCTGATGAAGAAGATTGTATGTATGCTTATGAAATTGTTGAATTGGAGTCACTTTCACCTTTGATGAGCACGTCCAAGGTTAGATTATTATTATTTCTCTCCTCGTTTTGTAAATTAAAAATTTCAAGCATAGTTCATATGTTTCACATCTTTGTAACATGGTTTTAACATGTATTTTTAATGAATCCATTTTGTACATATCTTGCAATCATGGCAATACACATTTTACATACATTTCTAGTTGTAACTATAACATATAACAAATTTCCCCCTTCCATTATGCTTCGATGAATGGCCATACCCTGTTCCAAAGCTCTGATTTTGGCACATGCAAGCAGGATGCTGGAAAAGGTCACCAAGTAAGGCTCTACACCTATTAATTACATTTGCTTGAATGATTCTAAATTCTTTTCAAGAAATCTATTTTGTGCATTTCCTACAGTCATTGCAGTTCACAAGGATGCATCTCTTTGAGGCATTCTGTCAAATAGTTCATGTTCCTTGTTTATGCTTCCATATTAGGAAGCTTTTCAATTGCTTTTCTTGAATGTTTCTAAACCCTTTTCAATATGCTCCCCCACATTTAGGGATGGGGATGTATTTCTTAGATAGGTTTTTCTTGATGGTTCCACATTTTGCATACTTGTCTACTAGGACAATTTTAACTATAACATCTAAAAAAAGTGTCCCTCCTTTTATGCTTAGATTGATGTTCGAACCCTATTCCAAACTTCCCATTTTGGAACTGACAAGGAGGATGCTAGTAAATTTTTGGAATTTAGTTTACAATTTCCAATCACATTTTCTTGATAATTTTAAAATCCCTTAAAAAAATGAATTTTGTGCACCCTACATCCATGGCATTCCATGAGATCACATTTCTTTGAGGCATTTTGTCAAACAACACAAGTTCCTTGTCTATGCTTCCATATGTTGTGTACATGTCTAAAAGATAATTTCCAACTATCATATCTATCAAAAATACCCCTTCCATAAAAAATTGATGGATGTCTATATCCTATTCCAAAACTCTCCCATTTTAGTAAAGACAAGAAGGATTTTGGCAAAGGTTTTGGAATTTGGCTTTACACTTGCCAATTACATTTTCCTGAAGGTTTCTAAAGCCTTTTAAACAAATCCATTTTATCCATATCCTACAGTCATTCCATTTCATGAGATGACATCTCTTCGAGGCATTATCTTAAATAGTTGACATGCCTTGTCTATGGTTCCATATTTTGCATACATGTCTACTAGGGCAGTTGCAAGTCGGCTTTGATGGGTGTTTAAACCTGTTCGAAAGCTCCTATTTTGGCACAAGAAGGTAGGATGCTGGAAAAAATTGTCAAGTTTGGATTTACACATGTCAATTGCATTTGGGTGAAAGACAGTGCATAACCATCAAGCCCTTTCTTATAGTTTTCACCCAAGATATTTCTTATTGCTGAAAAATAGGGATGTTCATTGACAGTATTGAAACAACGGATATACAACTATCAATTGGAAAAGAATGTCAAAGACATATATAATATATAGGCAACAATTATGAGGAAAATGTGCAATGATAGGTACCATTTATAACTTGTAATCAATCAAGATTTTATTGATATTAATTACATGCATATGTTTCTAGAATCTTGTGGCCTTTTTGTAAAACATAAATTGCTAGAGATAGACATGGCACTTGCAAACACATAAAAATAGATCCTGTTTGAGCTCTATAAGGGTTGTAACTGCCTCTAATTGAAAATTTTGTTGTGTTACTACAAAGCCACCTTTGAACATAATCATAGTGTATGTCAATCAGTGCTTCTAGCACTCAAACATGAATGCCACTGGTCAGCATTTACACCTCTTTTTTTCTAAAATTGTATTTTGGAAAGGATTTTCCCTTTGAAATTGATTCTTAAGTAGGTACAAAACTTATCCTAGTATCCTACACGTCAATCAAGATTCCATCAAACTCTATCGCAACATCTACTATTTATTTCCAACATCATTCTTTATCAACTTCTCAAATCCATACTGACCCAATCTTTTGTGGTCAAACAAAAATTTGAACCATCGAGAAGTTGCAACAAACAATGTTATGGAGAACCTTAAAATCTCCAAAGCAATAGGTTGTAATGCTTAAAGGCATGGCTGTTGTAAGGATAACAAACTATTCAGTAACTTCTCTTCAGTGTTGTTTTCATTTTACATCTAATGAAAAGACTAGGGATAGCAATATGTGAAAGTGACATTCTTTTATACATGATGATGATATATCTTATCACAACCTTCCTTTGCATTTCATAATGAATGTTTCTTTTCGAATATCACAACATAATGTATTAAATAAAGCAAGTAGAGCTCTAAAATATTTCCTCTATATGTAAAGCTATGAAAAATGTTTTGATGTTTAAATAGGATTTTAATAATGATCTTGAAATTACATACAATTGCAATCCATCCATATAATGTAACATTCAATAATGACAAATAATAATTCAATTATGCTTAATTCCAAAGTATTGTAGATGAATAGAGATTGTGATGCTTAAATAACCTTACCTTAAAATTTTTGAAGTCCTTGAAAAAATTATGATTTTGCATGATCAAAATGTTTGCAAAGTGAACCCCTAGAAAAGGTAAAAAACACCCAAAAAAATTAGATTGAACACTTAAAGGTGCTTCAAAGTCTCAACAATTTCCATTTTTTTCACATAAAAGTTCTCTTGAAGCTTATTGAACTCTGTGAGATCATTTTTTCAGATTTAATGTTTTTTTCTTGCTCGCTGGGGTCCTCATACTAGGCCCAACATGACTCTTATTTCTTTTACTTTAGTTTCTTGCTTGATTTGGACCTCTTGGTGTTCTTTTAGCTTTTCAATCAAGATTTTGATCCCAGTAGCACTATTCCTTATAGTACTATCTAGAATTGAGCAATTTCAGTGGGAGTTTGCTTTGTACTATCTTTTATTGAAATTATGTTTGGTCAAAGATTATTGCAAATTTTGACCCAGTTTTGACAGAGATATGAAGAAATAACTCATATTTTGTCCCATTTTGTTACTACATTTTGTTGGAAGTGTACATCCTGCTAAGGCTGCACTATTGAATTCAGTCTTGATACTTTTTTTTTATTATTTTCAAGTGCTAACTAGTTTACTATTAGACTTATTGTTTTTTTTTTATAAAAATCTATCAATCTTTCCATTTTACTTCTCTGTCAATGAAAAAATGCTTTAATACATATGGTAGCATATTTATTTTCTTTTTGTATTCTTCTTTCTTAGTGGTCGATTAAACTAAATGCTTCTTATGGTCATAAAATTATAATCTAGATGATGATATAATTAGAAATTTAATTTTTAATACCAGATAATTTTATTATTTTATTGATGCATTAGTTGTGGTCTTGGGGACCACTCCCATTATAAACATTATTTTATGCATCAACCCTTCTATTGCTAATTATAAAAATCATAAATGACCACACCACCTATTAACTTGTTGTTGTTGTGGCTTCACCCATTATGTTGCTCCAGTTGACACCTCCAACATCTTTCAGGTCATTGATGCTTTTTTGTCCAATGGTTCTATGCTAGGGGTAGCTTAATTAGTGATTATGAAAGGTTGTTTGAACTTGAAGTGATCTCCAAATCCTTCCCATGAGCTAGGTGTATTTTCAAGGAATAAATCTTCCTCATGATTGACTTCCTATGTTGCTAGAAAATACATTTCTTGATTAACCTCCCTGTGACAATGTTGAATTATGAAAAACACTAGGGTGTCTAATAATGGCCACACATTTTGTTAGATGTTAGCCATCTTCCAATTCTATGAGTGTCTCTCTATGATAGCATTGACTATAGTTCTAGGGTCTCCTTCCAATAGAATTGATGGGAATGCAAGATTTGCACATCTCTAGAAACACAAAAGGAGAGCATGTGCTTCTACTTCATTCTTAGTCACTTCCTTCAATTTCTTTGATTGCTTTAATTTCTTTTTAATGTTAGTTATCATATTTATGAAAATATTAAGAAACAAAAAATGTTGTATGCAGGTTCTGAAGCATAGTTTGTTACTTGATAATAGTTCATAGAAAAGGCCCTAACTTGGTGTTCTCCATATTTTTCATTTTAACATTTAAGAAAATTTGTTCTGCCTTGATGCCTTTTAGCCTTTCTTAAACTCATTTATAAAAAAATTAAACAATTTTCGATGTGAATGGTTGAATAGTGCTAGATTGAGCTGGTTTGTTTAAAACTAGAATTTTTGCTTACCAAATAGTTTACTTTATCTCAAATATATGTCTTTTTTATGGTTCTATGCCAAAAAAAAGGTAATTTATATTCTTCCTATCATAAAAATAGTCTTTAAGTTTGTTAGTTTTCTCATCTAAGGACAATGAGGTACAAGGTCTCAAGATAAAGTTAAACATTCTGGATAGTTTCAAATGGTGGAAGTGGCACTTTTGAAGTTGTATTTCATTTCTCTCCAGTCAAGGATTTTAGGTATAGTAGATTTACTACTTTCTGTAAAAAATATTTTTAATATTCTTTGAAATAAAGTAATATTATCCCTTATTTGCACTAAATACAAAGAAAAGGATGTAGCCCTATCTCATGTAACCCTTTTTGATTAATGGCATGTGTAAATTTTTCTTAGTTTCACAAAATTTATATTTCTTTTTGAGAGTTAGAAAAGGCTCCTATGAAGTAAGTCAAAATGCCAATAAAGAATTGTAGGCTTCTTTCAATTTCCATCTCTGGATTACTATTTATATTGAATTTAATTGACCATTCTTTTCTCCAGGTTTTGGTGTAGAAGCATTTTTTAATCCAGGCCTGGAGTTTATATTATAGAGATGGTGTTGTTTGAGTTTTCTAGGTATTGCCATTGCTATTGCCATTGCACATTGTTGCAAACACCATGGCAAGCTTTACAATACCCCACTACTCTTTACTGTAGTTTTTGCATTTCTTGTTGGTTGTTGGAGATTAAAAGGTTGAAATGATTTTGCTTTTAGGAAATTTTTAATTCTTAGATTGTGGTCACTAATTATTCTATAACTCTCTACCACCTCAATTTCATTTTCCATTGCCAACAAGCATTGATTCTCCACGTTATCTATCATAAGCCAGGTATAAATAATAGAGGTATAAATTAGAGAGTACAAGATAGGCTAAAAAACTAAAATAAACATTTAGTAGATAATTGAGAATTTATGTTCTAAATATCATAGAGATAAAGATTAAGCAACTTGTGAGAAAAGTAGGACTAGGTGAACTAGAGGGTTACCCTCACCCCGTTCTATTCAGACATTACATACCACTCGACCCAAAGAGAGGTGATTCTGTAGATGTGTCAAGTGGCCAAGGTTTCTATGCAATGGTGCAACTAACCCTCGCCTTAACTAATCTAGCTATCCTACATACTTGCTGAAATCTTCCTAGGGGTCACAATACAAGATTTCCTTTGATGTGAATAGGGGTAATGATTCAGAAATTTAGATAGAACCACAACCTTCTTAGACAAGCATATCCCCTACCTGTAATGAGTACACTTTACTCAATAAAATAAAAGATGGGTAATCAATATCTGCCCATCTAGAAAGTTAACAGAAGCCACCCAAAGGCTATAATTTATGGTATATTTCCCTAAGAAATAGCTAGGTTCGACTGGTCATCTCCCAGTGTCCATGGACGTCTATAATATTCTTACTATCCTCTTTCACTAGGATATTGTTAACAAAAGCTTTTGGATCATACTGTAGAGTCTCTTTGATCACAATGACTTTGACCATAGATTTAGTGTCAGGATATTTGAATAATTGCTAAAAATCTTTTTGTTAGCATCTTTTATCACCTCTTTACGATGTGTCCCTTCATATTCCTATTTGAGGCCCCATAGGGATTTAATTTTACTTTGAAATGATTAGAGAGATGATCACATTAGGATTATAATATTCTTCATTCCCACTCCATTATTGTAGACAACTATGTGTTTGTGTGTGTAATTGTATGTAAGACAATAATTTGTGTACATTGTTTCATAAACTATTTTGGTTTTATATCTAACATGAGTCTCTTACATCATTCATTGAGGACATGTTTCTTGGTTGGAGTCTACTATATTAATATTATTATTGTATGAAGAAGTTCAAAATTTTTCTTTTAAATTGTATATACATTTGCATTTATTTTCTGAAATTACATATGGCATATACAAGCTACAAAAATTCAAGCAAATTTGCTTGTGATGGGCTTAGGAATTTTGGCGAGGGCTTTAGTTCAGGGTTATTGCCAAGCTCTTGCAAGTAAGCTTTAATCCTTTTTTTTGTATGCATCATGGTTGATGTGTTTGTTGTTGAATTTATCACATGCTAACAAAATCTTTCAAGGCAACCAAAATGGATGTCATTTTTATGAGAATATTAAGTGTTAAATTTCAAAAATTTCCATCTTTTTGAATTAATAATTTTAGTATTAAATATGGTGTAGTTTCCACTTGCAAGGGGAAAAAAGCAAGCCATTTCAGTTTTTTTACTAGCAATTTATAAATGGCATTTGATTACAAAGTAATTATAGGTTTGTTTGGCACCTTAACTTTGTTATCATGTTAGTTATCAATTTCAATCTTCAAATCTCTTTTTTTGGTAATCATTGTCATAATATTTGCTTCTTGGTTCAGTATTGAGTCTTATGAATCTCTACATACATCCACTGAAGGAAATTTTATATAGAATAAAAGAAAGGACTTAGATTTAGTAAGTTTACTAAGAGTTGGTGTCAAATTTCAAACATTTCCATCTTTTTGAATTAATAATTTAGTATTGAATATGGATAAAGAAGCATCCTCCCTTAGATCTCTTGTGAGAATTCCTGAAAGCTCTTCAGTTATCCACAATATCCACATGCTATGAGCTCTGATACAAAGATTGTGCATAGTTCTTCTTAGTTTATTCAATTTGGTGCTATTATTTTTATCCTGTGATTTAGGCTTCAAACTATCCCCTCTCATTAGTATTTGTCTTCTAGAACTGTCTAGAAGAGGGTAATCAAAATCAATACTGGAATATCTAAAATTTAAAGATCCTTTCCTTGAAACTAAAGCTTTATTCTTGACAAACCAGAGCTAAGACAAGCCAAGAACTAGCGGAAGGGAAGTTGAAATGAAAACTGAGAGCAACTAAAATCCTTCCTAAGAAAATTTCCCTTTCCACTATAACTGTCAGTTCTAGTGTCTCCTTGTTCATATTTTTGGCATCTCCTCATTATTCATTTCTTGATAGAGAGCTTTTGAAAGATGTGCAAGATGCTCTTCAATCTCAACAACCAATGTTGAGATAAAATGGAAGCATTTATCTTGCAAATAAGGTGCTAAATCATTTATCCTTGAAGGAGATTTATGTGCATGAAGAAAACTTAGGAGGTCTTCTAGAATATTCTTGGACCCATCATCTATGGTATCTTTCATTTGACTAACCTGAGTTCCAAAATAAGCATTAAGGCAACCAAACTAGTCTTCATCATTTGTCATCATAAATCTAAAACTCAACCCAGGTAAATTGACACTTTTTAGGTCCCCTCTCTTGACAAGCCAACCCTCACTAGTAGTTAATTTGTGAAAATGGGTTTCAACATCTTTGTAACTTTCCAGAGATGTAACTATGGCTTCAAGGCATTTACCAACCTTAACTCTCTCACACAAATCTGCAAATCCATCATCTATTATTTGTTTCATCCATCTAACAAATAGGCTTTCAAAAGGTTCATCCCAAAAAATCTTTGAGTGTTTCAAAACAATCTCACACACACATTTCCATGGAAACTCAACATTTGAACCAAAAACCATTTTTAGCCACTCCAAGCTCCCTTCAAATGCATCCAGACTATCTAATTTTTCTCTGATCAATGTCTCATTTTTTGCAAGTTCCTTGCCACTTTTCACAAGATCAAGAAAATACTTTCCCCCAAGCCTATCTACAAAGAGAATATCATCCAAACATGTCTTAAGCCACACTAAGAAATACTCTGATAAAAATTCGCTCAAAAAAATCATCATGGTAGCTTGTAGCTTCTCTCTATGAGATTTCCACAATTGCAGCTCAATTTTTGGGTTTGGAATCCCACCAAACAACTATGATCTAGGTTGCACTGCCAACATAGTCTTATAAAAAGGAGGAAAATCATTTAGAACCTCCAAGAAGAGTTCCCCAGCCTGACATAGCGTTACATGTATGACTCTTACCACGTTATAGAAAATGGAATTGACTGCCCCCACCTTATTGGTCTATCAGTAGAGCTATGAGGGGAGTTCCCCCGATGGAGTAATGTTAGGCTGATATTTTCCTTGTTTAAAATGATGGAAATGGCTCACATCTCTCAAAAAAATAAATTTAACAAGTCAGATGACAATAATGTTAAGTGATAAACACAAAAAATTATGGATTTTGATTTGTGATTATCACAAACATGCATTTTAAAGACTCATCAGAAAATTAAACTACTCATTTTCATCATTATATCAAAATTGAATATGTTTGAAACTAAGAAAAACATATTCCTAGACATGTAATTTGTAGTTCACTATTTCATAAGTCATGAAAGGCTATCATGGCCTTGAATTTACATTTGCAATTCACCACTGTGCCTAGTATTCCACCAGTACTTACAAACATTTCATTGTCAATATCAAATGCATCTCGTAATAAAAAAACCCATAGGATAAACATTAATATCTAGCTCTGGTTCATCTCAATAGTCCACAAAGAGAGGAAAATTCTATAAGTCCATCTCTCGCAGATTGTTACCTAAGGTAGTGTCATCAACCTTTTGGCCTTGTTTCTTGAATTGTCTCTCTATATATCTTTTGTTGCCATTAGAAAAAAGATAAGGAATTTGTGAACATATACCAATTTTAGTACTTTCTTTGAATCCAATATTTTTCTTTTCATAGAATGAATGGAATCCATAAATACTCCAAGTTCCCCACGAAAATAATATCTAGCAACTTGTGAAATTAATTGTGTGGAAAATATTTGCTACTCAGGTACATGAATGTCATAACATTCCCAAAATCTAGTGGGATTTTTGGTTTAAGTTCTATCATATAAGTTATTCACTGATCCAAACTTACTTTGAGCAGAACAAAACAATTATGCTGTTCACATGTCCCAGTACTAGGACTAAATCAAATCATAGGCAAACCTTTGCTTTCTACAAAGAGTGGAATAAATATCCCACTTTGTTCATTGTGAATAAATACCAATTCTCATCTGAATTGAGTGAAATAATGGGCTACAACTTGTTACAAAGGAACCATCTTGAGGTAGTGTCTTCCTCCTGAATAAACATTTTCTTCAAGAAAAAATAGGAATATCATATAATAAGCTCAATTGGTGGGTGTAATGTCGTTTACAATTGTAGGTTTGTCTCATTCATCCTTTAGAGTCCCAACTAATCATGCAAAACCTAAGACAACTTCATCATCTTCAACTAGCATATATACTCCAAAAATGCAAATCAATTCCTTCTGAACTACAATGATAATTAAATCTTGTGTGTAAGGCTTAAAACCTACAATCTCTAAAGATAATTACTAAAAAAGAAAGCAAGTTACTGGAAATCAAATTTTTCAGGAAAAAAAAATTACTGAAATAGTTTGTGAATCTCATACTAAGTCCATCACCATTTGCACCCCACAATGCCAGTGAAGGGATATCAAATGACAAAATGTCAGCCCTGATATGGTGTATTGGACAAAATTTTCAATTAATGAATAGTCCATGCAATTTGTAAATTCTCACTAATTTGCATGATCCAAATATCCATGTCAGTGAACTGAAACAAAGCACTAGAATTCCAATGACTTGGTTTACCATAGGATTCTAGATTTGGGCCTTACAACCTTGAACAGTTCACCTAATCAACACATCATATTTTGAATGAAAACAATCATGGATAACTAAATTTCTTCCTAAACCTATTCTTTCAAGTAAAGATAAAATAATAATGTTGACTCCATGGTATGGCCACCCCACAAGACCACATATCCATCTTGAATGCAACAGAAAGACCTTAAATGTTGAGAAATGCTCCCATCTACAACAATGCCATCTCAATTATTGGCTCCATCACCCCAAGAAAAATAACATCCATCTAGTTGCTGATCAAGTTGATTGATATACCCCTTGGAAATGGGAGTCTCATGTCTCAAATCAACATCACCCAACATGGTGGAGCTAAAATCTAGATCTTTTTCCTCTGAACACTTGAAATGATGTAGTATCATCTAACACAACCTCATCAACACTTGAAAGATCATAAAAATTCACATCTAAAGGAGAGCCTCAAAATAGAACTAGGTGTCTTATCTTCATTTGCACCAAATAATTGGACAATAGTGGGAGTTGCAATGCATGTTGATGCATCCTAAAATAAGATGGCATCTCTCTAAATGATGATTTGGCTTTTACCAGGATCCTATGATTGTCAGGCCTTGGTTTCCTTTGCATAGATTTCCATTGTGCACTTGTGGTTCTTAGAATCAAGATTTTTCCTCATTTCATATGGAATATGGACCCAAGCCACAATAATTTTTTTTATAGTGAACACAACTTGGCTTCCTACCACACCATTTCAATTATATTGCCACGTCACAAAAAAATTCCATAAGAACCTTGTTATGATAGTAAATACAATTAAAGACAACTTTCCACAATGAACTTGCTATCTCAAACCACACAGATCCATCATGGTGAGCTCCTCTTGTTCCACAACCAACAAAGAACTCAATAAAATAAAAGACAAAGTCTTACCTTCTTTTCTTATCAAAGTTCAATTAGACAAAAATGTGGAGAGAAATGAATCATATGGTGGCTTCAAGTTCTCAAGGATGATCTTAATGATCTCACCATACTTTTTTCATACTCCTTGCTGCACTCCTCCAATTGAAATGGATAATCCTTCACATGAACTAGATAGTCCACAATTTTTTCAAACACTAATGGATCAAATGCATATGGTTCATGATTCAATTTTTAAATCTTGTATTCATAAATATTTTGGAACATCTTCTTCAGTAGATCTAATATATTATTTGGGGTTTTTGATGCCTTAAAATGAATGCTAAGCTTTGTTGCAATATGGTTCATCAAAGTCTATGTTTCTTGATCTTTCAATAGTAGTAGGCACCCCTTAAAAAAAATTCTTGAAGTCATCTAAATGGATATTTAGGGGTTGTGTCCATTTAAGTATAAGGTATGTTAAATTTTACTGGTTACCTTGTTGAGTAACATTATAATTGTTGTCATATTACAAAGAGTTAAATGATAATGACTTGGTAGATAAAGCTAACTAGTGGTTATATGGTTGTTGGTGGTTGGTGTTGGATTTTCCAATAAATTAATCATATGAAAGACTTTGGAGGGGTCCATATCCCAAAGATTTAAATTTAATAAATAGGAAGGCTAATTTATGAAAACCTTGGAAGTGGGAAATAGAGAGAGAGAAAGAGAGAGGCAAAGAAGAAAACTGGAGGAGGTTGTCAGTTCTGTCTTAATTTGAGTTCAGTTGTATTTTCTTTTTGCAAGCTCATCAAAATGGACACTAATTTTTTTTGTCCATTTTGGTATATCTTATGTAGCTAATAATAATTTTTTGAAAAATATCATAAAAGATACATGATTACCATATTTAGAGTTAAATAATTTGATTATGTACAATCACCAACCAATGGTTATATACATTTCTTGTATTAGGTTTGATTTGCAATGAATTGGTCACATACAAGACTCCATAACTTAAAAAATTAAATCTTCAAAGTTTGAAAGGTTTTTATTGAAACCTTGGAAAGGGAAAAAGAGAGGAATAGGAAGATAATTGGATGAGGTAGTCAATGTTGTCTGATTTTAGCTTCAGTCAATTATTTTAATAATTTTTTTTGAGGTGATCCAAAAAGTGTTCATTTTAGTGTTTGGTATTCGATAATTTTATTGTTATGGGAGCTTTAATATGTGGAATCTCATCTTCAATGGATAAACTGTATATTAAAGTTGGTTTTGTAAAATATAAATGATGAATTTCCCTACCAATATTACATTCTGTAATATTTTTGCAGATGTTAATTGCATACCTTACAAATCAAAATGTGACTACAATTAGAAAGATAGAAATAGATTACCAAAATATCCACAAATGACTAAAAGTACCACATGCGCATGCACACACACTTCACACAGAGATACACATTCAGACGCACACACACGCACATATTTCTAGATGGTCCTTAGTTGTGAGGCTCTTCTCCAAATTTACTTTACTCTCTTACTTCTCAACTGATAGTGAATGTACTTTTGAGTCTTGTTGGCTTGCTTTTGGTCGCTTGTAAACATTAATATTATTTTTTTCTAATTATATTTCTATTTCAAAAACTAATGTTTAAACAGATCTTAATGTAACATTGGTTGGAAATTTGCCATATTTATTTTACAAAAGGGACTGTAGTAGACATTTTATCTAGCGAGGATGATAGTCACCTGTTAATCATGTTCAAAATTTTTCTAGTAAGAATTATTCCTGCAAGCAATCATTAGATCTATGAAATTTATTTCCATTGTGACAGTCAATCACAAATTTTTTTCCTATATTTTACTTGGTGATTGATTATACCTGAAGTAAGTGACAGGATCAGTGTGTACAATATTGCAAAGACCTTTTTACTCTATTTTTTCTGTACCTAAGATGTAATTGAAATTTGTTTTGCATTGGAGATTTCTTTTGGTAGCATCCTACTTTTTCATTCTTCCAATTTTTATATGGTTTATAAAATTTATGTTTTTACGTTCACTTTGCTGGAGGTTTTAATACAACATCTACATTAGAAACTTAATCTTAGTGAGGTATGATAAATGATTTCCATGTATTATTATTCTAATTCAAGAAAGGAAATTGATGCTTTTGAATTTTTTATGAGATATAAGATCCAATAGTGAGCTGGATTGGAATTTAAAGGAGTATGAATATGGCCATAATTTAATTATCTATTGTGTTGTGTTGTCCAACTAAAAAAGAAGTGTTGCTGGAAATACTTAGCCTATAGTCATATATGATCCACATGTACCACAAATTTAAGTAGCATATTAGTAATAATGTTTAGGGTGTCCTCAATACAGCCAGGACAGGCATGAAGGTCAACCATGCACATCTAATGATCAACTATATATGTAAATAGTAATGCAATAAGGGTTACTGATGTGTGAAGTATGTGCAGCCCTCATCCACTAAACCTACATGATTGCACGCAACTAGAACCCAAGACAATCTTATAATGTTAGGATGTGTTCTAGAGTGCTTCATTAATTCAAAGATTTTGAGAGGTTCCTTGCAAAATTGATTTTGTACACATTCTGCAGTCAATCATTCCATGAGATGAGATGACATCTCTCTGAGGCATTATGTCAAACAATTCAAGTGTTTTGTCTACAATTCCACATTTTTCATATATGTATACCAGAGCATATCCAAATATAACATCTAGGTATCTTTTTAATTCCTCTATCTTTCATCAATCTCTTTACTATTTGAACCTCACAGAGATGTTTTAGAGAAGAACATAAGTTGCAACATTTTTTAGGATCCAACTAAAAAAGCAATGTTGCTGGAAATACTCAGCCTATATTCATTATCAGCCTAACATTACTACATCAGGGGAACTCCCCTCATAGCTCCACCGATAGACTGATGAAAGCATATCGGCAACACTATAACATATCGGCGGAAGATAACACAACATCCCACCAATGGGGTGATAGCATGCTTAACCATGAAAAGTGCATTCATTTTTAGCATTTTTTTTTGAGTTGTGGCTTTTGTTATTCTCTCTTATTTCCTTACATGACAAGAATCTTTGTTAAATTCTTCAGGATAAGAGACAGGAAGAGTTGTGTGTTGAACACACCAAGGTCCCTTATTCTCCAGTTGATGAGGTTCCATAAGCATGAATGGGTCATGATTCTCATTCTTTTGGAAAGTATTGGCATAATTAACCTCATAGATCCATTAGATCACTTTGTGAGGAAAACTATGTTGAATGACCTGATGTATCCTCTCAAAGAAACCATAGTCCCATTTTGGGTTATTCCAGTAAGTGTTGGAATCATTTCCTATATATCCTTTCCATGCTAGAATTTGTAGTAATAACAAATTTTCATAAGAAATATTTTACTGCATTTACTGCTACACATTTCTTCTTACAGGACACTGAATCAATTTTTATATTTAGTGTTTTCTTAAGCTCATGAATAAAGAATCTACTTACATTTACTATAGATATTTTCAATTCCATGTCTGACAAGAAGGGTGTTAACTATTATCAGATACTTGCAGTAGTTGTACCATCCATTGTAATTTGTATCTACTATTTTTTTCACATAAATATTAATGAGTTACACCATGCTATTTTAGGTAACATTCTTATTTGCTTTGCATTCTTTCTTTGTATAAATACTTTTCTTTTTTAGTTAATTTAGGATAGCTATTGATAAATTTAAATTCTTGATCTGAGTCTATGACAGGGCTTTTGTTCTTAGTACTTGTAACTACTGTTGTAACTGATGTTGTGAAAGATGCAGTTGACTGACCTCACCTTGACTTTTTTTGGCAGTGTTTTCTAGATGGAATATCAGTTGAGAACAACTTATCAACCTATAGTACTAAACTTTAGTCTTAGATTTTTTTCTCTTCTTGATTAATGATCATTTTGATGAAAATCTCTTTATTTATTATTATTATTATTTTATCATTGATGATTCAAATTAGTCTTCTAATTGGTATGGGGTTGTTCTAGAAATTTGATAACATTATAGGGAGGGTTGAGTGTCATGGAAATGGACATGTCATAAGGGAAGGTCACAAAATCTTTCTTAGTGGATATACTTCATGTAAGTACAACATCCTATACTTTTTGGTAAAATCATTAGGGGAGGTTTCCCTCTATTTATAACCTATGGAAAATTTACAAGGTGTGGAATATACAAGAATACTTGCATTCATATATAAATCAACTATTAGATCAATTATTCAATAACATGCTATCTTAATAAAATAACACCATGTAAAGAAATAATGACAAATTTTCTCCTTTATTTCTACATGCAAAATATTAAACACCCACTTAGAATAATGCACATAACAGGGTGGAGGTAGACTTGTTTCATAAACCATCATACAATATAACCTTGTAGAAATAAACCAAATAATCCACAAGATTAACTCTCAAAAGATAGATCTCTTTTGTGACATAAAAACCTTGCAATACATCTTCACTCTATTGAAAATAAATGTAGTTATTCTTTTACAAACTCATAAACTCTCAATAGCTCTTCTCTTTGCTATTTGAGAAAAAATATTGTTTACAATGATAAAAGATCCCTATTTATAACCCCCTAAAAGTTATAAGCTACCTACATAACTAACTCTCACAACTGCCTAGGAAACCCTAAATTAACAAGTTATCACTTAAAACACTTTGAAATTAGAAAGTGGGACCGCTTGAATTAAGTGATGAGTTAAAGTCACTTCAAAAATATAATCCCATGATGGGATCTATGACCTCAATGTGAAAATATAATGTGATCCACATTTCATTCCTCATCAATGGCTTCAATCCTTCTTGAAGGTGATAGTCCACTTGTAGAAGACTTCCATTTGTTGATGGATTTTCCTATTGTAGTGAGATCAAGTGGCCTGAAATTTCTTGATTGAAAGTTGAAGCATGAGATGGTCATTTTGCAGCTTCTTTGTTCCTAATTCTTCCACTTGAGCCTCTAGTTTAACTATGTTTTAAGAAAGATCGCATGCTTCCTTTATGAATGTTTTTTCAATGATCACATTAATTCAAAGATTTTGAGAGGTTCCTTGCAAAATCCATTTTGTGCACATTTTGCAATCAATCATTTCATTGCATGAGATGACATCTTTTTGAGGAATTCTGTCAAATAATTCAGGTGTTTTTTCTATGATTCCACATCTTGCATACATTTCTACCAGAGCATATCCAACTATAACATTTGAAAAAAATTCCCCTACCATTATGCTTCGGTGCATGTTCATAGCCCATCCCAAAGCTCCCATTTTGGCACAAGCAGGGAGGACTTTGGAAAAAAAATTGGCTTTATACCTGTCAATTGCATTCGTTTGAAAGTTTCAAACCTTTTCAACAAACAATTTTCTGCAAAACCTGCAATCATTGCATTCCATGAGATGACATCTCTTTGAGGAATTCTGTCAAACAACTCATGTGCCTTGCTTATGCTTCCACATTTTGCATGCATATCTACCAGAGCATTTCCAACCATAATATTTGACAGAAATCCACCTTCTGTTATGCTTTGATGGATGAACATACATACCTTGTCCAAAGCTCCCATTTATTACAGGAAGGGAGTATGCTGGCCAAGGTTGTGGAATCTGGCTTTACACCTGCCAATTGCATTTGCTTGAAAGTTTCTAAAGCCTTTTCAACAAATCCATTTTATGCATATCCTACAATATTGCAATCCATAGACCACATTTCTTATAGGGATACTGTCATGTATTGTCTATGCATTGATGTATATTCATATCTTGTTTCAAAGCTCCCATTTTGGAACAGGCAGGGATGATGTTGGCAAAGGTTGTGTAATTTAGATTTACACCTATGAATTGTATTCGCTTGAAATTTTTTAAAGCCTTTCCACTAAATTCATTTTGTGCACATCTATTGTAGATGTCCTTAATCTATATGACAAAGGTATATATACAATTTGAGATCAATTGATAAGCTGAGACATGTAATGCTGATTTGATTTACATTTTACTTAAGACATAATTTTGTTGCGTTGTTGAATTTCATAGTTCAATAATTGGGATTCTCAATGATCTTGTATACCCAAAGTGTATGTGATAGAAATAAATTAGGTAGTCATGTCGATTAGTTTGACAATTTGAATGATCTTGAGTTCAAAAGTACATAGTGATAAGTTTTGACAAATAATTAAATTTCTTGCTACATTTATCATAGAAACAAAGGCCTCTTTTGATTGTAGCAGAGGATGTACAGAGTGAAGCATTGGCTACTTTGATCTTTGAAATTGATGATATTTTTACTAAATTGATAATGTTTGAAGTTTCTTTTTCTTTCTTATATGTTGAGTCTAATTAATAAGTTTAATGTTGTGTTGCAACTTGCAGGTGAGTATGTTGATATGATAAAGGCTAGCATTGTCAATCCTCTAAAAGTTATCACAAATGCATTAGTTGATGTAGAAAGGTAAAACTATTTATCTTTATTATAATTAGTGAAACTTGCAACTACAATATCTGATAAAAATCTACTTCCAAATATGCTTTTGATGGATGTTCATATCCTCATCCAAAGCTCCAATTCACACACAGGAAAGGACACTTTCAAGCATATCAATTACAAATTTACAATAAATAATCAAGTTATTGATCAGTTGTTCAGGAATAAGCCTATTGTATATCACTAATTGAATATTGTCTATTTGTTTGTTGTCTTGCATGAATTCAACTTTTTAAAAATTGTAAGAGATAACTAGGAAACATTATATCTAGCCCCTAAGTTTAGGGTGCCATAGTTGGAATGGGAAAAGAAAATGTTTGAATTTTATCCTCTATATTATTTGACTTTTTTGAGTTTTTGATGTGCAAATTTCAAAACCTTATTTTCAGGCTGTAGCTCCAAATTGGAGAAGTGAAAGGTGAATACCAACGAGGAAGAGTTTAGAGCCGAAACCAATAGCAGCAGGAAAGTTGTGGATTTGCAAGGGGGTTAAATGGGTTGAGCCCCTATAGGAGGTCATTGCCCTTCCAAAAGGACTATAGTTAAGGAAGGAGAAAATAGTATAAGTATATGAAAATAGGAGTATTATGTCTATATAGTGTATGTAAGTTATATAGTGTCACTGAGACATTGAATGTAACTAATGATATTTTGATTTTCCAATGAGGCTTAATGAAGTAAATTTTTAGAGTGGTTTTTTCTCCACTCATAAATTATGTGTTGTGGCTCCTCTTGATTTGCAATCTATTTGTGTTTGTGCCTGATCAATCATATTTGTTCAAGAATTTTAGTCTTCATTTCATGGTGCTTCTTCAACATTAGAATATCTATGATACTTGAATTTTATATGCATAAATTTGTGAGGATTAATTAAGTGAGATTTGATTTGTAATGACTAAATTAATGACTAAAGTAATGACTAAATTAATGACTAAAGTAATGACTAAATTAATGACTAAATTAATGACTAAATATATGACTAAATTAATGACTAAATATATGAATAAAGTAATGACTAAATATATGACTAAAGTAATGACTAAATTAATGACTAAATATATGACTAATTAATGACTAAATAAATGATTACCATGACTAAATAAATGACCAGTTAACAACAATCAATGACTAAATATATGACTAAATTAATGACTAAATATATGACTAAATATATGACTAAATCAATGACCAAATCAATGACTAAAAATCAATGACTAAATAAATAACAAATAGTTTAGTCATAAATTTGGTTGCATTATAAATGGCTACAAATAAACTATTAATAGTCACGTGACTAAAATTAGTCATTTATATGCAATTTTTAGTAGTTTATTTTGTCATATATTTTTTTTGATAATGTAAGTAGCATTTACAGGGTATTGTAGCCTACACAAAAAGCCACAAGGGCTAGAAAGTCTAGATAAAGAAAGCAAAAAACAAAACACTACACCAAAAAACCACCTAATCAAAACTAGACGAAGACTAACAACACACATGGACCAACAACAAACCAACAACATACTAGTTGGCCTTCTCCTAGTTCTTAGACAATAGCTAAACCATATCATCCCCAACCCACTCCTAGTGGTCCTCGGTTTGCTTCATCCCCAACTCGTCCTTCATGGCGGCTGACAGGGTGCTAGTGACACAGTGAATCATCTTGATCGTGAAGCAGGTCAACCCATAGAATTTTTTGTCTAGGATGTCAAATCTTTCCTTCAGCACACCAAGCTCCTCCCTGCCACCCATAGTGTAGACAAGATCATTCTACTCAATCTCCAATGGCTTCGATGTGTGGGAGGCTAAAACCTCCTCCTGAGCTTTTCCCTTGTCAGAAACAGAAGAGGGACCTCTGGATTTTTCATCTTCCTCGTCCTCTGACACCTCTTCCACTCTATTGTCTTTGTTGTCAAACAACTCCTCTTTAGTGTCCAAGTCTCTAATCTACATTTTTTTCTTGTTCTTTTCCAGCCTTCCAGAGTGCCTAATGGTGGCATCGCAACCAATAACCACAATCTCTTCAACCACTGAATCACCCAAGGAGTCCTTGCTCACAAAATTATTCCCTTTACTCAGAGGCACCTTCTCCTCCTTACCTTTCTTCTTCATGTTAGGCTTAGTAGGATTCTTAGCAGGGGTAGACTTTAGGTCACACAAACTAACTGCCACACTGGTTTGGGCAGCACCATCAATACCCTTGAGTTTTTTAGTAGCAAGTTTGGGTTTCTGAGGATCAACAGGGGCCAGGTGATTCTTTCTAACATGGCCTTTAAATTTGGATGGGGACAAGTTGGGAATAGTGGGGGGCTCAATTTCCTCAATACAAATGGCCGAAATAGGTTTCAGAGGGCATAAAGACAAATGAAAATGGTAGTCTTAGGATAAGACCCTAATGGAGAGGTAGAGGAGTAGGTTCATTGGGATTAGCAGCAGCTGAATCAATACATTTTTCAACTGAATTTTCAAGGTCCATAAGTAGGAAAAAGGGAAAGCTTAGAAGACTAAGGTCAAATAATGATGAAATTTATTTAGTTAACATTGTTAAAATTTTAATTTGTTCCTTGAGGTGTATTATTTGAAAAGACTAAGGTCAAATAATGATGAAATTGACCTTGAGGTAAACCATATCCAAAACACATGAAGATCATATTTAATTGTTACTAGGCACCATTGTGTTGAAAATCCTTAACTAAGGATGAAACACCTCTCTAAGTAGAGATCATAATGAATGATTCCTAACTCCTTAATATTTGCAGTATATTATCTCGCTTCACACATGGATTTGGTGGAAAAGTAATGTAGATTTCATTATGAATGAACTTTATGAGGATTGCAGAAAATTTGTAGTAATATGGAATGAAATCAAACAATTATAGGAAATTAACTAACTCTACTTGTTAATATGGGTAGTAGAGTCAAGAATTCATGATCATAGAGCATCACTAAATTAGGACACAAGATGGCACCTTATTCAAGATGACATGGAGAAATTTTTTATAAATCCCAAACATAAGATAGAATCTATATGTAAATATTGGAAACATATAATAGTTAGGTAGACTACCAATAAAAAATTATGATTAATATAGTTAGCTAGACAACACTCAAATCAGCAATTGTGGTTAAGATAGTTAGATATACTACCAAAAGTACATGAAATAATCATGGAGACATTCAAATGACTGAATTTTTCACTTTTTATCATTCCTCTAATAGATTGCAAAAGAAGTGGAATAGTGAGACAATGAATTCAAACTTATACATTCAATATTATACTCAACACCATATAAATACAAGGAAAACTCTACCACTCTATTTTCTAGTTGATTGTACAACCATGTTAACAAATATTCAACATCTCAACCCATTTTGTTTTTCCAACTTGTGAATATATAAATTTTCCAACTTATGAATATATAGCATTTGGCATCATATATGTTGGAGGGGAATTTAAATTCTTTATCAACTAAAATCAACAATTATGATTAAGACAGTTAGCTAGACAACACTCAAAACAATATTCCCTTTGCTACTCTTTGTTTACTTGATGGTATGTTATGATAGATCATAAAGAGGGCAACAAAGGGCATGAGGAGGGGAAGAAAATGAAATGAAGAGGGCAGAAAAGGGCATGAGGAGTGGTAGAAAAGGGAATGAAGAGGGAAACAAAGGGCATGAGGAGGGTCAAGTTTAAAAAGAACCATATTCATCAATCGTTTCATTCAACATGTGTGAAGAAAAAATTGTAATACGATGTGATAGTTGATGTGATGTGTGCCATGGTGTATAGAGAATTTGTAGTTGGAAGTGGTGTAGAAGGGATTATGAAACATATGGTAATCATGTATTTGTAATTAGTGTGGCTACCACAATTTGTATGCATTACCACATTATAATGTTGATATAGATGGGATCATGAGACATAAGGCAATCAATGAGTTAGTACTTGTGTGGCCCAACATGTGCATGTATGACACCACATAAACTTGGTATAGAATATAATGCATCATGGAATTGGAGATAGCATGACACAACATATGTGAGCATGCCACTATGCAAAGTTGATGTAGATAGAATCACAAAACATAATCAACTTGAGTTAGAACCAATGTGACTCCCTTGACACATGCAAGCATGACACCATGTAAAATTTATGTAATGATGATATATTATATTAAGGACTGTATTCTCCTTATAAATTGAATGTTGGATGGCATCACATAGTCAATTTTATAGGATAGAATAAATTTGATGTGGTGATTTTGGAACACTAACCAAAAATGTATTTTCAATGAGTTAATTAGAGTTAAAATATAATAAAATATAATATACATTGTGTTTATTTTGTCTAAATTTGTTTTATTTGAATATGAAAATTCCCTCTCAATAAGAAATGATGAAAATTTATCTTCTAAGGAAGGGTATGTTGAGTACTATAGAGATAAGAATGATTAATATGATGCATTTGATTATATTTAGAAGATCTAATCTAATCCCTTAGGAAAACTAATGCATTTGATTAAGGGTATGTATGTCGAGCACTCATAATTTTGAATAATTTTCAAAATCTAATCCCAAAATCAACATGATAACAAAATAAAAGAATGATATTAAGAATGTATGATAAGAAGTGATAAATAAACATAAGAGAATGAAGGAAAATGTAAAGAACATGTATATATACTTTACATACCTTAAAATTTGAGATTCAATTTGAGAAATGACCCAATTATGTGTAGTTTGTTTTTCTTCTTACATCAAACTCCTCAAGAATTTGGGCTTTTCATGAAGTTGCTTCCTTTTTAACATTCAGTTCTATATGACTCTAATAGAATTACTCAAAACTATATAATTAACCAACCTATAATATGAAATTATAACACTAAAATCATAATTAACATTACAACACTATAAACATGAAAATTTGAGTTCATATAATCAAATTTGATGCAAAAATTCTATTATTTCCTCCTTCCTAAGTTGGAAAACAATAAAAATGTGGTGCAAATGTGGTAGAATGCTTAAAACCTACATGTTCTTTCCCCAACAACATGAAAAAGTGTTTTTTTGTTAGATAAGGCACAAAATCGGGAGAATAATAGATTATGTGGGCCTGGATCATGGGTGTCATGCTCTTTTAACCATTTTAAGAAGTTTATAAAACATTCTTACATTATAACATGAGTGTGCTTTGGCTTAGATGAAATGGTGCAAAATATAAATTTTAAAAAAACCGTGCTTAGATTTTGGATTTGATGAATTTGTTAAGGTTTATTGAACATTATCATGTCTATTTAGGTTGTTATGTTGAGGTATATCTATGAGACCTTTCTTCAAGAAATGATGACATCTTGTAAGTGCTATGTATGTGTTGTTTTTCGTGTGATGAAATTTCCCCATAATTCCCTTGTTATATGTCATATGTTTCATTGTACATTACATGACCCATGTGTGTGTGTGTTTTCATTCAATGCAACATCCCTATACCCTATACACTTAACCATACACTCTCAACATTTCACCCTATGCCTTATACCCTCAATCCCTCAAATATGTACCCTATACCCTCAACCCAATACTTAATCCCTAATCCCTCAACCCTCAACCGTATACCTTAAATCCTAAATCCTACAACCTCAAACCTCATCCCTATACCCTATAATCTCACCCTTATACCCTAAACCTTGAATATTGTCTCTCAACCCTATAATTAAACCCTAAAAAATACACTCTCAACCCTTCACCCTATGCCTTATACCCTCAATCCATACTAAAACCAAATATCCTAAACCCTCAACCATAAACCCTCAATTCTCAACCCTAAACCCTCAACCTTCATACCTTAAACCCTCAAACCTCAACCCTTAACCCTCTACCTTATACATTAAACCATCAACCCTAATCCCTCAACCCTATACCCTAAACCCTAATTCCTCAACCCTTAACCCTTAAACCCTCAACCCTTAAACCCTAATCCCTCAACCCTCAACCCTTAAACCCTCAACCCTCAACCCTTAACCATAATCCCTCAGCCATCAACCCTAATCCCTATCCCTAATCCATCAACCATCAACCCTTAAACCCTCAACCCTCAACCCTTAAACCCTAAACTCTAAACGTTAAATCCTCAACCCTCAACCCTTAAACCCTCAACCTTAAACCATAAGCCCTCTACCCTCTACCCTATAAATTAAACCCTAATCTGTATCCCTAAACCCACAAAACTCAACCCTTAAACCTTAAACCCTCAACCCTCAACCCTTGAACCTTAAACCCTTAAACCCCCTAAACCATCAACCCTCAACCCTCAACCCTCAACCCTCAACCCTTAAACCATCAAATTTTAACCCTTAAACCCTCTACCCTAAACCCTAAACCCTCAACCCTCTACCCTATATCTTAAACCCTTATATGTATCCTCTAACCCTAAACTCTCAATCCTTAAACCCTCAACTCCTTAAACTCAACCTCTTTAAAACTCCTTTAAACCTTAAATCAAACTATAAACCATCAACTTCAACCTTTTAACCCCTCAATCTCAAACTCTCAACCCTTAATGCTCAATGCTCAACCTCAACCCCTCTCAACCTCTAAATTTCAACTCCTCAACCTTAATCCTTTCAACTTCAAATCCCTTAAACCCTAAAGCCTTGGGTGACTTAAACCTCAACCTTCTAAACTATAAACCTCTACTCCTATATATTAAACTCTCTAACCATTATCTCACAACCCTAACTTTTAAACCATATACCCTTAACTATTAAACCCTAAATCCTTAAACCCTCAACCCTTAAACACTTTAATCTCCCTTTAGACTTTGAATCCCTAAACTCACCCCTTAAACTCTTAACTTTAAAACTCTCAACCCTAAACCCTAAACTATAAACTCCTCTCAACCCCAACCTCAACTCTCAACTCCTCAACCTCAACCTCAACCCTCAACCCCACAACATTTAAACTCAACCTCAACCATTAAACCATCAACTTCTACCTATATACATTCAAATTTCAACCCTAATCCTCACAACCCTCAACTCCTTAAACTCCTAAACTTCTAACCTTAAACCTTTAAACTCTAAACCCTAAACTCTCAACTCCTCAACCATATTAAAACTCCTCCTTAACCCTTAACCCTTAAACCCTCAACCCTCAAAATTCGAACCTCAATACTATACCTTAAACCCTAATCCCTCAACTCTCAACCCTCAACCCTTAACCCTCAACCCTCAAACCTTAAACCCTATAACCTAAATCATCAACCCTAATCCCTCAACCCTAAAACCTCAAATATAAACCCTCTAACCTATACATTAGAACCTCAATGCTAATCCTTCAATCCTATACCTTAAACCCTAAACCATCAACCCTAAACCCTAATGCCTCAACCCTCAACCTTAAATCCTCAACCCTAAACCCTCAACCCTCAACCCTTAAACCATAAGCCCTAAATCCTCAACCCTAATCACTCAATCCTCAACCCAAATCCCTCAACCCTAATCCCTCAACTCTCAACCTTATACTATAAAATCTCAACCCTAAACCTTCTATCATGTACTTTAAACCCTCAAACCTATACCTTAAACCCTAAACCCTACACCCTACAACCTCAACCAACAACCTTATACTTAAGCCCTAATCTATCAACCCAATATCTTAAATTCTAATGGACCTATACCCTATACACTTAACCTTGGACACTCAACCTTGAGCATTATCCCTCAACCCTATACACTATAACCTATATCCTCAAACCTATAATTAAGCCCTAATCCCTCAATCCTTATCCCTATACCTTATACCCTCAACCTTAAACCTTGAACCCTATACCTTAGACACTCAACCCTTAACATTATCTCTTAGCTATAAACCCTCAATCCTTACCTTAAACCCTAAATACTACAACCTCAACCTTCATCCATATACCCAATAACCTCACCCTTATACCTTAAAACTAAAATATTATCCCTCAACCCTATACTTAAACCCTAAACCCTACGCTGTCTACCCTTAAACCTATGCCTTATACCCTCAATCCATACCATAAACCCTAAACCCAATATCCTAAACCCTAATCCCTATACCTTACACACTTAATCTTATACACCAAATGAGCTAAACATTATCCCTCAACTATAAACCCATTACCCTATACCCTATACCCTCAACCTATTACTTTAGCCCTAATCCCTCAACCCTCAACCCTATACCTTAAACCTTAAACCCTAGAACCTCAACCCTCATCCCAATACCTTATACCCTCACCCTTATACCCTATACTTAAACCTAATACTTAATCCCTGAACCCTCTACCCTATACCCTCAATCTTATACTTAAGCCCTAATCTCTTAACCCTTGACCCTATACCTTAAACCATAAACCCTCAACCCTCAATCTTGAATATTGACTCTGAATGCTATAATTAAAACCTAAACCATACAAAATCAACCATTAACCCTATGACTTATTCCATCAACCCATACCCTAAACCCTAAACCTAGTATCCTAAACCCAAATCCCTATACCCTACACACTTAATCTTATAACTCAACAAGTTGAACATTATCCCTCAATCGTAAACCCTCAACCCTTTACCACCAACCGTATACTTAAGCTATTATCCCTCAACCATCAACCCTATACCTTTAACCCTAAACCCTAACCCTCATCCTTATACCCTATTCCCTCACCCTTGTACCCTAAACCTTCAAAATTTTCCCTCAAACCTTAACCCTGGACCCTATACTTAAACCCTAAACCTTACACTCTAAATCCCTTACCTTATGCCTTATACCAAAATCACATACCCTAAACCCTATACCCAATATCATATTTACCCTAGTTTGTATACCCTAAACACATAATCTTATACACTCATCCCTGAACATTATCCTTAACTGTAAACCCTCAATCCTATACCCTACACCCTCAACCCTCAGCCCTATACGTTAAACAATAAAACCTACACCCTCAACCCTCATCCATTTACCATATACGATAAACCTTATATGCTAAACCATGAACATTATCCCTCAACACTATACTTAGACCTCAAACCATAAAATCTCAACCCTTCACCCTATGCCTTATACCCTCAATCTCTATACCCTATACACTTAACCCTATACCCTAATCCTTGAACACTATCCCTCAACCCTCAAACCTATAACTCAAACCATAAACCCTACCCCCTCAACCCTCATCCCTATACCCTATACTCTCAACCTTATACCCTAAAACTCAAACATTGTCCCTCAATCCTATACCCTCAACCCTATACTTAAACCCTAGAACCTACACTCTCAACCCTTAACCCTATGATTTATACCCTCAACCCATACCCTAATCCCTATACTTGATATCCATAACCCTAATCCCTATATAGCCTATAAACTTAACCTTATATCCTCAATTATAATCCACCAACCCTCAAACTCATACTTAAACCCTAAACCTTACATTCAACCTTGTACCCTAATTTACCCTAAATCATGAACCTTCAACCCTATACCGAATATCCTAAACCCTAATCTCTATAGCCTATACACTTAACCCTATACCCTAAACCCTGAACAATATATCTTAACCCTCAACCCTATACCCTATACCCTAAACCATACACCATCAACCCTCATCCATATACCCTAAATTCTTAGACTAATACCCTAAACCATATACTCTAGAGCTTCAAGTTGTCCATTTTGTTGTATAAATTTGACACACTTTTTAAAGCCACTTTGGGACCCCTCCTAATGCTGAATACTCACTCTAAGGAAATAGATGCAATAATAAATACATAAAATTATACATACATTTGTACATACGTACATACATACAACCATACATACAAACATACATATACTCACATTCAAGGATACAAAAATACATACATACATACATACACACACACATACAAGCATACATACATACACACATACAAACAAGTATACATTCATACATACAAACATACATACATTCATACATAAACATTCAAGCATACAAACATACATACATAAAATATACATTTAACAAACTTACACACAAAAAAAATTCAAGTAGGACATAATGCGAGTGCATTATAACACTCACATTTTATCTTGATTTGGGAATCCTTGAGCCTTTGGCTTGGACTATCTTTCCAATGCCCAAAAAACATGTTTCTACATATTCTACAAAATTTCACATAATCTCGTTTGTGCTAACCATTAGGTTTGCACATGTTTCAATGTCAAGTACAACAAACACCTAGTTAATGTTAAGCTCTCTATTAGCTATTTAATGATGTAATTTTTTCATGTTTTGACTATTTTAAGGCTTTTATCTTTAATTTATTTTGGTGGTGTATCATTTTTTTGTCAAAAACCACTATTTCGTATTTTTAATTCATTTTTTAATCATTCATTGAATTTCAAATAAATTACATTTTTATAAACTCGACTCTATTCTACACATTTAAAAACAATCTTGATTTTTGATTAGTTTTAAAAAATTATAGGGTTAGCATGGCTAAATTTCTATTTTTTAAGATGTATCCACTTTGAAAATTCATTAAAAAGTTATATATTCATTAATAATTATCAGAAAAATTTGAGACCGCAATAAATGTTGTTACCTAGTTTCTCATTGAAGTGATTCTAAAGTTACTAAAAAAAAATTTAACCTTTTGACTTACCCACAACAAATGCTATGTTATGTTTTGTTTTAAAATAGGACCAATTTATGTGGGTAACTTGTTTGAACCCCTTAATCTCTACCATTTTAAAAAAAAATGGTAGTTTAGAAAGTACATGTAGTGTTTTGTTGCATCTTAAAATTTTGAGTGTAACTATCTTCAATTTCTCATCCAAGGTTAGTATTTCTTGATTTCAGAAAAAAAGTGGCCACTTAAGACCCCTTTTTAGCCCCTCAACTTTGTGCACTTACCCCATGATGTTATAGCACATTCTCTCCAATGGGTGAGAAAACCTTTCCTAATGATGAAATTTTAGCACTTGCAAAGGTAGATGAGAAGGCTAAAAAGGGAGAAGGTTCATCTATTGCTTCTACTAGAGAAGAACCATCCACTGCTACCCCAACTAAAGAGAAGACTAGGGGTGAACCTACCAAGATGGAAGTATAGAAGAGAAGAAAAATATCCCATCAACGTGCCCTCAAGTGAGGGTGGGGAGGAAGAAAAAGATACTTTGGTAAGAAAGAAAGAAACCAAAGAAGCAATCAGATAGAGGGTTATCCAAAGGGAAGCCAAACAAGCTTATTCCTGTACTCCCCCTCATGAATCTATTGGAAGAATGAAGAACATCTCATTTTTTTGTTTTGTGTTGTCATTGATGTCACCATGTTATATGAGTTGCAACTGCAAGATTAAGTCTTAGTTTGATTTGGTATTTTGGACCAGTATTTGAACCAGTATGCAATAATCATCCTCCAATATTTTGGCCTATAATCCTTTGTTGTTGATTATTATTTCTCATGGATTTTGGAAATGGTTTATGGATGTTGAAAGCATGTATATTAAAAATCTCATGTATTCAGATGCACATATGGTGTATCAACATTGCTTTGTTGTTGCATTTTTGCTATTAGGTCTATCTTTGGCTAACCTAATGTATAGATGATGCAATAGTAAATTAATTTTGTCTTGCGGATGTATGTGTGACCTATCTTAGGTCCATACTATCATGATGCAGTGTGCTAAGTGTTTGAATTGTCTTTGGAAAGATTTTGTGAATGATTGAAGCTGATAGTTGGTATTTTTGATGAATAAGGGTTGCATCTAATTAGGCTGACCTAATGGATGCTTACAGATGTATCAACTATATCTATTGGATAGTTTTGAGATTTTAGAAGAAGTTGAAGATGATGTAGAAGTGATGAAGTGATAATGTGATGAAGTGTTTCAAGTCAGTTTACTGAGCTTCATAGGAAATGAATCAACACTTGTTAGGTGTACATTATCAGTTGATTTTCTAATTGTAAGCCATTTTCTCATTGTAATTCTATAGGTAGTGAGCCTCTCATTTTGTACAGTAAGTGCTGGTAGTGAGCCATCCCATTTTGTAATATTTTATAACCAATTATAATATATTGTGAGCTAACACTCACCGTGGTTTTTCCCATTTTGGGGTTTCCATATAAAAAATTTGGTGTTCATGTGTTGTGTGATTTCATGCTCTATTAATGTTGTTATTTATCTTTACTATTATTTGCATCACAATAATTGGATGGTATTTGTTCAGTAAGTTTAAGAAGATACTGATTCACCCCTCCTCTTAGTATCTTGGATATTCAACAATTGGTATCAGATCTTGGTTCCTTCAGAGAATCCTAATAGCTTGAGGAAGATCCTACAGATGGAAGAGATGAATGATAAAGAAGAGCTCCAAGTTGCACTTGAAGATCTTGACAAAGTTGAAAGTGAAAATAGAGACTTGAAAGAAAATATTGATGAAGCAAATGAATGTGTCTGGAAATTAAAAGAGAAATTTAAAAAGTTCAAAGAAAGACATAGGAAAGTGAGCAATTGATGCAGGCTAATGAAGAGATTACCGGTTTGAAGGTGCAAGTAGAGGAAAAGAAAAGAATTGAAGAATGTCTGAATAAAATGGTGCAAATCAAGTCTAATGAATGCACTAAGCTTGAACAAGAAGTGGTGAATTTGAAAGATTTGGAGAAAGAAAAAATATGTGAAAATAATTTCAAATCTAGCCCAAACAAGCTTGATGAGTTGATTTCAGGGTAGAAACCAAGTAGAGAAAAAGGTGGCTTGGGAATGGAAGGAGGTGAAAACTCTAAGGATAATCAGAAGATTCAATAAAGGAAAGCAGAAAGGAAATTCAAGGAACCTTACTAGGAGTCCGCCTATGAGACAACCTAATGCAAAAAGCTATCCATCTTTCAATGGTGTTTTCTTTCCATGTAAAAAATTTGGTCATAGGGAAACAAAGTGTACGAGTAGGATGAATCAATTTCCTAGTTCCTTCTCTGGTCAATGTTTTACATGCAAGAGAATTGGACATAGAGCTAGTGAATGCAGAACACAGATGGTGAATTGGTCTAATGGAGGAAGAATGAATCAATCCTTTAGTGGTTACTACTATACATGTAAAATATTTGGACACAAAGCTAATCAGTGTAGGTCAAGGGTCAATGGAGGACAATCTAATCAGAAAAATGTTGTCTGCTACAATTGCAACTGAAGACATGTAAAATATAGTGATTGATCCCATGCACCTGATCCTAATTTACTAACACCAGTTCATCCTAAATCATCTCCTTTGCTAACCATTTAATTGAATAATATTTATTGGATTAAATTCATCACATTTCATCTTTTAATTAAATAAATCAATTTTATCTGATTAAATCATTATCTTCTATTAATTAAATAATTCATTTTTTTAATTAGTCCTAATGTCCTCTTTTAATTAAATAAATTATCTTTATTTCATTAAATCATCATATTCTCCTCTTTAATTAAATAAATCAATTTTATAAAATTAACTTCTAAAGTTCTTTTAATTAAATAGATCAAATTTATTTAATTAAATCACTAATATCTCAAATTCCTCACTTTGATTTAAATAAATCCAAAATCTAAGTCAAAGTGTCAAATCAGACTAATCTCCATCAAAGTTAATCAAATCATGATTAATCCTAACACTAATCCATCAAATCCTTTAGATTTTGCAACTTGCACAAGTAAATAAATTTAATTGATTTATTAATTCACGTATTTTCATTCAATATGGCATCAAGTTGGAATATTCTTCAAATTCAAAATCTCCCTCCCAAAAGGACTTGTCCATCCAACAAGGCATTAAAGGCCTCTTACATGTCCTTTTTCTTGAGCCAAGTGGCATTTAAGTCTTCTTTCATCTCCCTCCAACATGTCACTTCTTCAAATTTGAAATCCACCTAATAGCATTTATTTGCACATTCACCAAAATGTGCTCCCTCCTCTCCACTAGCATGTTGAAAAGTGGAATTTTTCTATTGGCCCATGTTTAGTACCACATTCATCCTTTTTTCTCATTCTTCCATCATTCTGTTCTATAAATAGAAGGCTCTTTTACTAATTTTGGATCCACAACTTATGCAAAGTCATTATCCACAGGTTTTTGAGAAAATCCATCCAAGTTTTCATAGTTTTTCATCCACCATAGCTAGGTTATTGCAATTTTTTTCAAGGAGCACCATTTATCATCATCAAGCTTGTAAGGAATTGGGAAAGGGCTATTTTCCACATCAAAATAGCACCAATTCCCCCATTGGATTAAGAGTTTCAGCATTTGAATAGGATTTAGATTACTTTCATTTCATTTCTCTACTTTATTTCTTGTTCTTCATGCTTCAAATGAATCTTATAGGGAATGATGGTTTTGATTTACATAAGTGACTAATATTGTGTTGGTTGTTTATTTTTGTACAGTTCTAGATCCACCATTCACATTTTGGCACTAGAAGGAGGGAAAATCCTAAAGATTTAACATGTTTTTCTCAAAAAATTCTGTTGTTTTTCAAATTTTTGTGTCTACAGGAAACTATGAAGTTGAAAATTGAAAACAACACCACTATCAGTCCATTATCTCTATATAGTAATGCTGCTCTTGCTTCAAAGACCGACGCTGAAGTCATTTCCTGAACACCATTCAAGTCAAATTCCAAACAACACCGCTGGGTGAAATAGCGCCACATTTGTGGTCTTTGTTTCTCCATAGAGCGACGTTGATTTCACTAGTCCACCACTAATCTTCTCCAAATAGTGACACATTTGTAGATTGTGCCACTGGGTTTTGATAAAATTCAACTTTCAAGTTATTTTGATGTGTGCTTTCTTTCTTTGATCATTTTTAACTTTTAACCTATTTTTTGTCTCTTGCTTTCATGAACTAATCAGTTTTGAAGGTTAAGGTGATCAAGAAGGAAGGGAGAAAGCAAGGAGGAGTTTTCTTTATGACATCTTCTTTCTATTGTATCAAGTATTTTTAAACACTTTGAAAGCAATTAAAATTCCATTCTAAGGATATGCTATCTTTCAGTTTTAGGACTCTGTGATCCTAAATGTTTATCAACCCTAAATATACAAAAACAACAATAATACAATGAAAGAAAACACAAAGTGACACCTCAAGATTAGCCTAAGAAATGATAAATCAAAAAAATAGGCTAAAATGAAGATTACAAGATGATTATACCTTCTTTGCTGCTGAAATTCCTTGGTTGGCCCTTGATTTGGATTGCTTTGTATGCTCCTTAGATGGCTATTGATGTAGCTAAATGCAAGATTAAGTAGATGGTGGGATGCAAATGCAAAATGGCTAAAATGGATGGCTAGATGAGAGAAAAATGAGTGCACAAAATGACAGCATAAGGTTGCAAAATGGCTAAGTGTTGAAAATGCCTTAGAGGAGGGGGTATTTATAGGGAAATTTGAATTCTCTAGAGAATTCAATGGTTGAGATTGAACCACCAAGATCAAGATGTAGGACTATGGTGAGTTGAGGAATCACAAGCCCTCACATCTTGACATGTGGAATGTGATGTGGCTGAGGGTGAGATGATGTGTAGGTGATGTGGAAGGAGAGTGCATGATGTGGAGGAAGGACAAGTACCTTCCAAGTACCTTGGGGAGTGACAAGATTTCCTTAAAAAGGAACTTCTTGTCCCCAAGTGAGAATGAAAGTGACATTTGAGGAATTTTGGAATTCCTAAAAATCTCCATGAGAAATGAGAAAGTGGTTGGAGAAATAAATGTGAATTAAAAATTCACATTCTTAGGAGAATCTAATGGATAAGAGAGGGTTTCCAAAAATGTGGGAATTGGTCACATGTGGATGAGGTGACAAGTCAAATGTTCTAGAAGCCTTGGAAGGATAAAATGTGAATTAAAAATTCACATGGGGAGGAGAGAGACCTAGGATGAATAAATGTGAATTAAAAATTCACATGGGAAAGAGGGTCAATGCTAAGAAAGGAAAATGAAAAGGTTGATTAAAAAGTGGTGCTAAAAGTGGCTAATGGCTTGATTAAGGTTATGCAAATACCTAATTAAGGTAATTAATGAGAGATTAGAAGCAAGTGGAAAATGTAGGAGGATGTGACATTAATATTTGATTAAGAGGATGCACATCTTAATCATGAATTAATAAAATTAATCCAAATTAGAGAGGGATTATGGAGGATGTGACAAGGAGAGAGAAAAGAAGAATGTTAAATTGATTTTAATTCAAAAAGGGTTAAGATGACTAAATTAGATAAATTGATTTATTTATTTAATTTAGAGAGGAAAAAGGTGTAAGGTAAAGCATTTAATTGTTAAATTAAATACTTTAAAAACCTTAGGCAGGAAGTGTAATATTAATTAAATAAATTAATATGGGCAGAATAGATAAATAGAGGTAAATTTGATCATATTGGAGCGATCAAATTTGGATGTCTACATTTTCCCCTCTTCGAAATACTGTTAGAATAACAATGTTTCGAAGAAAAATAAAATGTCGGTGGTGAAGAAAGTGATAGGGTTTGATGCTCCAACATGAAAGAGGTTGAATGAGTTGCCCAAGCGGAGGGAAAAAAGGAGGGAGATGGCCCAATGACTACCATGAAGGGATGGAGGGAAAATGGTAGAGTATGCCCCCTCGAGAGGGCGGTTGGGGAAGAAAAGGGGCCCCAGACGACTTCTCAATAGGAAGAAATATGACACCATTGGATAGAGCTCAAAAACTAAGCAAATTTGACTTTTGAACAGAGTCAATTGGATGAACGGTTTGCAAATGGCAGCCCTGAGAAAGGAGGGAATTAGTTGGAGGAAAAAAAGTCAAATAAAAGGTAAAAAATACCTTTTATTTGAAAAGGGGGAAAAGAGGGGTTAAAAGGTAATTTTAAGAATTACCCTGTCACATTGTCACTATAGCAGTTGAGAGAAGAGGAGAGGAGAGGAGGAGAAGAAAGAGCAACGATGCCACAGGATTATGACTCTGATATCATTCACCGGGCGGACAAGGTATAAAGGTGCCACACCAACTACGTGGTGCCCCGCCAGGTTAGTAATAAAACCCCACTTATGTATTTTAAACATTTATAGCATGTTTTGGGATGTTTAAAGAAAATGGAAAACATGGGTTTTATTTGTGGGATAAAATAGAAAAATGGGTAGATTGAAGTTTGGCAAATAGATAGAGAAAATAAGACATTTTAGAGGGGGGAACGGTTCTGAGAGGGGTGAATTCACCCTGGACTGGGGCAGGGCCACCCCACAATGGGAAATATCTATCCCGGCTTGGGTCGGGGGCATGTCCTCCCCAGCTGGGGGAGGAAGCACCCTAGGTTGGGGGAATGTCTACCCTAGGTGGGGGGGCAGATG
>VDFB02193867.1:731039380-731169652 GCA_007258455.2 Sequoia sempervirens | reverse complement strand
TGGTTTTCACCATAGGATGAATTTATTTCTCTTTACTATTTTTAGATTTTCTTGATTTTTTTTTTATTTTTTTTTGAAAGTAGGGTTACCAAGCGGATTTAG
Organism: Sequoia sempervirens; assembly: GCA_007258455.2. Classification (NCBI taxonomy): domain Eukaryota; kingdom Viridiplantae; phylum Streptophyta; class Pinopsida; order Cupressales; family Cupressaceae; genus Sequoia; species Sequoia sempervirens. The sequence goes on along the minus strand of VDFB02193867.1, from coordinate 731,169,550 downwards.
GTGTAGAACCTCTTTAGATGCATGATATTGATAGGCTCTTCTAAGGGTTCTCCTTCAAGGGTAGTAAGTCTGTATGCCCCAAATCTGTATTTAGTGGTTATGATATATGGACCCAACCAATTTGCTTCAAATTTCCCTTTCTTATCATGGTCTTGCCGAGTACACTAGTTCTCTTTAAGGACTAGTTCACAAATATGGAATTGTCAAGGATGAAACTTCTTGTTGTAGTTACACTTGAGGTAGTTTTGGTAGGCTTTTAGATGATCATAGGCTTTGATTCATCTTTCATCAAGTAACTCCAGCTGTGCAAGTCATGCAACACGAGCATCCTCCTCACTAATAAGGTTCTTTAGAGAAATCCTCAGTGATGGGATCTCAACTTCGATTGGAAAGATGGCTTCGAAACCATACACTAAATAATAGGGGGTGGCACTCGTAGGGGTGCAATGGAGGTGCGATATTCCCAGAGGGAAGGATGAATATGGAGGTGCCAATCTTGACCAGTGATATTGACAACCTTCTTGAGGATGAAGATAAGGGTCTTGTTGGTTGCTTCTACCTGACCATTACCCTAGGGGTAATAAGGTGTTGACCAACGATGCTAGATATGAAAGGTGTCACAAAGATCTTTCATGGCTTGGTTTTTAAAAGGTTTTCCATTTTCTGATAGGATGGTGGATGGAATACCATATCTACAAAGAATATGGTAAAAGATGAATTTTGAAATTTGAGTACCGGTGATTTGTGAGAGTGGCATTACTTCCGTCCATTTGGTGAAGTATTCAGTGGCCGTAATTATGAATGTATGGCCATCGGAAGAGGGTGGGTAAATATTTCCAATCAAGTTGAAACCCCATTGAGAGAAGGGCCATGGGGCTAGTAGGGGTTGAAGGTCTTGTGTCAGAGCATGAATCAAGTCTGCATGTTGCTGGCAGGGAAGGCATTTCTTCAAGAATTCACAAGCATCATATTCTAATGTAGGCCAATAATATCTAGATCAGGGAATCCTTTTGGCCAAAGCCATACCATTTGAATGGGCCTCGAAAACACCACCATGTACCTCCATTAGTGTAGTATGGGCCTCAGTCTCATTCAAACATCTAAGGAGGGTTCCATCATACCTGTAACGATAAAGCATATCACTGATGATAATGTAACAAGCTGAACGTTGAATAAAGAATTTTTGTTGGTTGTGTGTGAGGTCTGGAGGTAGAATATTATCATGTAGGTAAGCATATATGTGTTGATACCATGGGGAAGTGGGACCTACAATGTCACACACCATGCCAATCTCAGTGATATCATATTCTGGGATTAAAAGTTGTTCCACAAGGAACTCGCATTTTGTCTGATCTTTAGGCATGTCAATCAGGGAGCTAATAGTAGCCATTGCATCAGATGCTTTGTTCTGTACCCTCAAAATTTGGTCAAATTATATGAAGGTGAAATACTTCTTGAAGTCATCCACCATGCATTTATAGGGTAATAACTTATCATTAAATTTCTTAATGACCAACAATGAATCGCCAAAGACTCTCAAGTGAGTTATGTGCCATTGCTTTGCAATTCAGAGGCCCGTGAGGAGGGCTTCATACTCAACTATGTTGTTAGTACATGGGAATGCTATCCTGAATGATTTTGGAATATAGTCACCTTGAGGGGTAACCAACATAATTCCTACGCCTGATCCATTATGAGTATATGAGCCATCAAAATATAATATCCAAGCTGGTGTTTCTGTAACTGTGAAAACTTCTTCATCTAGAAATTTAGTGACTAGAGGGTAAGCATCCACTATTGGTGCCTCATCCAACTGATCAACTATGACTTGTCCCTTTATGGATTTTTGATCCATGTACTCTATGTCAAATTCACTTAGGAGCATGACCCACTTAGCCATGCGACCAATTAAAGTGGTTCTCGATAACAGATACTTTAGTGGATCAATTTTTGCTATTAATTTGACCAAATGGCTAAGCATGTAATCTCAGAGCTTTTGTGTACTGAAGACCACTACAAGGCAGACTTTCTCCATGGGTGAATAGTTTAGTTCGTGACCGATGAGTGTTCAATTGATGTAGTAGATTGCTCTTTCTTTTGATGATTCATCATGTTGTGCCAATAATTCTCCTAGTGAAACTGAAGTGGCAGAGATGTAAAGCAAGAGGGGTTTCCCTAGAATTGGTGGATGAGACAAATATTCCTTGATCTTATCAAAACCTATCTAGCACTATTGGTTCCATTTGAAGGTGTAGTCTTTTTTCAGAAGATGGGTGAATGACTGACACTTATCTGCAAGCTAGGCTATGAACTGACAGATGGATTGCAGCTTGCCCTGGAGACTTCTTAATTGTTCTAGATTGAGCGGGGGTGGCATATCCATAATAGCTTTCACCTTGGCGGGATCAACCTCAATTCCCCTTCGAGAGACTATGAAACCCAACAATTTCCTTGATGTAACACCAAAGACACACTTTTTGGGATTTAGTCATAGCTTGTAATGTTAACTGCTCGAAGATCTTTTTCAAGATGGCAAGGTGCTCTGCTCTGGTTTTGGATTTTCCTAGCAAGTCATCCACATAATCTTCCATTATAATATGGATGAGGTCATGGAAGATGATAGTCATTTCCCTCTAATATGTCGCCCCCACATTCTTGAGACCAAAGGGCATAACATTGTAGAAAAAAGTACCCCAAGGTACCATAAAAGAAGTCTTGTGTTGATCTTTAGGTACAATTTGGATCTAATTATAACCATAAAAACAATCCATAAGGGATAGCATCTGATGTCTTGCAATAAGGTCGACCAACATGTCAATATTGGGCAGTGGAAAGTTATCTTTTGGATAGGCTTTGTTAAGATGGTGGAAGTCCGTGCAAATCCAAATGTCTCCATTTGGCTTGGCAACAGGTACTATGTTGGAGATCCAATCAGAGTAGTCAATGGTTCTGATAAAACCAACATCTAGTAGCTTCTCCAATTCCTTCTTGACTAATAATGCTACATGTGGATGCATTTTTCAGAGTTTTTGTTTGACAGGCTTGGTGTCTGGGTGAACATCTAGATGATGAACTACTAAAGTAGGGTCTAAGCCTAGCATGTTTGAGTATGACCAAGTGAAGTTAATGATATTATCTTGGAGTAGTTGAACAATGACTAAATATTCTTGCTCTGATAAAGATTTGGCCACATAGGTGATCTTAGGGTTTTTTGCAGTACCTAGATTAACTTCTTGAGTTTCTTCAATTAGAATGGATGACCACATGGATAATTGAGTTCCCACAAGTGGAAGATGAACATCTCCATCCTCCAACGCCTCTTCGAGGTTTTCACTATTGGATGCGTCATTTATTTTTACTTTTTCTAGGTCAGGAAGTGCCTCGGGGAGGTTTTCACTAGATGACCATATTTTATTTTTCATTTTTTTATTTTTGTGACTGGAGCATTCATCCTCCCCCAATCCCATGAGGTTGACATATGTCCAATGAGACATTGACAAGTGCGTTGTCTCGTAGATCCCAATCAATGAGTTCAGGGTGGTGAAGAGAAAGGTTGATGGTACAGATGGATAAGCAGTCAAACATGGATGACAGGTCTATGTGATCAACATCATTGTACGTATGTATGACAAATTCTTCCTTAGGTATGTCTTCCAAGGGACCATTCTCCATAGTAACACTATTCGAGGTATTAGATGATGTTGCAGGGTCTTTCTATTTTCTATCATATAAGAGGCCTGAATTCCATAGGACCTTTGATACATCAATAGGTTGCAACCATCCCTATTCTTCCTTTCCTAGGCCCTCGCCTTGGTAGTTATGATTTTCTATGAACTTAGCTAACTAAGGGTATACTTCCTGAAAGTATTCCTTTAGAGGAGGATCCGGTTGGGGTTCTTCACAGTATACCCACTAACTGATATCTTCTTCTAGTGCATCTATCTTTATACTAGAAGACCGAAAAGTGGTGGTAGGGATGTTTTTAACATTGAAGGTGACGGTCTTGTCCTCTTTTGGAGTAGCTTGTGAAGGTTGTTTGTACATGTGTGGTGATGATGGCATGGTTGCCAAATTAAGGGTTGTATGCATTTCATATTCACCACACCCCTTGTCAATGATCTAGACTTTAGTAACAAAGGAATAGGTGGTGAGAGATGGCATGGTTGTGGTGGTGGATGATGGATTGGAGGATGATGACTAAGATGCCCCCATTTCTACTCCAAGATAATAATGTAAATGGGGAAATGATGCTTTTAGAGCATGATAGTATTCAAATGGTTGTGGGTCGGCATAAATGGTGATCTCTTGTCCATTAACTGGTAACTTTAGGCATTGATGGTATGTTGATGGTATGGCTTGCATGGCATGGAGCCATGGGCGGCCAAGGAGGAGATTATATGGTAAGTCCAGATCAAGGACATGACTAGTATACTGAACTACAGGTCCAACCTGGATAGGAAGACTGATAATCCCTTCAGAATTTCTTTCTGCGTTATCATAAGCCTTAATTGGGATGATTTGATTACTCAAATCCTCTTGAGTATATCCCACCTATTTTATGAACTTCACAGTACATAGATTGAGGGAAAAGCCATTATCTACCAAGACCATTTTTATTTTATGACAAGAAACCAAGACTTCGATGTGTAAGGGATGGTTGTGATTGGAGTCAATATTTGGCATGTCATTCTGGCTGAAGTGTAGTTGGTAAGAAAAAACCAGGTATCCTACTAAATCTTGGAACCATGTGGGATCGATGTCGTTAGGTACGTGAGTTTATTATAAAGCTCTGTTGAGTATTTCCTGATGTACGAGAGAAGACTTAAGCAGATCCAAGATTGAAATCTGAGCAGGGGTCTGTTGATGATGTTTTCTGCACAACAACTCAGACATAATATAATATCCTATCTCTCTTGAAAGGTAAATCTCTATCAACAAGCCTCAAGAGATAACCCCAAGGTCTTTAATTTCAGGTCTTGACAATGCATACACAACTCGGTGATAAATGTGAAAATGTTGGTAGTCACAAAGGGACCTTACTACAAGCAAAGACTGAATCTTGAACTTATCAGATCTAGCAATGTAATGATACTTCAATCCTAAATCTAATCCAAATAATAAAAAAATAACAAAAGATTAGGGTTTCAAAGAGATTCCTAAATTTGACTACTCCTAAGATTAACAATGCAAATGATGAAATACTTGAAATGGATCAATCCATCATAAACTAATTCCTACTTGACCAAGATAAATCTACAATCTTATAGAAACAGTGCAATCTTCTAAGGTATTAATATTTTTAGATCATGAACATTCATCCAAGACAACCCAATTGCAATTGAAATGAATAAATCTCCATAATTGAAGTAAGCATAATGAATATAAAGGTATAGGCTAGCTTTGCAAAGCAACTAACAATCAGCTAGCTACAAAAATTATGGACCAAGGATTGTTACAAACACTTCAAGCATCAAATCATAAACACCATTGAATCGGATCTAAATTTAAATCTAATAACCTTGAGAAATTTGAAAGATAGAATCATAAAAACCATGCAAGATAAGTCAACACAAAAGAGATCACCAGAAAATCACAATGTCTGCAATTGTATTGAATCACCAAATTTCAACAACAATTCCAATGTTTTGTTACAACACTTGCTCAAAAATTGACTAACTTCTAACTCTGCTCTACTACCTAATTCGCTCTTGTAGAAAAATTATCTTTATTTGTGTACCTATCTATATGTTACAAATGAGGTGAAATTCCAAATTTAGAGGAACATCCAAAGCATGTCGGCCAAGCTAGGGTTTATAATCATGAAATAGCCAAAAACAAGTTGGCCCAATTAATGTTTACAATAATAAATGGCCATAAAATAGGTCAGCCCAAGGAGAATTCAAAAATAAAAAAATTAACATTAAATGCTTGAACTCAATCCAAGTCGGCCTGGGATCTTCAATGCAATTCGAACCAATGCACAAGTTTGAATGCAGGCCTATATTAGCTGCTTCCTCCCATTCTTATTGCACCTCACCAAGTCGGCCAAGGGGTGGAGTAACTAGTACTTGAATTTCTTCATAGTTTTAACTTCATCACCTTTCAGCCGCCACCATGCCAGACTCAGCCTGCACTTAGCAAAAACCACCATTAATATTCATTATAACACTATTATAACATGAAAATCAAGATTAGCCCATCATCAACAATTTATTTGTAATCCAAATCAATTCAAATGCAAATCGAAATCAACCAAGAAACGTCACTCAATCACAAACTACATAGTCCGGGACTTCGAGCCAACCGTAGAATCTGGGCCAAAAGGGAAATTTTGAAAAAAATATGGCCCAGGCATATTTTCCCGAAGAAGGCACAAAATCCACCATAGATCACTAAAAATGCAGATAACCACGCAATTTATCAATTAAAATCATGGAATGTTAAAAATTTATCATTAAAATAATCTAATTCAACCAATTTTCAAGTTTCACCAAGCTTCCTAGAAAATCTAAAAAAATCTGGTTAGACTGGATTTTCATGAAAATAATAACACTACATGAATTTCAGGAAAATGAGGGGAAGTAGGAGAAACCAGGAAAATCCGACCGGATAAGAAAATCCTAAGGCTGGAAGAAAACCTGAACATTGCAATTTAACACAAATTCACTCAAATTGATCAAACGATCACAAATTTGAGGACTCTAGGTATGGAAATTGTTTAACCTAAACCTCCTACAGATCTTCTTTGAATCCTAGGCTCATTCGAAATCAAATCAAGATGAAATGGCAATGCCCTAGGCATGAAACCCTAAATTTCAACCATGAATGCACAAAGCAAGCTTGAGACACAGAAATTTGAACTCCAAGCAAAACTAAAATGCCAAAGCATGACTCACATCATCAATCAAAACAAGGCAACATGTACATAGCATGAATAAAATGCCAGTCAACTCCAACAAAGACAAACAACAATTCAAATGCCTAAGCAAGCAACAATGATGAAAACACCATGGGAATCACAACTAGATTAATAATTCACAAATTTAGTATGCCATAGCATGCCAAGTACCCCAGGATCAAATATCACAACTCATCAGGACACCAACGATAAAGCAAAAAGGAACAAAACTCCAAAAACCAACCAAGTTTGGAAACCTGTCGGCCAGGCAGAAATTCAGAAAAATCTGGCCCAGGTGGATTTCTGTGAAGACCAAAATTCTCTGAACTATAGCACTGAAACCCATTTGTTGGAGTTTGGATGAAATTCGGGAAAATCCAGATGGACTGGAAAATCCCGAAATGGGGTAAAAACTCGGATCTGGCCCAAAACATAAGTTTTTCAATATGCAACTTGGAGAAAAAAATATGACAAGCGAGATAAACATATTAAGCACATACCAAGGAAATGCAAATCCCCAAAATAAAAGGGCCAAATCAACAAGAGCAAAAGAAAAAGAGGGTCCTTGATTTCAGTGGGCCGTGTGTGCAAAAACTGTAAAACAGGGTCTTTCCTAAGTGATCAAGAATGTTATATTGAGAGTTTACATGATTTTATTGGCGGATGTGGAGGTTGTAGGGACAATAATGTGGGACCGTTAGGTAGCAACAACACATTGGGGATCTTTAGCCTTAACATGTATTATAGATACACAAGGTTCTACCTGTTCAATATAATGGAAAATGCCATCATAATTGAGGGGTACATTTTAATAGCTTATATTATTTGTGTTGTTGTCTTGGGGATTGTTGTTGGAGGTGCTTGTTCCTTCTTTATGGTTAGGGAAGGCATTTTGGTATATCTGTAATTGAGCATTGGATGATGGAGCTTGACTGGTGTCGACTTTGATATCTCCTCGATCGATAAGATCTTGGACATAGTTTTTGAGACCTTGACACTTATTCAAAGTGTGCCCTTTAATTTTATGGAATTCACAATATTCATTCTCCCTAAACTAGGTAGGTTTGGGCTTGGATTCATCAAGTGGTTTGGTGATAGGGTACGTGGCCAGATAGTTGACCTCTAACAACTTATTGAAGATGACGCTCAAGGGCTCTCCTAATTGAGTATATTGGCATTTTCCATTCCCTTGGTTGTTTTGGATTGATTGTTGAGGAGGAAGAGATTCCCCCTATGGCACAAATATGGCATTAGGTACAGATGGTGGTTGCCTCTGGGATGTGCTAGCCACCTGAACATGTTTAGTGTCAATGACACCATCATTCACTGCGTTTTTGTTCTTGTTCCAAAAGCATGACTTATCATCGAATGGCCTTTCTTTGTCATGGTTATGTATCTTGATGTGCCCTTTGGCAATAAGGGCACATTCAAGGATGGGTCCTTTTTCCACTATTTCAGTGAAAGTGGTAACGCAATGCAATATGAAATTGTGAGCCATGTCGGGATGTGAGTTTTCCACAAAAAGAGTGACCATGTCTTTCTCTTTGAGAGGGGTTTTCATTTAGCTTGCTAGTGCTCACCACCTTTGAAGGTAGCTAGCAAAGGTTTCACCTTCACATTTCTTCTCCTTAAGAAGGTCCAAAGTATTAGTGTCTTTTTCCAAATTGAAGGAGAAGTAAGAATTTTTTTTTCTGAAAGATCTACAAAGGATTTTATGGACCTTCGTTCTAAACCCATGAACCATTCAAGCTTAGTGGAAACAATCACAAGAGGTAGTTGTCGTTGTGCATAACTTCCTGACATTGGGAGTAAAACTCTTCCAAGCGGGCCTTAGGATCTTTGTTTCCCTTGTATCTATCAAACTTTGGTATCTCAAAGTGTTTCAGGAAGGGAACTAGTGAGATAGATGGATCAAATGGAGAGGGACATATATCTTCAAATTTAAAGGATTGTTTACCAGTCCCCACTTGGAGATCTTTCAAAGCAACTTTAATTTCTAATAGATCCGCGTTGACTGGTTGTATAATCAAGGTAGGTGATTTGGATGGATACAGATGATAGGATGATTGTGGATCTTGTTGAGATAATGTTTGAAGATGTATGTAAGTATTTTGATAATGAGAGGATGGTGTTCCCTACTAATGTGTTGAGGGTGTTTGTTGGTATGGAGGTTGTTATTGTGAGGTATAGTATAGATTTGTTTGATAAGAATGTGTGACCGAATGTTGAGGAGCTTGAATGTGATATTTCCGATTGGTTTGTTGGTATTGGAGGTATTGTTGTGACTATTGGGAGGCCACATAGGGTGGTTGTTGCAGGAACTGCTACTGGTTATGATAGTAATAATGCTAAGGAGGTTGTTGTGATTTCGACTGTTGCGTGGGTTGAGATGGGATGTTGTGTTGTGGTTGAGCTTGCGGACATAAAATGGATGCGAGTAATGGGGATATGGTTTGGGCGAGAGGTCAGGATGGATTGCCTTGTGATTGGTATGGTGGTTGTTGTGAAGAGACTAAAGCATTATGCGGGTGTTGTTGTTGATGAGGTGGCTGAGATAACGTAGAGTCATTCTGTAAAGGAGGTTGTTGGGTACCAACTGAAACATTTGGTTGGGATGTACCTTGTGGAGGTAATTGAGGTAGTAGGTTGGATTGATGAGGATGTTGAGATGTATACGAAAGCAGTGGCAGATTTGTGGCCCCAAGAGGTGGAAGTAATGTGGTAAAAGGGGTGCCCCCAGTGTTGATGGGAGGTTGACTCGAAAGGGGTGGTGCTGTTAGCATTAATGGCACAGGTTGTGGAACATTTTTCAGAATACCGTAGACGAAAGGATTATTGGGATCAGACACTTGAGGAGCCCCCATGACTGAGATTGTAGCATGTGGGGGGTGGCTAACATGATAAAGAATGGCATTTCCAAATTCAGGTTGGTGCCAAACCTCTACTAGAGGAACATTAGGGATGTATGAACCATTTGGTGTGCTTTGTGAACCTTGGGGTATATCAGATGTGGAACTCCTATATTTGGATAAGTCAACACCTGATGGAGGTTTGACACCTTTTTTTATTAGGTGGGCCAATATTTCTTCCCCATGTTTTGTCGAATAGGTGGCCAGTCATTTGTACATTGGTGGGATTACTGAAATGTTCCTCAAGTGTGAGTTTGAGTTGATTAGCCATACTCTCCTCACCATGTGGTGAGTTGTTCTGATTTTCGGTGTTGGAGTGTGATGAAGTGCCATTATGAGTATCTTCAAGGGTGTTCACTCCATTTTTAGGATCTTGAGAGACATTTTCACCATTTGTGGGATTTGCATTGTTATTAATATCTTGAGACATGTTCATTTGGGAATTTTGACCTTGTTGTTGTGTCATTTGCTTCTTGGCTTGTAACCTAGTTTGAACGGGCATGCAAATGTGCTATGGGTGGATTATAAAGATGTCCTTGATGAACGATTTGATTTTGATTGGATGAGATTGGATTCTGATTGGTTAAGATTGGATTTTGATTAGATATATTGGATTTTGATTGGTTGAGATTTGATTGGATTGTTAAGATAGATTGGATTGGGTTGATTGAATGGATGTGATTGGATCGATTAGATAATTAGATAAGTGTGATTGGTTTGATTGGATGATTGGATAAAATAGATTGAGTGATCTAATAGGTGTGATTGGATGATGGAAGATGTGAGGGACCCTAAATCTATGTAGAAAACATCACCCTTAGTGACCTAGAGAATTGATTGATCCAGTGGATGATCACAACACCAAATCCACCTTAAGATAGAAATGGATTGATTTGGGTCGAGAATGATAACTTATGACACCGAATTCACCTCAAGATAGATGTAAATTGATTTGGGTCCAAGTTGATGATAAATGTGAAGGATATCAATCAAATTCAAGCGCTCAGGTCAATTTGGGTAACAAATTTTAACATGAGGTTAAGGTGATTTGATGATGAGTGGTATTTATGTGATATGGCTTAGGTGATGCAAATGGTAAGATTTTGGTGAATCAAGCTCACTATGTGATGATATGGGCTTTCCAAATGAGTTACCAGAAAATTCAAAATGAGTGGGCAGATTGAGAGAATAAATGTATGGATGTTTGGGATGACTAATGAAGATTTTGGATGATTAAACATAAATTTTGGAGGCTAAATGAAGGTTTGGAATGATAAAATGGTGGTTTAGAATGATCAAATGGGGGTTTCAGAGGTTTAAAATGACAAAATGGAGGTTGTGAATGATTAGATAAAGGTTTGGAATGATTAAACAATGGTTCAGAGACTAAATGGAGCTAATCAGGGTGATTTTCACTATTCAAGAGGGAAAATTCGCACCACTACAGTAAACAGGAGGGAGAATTCACCCCATTGTAGCAAATAGAAGGGGAAATTCACCCCACTATAGTAAACAGGAGGGAAAATTTGCCCCACTACAGCAAACAAAGACTTGGTTTTGATGGAAATGACTATGGCAAGGACTAAAACTGACAACAATAAGGTCAATTTGTCAAAAAGTTTATTATTTTCTCACAAGAAAGCACTTTGAAACAAACACAATCATATGATTAGTATTAAGGGTATGGACAATAAAGGTCTTAATCTAGGATGCACAAGGTGTCTAGGGAGTCCTCGATATACTCTCGGTATGTGAGGCACAACCATGAACACCAGCCTATCACAGTCATGAGTTAGGAACCCCAGCGAGATACTGAAGGGCTCAAACCAACTCTTCACGTCTATCTAGGTATCACCCTAGCTTCGACGCTCTGCCAATTACAACGCGACTAGATTGGGGTACGAATTTCACTCTCCCCACTTTTTATACCCCGTCGGTACGCATGGTTGGAATCATCCCTTGGGGTGATGAAATCCCCATGCAGGTCCCACTAGAAAGAAAGCACTAATCGTTTCCAACTACTCCCCAGGCTCACATGAAGTGCAAGGGGAAAGTGAAAAAAAAATAATGTCCCCTTTGGGTAACACAAAAAGATAGACACAACAAACAATAGATATTACCTTCCCTAATTAAACTATGTTCCTAGATTAACGAAGACAACAAGGGTAGCTTTTAAAAATATGAGCAAATAGATAGCCTTGCAAAAAAAATGTTAGTTGTTTTATCCTTCTTTCTTTGCCAATTACACAAGAATATGCTGCAAAATGTTCGCAAAAACACCAATATACTTGTAAAAAACAATGTTAGGGGGATAGAAGTGGAAAACAACAAAAAACTAGAGCAAAAACTAAGCTAAAACGTCCATTTTACCTCTCAAAATGTGTTGTTTTGGGGCATATTCGCCCCTCTGTAATAACTGGGCGTGCTAGAAATGTGATCCTAAATGTCTATCAACCCTAAATATGTGAAAACAACAATAATGCAATGAAAGAAAACACAAAGGGACACCTCAAGATTAGCCTAAGAAATGATAATGCAAAGAAATAAGCTAAAATAAAGATTGCAAGACGATTATACCTTCTTTGCTACTAAAATTCCTTGGTTGGCCCTTGATTTAGATTGTTTTGTATGCTCCTTAGATGGCTATTGATGTAGCTAAATGCAATATTAAGTAGATGGTGGGATGCAAATGCAAAATGGCTAAAATGGATGGCTAGATGAGAGAAAAATGAGTGCACAAAATGACAACATAAGGTTGCAAAATGGTTAAGTGTTGAAAATTCCTTAGAGGAGGGGGTATTTATAGGGAAATTTGAATTCTCTAGATAATTAATGGTTGAGATTGAGCCACCAAGATCAAGATCTAGGGCTATGGTGATTTGAGGACTCACAAGCCCTCACATCTTGACATGTGGAATGTGAAGTGGCTAAGGGTGAATGATGTGTAGGTGATGTGGAAGGAGAGTACATGATGTGGAGGAAGGACAAGTACCTTCCAAGTACCTTGGGGAGTGAGAAGATTTCCTCAAAAAGGAACTTCTTGTCCCCAAGTGAGAATGAAAGTGACATTTAAGGAATTTTGGAATTCCCCAAAAATCTCCATGGGAAATGAGAAAGTGGTCAGAGAAATAAATGTGAATTAAAAATTCACATTATTAGGAGAATCTAATGGATAAGAGAGGGTCTCCAAAAAGGTGGGAATTGGTCACATGTGGATGAGGTGACAAGTCAAATGTTCTAGAAGCCTTGGAAGGATAAAATGTGAATTAAAAATTCACATGGGAAAGAGGGTCAATGCTAAGAAAGGAAAATGAAAAGGTTGACTAAAAAGTGGTGCTAAAAGTGGCTAATGACTTTGATTAAGGTTGCACAAATACCTGATTAAGGTAATTAATGAGAGATTAGAAGAAAGTGGCAAATGTAGGAGGATGTGACATTAATCTTTGATTAAGACGATGCATATCTTAATCATGAGTTAATTAAATTAATCCAGATTAGAGAGGGATTATGGAGGATGTGACAAAGAGAGAGAAGAATTTTAAATTGATTTTAATTCAAAAAGGGTTAAGATGAATAAATTAAATAAATTGATGTATTTATTTAATTTAGAGAGTAAAAAGGTGTAAGGTAAAGAATTTAATTGTTAAATTAAATACTTTAAAAACCTTAGGCGGGAAGTGTAATATTAATTAGATAAATTAATATTGGCGGAATAGATAAATAGAGAGGTAAATTTGATCGTATGGGAGCAATCAAATTTGGATGTCTACAGACTCAATAAATTTCATTTGAGCTTAAAAATAAAAATCAAAGGGATTAAAAATAACTTTAGCAACTCACTACATTTTGTTTTGGATTTAAGAATTGAACAAGAAAACTTCACACTTCATCTTGGTGCTTAAAAATAATCCATTATTGCTTTGAGGGGTAAAATGAACATGTGTCCTTTGTGTTTTCTAATCTTTTTTACAAAGTAATCTCATTTCAAATGGTGTATGCACTTCTCTTGTGCTTCATGACAATCTTAAGAATAAAAAGTCCTTTTGGTGACATTAAGTTGTATAAAAGATTGCATCCATATTTCAATTTGGGATCTTAAAATTGAGCAAATTTTGTGAGTGTGAGTTGATTATATCGCCTGTATTTTCTCTTTGTTCACGTAAACAAAGATCAGTCGAACTATGGATGTGCTTGCTTGCTTTTTTTTACCTTTAGAGGGGCCTGCCTAAGACCAATTCAAAGGTGACTCCAACTAGTTTTTCACTCGGGCTGGTATATAAATGGATAAGACTAAATTGTCAATTCCTCATGGTATGTAGGCCTTAGCTGTAGAGCTTCTTTCAGAATGGGGTACTACCATAAGAAGTATAAGCACCCCTAGTAGGATTGATTAAAGCTTTTAGTGGCTTGCTGGATGCTCACAAGGTGCCATGTCCCCGATCACCCTGACTAAGAACCAATTTGTTTAGAAGCCCAAATCATTATCTATTTGTTGGTACAAGAATAGTCATTTTGAAGTTGTCCCACATTTTTATAGCTCTTAGTAGAGATCAAAAGTATGCCATGGGAGTTTCATGGTTACTAAAACTTAGCTGACCTGAGATGTGTGTGTTATGGAAGGGATCTAGTGTGGTCAAGCTTCTAATCATCCACTAAGAGTAGGCGTAGCTGGATTTATCCAAATGTGAACTCAACAAATATTGTCTCATTCTATCCTAGGGTTGTGCATCATTTTGGAATCAAAAAACTTTTCTTAGATCTAAAACATTGGAAAGCAGACATTCAAAAAAATCCTCAAAATTTCAAACCCTTTAGGAGGAGAAAACATCTTTGATAGAATTCAAGTTCTATTTCTTTCCCTAGGGATTCTATCCTTAGAGGCTTCTAAGTGTTTGAATTTACATCTCAATTTCCTCTTACTAAAGTCAACATCAGAGAACTATTTCATTAATTTCCATGATTTCCACATAATAGAATTTGTGGGATGAAAAGAAGTTGGGACATTAGACATTTTGAAAAGCTAATCAAGAGGGTGTTTGTGGTAAAATAAATTCATTAAGCAAAGATAAGAAACAATTGAACCCCACACATTTTCTCTTCCAAATTATTTCTTGAAAGATCAAAATCTGAAAACCAAAGTCTAAAGGTCTTAGTCAAAAATCTCGCAAGAAATGTTTGTCTATACTTTAAAAATTTAGAGAAAGATTGACCTTCAAATTTTACAAGTGTGCATAAAAAAAAATCGAAATTTGTATTCATTTTACTATTGTCAAAATCCAATAATTTTTCAAAGGTTTGAGTATCTCACATAGGAAGTAATAGCATGTTCTTCAACACCGAGGTCTTGTAAGCAAAAGGTATTTCTAGGTTCACTTAGGATCAAATCAAAACTCTCATCCATCCCTCAAATGTCAATCAAAATCATCTCACAAACAACTCTTGGAAATATTGAAAAAAATCATTCATGCAAGACTTTTGGAAAATCCTCTAGATCAAATCCAAATCATCTTGTTTGATTAGATGTGTGTAGATGAATCCTTCTTCACATATTTAGTGAAATTATTAAATCTTGTGAACAAGTTTATCCCTTGATAGAATCCAACATCTTGGGGTTTATAGGTTCATTATCCAAAATCCAAAATCAAATCAAGTCGAAATCATCTTTTTTGGCTAGGTTTGTGTAGATGAATCCTTCTTTACAAACTTAGTCAAATTATCATCGTGTGGAGAAGTTTACTCTAGGAAAACATCCAACCTATTTGAGTTTATGAGTTCACTATCCAAACCAAATCAAATCAAACCAAAAAAAATCCAAAAATAAAAAAAAATCCAAAAGTCCCAAAGTCTACTATCTCCTTCAAGATTTCTTAAGAGGACAATCATTCACACCATTCATCCTTCATTTATCTCATAATCACCCTTTGATTCTTTATCATCCTAGTCTTTTGATTTTTGTGCCTAAAGTTTAGATCAATCTAAGGAGTTAGAGGTTCACCTCACATTCTTGAAAATTGATCCTTATTTTATGGTTCAAACTAGATCTCAACACAAGAAGAACATGGAAACAAACAAAGAAACATCAACTTCGAGTGACTTGAGTCAAACCACTCTCGAAATCAATCCCATCAGGTCTAGTAATCCCACATTCAATCCTCCTCCACTTCCACAAACTCCTCAAGAGGAAGGTCAAGTGGAAGACATCACCAATAATGTCTTGGGGATAATCCAAGATGAAATCATTTAAATGGTTCAAAATCCTAAAACTCACAGAATTGTCAATATGATGATGAGGCTTAATCCTTCCCAATATATGCTAGAATTGGAAAAAGAAGGGGCTAAACTCCCTTTCCACTATGATGTAAGCACCATTGTGGAGAAACCTCTTGGGATTATTCCACTAGTTTCATTCACACCTTCATTTCAAAACATCACTAAATCCATCCCACAAATCACATCATCCATTGCTCCAACTCAACCAGTTGTCAACAAGGGGAACTCATTACTACATGCTCTTCAATCACATCCCATTGTTAATAATCAAGACTTGGATGCGAACACCATCTTGGGTCAATCCTTTCCTCAAATTTTGTTACACCCATACATTTTTCTCACCTTTCATGACCCCAATAACCCATCCTCTTTTCACACAACACCGATATATCCTCTCAACACACAAACTTCTCTCCCTAAGACCTCACAAGGAGAAGTTGGATTATTTGGACAAGGGGGAATCTTTGATCCCTCATCATCATCATCATTTTCTCAAGGGAACACACCACCCATCTTCCCACTATTTCCACCTCTACAATTAACATCCACACCACTCACCGGTTTAGGGAAACCCCCTTTATCAAACCTCATTCAAACCAATCAAAAAAATCCTCCAATCATAAATCGAACCATCATGCCGAATCCACCCATCATGCCATTGATATCGCAACAATAGGTGGAAATGATCCCAACACAACCCATTATCACATCATCTACCATACCCCAAATACTTCAAAATGTGGTCTCCCAAGGGCCTATCATATCAACCGCACCATACATCGCACAAATTCCTATCATCAACCAAACGGTACCTCAACATCCACCTCTCGTGACAAATTATCATACAATTTTGAATCCTCGACCACCACCACCAAAACCAAACATGACAAACCAATATAGCATCAAATTGCAAGCAACCCAACAAGCCTACCAAAAGGCACTTCAGCAGTTTCAAAATCAGCAAGCCACCCAAGCTGCCCAAACTGTGCAAGAAGCTCAAGTAGCTCAAGCTGCACAAGCTGCACAAGCCACCCAGGTTGCACAGACTGCCCAGGTTGCACAACCTACTCAACAAGCTCAAGCTCAGGCTCAAGCACAATACCAAGCCTAGCAAGTGCAAGTGAAAGTGCAATATCAAGTACAACAACAAGCAACTCAACATCAAGCATATCAACAAGCCTTGCAATAGTACCAAGCATAGCAAGAAGCATCCCAACAACAAGTGTTATTGGCACAACAATAGCAAGACCAACAAGCGTTGTTGGCATGACAAAAAATTTAGGCCTATCAACAAGCCTTGATCGCACAACATAGCTTGCAATAAACTCCCACCAACATACCCAACACTCCACCTATCACTCCAATGATCAAACCATCTCAAAACATATTCATCCCACCTCTCGATCCACAAAATGACATAAGAACACAAATCAGATTGCTCTCGTAGCAAGTGCTAGATCTCCAATCTTGGAAAATAATGAAAACACCAAGAAATCTATGCCCCTATCCATTCGATAGAAGCCTTGTGATGGTACCATTCCCAAAAGGGTTTGAAATCCCTAAATTTGACAAATATCATGGGCTTGGTAACCATGAAGATAACATTAAGGAATTCCAGGTACATTGCATGGAAGTTGCATACGATGACACATACCTAATGCTACTATTTCCTCAAAGTTTGGTTGGGCCCAAAATGGAATGGTTCTTTGACCTTTGTCCTGGAATTAAAAAGTTCCAAGATATTTTAGAAGCATTCATAAAAAACTACGCATTTAACATCGGCATGTATGTTAGTCTAGAGGAACTATCTACGCTCAAACAAGCTAAAGGTGAATCATTCACATCCCTCTTGCAATGATGATGATCCAAGGCCAACAAGAGCAAGTGGTTCATGCTAGAGGAGAAAAAAAATTTGCACCATCATTACCAATCTTGAGAAAACCTTGCCATTCCATCTAAAGATGCAGTGTATCGCCACATACGACCATTTGATCCCCATGGAGCTCAACATCGAAAGAGCCCTTATTGCACAAGGGGGGACACCCACATATCAAGAAGATAAAGACAACCACCCATCCACTGGTTACAATGAGAAACCTCACACATGGGCGAAGAACAAAAATGCCACTAATGATGGTGTGGTTGATGTGAAGGTCATATTCAGTGCTCCAAAACATAACACCCAATCATACCAACAACTGCAAACCAAAAATTGAAACAACATACAGGCCAATGCGGTATCACAACAACCACTCAATAATTAAGTCAACAATCTGAATAATCAAGGGGGACCACCTCCGTGAAACAAATATTCCCCCAAGCAAAAGTACACAGCCCTTGGGGAATCAATCAAATCTATCATGAAGAAACTGGTATAGGAGAATCTCATCAAAATCCCCACTTATGTGAATTATCAAGAGCCCCAAGTGAAACCACCATGGTATAATGAAAACCACCTTTCCAATTTTCATAAAATCAAAGGGCACACAACATCCAGTTGCATGAGGCTGAAAAATCTGATCCAAGACCTTATTGATGACAAGATCATAAACATTGAACAACTGGCCATAAATAAGCACCTAAAAATATACACGAATCTGATGTTGGATCATAACAAAGGGAATAACCATGGAAAAAAAAGTATGCCAATGTAAACCATGTGTATGATCATGTTGTCGCATCCCTACATGAATGGGTGACTATTAGCATCAAGGGAGCCAAAGTTGATTATGGAGTCACCACTTGTGGTGGCAAGGTTCCCATTGCTGGATCATCACAACCACCTAGGGCATCCACCTCCAATCCAAAATCTATTCCCAATGGTTACAATTTCTTAGACCAACTGAAAAGAACCCCTACTCAGATCTTCATCATGGAGTTACTGAAGATTTCACTTGCACATAGAAAGATCCTTGAGGAAGCATTGGCTTCATGCATAGTTTCTGTGGATCTTGATGCTGACTAGTTCCAAGCTATGGTCAGACACCTCACCACCCGCATCTAATAACATTCTCTGATTAGGAATTCCCCACCCAACCATCTCATAACCATGCACTCCATCTTGAATTCCTGGTCCATAGAAACAAAGTCAAAAGGGTCTTGGTGGATGGGGGTGTAGGTCTAGATATCTATTCGCTCAAGCTAATAAAGAATCTAGGATTCTTTGAGGATGCCATTGAAAAGGGTAAAGGTATAACAATCAAAGCATATGATGATTAGGAAAGAGTGTGTCAAGGCACTATTCAACTCCCTATTCAAGTAGGGCTTGCCACATGGAAACCACATGCTAGGTCCTTGACCTTGATTTTCCTTATAATATTCTCCCGGGGTGTCCATGGATCTATGGGATGCAAGTAATTGCATCTACCTTCCATTAGTGTGTCAAATTCCCATATCAAAACCAACAGATCACAGTCCATGGTGATCCCAATCCCTTTTATTACTGCAAGAATTTGGAAGAAAAGTACTAAAAAATCCCCCATGTACCAAAGAATAATGAAGGCCCTTCAACCCCATATGTAGACCCAGCTACTTTAGCCTCCACTTTTGAGACAAAGACACCCACCATTCTTGATATCTCTAAAATAAAATTCATAGTCCAAGACAATAGGTGTGGGAATTACAAAATGAAGAAAAGTTCTTTCATAATAGGAGAGTTAAATCAATCTCCTAGGTCTCATGGGCAGCCCAAACTGATTGAAACATCATGCCAAACCTTCAAAGCATACCCCTCCAGATTTAGATGTTGGGGAGACCTAAGTCAAGAAGTGGTAGATGAAAAAAATAAATCAAGTCTGCAATACCAAGATGAAAGGCCCGTGCCTGATCTTCCCATGGATGATAGCAGCAAAAGACTTCAAATGATACTTAGTATGGGCTATAACAAAAAGAAAAAAATTGGGAAAAATGACAATGGTATTCTGGTACCTATCATTCCTAAGACATATATGAGAAATCTTGGCCTCGAATGTACCCCTCTAAAGGTAACCATACTTGGCAGAGGTGCCCCAATTAAAATAGTAAAAACTCCCCCTTAGTTATCAATAGTCGCCCTTCAGTTACCCATATCCACAACTCGAGTCATAGATAACTTTACCTTTGACATAACTGATGTGTGTAGTAGTGATGAGGGGGATCCCATAACCGACCTACCCATGCTATTCAAAGATTCCTCCCTTCTCATGATTAGTACCTTGTCTTTTGAGTCAAACAACCAAACCTGTGAGCTAAACTTAGTCTATCCCCAACTCAACGATTACGAACAACGAGGACCACCAATTCTAGACACACTAAAAAATGATGAAGCACTCTCAGAATTCATGGGATTGCAAGAAACGATACCATACAGAGATCAAAAAGTTAGGTTCAACATTGAACTTGACACGCAAGCCTATTACGGGGAAACGATTGAATCCTTCAGTCGTAAAAGTGAAAATTTGAGAATAATCTCTAGGTCTTTGAGTGAAAACCACACTGTGGCACTCTCTGACCTAAAAACAATAAAAAAAAGGGATGCATCCAATGGTGAAAACCTCTCTAAGGTGCCAGAGGATGAAGGATTCAATCTTCTCCTTAGTGCTATTCATTACGAGAAGTCAGAAGTCTTAGCAGAAAAGTGCAATCCGGTCAACCTAGGATCAGAGGAAATGCCACACATAACATTCTATGTAGAATCTATTTTAAGAGAAGAACAAGAACTCTTGGATGCTTTCCTATGGGAATGGAAGGTAAACTTTGCATGGACCTATGTTGACATGCCTGGGCTCGATCCAGAGGTCTTGGTTCACCATCTAGTTGTGTATCTCAAAGCAAAGCCAGTGAGACAAAAACTAAGGAAGATGCATCCCTAGATAGCATTGTTGGTCAATATGGAATTACAAAAGCTCCTAGATGTAGGGTTCGTACGATCGATTGATTATCCATAGTGGGTCTCAAATCTTGTACCTATTTCCAAGCCCACTCGGGGAATTCGCATATGCACGAACTTCAAATATTTGAACAAAGCATGTCCCAAAGATGAATTTCCTCTCCCAAACATTGACATGATTGTAGATATGACAGGAGTGCATGAAATTCTATCACTAATGGATGGATTCTTAGGATACAATTAGATCATGATAGCTAAGGAAGACCAACAAAAAATAACTTTCACTTGTCCATGGGGGACATATTGCTGGAACATGATGTCATTTGGGTTTAAGAACGTCGGAGAAACCTATCAAAGGGCCATGACACTAATATTTCATGATATGATTTAGAAAACCATGGAGGATTATGTGGATGACATATTGGCTAAGTCAAAGAAACGTCGGGATCACATATCAACTCTAGGCTCCATCTTTGATAGACTAGTGGAATACAAGGTTAGACTATATCCAAAGAAGTGTGTCTTCAGGGTACATTCAGGAAAGCTCCTAGGGTACATTGTATCCATGAGGAATCAAGGTAGACCTCACCAAAGTCAAAGAAATTCTTGAAATGGAGGCACCAAAAACATTGAAACAACTCAGAGATTTACAAGGGAGACTCCAGTCCATTCGTCGATTTATAGCGCAACTAGCAGACAAAGCTATCCCATATTCTCATCTAATCCACAAGGGGGTAGCATACAAATGGGATGAAAAATGGGATTAGGATTTCATTAAAATTGAGTACTTTCTTACACCATTGGTTGTCATGCCACCAATTCCAGGAAAACCCTTGATCCTATATATATCAGCAATAGAAGCATCTCTTGGTGCTCTCTTGGTACAGCATGATGAAAATGGGAAAGAGAGGGATCTATTTATTACATTAGTAGGACCATGGTGGGACACAAGCTGAATTACATATCCATTGGGAAAGATTACTTAGCTATCATGTTTGTAGTGTAGAAATTCAGACATTATATGTTAGCACATCAGATCTCATCGCCAAGATAGATCCTCTCAAGTACCTATTTTCTAAAGCAAAACTCATAGGGAAAACAATAAAGTGGGTTATGATCCTAATAGAACATGACATTGACTATGTGGAATAAAAAGCCATTAAAGGACATGCAATTGCAGTTTAGTTGGTAGAGGCACCAATGTATGCAGAAAATACACTCATATTAGAGTTCCTTGATGAAACTCAAGTGTCTAAAAGTCATCTCGAATCTAGGTCAGTACGTAAACAAGTTGGTCAACTCTTGGTACTAATAGCTCATCATCTAGTCGAATCCCAAATCATCTAATAACATCACATCCTAGGATGAATCCTTCCTACAATGGACATCAACATCAGGCATCACTGTAGTTTAGTGTTGGCTAGCGGTATGAAGAACATTAGCTTGCTTGTTTACTTGATCTTTTTCTTTTGATTTATCTTATTGTGCTCATTCTAATGATCTCTCGATGATGTTTGGACAAAGGGATTTAGAGAGAAAGGAATGGGGCAACAATCATTATCTTTTTATCTACTGTACTTGTTGGATATTCTTGTAATATAACCTTAGTCATGCATACTTTGTTCAGTTTTTAGGGAGGATGTTTTAGGTGTCTTGTTGACCACATAGGAAGGCTTTCCTTTCTATGGTTTGGTTTGAGATGTTTGAAATATTTGAATTGCATTCTGAATAAGGTTTCGTATGCCAGGTATGAATAGGGGTACTCCTATCTGATTGTCAAGTCAAAGTCCATCACACTAGGTGCAACACCATCTTGGTTCTTTAACCCTCGATGTATCGTACCTATGTGTGTTATCAAACATAAGGTAATTAAACCTTTTAAAAATCCCAATTCCTAATAATAATCATCATCATCATCATTTTCATCATTTCCAATAAGGTCTCGTAGATCATGGACTTGTTGGATCCTCTTATCTTCGCCTAATTTCTTCTTTCTTCTTTTTGTGCTAACAAGGTACCATGATAGTTAATCAAAATATCACTAAGCATCCATCCTGTATCTACACACCATCAACATGCTACATATCATATCATATAGAAAACATTGATCATATCACATGCATTGCATTTCATCATCATAAATATAGATTAATTATTCTAAGCATCTCATAAAGCAACACATTTGCATCCATTGCATAATCATATAGGTATCATTAT
Source organism: Sequoia sempervirens (assembly GCA_007258455.2). NCBI lineage: Eukaryota > Viridiplantae > Streptophyta > Pinopsida > Cupressales > Cupressaceae > Sequoia > Sequoia sempervirens. The sequence continues at coordinate 731,146,389 of VDFB02193867.1, read as the reverse complement.
ACCATCTGTATAAGCATCATTATATACATCATCATATCATCACATAAGCATCATTAAAACATCGCATTCTTGCATCGTGCATACATATACATTGTGTCATCATATCATCCATTTCATAATCATATGAGAATCATCATATCATACATGAAAAGGATACTAAAAAAAGAAAGGAATATGTCATAACATTTCATACATCTCATGATCATAACAATACATCATCCATTAGGGGAATACTATAGATCTGATAGTCTAAGCATGTTAAAATCATTTGCATATCATAAAATATGCATCCATATCATTCATACATCCATCATCATAAAAAGTGCATATAAAAGATAATGAAAAAAGAAATGCATCCATCCATCCATAAGCATAATCATACATCACATCACATCATATAGAATCACATCACATATAGAAAATTAAATACATCCATCCATCATACATAAATAAAATAGGACACATCTCATAATTGAATCATATCATATATATATATCAATAATGTAACTGTCATGGTACAAAATCAAGATCAAATGGCATGTGTATCAATCAAATGTATACAATACCCACAGGGCTATCAAAAAAATAGCCCATGGATCTCAAAAAGAATAGTGTCGCTGATCAAAAATGTGTGAGCTAGCCTTGATGGTTGCTCCCCTCACCTTCCTGCCTCTCAAGTTGATCCTATCTGTATCTAGTCTACTGTGAAAACTCTGGCACCTAAGCTGCTAGAGGCACTACCTGCCAATAATGTACTCTATAGTACTCAACCTCTTGTATTGTGTCTTAATACATCCATGTTGGGACTATCCTACCTTGTGTGGTCTCTAACTCCTGGCATCTCCCAGTCTCCTATGCCAGTTGTAGCTTTGTCCCCTATCACTGTTGTATAGCTTGATCTCTCTCTACTATAAGGGCCTAGACCTATTGTCTAGCTTGGTCCCTCTCTGTCATTAGTGTCTACTTGAAGCTACTCTATCGAACCATCTCTTTGATCAGGCAGAGGTGGAAGAGGTGGTGGTGGCTGATGATATTTTCGTGGTGCTTGTTGGTCCTTTGGAGGTGGTTGTTGATCCCTAGGGGCATCCCTCTGCTAGTCTCCTGGCCCTCTCTGATACTGGTGCTGATGTGTCTAGTGTGGAGGTGGTCCTCCTACCCCTCCTCCTCCATATTTGCCTCCTCATCCCTACCCCTTCCTTGATGTCTAACCTCTAGGTCTCTGTTGTGGAAGGACTGTGCCTAGAACTATCAAGCGAATTGGTGGCCTGAACCAGTTGAAATAGGCTTGTGTCATCCCTGGGTCTACCTACCCCTGATCATAAGCCCAGGGCCTCACTATTAGCTGCTAGAAGGAGTCAACTGCATCCTCTATGGAGATCATCTGACCCCATGTCGTCTCCCTAGTGGATCGAGTAAAAATGGCCACATACTGATCATCTGGCCTATCCTAGGTGTCCCTAAACTATCTAGCTACTTGATCAGGAAAGTAGCACTCAATCATAATGTGCTCATATCCCTACATGAGTCGATCTTGCCTTGCATAAAACAATTGTTGTACATTGTCATACCATGTGGGCATCCCTAGCCAAGGCCTCCAAGTAAATGTGGTCATCTCATCAATAACCCTCCTCTAGTGAGCAATGCAAGTGTGTCCTATGTGGGAGAATGTAAGACCGCCTCTGTATCACCAAACTATCAGATTGTTAGGCTCCAAATTGACAACTGTGACTCTCAGTTAAAGCACACCAATGTGCTCCTAGGCCTAGATGTGATGGAGTGTGACCCCTGCACCGATGGCTTTGTTATCCATGTATACAAACTATGCAATTCATGATAACGTGAGGCCAACATCACTGGGCCCCAAGCAAAGAAGCACCTCTGAAAGAGCATCCTCTCCCAAGCTAGACCCCATCACGGGCTGAAATACCTGCCCCACCAATCTAGAGCTACAAGTCCTAAAATAATGGCTGCCATAATCAATTGAAATGATGACACCCGACATCCATCCCCATGATCTCATAGCATGCATCCATTCTGACATCCATATAATATATTACCCTCTTGCCATGGATGGTAAATCATAAAATCTACTAGACGTCCTCCGGTGTGACGGTTGCCTCATTGGTTAGAAGATGAAAGGATGGCATCTCACTATGCCATCTCCCAGCTATTGCGGTCATCATGGCTAGGTGTGTCTGAATAGGAGGCACATACGTGACATACAATAGACTGATCACTCCAAGGTGCTCCTGTAGCAACTTATGTAATCTGGTCAATATGTTAAGTATTGAGGATCGATGCACATGTGAATGTACAATCTCTCTGTCCTCCTACACCAATAAAGCCACAATGTCAAGTTTCGTAAAAAATATGGATCCCGTTTGGAGTTTTTGCAACTGAAATAGCAAAGGTGTAGCTATTTGGAAACTTTAAACTATGCTGCTAGAACCCCCAAATTGCAAACAATTTCATGGGGTCACTATTTGACCTAAAAACCCTAGTGACCTAACTCAAGTGCGATGTCACCATTTGCATATGCATCATACTTTGGATTTTGACCCTAAATCCTAAACTATAATGTGACATCATCGGTCACACTAGCGATGCTCATTGAACCTGAGTGTTTTTTATTTAACCCTTCTAGCGGTGCTAAACTGCATGGATGGACTTTGTGACTCTTTGAACCATAATAAATGCATGAAAAAATTTAAAGTAAAAGTTGGGTTAGGGTCACATATCGGTGCTCCTGTACCTGGAAGCCTCTGGTAGACTCGAAATCTCTTAGAAATGTGTCGGGGAAGCACTCTTTGTGCCATCTCACATGAAGGTTAGAGCTCAAAATGTTGGAAATTCTAAAGGCTAAGTGTGCAAATGAATTGAAAGTAACCCCTTGAGGGCTATTTCAACATGAAAATTAGGGTTTTTTTACCCTGTTTAGCCATCAAGCTAGGGTTTGTTCCCTCGACCCTATTTTTGCCCAACCAAGGCTCGTTTTGCATCTTTTTTCTATGTTTTGGCACATTTTTGGCATCCTAGAGCCTTTCTGGACCTTTCCAGCAGCTTGTCCTCTTTTTTCGTGAGATCACCCAAAAATTTAGATTTTCATCCGATCTCTGGAGGAGGCAGTATACCAGCATAATTCTTTCGTTGGGGTAGTGGTGGGTTATCTAAAAAAGTGATAATTTTTTTGAATTTTGATATCGTAAAGGTTATTCTTTGAACCAATGTAATAGGTACATTGCTTCAAAGAGGGGCAAAATGTAGACACGTAAAATATATTGATTGATCACATGCACCTGATCCTAATTTACTAACACCAGTTCATCCTAAATCATCTCCTTTGCTAACTATTTAATTGAATAATCTTTATTGGATTAAATTTATCACATTTCATCTTTTAATTAAATAAATCCAAAATCTAAGTCAAAATGTCAAATTAGACTAATCTCGATCAAAGTTAATCCTAACACTAATCCATCAAATCCTCTAGATTTTACAACTTGCACAAGTAAATCAATTTAATTGATTTATTAATTCACCTATTTTCATTCAATATGGCATCGAGTTGGAATATTCTTCAAATTCAAAATCTCCCTCGCAAAAGGAATTTTCTGTCCAACAAGGCATTAAAGGCCTCTTACATGTCCTTTTTCTTAAGCCAAGTGGCATTTAAGTCTTCTTTCATCTCCCTCCAACATGTCACTTCTTCAAATTTGAAATCCACCTCATAGAATTTATTTGCACATTCACCAAAATGTGCTCCACTCCTCTCCACTAGCATGTTAACAAGTGGAATTTTTCTATTGGCTCATGTTTAGTCCCACATTCATCCTTTTTGCTCATTCTTCCATCATTCTCTTCGATAAATAGAAGGCTCTTTTACTAATTTTGGATCCACAACTTATGCAAAGTCATTATCCACAGGTTTTTGAGAAAATCCATCCAAGTCAATCAAGGTTTTCATAGTTTTTCATCCACCATAGCTAGGTTATTGCAAATTTTATCAAGGAGCACCATTGATCATCATCAAGCTTGGAAGGAATTGGGAAAGAGCTATTTTCCACATCAAATAGCACCAATTCCCCCATGGGATTAAGAGTTTGAGCATTTGAATAGGATTTAGATTAGTTTCACTTCATTTCTCTACTTTATTTTTTGTTCTTCACGCTTCAAATGAATCTTATGGGGAATGATGATTTTGATTTGCATAAGTGACTAATATTGTGTTGGTTTTTTTTTGCAAGTCTAGATCCACCATTCATATTTTGGCACTAGAAGGAGGGCGAATCCTAAATATTTAACATGTTTTTCTCCAAAAATTATGTTGTTTTTCAATTTTTTGTGTGTATAGGAAATTGTGATGTTGCAAACTACAAATAGTTCCACTATCAGTCCATTGTCGCAATATAGTGACACTACTCCTGCTCCAAAGACTGATGCTGAAGTAATTTTCCTGAACACTAGTCAAGTTAAATTCCAAACAGCGTTGCTGGGTGAAATAATGACACATTTGTGATCTCGATTTCTCGACAGAGTGACGTTTATTTCACCATTCTGCCACTAACCTTCTCCAAATAACGATGCATTTATGGATTGTGCCGCTAGGTTTGGGTAAAAGTCAACTTTCAAGTTATTTTGACATGCTCTTTTTGTCTTTAATCATTTTTAACTTTTAACCTATTTGTTATCTCTAGCTTTCTGTGAACTAATCATTTTTTGTAGGTTAAGGTGATCAAGAAAGAAGGGAGAAAGCAAGGAGGAGTTTTCATTATGAAATCTTCTTTCTATTGTATCAAGTGTTTTTAAACACTTTAGAAGCAATTATAATTCCATTCTAAGGATTTTCTATCTTTTAGTTTTAGGACTCAATAAATTTCATTTGGGCTTAAAAAGAACAATCAAAGGGATTAAAAAGAACTTTAGCAACTTAATACATTTTGTTTTGGGTTTAAGAATTGAACAAGAAAACTTCACACTTCATCTTGGTGCTTAAAAAGAATCCATTATTACTTTGAGGGGTAAAATGAACATTTGTCCTTTGTGTTTTGTAATCTTTTTTACAAAGTAATCTCATTTAAAAGGGCATATGCACTTCTCTCACACTTCACAATGATCTTAAGAATAGAAAGTCCTTTTTGTGACATTAAGTTGTATAAAATATTTCCTCCATATTTCAATTTGGGCTCTTAAAATTGAACAAAGTTTCCGAGTGTGAGTTGAGTATATAGTGTGTATTCTCTCTTTGTTCACATAAACAAAGATCGATCGAACTATGGATTTGCTTGCTTTCTTTTGTTTACCTTTAGAGGGGCCTTCCTAAGACCAATTCAAAGATGAATCCAACTAGTTTTTCACTCGAGCCAGTATATAGATGGATAAGACTAAATTGTCAATTCCTCATGGTATGTAGGCCTTAGCCATATAGTGTCTTTTAGAATGGGGTAATACCGTAAAAAGTATAAGCGCCCATAGTAGGATTGATTAAAGCATTTAGTGGCTTGTTGGATGCTCGCAAGGTGCCATGTCCTTGATCACCATGGCTAAGAAACAATTTGTTTAGAAGCCCAAATCCTTATCTATTTGTTCCTGCAAGAACGGTCATTCTAAAGCCGTCTCACATTTTTACGCCTCTTATTAGAGATGAGAAGTATTATGTGGGAGTTTCATGGGTACTGAAGCTTGGATAACCAAAGAAGTGTGTGTCATGGAGGGGAGCTAGTGTGGTCAAGCTTCTAATCATCTGCTAAGAGTAGTTGTAGCTGGATTTATCCAAGTGGGAACTCAACAAATATTGTCTCAGTCTATCCTAGGGTTGTGCATCATTTTGGAATCAAAACACTTTGCTTGTATCTAAAACATTAGAAAATAGACATTCATCAAAATCCTCAAAATTTCAAACCCTTTAGGAGGAGAAAGTACCTTTGATAGAATTCAAGTGCTATTGCTTGCCCAAGGGATTCTATCCTTAGAGGCCTCAAAGTGTTTGAATTCACATCTCAATTTTCTCTTACTAAAGTCAACAATAGAGATCTATTGCCTTAATTTCCTTGATTTCCACATAATGGATTTTTTGGGATGAAAATAAATTAGGACATTAGACATTTTGAAAAGCTAATCAAGACGGTGCTTGTGGTAAAAGGAATTCATTAAGCAAATATAAGAAACAACTGAACCCCACACATGTGCTCCTCTAAATGATTTCTCGAAAGATCAAAGTCCAAAAACCAAAGTCTAAAGGTCCTAGTAAAAAATCTTGCAAGAAACATTTGTCTATGCTTTATGAATTTAGAGAAATATTGACCTTCAACTTATACAAACGTGCATCAAAGAAAAATCCAAATTTGTATTCATTTTACTATTGTCAAAATCCAAGACATTTTCAAAGGTTTGAGTATCTCACATAGGAAGTAATAGCATGTTCTTCAACACTAAGGTCTTGTATACAAAAGGTATTTCTAGGTTCACTTAGGATCAAATCAAAAATTTCATCCATCCCTCAAACATCAATCAAAATCATGTCACAAACAACTCTTGGAAATATTGAAACAAATCATTCATGCTAGACTTTTGGTAAATCCTATAGATCAAATCCAATGCATCTTGTTTGATTAGATGTGTGTAGATGAATCTTTCTTCACATATTTAGTCAAATTATCAATTCTTCTGAACAAGTCTATCCCTTGATAGAATCCAACATCCTGGGGTTTATAAGTTCATTATCCAAAATCCAAAATCAAGTCAAGTCGAAATCATCTTGTTTGGCTAGGTGTGTGTAGATGAATCCTTCTTTACACAATTAGTCAAATTATCATCTTGTGGACAAGTTTACTCTAGGAAAACATCCAATCTCTTAGAGTTTATGACTTCACTATCCAAATGAAATCAAATCCAAAAATCAAAAAAAATCCATAAGTCCCAAAGTCTACTATCTCCTTCAACATTTTCTGAAGAGTTCAATCATTCACATTATCCATCCTTCATTTATCTCATAATCACCCTTTGATCCTTTATCATCCTAGTTTTTTTCTTTTTTGTGCCTAAAGTCTACATCAATCTGAGGTAGAGGTTCACCTCACATTCTTGAAAATTGATCCCTATTTTATGGTTCAAACTAGATCTCAACATAAGAAGAACATGCAAACCAACAAAGAAACATCAACTTCGAGTGACTTGAGTCAAACCACTCCCAAAATCAATCCCATGGGGTTTAGTAATCCCACATTCAATCGTCCTCCACTTCCACAAGATCCTAAAGGGGAAGGTCAAGTGGAAGACATCACCAATAATGTCTTGGGGATGACCCAAGATGAAATCATTGAAATGGTTCAAAATCCTAAAACTCACAGAATTGTCAATACCATGATGAGGCTTAATCCTTCCCAATATATGCTAGAATTGGCAAAAGAAGGGGCTAAACTCCCTTTTGACTATGATGTAAGAAATTTTTTGGAGAAACCTCTTGGGATTATGCTACTGGTCTCATTCACACCTTCATTTTGAAACAACACTCAATCCATCCCACAAATCACATCATCCATTGCTCCAACTCAACCAGTTGTCAACAAGGGGAGCTCATTATTACATGCTCTTCAAACACATCCCATTGTTAACAACCAAGAATTGGATGTGGACACCATCTTGGGTCAATCTGTTCCTCAAAGTATGTTACACCCATACATTCCGCTCACCTTTCATGACCCCAATAACCCATCCTCTATTCACGCAACACCAATATATCCTTTCAACACACAAACCTCTCTCCCCAAGACCTCACAAGGAGAAGATGGATTATTTGGACAAGGGGGGATCTTTGATCCCTCATCATCATCATCATCATTTTCTCAAGGGAACACACCACCCATCTTCCCACCATTTCCACCTCTACAATTAGCATCCACACCACTCATCAATTTAGGTAAACCCCCTTTATCGAACCTCAATCAAACCAATCAAAACAATCCTCTAATCATAAATCAAACCATCATGTCGAATCCGCCCATCATGCCATCAATATCACAACAATAGGTGGAAACAATCCCAACAACACAACCCATCATAACATCATCTACCATACCAAAAATACCTCAAAATGTGGCCTCCCAAGGTCCTATCATATCTACTGCACCATCCACCTCACAAATTCCTATCATCAATCAAACGGTACCTCAACAACCACCTCTCATCATGACTTCTCATATAATTTTGAATCCTCCACCACCTTCATTGAAGCCAAACATGAAAAACCAATATAGCATCACATTGCAAGCAGCCACACAAGCCTACTAAAAGGCACTCCAACAATTTCAAAATCAACAAGCCACACATGCTGCTCAACAAGTGCAAGCACAACAAGAACAACAAGCACAACAAGTTGAAGCTTTGTTGCAACAATAGAAAGCCACCCAATTTTCCCAAGTTGCGAAAGAAGCTGATGCAACTCAAGTTGCACAAGCTGCACAAGTCGCACAGGTCACACTGGTTGCTTAGGTTGCTCAACAAGCTCAAGATCGGGCTCAAGCACAATACCAAGCCCAAAAAGCATAAGCACAAGTGCAATATCAAGAAGCTCAACAACAAGCATATCAACAAGCCTTGCAATAATACCAAACACAATAAGAAGTGACCCAAATATTATCCCAACAATAAGCGTTGTTGGAGCAACAACAACAAGATGAACAACAAGTGTTGTTGGCACAATAGTAGCAAGACCAACAACAAGCATTGTTGGCATGACAATAATTTCAGGCATATCAACAAGCCTTGATCGCACAACAGAGCTTGCAACAAACTCCCACCAACATACCCAACACTCCACCTATCACTCCAATGATCAAGCCATGTCAAAACATATTCACCCCACCTCCTGATCCACAAAACGACATAACAACACAAATCAAATTGCTCTCGTAGCAAGTGTTAGATCTCCAATCTGGGAAAGCAACAAAAACACCAAGAAATCTATGCCCCTATCCATTCAATAGGAGCCTTACAATGGTACCATTCCCATAAGGGTTTGAAATCCCCAAATTTGAAAAATATCATAGGATTGGTAACCGTGAAAATCACATCAGGGAATTCTAATTACATTGTATGCAAGATGCATACGATAACACATACCTAATGTGACTGTTTGCTCAAAGTTTGGCTAGGCCCACCATGGAATGGTTCTCTTCCTCAGGGAATCAAAAAGTTCCAAGAGATTGTAGATGCATTCATAAAAAATTATGCATTTAATATCGGCATAGATGTTAACCTAAAGGAACTATTTGTGCTCAAACAAGCTAAAGGTGAATCATTCACATCCTTCTTGCAAGAATGGTGATCGAAGGTCAACAGGAGCAAGTGGGTCATGCCAGAGGAGCAAAAAATTTGCACCATCATTACGAATCTTGAGAAATACTTATCATTCCATCTAAAGATGCATTGTATCACCAAATATGACCATTCGATCCCCAAGGCACTCAACATCGAAAGAGCCCTTATTGCACAAGGGGGGACACCCATATATCAAGAAAATCAAGACAACCACTCATCCACCAGTTACAACAAGAAACCTCACACATGGGAAAAGAACAAAAATGCCACTAATGATGGTGTGGTTGATGCCAAGGTCATAATTAGTTGTCCAAAACAAAACACCCAGTCATACAAACAACTAAAAACCAACAATCGAAACAACACACAAGCCAGCATGGTATCACAAGAACCACCCAATTATTAAGTCAACAATTTGAATAATCAAGGGGGACCACCTCCATGAAACAAATATCCCTCTAAGCAAAAGTACACAGCCCTTGGGGAATCAATCGAATCCATTATGAAGAAACTGGTATAGGAGAATCTCATCAAAATCCTCACTTATGAGAATTATCAAGAGCCCCAAGTGAAACCACCATGGTATAATGAAAACCACCTTTGCGATTTTCATAAAATCAAAGGGCACACAACAGCCAGTTGCATGAGGCTAAAAATCTGATCCAAGACCTTATTGATGACAAGATTATAAAATTTGAACAACCGGACAAAAATAAAGACCTAAAAATATACATGAATTCAATGTTGGATCATAACAAAGGGAATAGAAAACAAAAGTATGGCAATGTAAACCATGTGTATGATCATGTTGTCACATCCCTAGATGAATGGGTCACTGTTGTTAGCATCAAGGGAGCCAAAGCTGATTGTGGAGTCACCACATGTGGCAGAAAGGTTACCATTGTTGGATCATCACAACCACCTAGGGCATCCACCTCCAATCTAAAATCTATTCCCAATGGTTACAATGTCTTAGACTAGCTGAAAAGAAACCCTGCTCAGATCTCCATCATGGAGTTACTAAAGATTTCACCCACACATAGAAAGATCCTTGAGGAAGGCTCGGCTTCATCCACCATCTTTGAGGATCTTGATGCTGACCAGTTCCAAGCTATGGTCAGACACCTCACCACCCTGAATCTCCTAAAATTCTCTGATTAGGACTTCCCCACCCAACCATCTCATAACCACACACTCCATCTTGAATTCTTGGTCCATGAAAACAAAGTCAACAGGGTCTTGGTGGATTGGGGTGCAGGTCTAAATATTTGTTCGCTCAATCTAACTAAGAATCTGGGATTCTCTGAGGATGCCATTGAAAAAGTTAAAGGTATAACAATTAGAGCATGTGATGATTAGGAAAGAGTGTCTCAAGGCACTATTCATCTCCCTATTCAAGTAGGGCCAACCATCATGGAAACCACATGCTAGGTCCTTGACCTTGATTTGCCTTATAATATTCTCCTGGGGCATCCATGGGATGCAAGCAGTTGCATCTACCTTCCATCAGTGCATCAAATTCCCATATCAAAACCAAGAGATCACGGTCCATGGTGATCCCGAGCCCTTTTATTACTACAAGAATCTGGAAGCAAAGTACTAAAAAATCCCCCAAGTCCCAAAGAATGATGAAGGCCATTCAACCCCATATGTAGACCCAACTACTTTAGCCTCCACTTCTGACACAAAGACACCCACCATTCTTGATATCTTTGAAATCATAGTCATTGTTCAAGACAATGGGTGTGAGGATTACAAAATAAAGAAAAGTTCTTTCGTAATAAGAGAGTTACCTCAATCTCCTAGGTCTCATGAGTAGCCCCAATTGATTGAAACATCATCCCAAACCTTTAAAGCAGACCCCTCCAGATTCAAATGTTCGAGAGACCTAAGTCAAGAAGTGGTAGATGAAAAAGATATATCAAGCCTGCTATACCAAGATGAAAGGCCCATGCTTGATCTTCCCATGGATGATAGCAACAAAGGACTTCAAATGATGCTTAGTATGGGCTATAACAAAAAAAATAAAATTCAAAAAAATGACAAAGGTATTCTGGTACCTATCATTCCTAAGAAGTGTATGATAAATCTTGGCCTTGGATGTACCCCTTTGAAGGTAACCATACTTGGTAGAGGTGCCCCAGTTAAAATAGTCAAAACTCCCCCTCAGTTATCAATAGTTGCCCTTCAGTTACCTGTATCCATAGGTCGAGTCATAGATAACTTTACCTTTGACATAACTAATGTGTGTAGTAGTGATGAGGAGGATCCCATAACTGACCTACCCATGCTATTCAAAGATTCCCACCTCATGATTAGTACCTTGTCTTTTGAGTCAAACAACCAAACCTGTGAGCTAAACTTAGTCTATCCCCAACTCATCAATTACGACCAATGAGGACCACCAATTCTAGACACATTTAAAAATGATGAGGCACTCTCAGAATTCATGGGATTGCAGGACACGATACCATACAGAGATCACAAAGCTAGGTTTGACATTGAACTTGACATGTATACCTATTACGGGGAAACGATTGAATCCTTTAGTTGTAAAAGGGAAAATTTGAGAATAATCAATAGGTCCTTGAGTGAAAACCACACTGTGGCACTCTCTAACCTAAAAAATAGTAAAAATAAAGGACACATCCAATGGTGAAATTCTTTCTGAGGTGCTAGAGGATGAAGGATTCAACCTTCCCCTCACTGATATTCATCAGGTGAAGTCAGAAGTCTTAGTATAAAGGTGAAATCCAGTCAACTTGGGATCAGAGGAAACATCACACATAACATTCTATTTAGAATCTCTTTTACTAGAAGAACAAAAACTCTTGGTTTTTTTCCTATGGGAAAGGAAGGTAAAATTTGCATGGAATTATGCTGACATGCCTGGGCTTGATCTAGAGCTCATCGTTCACCATCTAGCTATGTATATCGAAGCAAAGCTAGTGATACAAAAACTAAGGAAGATGCATCCCTAGATAGCATTGTTGGTCAAGATGGAATTACAAAAGCTCCTAGATGCAGGGTTCATATGGCAGATTGATTATCTAGAGTGGGTCTCAAATCTTGTACCTATTTCCAAGCCCACTGGGGGCATCCACATCTGCATGGACTTCAGAGATTTTAACAAAGCATGTCCCAAAGATGACTTTCCTCTCCCAAACATTGACATGATTGTAGATATGACAGCAGGACATGAAAGGCTATCACTAATGGATGGATTCTCAAGATACAATCAAATCATGATAGCTAAGGAAGACCAACACAAAATGACTTTCACTTGTCGATGAGGGACATATTACTGGAACATGATGCCATTTGGGTTCAAGAATTCTAGAGCAACCTATCAAAGGGCTATGACACTAATATTTCATGATATGATTCACAAAACTGTGGAGGATTACATGGATGACATATTGGCTAAGTCAAAGAAACGTTAGGATCACATATCAGTTATAGGCTCCATCTTTGACAGGCCAGAGGAATACAAGGTCAAACTAAATCCAAATAAGTGTGTCTTCGGGGTATAGTCAGACAAGCTCCTAGGGTATATTGTATCCATGAGGAATCAAGGTAGACCCCACCAAAGTCAAAGAAATTCTCAAAATGGAGGCACCGAAATCATTGAAATAACTCAAAGGTTTACAAGGGAGACTCCAGTCCATCCACCAATTTATAGCACAACTAGAAGACAAATCTATCCCATATTCTCATCTACTCGAAAAGGGGCTAGCATACAACTGGGATGAAAAATATGATTAGGCTTTCAATGAAATCAAGGAGTACTTTCTCACACTGCTGGTTGTCATGCCACCAATTCCAGACAAACCCTTGATCCTATATATATCAGCAATAGCAGTAGCTCTTAGCACTCTCTTGGCACAAGATGATGAAAATGGGAAAGAGAGATATTTATTACATTAGCAGGACCATGGTGGGACACAAGCTAAATTACACATCCATTGAGAATGCTTACTTAGTCATCGTGTTCACAACGCATAAATTTAGACACTATATGTTAGCACATCAGATCAAACTCATCTCCAAGATAGATCCTCTCAAGTACCTATTGTCCAAAGCAACTCTCACGAGGTGAACAACTAAGTGAGTTATGATCCTAACAGAACATGACATTGAGTAAGTGGAATGAAAAGCCATTAAAGGACAAGCAATTATAGGTCAGTTGGTAGAGGCACCAATGTATGCAAAAAATTCATTCATATCAGAGTTCCCTAACGAGTCCATCTTTAACATAAGTGTGGAAGATCATTAGAAAATGTACTTTGATGGATCCTACACACAACATGGGTTAGGAGCTGGAGTATTCATCATTACTCCACAAGGGGATTGCATACCTAAATCATATAAGCTATCGTTTCCATGCACAAATAACATTGCAGAATATGAGGCTCTTGTCATAGGGCTTAGAATTGTAGTACAATGGAAGATCATAGCACTAAAATTCTATGGAGATTCTTAGCTTATCATCAACTAGGTCAATGACGAATATCAAATGAAGGATGACAAGTTGATGCCATACAAGAAACTAGTGGAAAGCCTCAAAGAATCCTTCATTGATATCACATTTGAGTAGCTACCAAGAGAAAATAATAGAGTAGAAAATACTATGGCAACTATTGGATTTCCAATGGATGTCTTGTGCAACATTCCAAAGCGAGAATTCCTCATAGCTCGCAACATCTCATACCAGCATTTGAGGTACCAAAGTCTAAATTTGTGTGTGAAATCATTAGGTCTTGGTGATCCCTGGTATCATGATATATACACCTTGAGAATAGGAGTCCTCCCTACTGATATAACCCCGAACCTTAAGAAAACATTCGTCAAGAAGTCATCCTGATTTTTCATCCTAGGAGATACCCTATACCATAGGAGCATTGAAGGAACCTTGTTACAATGTCTAAATGCTGAGGAAGCTTTGACTACTTTAACTGAGGTACACAATGGAATTTGTGGTTCACATTTGAGTGGTATGACCTTGGCTAAGAAATTGTTGAGGACTGGGTACTATTGGCCTACAATGGAAAGAGGAGCTCATGACTATGTCTGAAGGTGTTTGCAGTGTCAACAACATGGGCATCTCATCCATGCACTAGCTCAGGGGCTCCACCCAATTGTTACACCTTGGCCCTTTTCACAATGGGGGCTTGATCTCATTGGAAAAATTACTCCCACCTCATCCAGTGGACATAAGTTCATCATCACCACCATAGAGTACTTTACAAAGTGGGTAGAGGCCATTCCCATGACCTATATCACAGGAAACCAGATATCCAAGTTCATCCCGAACTACCTAATTTTCCTCTACGGTGTCCCTCAAGCCATTATCTTAGATAATGGGACACCTTTCAAAAACTAGGATGTTCGAGACCTATTCCAAAAGTTCAATATCCAACATCGCTTTTCCACTTCATACTACCCTCAACGAAATGGCCAAGCAGAAGCTACCAATAAGATAATCCTAAAGATCCTAAAGAAAATAGTCAATGGCGTTGGTCATGATTGAAAATTGCAACTGAATCTTGCCTTATGGGCCTATCGAACAAGTATCCACACACCAATAGCTAAAAAACCTTTCTCCTTGATTTGTGGATCAAAATCCATTCTCCCCATTGAGATCAAGCTCCCATCCCTGAGAATATCATTGCAAAATCTCATTAGAGATGAAGAGTATTAGGTAGCACGATTGAATGAGCTGGAACTATTGAATTAGCGGCGCATGGATGCCTTAAACCATTTGCAAGTTTATTAGAACTGACTCAAATAGAGTTACAACAAGAAGATCGGGAGTCATAATTTTCAAGCTAGATAACTTGTACTGAAGGGGAATCATAAAAATACACCAAATCCAGATAGCAAGTGAAAGTTTGAACCCAATTGGTTGGGACCCTTCATCATCATAGCAAGCTACAAGTCATGGGCATATTAGTTATCAACACCTGAAGGGGAACCTCTACAGGAGCCTATTAATAACTCCCATATCAAAATGTTTTATGCCTAAATCTCACAAGGTACAAATCCAAAAATATAAAAATACAAAAAAAATAGAAAAAGGATTGAAAATAGTAAAGAAAAAAATTGTCCTCTAGTGAAAACCACTTCGGTGGTGCTTTGGGAAAGTACCTTGGTGAAAACCTAGAAAATAGGTACCTTGTGTAAATAAGAACTCTCCATCCACTGGGATATATGTGACTTGTTCTACATCATCCATCCATCATGCTTCCATACTCCCTATCCATCACCCATTCACGTCTGCATCATAGCTTGGTCCTGTGTTTGTATCATGATCCCTCCTAGTACTACTCAGCCCATTCCAAAGGTTTGTTTGTCCTGCCTATATCACAGTAGTATATGGCATCATGCTGGGGGCATGTTCTTGCATCAAACCAGATTCATGTATATCCTTGAAGTCTCCCTTAAAATCAAAAAATTAGAAAATCTCAAAAACATCCAAAAATCAAAAAATCCAAAAAACATTCATAAAATCCAAAAAACATCCAAATCATACCAAAATCCAAAAACAGGTCAAAAATTCAGTCAAAAAGTAAAAAAATAGAGTTGTCTTGTTGAGTCTCTAAGCTCTAAACGTAGGCAAGGTTGATCTTTGATCTTCCCCCGAGACACCTAGATCAGTCCTTTAGGAGTCCGTCATAATAAACTGGCAATCCATTTGTTCATATCTCATCAATAATTGAGTCAATGTCAGTTGAACTACGTGGTCTCTATGTGTATAACGTAGGAAAGGCTAATCTTTGATCAGCCCCCAAGGCCCCCAAGATAGGTCTTTAGGTTAGTCTCTTGGTCAAAATCTCAGAAAACACAAAAACATTGGAAAATTTGAAAATCAAAACATTTGTAAAACATATTGAAAATACCAAAAACAACATCAAAACATTTTCAAAAACATCAAAAACATTGAAATATTTGAAAAAAAATTATCCACCCCATCTCGCTATCACCTACAATAAACATCACTCACAATAAATCATTGTTGCCCCCAACCTTTGGTGAAACAATGGAAACACGTCCAACAAGTTAAAAGTGAAAACTCAAGTGTCCAAAAGTCTCAAGTCTAGGTTAGTAGGTAAACAAGTTGGTCAACTCTTGGTACTAATAGCTCATCATCGAGTCAAATCCCAAATCAGTCAAAATGACAACACCCGACCTCTATAGTGCTCAAGCTAAATCTGACCCTTGACAAAAACAATCTCAACCATCCCCATGATCTCATAGGATGCATCTATGCCGACGTCCATATCATATAACACCCTCTCTCCATGGATGGGCAATCATAAAATCTGCCATACGTCCTGCAGTGTGATGGTTGCCTCTCTAATGGGAAGATGAAAGGATGATGTCTCACTGTGCTATCACTTGGCTAGTGTGGTCATCATGGCTAGGTGTGTCCTAACAGTAGGCACATACACAACATACCATAGACCAATCACTCCAAGGTGATCCTGAAGCAACTCATGTAATTTGGTCAATCTGCTAAGTATCGATGATCGATGCTCACATGAATGTACAATCTCTCTATCCTCCTGCACAAATAAAGCCACAGTGTCAAGTTTCATAACAAATCTGGATCCCATTTAGTTCTTTCACAACTGAAATAGAAAAGGTGTCTCTATTTGGAAACTTCAAACTGTGCTGCTAGAACCCCCAAATTGCAAACAATGTCGTGGCGTCGTTGTTTGACCGTGGACCTATTTGACCTAAAAACCCTAGTGACCTAACTCAAGTGCAGTGTCACCATTTGCATCTCCATTGCACTTTGGAGTTTGACCCTAAATACTAAACTATGACGTGGCACTAGCAGTGCTCATTGAACCTGAGCGTCACCGATTTAACCCTTCTAGGGGCGCTAAACTACATGGCTAGACTTTGTGACTCTTCGAACCGTAATAAATGCATGAAAAAATTGAAAGTAAAAGTTGGTTTAGGGTCACATACCAGTGGTTCTATGCCTGGAAGCCTCTAGTAGAATCAAAATCACTCGGAAATGTGTTGGAGAAGCACTCTTTGCACCATCTTGGATGAAGGTCAGAGCTCAAAATGTTAGAAATTCTAAAGGCTAAGTGTGCAAATGAATTGAAAGTGACCCCTCGACGGCTATTTAAGCATGAAAATTAGGGTTTTTTGACCCTATTTAATTGTCAAGCTAGGGTTTTTTGCCCCCAACCCTGCTTTTTCCCAACCGAGGCTTGTTTTGTATCTTTTTTCTACATTTTGGTACATTTTTGGCATCTTGGAGCCTTTCTGGACCTGTCAGGCGGCTTGTCCTCTTTTTTTGCAAGATCACCCAAAAATCTAAATTTCCATCCGATCTCTTGAGGGGGCAGTATACCAACATAATTATTTCGCTGGGGTAGCGGTGGGGCATCTGAAAAAATAAAATAAAAAATTAATTTTGATCTCGGTAAGGTTATTCTTTCAAACCAATGCAGCAGGTACATTGCTTCAAAGAGGGGAAAAATGTAGACACGTAAAATATATTGATTGATCCCATGCACCTAATCCTAATTTACTAACACTAGTTCATCCTAAATCATCTCCATTGCTAACCATTTAATCAAATAATCTTTATTGGATTAAATTCATCACATTTCATCTTTTAATTAAATAAATCAATTTTATCTGATTAAATCATTATCTTCTATTAATTAAATAAATCATTTTGTTTAATTAATCCTAATGTCCCCTTTTAATAAAATAAATTATCTTTATTTGATTAAATCATTATATTCTCCTCTTTAATTAAATAAATCAATTCTTTTTAATTAAGTCATCAATCAATCCTAAAGTCATCTCTTTAATTAAATAAATCAATTTTTATAAAATTAACTTCTAAAGTTCTTTTAATTAAATAGATCAAATTTATTTAATTAAATCACTAATATCTCAAATTTCTCTCACTTTGATTTAAATAAATCCAAAATCTAAGTCAAGTGTCAAATCAGACTAATCTCCATCAAAGTTAATCCTAACACTAATCCATCAAATCCTCTATATTTTGTAACTTGCATAAGTAAATCAATTTAATTGATTTATTAATTCACCCATTTTCATTCAATATGGCATCAAGTTGGAATATTCTTCAAATTCAAAATATCCCTCCCAAAAGGACTTGTCCATCCAACGAGGCATTAAAGGCCTCTTACATTTCTTTTTTCTTGAGCCAAGTGGCATTTAGGTCTTCTTTCATCTCCCTCCAACATGTCACTTCTTCAAATTTGAAATCCACATAATAGCATTTATTTTCACATTCACCAAAATGTGCTCCACTCCTCTCCACTAGCATGTTGACAAGTGGAATTTTGCTATTGGCTCATGTTTAGTCCCACATTCATCATTTTTTCTCATTTTTCCATCATTCTCTTCTATAAATAGAAGGCTCTTTTACTAATTTTGGATCCACAACTTATTCAAAGTCATTATCCAGAGTTTTTGAGCTAATCCATCCAAGTTCATCAAGCTTTTCATAGTTTTTCATCCACCATAGCTAGGTTATTGCAAATTTTATCAAGGAGCACCATTGATAATCATCAAGCTTGCAAGGAATTGGGAAAGGGATATTTTCCACATCAAAATATCACCAATTCCCCCATGGGATTAAGAGTTTGAGCATTTAAATAGGATTTAGATTACTTTCACTTCATTTCTCTACTTTATTTTTTGTTCTTCACGCTTCAAATGAATCTTATGGGGAATGATGGTTTTGATTTGCATAAGTGACTAATATTGTGTTGGTTGTTTATTTTTGTGCAATTCTAGATCCACCATTCACAACAACAAACCAGGAAATATCTCAAGAGTTTGCAGAAGTAAAAAGGGAAAGCAGATTGATTCAGTAGAAAAGAATGAACCAGTGAAGAAAGTTGACAAGAATGAAGTTAAACAAGAAATAAATAAGATTTGTAGGAAGAAAGAAGAGCCTGGAATGACATATGTGTTTGTGCCCTCATCTGGTCGAAACAATTCCTCTAGGAATTAGACCTAGCAGGGTCTTAGGGGGAGCTTTAGCAGAAGATTGCTTGAACTGCCCTGATGTTTGGCGTGTCAGTATTTGGCATGAGGATATGTTGTGATGAATGGTAAGTTAGAGGTTATGCAAGTGGAACCAAAAGAAAATGTGAAGGCATGATAATTTGTAGAGAAAATTAGGGTTTTTCTGAGTAGAGAAGAATTTTGAGCAACTTTTTGAAATCTGCCACATTTAATGCGAATTAGGGTAGATCGTTGTTTTATAAAGTGAACGTGTAAGGAATTTTAATCACTTGTGTGTTTGAAGAAATTGAAGATAATTATGGAGCATTCTTGAGATGAGTTGGAGTTTGAGCTGTGTAAACCATAGTTCTGGTTCTTCATGAAGAAAAAGGTATTCTACTTTTCTATGTAGTTGTGGGTTTGTGTGAATCATCTTTTTGAATTGTTTGAGCTCGAAATTATGAAGAATGGCAACCCTTGTAGTTGTTAAAGTGTTAGAAAGACCTAGACCATCATATGGGAAATATTCTATGACGGTTTTCAAAGATGACACTTTGGGTGCCTTCTCATCAATCCCTCATGGGGTTATGCCGACCGAGGATACCAGAATGTACCTCCGAGTAAAAACAAATGAATTCAATCATAGTAAATTGATAGATATTTGGCAGAATGAGCTCAGTGGAGATAATTTCTTGGTGAAACCTGAATACTCAAACATTGTTGTGAAGAGATTAGATAGATGGAACTACTTTCCTAATTTCAGTTCCATAGTTGATGATAAATATGTGAACCCTATTCTCAGTAGAATACATGATAAATTCTTGTGGACTGACCAGCCCCATCTGATAACTAAGGAAGAAATTAAGGTTGTTACCGGACTCTGTGATACTAGAACATTACCTATGCTAAAATCCATGAAGAATGAAGTGGTGATGGATCTCACTAGTGTCGAATATGACAAGAGAGCTCTTACTACAAAGTCTATCACTAATCCTACTATGAAGTATGATGTGATAATGATTGGTCATAAAATTTACTTCACCAATAGAGAGAATTTTTTCTCTGCCACATCTATTTATACTAGTTTTGATATGGCAATCAATGGTGCAGATTATGACTTGTGTGAACTTCTCCCACAAAAGTTGCTTGAAAATTTAAGAATGACCAAAGAAAGGAAGTATGAATTTAATTTTGGTTCTTTGATTATGTGTCTATTATTCTATTTTCTGAAGTGACTTCTTGGAAGGGATGATATGGTATTCTTGGATATATCCAGACCAGTGACACATCAGATCTTTTATCACTTACATAATCTAGGTGATTTAAAGAACAAAGATAATGCTCTAGCATCATTCTTTGTTGTATTTAAGAGCAACATCAATGAGAGAAAGGATTATGAGGAAAGTTGTTTGGAAATATAGAAATGATATCATATTTCATGTCTCTTTTGATGAATGTATGATTGAAGCTGTTGAACATCAGACCATATGGATTCAACCATTGGGTTATGAAATTACAGAATATGAAGTCAAGGGTTATGTATAGATGTTGTTGAAAAGTCTGAAAGATGCCAATGAACCTAGAATTGGAACTTATGCTGAAAAATATATGGAGGTTCACTTGGAGCACAAGAAGCCAATAATAAGAAAGAATGTGGAAATGAAGCATAGAGAAGCTAGTTACACTGATGAGGATATTGCGCTAGGAAGGGCTAAGAGAGCAGATGGAGGGATAATCATTAGGTCCAAGGAGATCTGGTGGGATTGCTCCTTCTAAACCCTCCATAGCCCCTGCAGTGAAAGTTGAAACTAGTATTGTTGATAAAGGTAAAGGCCTGACTTCTTCCAGACCTACTACAAGATCTAGGAAAAGGAAAGAAACTCCTCTGGTGATGCCTAGGAAAAGAGGAAAGAAAGAAAAAGCTACAAGGGAGAAAAATCTTAGTGTCATTGGTAAGAAAAAGAAGAGGAAGTTTATCCTCTAGTGAAGGTGCTTCTTAGGAAGTAGGTATTGGTTCTAAAATATTGCATATTGTGTCATCTTTTGATGAAGATGAAGAAAATGAATCTGGTGTTCATGTGCACACCAAACTGGAGTCGAAGAAAACTAAGGTGTTTGAAGAAGCCTCCCTAGACAAGGAAGAACAAAAGGACATTTTGGTAAGGCCTGGCCCCTTTTTCAAATTAGAGTTTTTACTCAATTCTTTGTTACATTTTGAAAACATGTTGAAGCCTACAATAAAATATTATGATCAAGTTGAAAAAGAGGATATAAGAACATTAATTTTAGCTACCATTCAATATGTTATCACATTGGATGTTAAGCGGAATGATGTGAAGAAAAATGTGCCTTAGAAAATGTGGATAGCCCTAATGAAAAGGAGATTAGAGGATGTTCAATTCGAAGAGAAAATCAGGTTTAATGTATTTGATAAAATTGGGTCTTCTTTGACCCCCAAATGATTGGGAAACCTTGAAAAAGAAATGTGCAGGTATGTTTTGGATGAAGAAAAGAGTGAATATTTTGATGACAAGGGATAAAAAGCAGATAAATAAGATAAGGAAAGAAACTACAAAAGTAATCAAGGATATGGCTAAGAAATATGGCATGCTTGGTTCCGCACTTAAGTCTAGTGGAGAAATTTCTATTGAAGATGTTGAGGAAGATATTCCTCCTGGTATAGGTGATGTAGGTATTTCTGTGGAAATAATCGATGCAGATATCCCTCTGGATACATGTGTTGAAAATGATCCTCTAGAAATGGAGAAGCAGAACAAGGGTGAAGCGGAGCCTAGAAAACATGATGATGCTCTTCTGAAGCATACTAAAGGTGGAAAAGATAATATTGAAAAGGAAAAGGATAATGATGAAAAAGATAATGCTGAGGAAGAGAAAGATGAAAGTGACAGTGAAGGAAATGATAAAGAAGGCAACACGGATGAAGAAAAAGATAAAGATGAAAAGGGTAAAGAAGAAAAAGAAAACAAAAAAGAAGAAGAAGAAGAGAAAGTGGAAGAAGAAAAGAATGAAGAATAGAAAGATAAGGAAAATGAAGAAAAGAAAAATGAGGAATCTGCTAGGAAGAATGAATAAAATCTAAAGTAGGTTGTACAATCTCAGAGATCTCCCAGAGAATCCTCCTCTAGTGACAATGTGTTGAAAGGCTTGCTATCCAAGCAGATCAGATTCCAACTAGTGATTCCTCTAGAGATTTTACAACTTCCTATGATTCAAGGCAATGTGGATCTAGATAAGATTTCCATTGTTCATAAATTGGTATTGAGCGATGCATTGCATACATCTGACAGAGGAGAGATTCTGGAGACACACTAGAAAGGAACATAACTGATTTGAAATTCTCTTAAGGAATTATAGGAGATAACACCTGGTGCATCAATTGATACATCTCTCACTTAAGTAGAAAATTTGAGATTGTTATTGGACTCCTTGAAGGAGTATGCCTCCAGACTTGGTGAGGAGAAGCTGTTAGAGAAAATGTTGTTAGAATTGTATTACAAGTGTGCTTTGGCACACACTAATGTCGAGAAAAATCTAGAAGCTATGAAAATCTATGAGATTGAAGCAAATGTTTTCTTTGCTCTTTGTTTGAAGTGGTCGAATGCCACTCAAATTATTAAAAATCTTATGCAATCCATTGAGTCCCAATTGACTATTGTATCAGGTACCTACAATGCATCCAAGGATAGAGACAGATCAAATTGTAATGCCATCTCTACTCATAGAGAGAAATTCTTTATTTTACAGAAACAAAAGGAAGAAATCAATAGGAAATTTGGTCAGTTAGGTGACCTTGTGAGAATGGAGTACAACCCAGTTTCCAATGCTTTGGAAAGTGCAGAGAAACTTGGAAAGATAAATCTAACTCCTAGTACTCTAGATGAAGTAGAGTAAAATATGATGGATTTGGAATTCCTGAACAAGATGTTGATTTCTATAAAGAAAAGTCTAGATAATGGTAAATATGTGTGGCATGGTATTCTTAAGGAGATTCAAGGCTCATCATCCTCTGTTTAATGTTTGTTTTTCTTGTTTTCATATTTTCTGATGAATCGGCCTTTGTCCTTGATGTCAAAGGGAGGTGAAAAGTGATAGAGAAAGAAAATACTGGTGATAGGGGGAGAAGTGTTGTACATAAGAGGTCTTGTAAATTTTTGGCACATATTGCCATCAATGACAAAGGGGGAGATTGTTGGAAGAATGAAGAAGAACATCTCATTTTTCTGTTTTGTGTTGTCATTGATGTCACCATGTTATATGAGTTGTAACTGCAAGATTAAGTCTTAGTTTGATCTAGTATTCTAGACCGGTATCTGAATTGCTATGTAGTTATCATCCTCCAGTATTTTGGTTTGCAATCCTTTGTTGTTGATTACTGTTGCTTGCAGTTTTGGGAAATGGTTTATGGATGTTGAAAGCACGTATATTCAGAATATCATGTATTCAGATGCACGAATGGTGTATCAACATTGTTATGTTATTGAATTTTTTCTATTAGGTCTATCTTTGGTTGACCTAATGGATAGATGATGTAATAGTAAATTAATTTCATCTTGTGGATGTATGTGTGACCTATCTTAGGTCCATGCCGACATGATGTAGTGTGTTGAGCATTTGAATTGTCGCTAGAAAGATTTTTTGAATGCTTGAAACCGACAATTGGTATTTTTGATAAATAAGGGTTGTATCTAATTAGGACAACCTAATTGATGCTTGCGAATGTACCAACTATATATATTGGATAGTTTTGAGATAGTAGAAGAAGAAGTTGATGATGATGCAAAAGTGATGAAGTACGAATATGATGGAGTGTGTCAAGTCAATTTACTGAGCTTCATAGGAACCGAATCAACACCTATTAGGTGTACATTATCAGTTCATTTTATGGATGCAAGTCATTTTGTCATTATAATTCTATAAGTAGTGAGCCTCTCATTTTGGACAGTGTGTCTTGGTAGTGAGCCACCCCATTTTTTAATATTTTATAACTAGTTATACTATATTGTGAGCTAATGTTCACTCACAGTGGTTTTTCCCATTTTGTGTTTTCCATGTAAAAATTATGGTGTTCATGTGTTGTGTGATTTCATGCTCTGTTAATGTTGTTATTTATCTTTACTATTATATGCATAAGAGTAATTAGATGGTATTTGTTTAGTAAGTTTAAGAAGATACTGATTCAACCCCCCTCTCAGTATCTTGGATATTCAATAAAATCATCATTTCCCTCAACTCCTCTATCACCACACCATCTACCATCCTCTCCACATGAAAAACCTCCATCTCCTCCTCCTCTCCTTGAGGATGAACCACTAGTAGGGGAGGAAGAAATTCCCAAGACTACTAAAGAAGTGGTGCCAGAGGAGGGAGAAATAGAAACTAAACCTTCAAGAGAAAAAGAATCACAAAGGGAACCCCCTACAAAAGAGAAGGTTCATACTAAGGAGGTTCATACCAAAGAAGTGCACATAAAAGAGGTCCATGTAGAAGAGACCAACGTTGAAGAAATACCTGCTAAGGAAAATGTGTAGGAAGAGAATGTGGAGCAAGTAGTTGATTAGACAAAAGAAGTTCATGAGGAACAACCTCATGTGGATGAAGAAATCCACAAAGAAAGGATTAGGGAAGAAGAAGAGGTTTCACAAGAATTTGGACAAAGGGATGTTGAACAAGAAGATGATACTAAGGGCTCCCACAATACTAAAGTATTCACTTCCCCCATAGCTCAAAACATTTGTAGTTGTTCCCATCCAGTTAAATCATATAATCCAAAGAAGGAAATGGCGTATGTGGAAAGCCTAGATCAAAGCTTGATCATATTATTAGAAACATTCCAATCTATGATTTGTAGAAGAAAGAGAGCCTGGAGGATATCAAACATCATAGTGGACAAATAAGGGAATAAAACAAAAAAGATAGTTGTGCAACTAGTTGATAAATTTGAGTCTAAAATAAGGATCAAGGACTACCAAATCTGGAAAGTAAATCTTGGAGTTCAGACTAGAGAGGGAGAGAAGGAATCTATCCAAATGTCTATTTCTGCAATTTTGAAGAGGATGCAGAAGGACAAGAACAAAAAAGAGGATTTAAAGGCTCGGGTACTTCAATTAACAACTTGTATTAATAATTTAATTGGGATAGTTGATGCTGTAGATCCTAAGTCCATGCTACAGGCTACTTTGAAAGGTGAGGGAAGACATTCTAACTTGAATTATTGGATCCCTACAACACAGCAGTGGAAAGAGGGATTTTTTGACTTTATTAGATAAAGTCCTAAATGAATTAATAAAGCTTATCACTCAATTAGTGGTAAAGATAGTGCAACTCAACAAATTAATCTAAGCATTGATGAGGAGTTATTGGTTTGGGAGGATTACATCCCAATTTTTCACCAAATAAATGAAAAGTCAATGGAGGAACTCTTAAAGTCTATAGAGATTGAACAAGAAGACCAAGATAAGTTCCTAGAATGGATGTGGGTAGCCGAGTTTTGAGTTAAAATTATAAGTGCAAAGACAAGTTAATTAAGGATAGAGGCCAAGTTGAGAAAGCAATGAATAGCATCGAGCAAGCCATTGAAGACTTAGATTGTATATTTTTGGATACACCTATGTTGGTAAGAGACCATAGTAAAATGGTTGAAGAAATGCAAGGTTTTATGCAGGGATAGAAAACATAGGTAGCTATTGATCAGATGATGAATAAGAAGGCCGATCTCCAGTCTCTTCAACAAGAGTTGGATACCTTCAAAAATATACAATAGTAGATGGAAAATCAACATTTGACAAATGAATAAAGATCTAGTACTATAAGGGACCAGCTATGGAAAATATGAATGAAGTTATGTTAGCATTCATTGACAACTTCCAATAATAGCTAAAGACAATGATGTTGATGTTGTCGTACTATTTATGTTCTTAATGTTTTTAATAAGCAGTTGTAAAAATTTACATGCCCAGATGCAAAGGATCAAAACTGGCATTGTAAATTTTGGGAACTGATAACAACTTTCATTTATATTTTAGTTAATTTGGGTTATTTTTTTTCATTTCCTAAATTTTAGTATAGTTAACTAAGATTCAAATTGGGGCACCTAGTTTTTATTTGGTTTAATTTTTAGTCTACTTTTAGTTAAAACTAAAGCACTAGAAGTAGTTCTATTTAGCTTTTTTATTAGATCCACAATTTTGGGAACTTGTGTCTTTATATAATTTTAATTTTGTATCTTTCCAAAGGACCCAATTTTGATGTAATTTTTGCAAGTGAACTTATACACTATTAGTGTGGATTTTCCTACTGGCTCTGTGAAAATGTGGAATTATTGATTAATCAAAGGATTGCACTTGTTTTTCATGCATCTCAATTTGGTATCATAGTGATGGTATGAATTTTTTATTTCAATCAAAATTGGAAAATTAATGTAATCTTTTGAGTTATTGTAGAATTAAGAAAGGTTTTGTATTAGATCTACATGTGCTTGATGATATTCTGATTTCATAAAATATGAAAATCTTATGTGTTATTGTATTTCCCTGGAAGATTGCATTGTTGTTGATGATAAATGTGTGAATTACTATTTATTTTAATATTATTTTGAAAGATTTTGTTTAAACATCTAGAGTTGATTGGTGAAATAGATCGTATCATTGTCTTTTAAATTTATACTTCATTTCAAATTCTCTTATTACCCTATCTTCTTTTGACTTTATTGTTTTGAGGGATGCAACTAGAGAGATGAGGCAAGCTTTGGGAAATGGGATGGTGTGTGACAATGGTCATTTTTCAATTTCGTGGGAAGGAAACTCTAGATCTCAAGGTCACGTTCAAGGATTTCGTGTAGATCCTCGTTGTCATGAACATCCTCGTATAGTTTCATCTGTTTCTCACCCAAGCTTTCTTTTTTTCCTTAGGAAATAACTTTATAGGAAAAAGAAAGAGGTTCTTAACATTTGTGGGTCAAAAGGAGAAGGGGATTCAACATTATATTTTAGTACTTTGGGTTTTGTAGAAGCAAGGGTTCCGACAACTTTTCCAAATAATGTCCCGATAAAGGTATCTTTCCCAAATAACATTGTGTTAAATTGATCTTTGTATCAAAATCACTTGTAGAAGCAAAGGTAATCTTAGCTATCTATAGCTCATAGGGAAATTTCATAGCAGTTTGAAGATACATTTCTAGCAACATTTCCAAATAATTTTACTTTGGGAAAGGGTTTTAATCATAAGAGTTTTGAGAATCCGATGAGTAGGGATTAGCTATAGAGGAGTAAGTGGGGGAAAAATAATGAGAGTTTTCAATGGTTACCTCTTTTTCAAGAAAATAGAAAAAGTGTGAAGGTTGTGATGCTTTTAGATAATTTTTTGTGCTTGCAATCAAAAAATCTCCATCAAACAACATTAATTTGTAAGTTTTGGAAGGCTTCCCCACCCATTTCTGATTTAAACAATCTTTTTTTTCATGATTGGGAAGGGGTAAATCAAGTTTTCTATATAGATCAAGGAAATGGTTTTTTCATTATTATTTCTTCTTTGAAAAAGATAGAGATGAGATTTACAGGGTTAAATAATGGGTTATGTGGGCAATCTGGCTTGTCTATTCAGCCTTGGCATCCAAATTTTAATCCTAAAACAACTACAATTAGGTTTATAACTTTATGGATTCAAATCCACTCTTTACCTTTGGAATACAAAGAGCCAGGGATTGTTGAAATCTTGGAGAATCAGTTAGGAATATTCTTGAAACATGATTTTGCTTTTTTTTAAAGCCCTAAGTTATCGGTAAGAGTCTATGTGTTGTTGGATATAGTGCAGGATTTTCCAGAAGTTTATGTAGATTAAATCAAAGTTAGGGTTTTGGGTACAAGATGTTTTCGTTGAGAATCCTTACAATGTTTGTAACAAGTGTCACATTTGGGGTCATAAGACTAGTCTTTGCGAAAAAGGCTAGTTTCAAATGTAGCTCGGGAATCTCAAGGGCTAGTTGATCATGAAAAACTACTTACAAATGTAGATCAGGAATTTCAGGGGCTAGTTGATCATGATCCTCAAGGGATGGTTCATGATGTTCCATTTTCAACTAAGGATAAGTTGTTTAAGGGAAAGGAAAAATCATTTCAAACAAGTAATGTCTATTTTATTCAAAAGAATCAAGCTTCTTGTTCAACTTTATAAAATAATCCAATGCAATTTGTACTTCTAGTTTACATAATTTTGTTGTAAGGCCAAAGGATAAGTCATTTTTTTTAGGTATTTGGCTTGATCTAGTTAAGAAGCTAGATTCAAGTTTTGTTTATACTAGAATGAACCAAGATTCTTGATCTATTTTATAAAATAATCCAATACAATTTGTGCTTCCAGCTAAGGATGTTTAAAATGCACCAAATTTTCTTGCAAATCCAAAGGATAAGGCTTTTGGATCAAGTATTAGATTTGATCTAGTTAAGAAGCTAGATTCGGGGTTTGCTTCTATTAGTACTCAATTTCATCTACCCTTTTTTTCTCAACTATTTGTAAATGACAAATCCTTTCATTTGTATTTTCCCAATTTTCCTTTAGTTTCATATAACAAGTGTGGTCAATCCCATCTTCCTTGGTTTGGGGTGACTTTGTTACATAGTCATTAGTTGTATCTAATGTATCAAATTTATGCCCTTTTGATAGGAAGTTAGATTTGGTTGACATAGGTTCTAAAGAGGTATTTTGGGAAAAGAGTTCTATTGATACTTTAGGATTAAAGGATTTTCAATCAATTTTAGAGGATGGTAATTTTGAGGGAATAAGTTATAATATCCTCACCATGGTAGGCTCTTCATTCATTGATGGAATAATTGAGGAAATTGGGAAAGAGAATGGGCCAAATTCTACTGTCAATTCTGGTTTCCAACTTGGCCCTTCATCAACAAATCTAGGGGGAAAGAGCTTTTCAAAGACAATAGATGTTCTCAATATAGGGTTAATGGAGAATGGAGAGGGGGTTGAAGATTTGATTTTTCCGAAACTTTATCAATTACACAAACTCCTTTTTGGTCTCCAACTGTTCAAAAGTCACCAAGTCAAAGAGGTAGAAAATCACATGCAGTCAAGATTCAAGAGGAGATAACAATTGGGAAATAATTGACGTTGGATGGTAGCAATAAAAATAGATTGAGGGGAGAAAATTTCTCTCCGAAGTTGATATGAAGATAATAGCTTGGAATGTTAGGGACATTAAATCCCCTAACAAGAGAGCCCATATCGAACATCAAATTGATGCTTGTGGGGTTGGCATTGTGTTACTTCTAGAGTCGAAGTTATCACAAGAAAATTTTGACTGTCATAAAGAAATGGACAAGGTGGAAATATTGTTATTCAGTAGCACAAGGTACTTCAAGAGGTTTGGTGGCTTTGTGGAATTCAAATGTTGTGGTAGTGGAAGCTTTAACAAACAAACAAAATTGGTAGTTAATCAAGGTAACACACTTTGATTTGAGTTTTTAGCACCTAAACATTTATGCACCGAATTCTACAACTAGTAAAAAGCAGTTTTGGGAATAGTTAAATCAAGCATTGTATCAAATGGACTTAGATGAGGTGATACTAGC
Organism: Sequoia sempervirens; assembly: GCA_007258455.2. NCBI lineage: Eukaryota > Viridiplantae > Streptophyta > Pinopsida > Cupressales > Cupressaceae > Sequoia > Sequoia sempervirens. The sequence continues at coordinate 731,116,465 of VDFB02193867.1, read as the reverse complement.
TGAAGATTTCAATGCAATACTATCTCTGACTGAGAAGAAGGGTGGAATCATTCCTCCTAAGAAAACTATGGAGGACTTCAACTATTTTGTTGAAAATAATGCACTTCTTGACATAAAACTAGGTAATGGAAACTATATCTGGACAAACAAGCACAAGGATTTTCTCCAGATAGTTGTGTTCTTGGATATGTATTTGGTTTCATCAAATTGGATAATGGAAAACTTTGGTTTAATATCATAAATCTTACCGTGGGTGGGATTAAACCACTTTCCTTTGTCTCTGAATATTGAAAATAAGAAGGGGGTTCCAAACTCAAAAGCATCATTTAAATTTAAAATGATGTGGCTTTGCCATCCATATTTTTTAAATTCATTACGTGATTGGTGGATAAAGGCTCCTTTGGTGGAAGACACATTTATGTTTCACTTTTGTCAAAAACTAATGCATGTTAAGGGAAATATAAAGCATTGGAATGATTATGCATTTAAGAATGTTTTTCATCAAAAGGAGGAAGTTTTTAAGAAACTTTCAGAGGTAAAATCTAAGATCATAGTTAATGGTTTGACTTTGAATACTCATGAATTGCAAAACAAACTGCAAGAAGAATTGGAAGAACTTGTAGTTAGAGAAGAGATTTATTGGCATCAAAAGTCACATGAGTTGTGGTTAAAAGAAGGTGATAAGAATACTAAATTTTTTCATAGATCTACTCACGTGAAGAAATCTAAAAATATAATTTTTTCTATAATGGATAGTCAAACAGGTGAAAGGTTACAAAGGAAGAAAAGATTTAGTAAGAAGGGGTTAATTTTTTTCAAACTTATTGTCTACATTAGATAATAAATCAGATCAGCTAGGGAGAGTAAGGAAAGAAATTTTGGAAGCAATTTTGACTTTGGTGTCATAGGAGGAGAATATTCAGCTGTTGAAACCATTCACTTTACCTTAGATAAAGACAATAGTTTTTTCTATACCTCCATATAAGGCACCAGGGCTTGATGGGTTCACAACAAGATTTTATCAGAAGTTTTGGGAGTTCATTGCTAATGATTTGCTAAAGGCATTGGAAGAATCCAGAAGCTCAGGATCAATGTTGAAATAGTTCAATGTAACTCACATTGCTCTTATTCCCAAGGTCCATAACCCATCTTCTTTCTCAGAGTTCAGATCTTTCTCACTTTGTAGCACTATTTATAAAATTTTCACAAAAGAATTTTTTTGGCATTTGTTGTATATAATTCCTAGAATATTTTCAAGTAAGGTGGTTTTATTCTAGGAAGGGAAACAATTAAATGTACTTTGGTAGTACATGAAGTTTTGCATTCTATATCCATGCATGCTCTTTCATGATTAATCATCAATCTAGATATGATGAAGGCATATGATAGAGTGGATTGGTCTTTCTTAATGCAAATTTTGAAAAAGTTTGGTTTTCAGACAAGGTGGTGTAAGTGGATTTATTCATGCTTGGAAAGTGCAAAGTTTTTAGTCCTTGTAAATGGTGATCCATTAGGTTTCTTTAGTTCAACTTAGGGGGTAATACAAGGGGAAACTTTGTCTCCATTTGTCTTCATCATCTTGGTGGAGGAATTGAGTAGATCTATGAATAAGGCTCATTCTCAGGGTATGTTGACAGGCATTAAGTTTCCTACCACATATTTAACAGTAACACATTCCTTATTTTCCAATGACACCATTTAGTTTGGAATGTCGTCAATATCTAAAGTAAAATAGATTAAAAACATATTTGAAAAATACAATTTAGCTTCTAGTCAAAATTTTAATGCAAGCAAGTCAAAGGTTTATATTTTTAATATTGATCTTGTGTTAAATAATAAGGTTATTTAGATTTTGAGGTTTTAGGTGGCAGAACTTCCATGTAAGTATTTAGGTATACCCTTTTTTGTAAGGCCAAATAATATTTCATACTAGGACAAAGTTATATGTAGTATTCAGACTAGAATAGCAGGTTGGAAAGGGCAGTAGTTATCTATCTCAAGAAGAATCCTATTGATAAAATGTGTTCTCTCTTCAATACCAAACTATTTCATGGATGTATTGAAGGCTCACAGAACTATTATTACAAAAAGATACAAAAATTGATTAGATCTTTCTTATGAAAGCAAAACATAGAGAGCAAGAGGAAAATACCACTTATTTCTCTTCATAACATTTGTATGGAAAAGTTAAAATGTGGTGTCAAGGTACATAATTTGTTTTCAAGAAATGTGGCACTAGGGGCCAAGCTAGTTTGGAATATGCATGTAAAACCACATGCTAAGTGGTGTAATATCATGCAAGCAAAATACCTAGATTATGATGTATCTGATCACATATTCACTATCTCAAGCCCACCTCAAGGATTTACAATGTGGAATTTTTTGCTAGAGTGTAGAAAAGTAATTATCCCATACTTAACATGGGAGATTCATGATGGTGAAAAAGTACATTTCTAGTGAGACTCATGGAATGGGTATCCCCCATTGAATACAATGTATGACTTTTAGGCAATAGAAAATCATTCGATTCAAACCATGGGAATGAAAGTCAAAGATTATTTTCATGAGATTGATGAGCATACAGGGAAAGTAAAATGGAAAAAATTGAGTCAATTATATTACAAATATTCAACAAGTGGAATTCAACAAGATTTTTGGTGATAGGATTGTATATTGTCTTAAGGTTGCAGATAAGCTTATTTGGGCACCTTCCAAGTTAAGTAACTACATAGTGAAATTGGGGTGTAAAGTAGTAATGAATGTTGAAGCACAGGGAAAACATCAAAGGGCATTATCTTTTTGTTGGAATCAAATGGTTCTTCCTAAGGTAGGGTGTTTTACCTGGTTGGCATTAAAGCATATAATTTTGAAAAGTGAAAGGTTGGTTAAGCTTGTAATTACTACTCCAATCAAATGTGTTCTCTGTGATTCATGTATGCAGGAGGTAGACCACCTATTTTTTCATTGTCCTTTTGCAAGTTCATGTTGGGAATTTGTAAAAGAAAAAATAGGGTGATATTCTCCTTCTCCACATAATCTTTGGGAAATGTTTACAAGCTAACTTATTTTGTATAAGACTTCGCTATTTGCAAGAATTTGGAAAATCATCCCTTCTTTAGTTGTGTGGTGCATCTGGTGGGAGAGAAACAAGAGGATTTTTCAAAAGTAGATATCTAGTGTAGACAAAGTGTTGATTAGCCTGAAAAAGTTGATTTGTGAAGTCACAAACGTATATGTATTCAATTTTAATAATGTTGGGCCAGAATTCTTAGATTGGGATGCAAAGCAACTTAAGGCTTGGCCATTACTAGTTATTCGTTTCAAAGGTAGTCAAAAGACAAATGTAGAATTGAAGAAAGATAGAAAAAAGGTAGTATGGATTCCTCCTCTTGCTGAATTTGTGTTCAGTTAATCTTTTGATGGAGCAGCTCCAGGTAATCTAGGAATATCAGGTGTAGGGGTAGCAATAATAAATTATGAGGGGGTGGTTATAGGTGCAAAATCAATTTGAATTCCTAGTGGATCTAGCAGTCAAGCAGAAGTTTATGCTGTTTTGAATGGTCTACATTTGATCATTCAACTAAACTTATCCAAGGTCCAGATAGAAGGTAATTCATTGATTATCATTAATGCATGCATGGATAGAGGGTCAGGTAGTTGGAAGCTTAAATATGTTATGGAAAAAAATTGGCACTCATTAGAAAATCTAGAGTCTTTTCAATTAAATCTTATTTATAGAGAGGGTAACCAATTAGCTGATTATCTAACAAACCTAGGTTGTGAGTAGGAGAAATTGGAAATTTCATATTGGGTAGAAGCAAATGAGAACACAGGAGTTTTGAAAGATATAATTAATCTTGAAAAAAATAGAATAAACAGATAAGGAGGATTAATAGAGGTATTACTTGCAGCCTGGGAATTAGAGTTTGATATATTCTAATTGGTTTTTTGTTTTGTAGGATTTATTAATGCAATTTATTGATATATTGCAAAATATCAAATTTTGATTATAGGCTATATAGTATCATGTTGACATGGAAATTAAAATCATTGTCACATCGTGTTGTGTTGGTATGCAGGTGATGATGCACCGAATAGTGACATATGCATAGGAATAAGCAGATACAAAGGTGGCAGTCACTGTTATACGTCATCCTAGATATCTTTTTTTGGCACAAAGACACTTCAAAGCTTGTGTGGGCATAGTAGATGACATGATTTATGCTTGTGATTAAACTTGCATGAAGTTTACAGAGTTCACAAGGGGAATCATTACATTAAGTGCTTGGAAACAATCCTTTGTGCTATGTGAAGGGTTCATTATTAATATGTACCTAATTCAATTGATAGGTTTAATTAAAGGATTAAACTACAACTCTTCGCAATAATGAAGTGTTAAGCCATGAATCAAAACAAAGATCTCATTTGTGTGGAATAATCCACTTCCTCCTGTGAAGAGATACGAAATTAATGCAAGTTCATTCCAAAAGGACATTTTTGCTTCTATATAATGCCTTGATATTTAGTGACACACATTTCTATAGAATTAAAGAAGGTATATTTTGTGGTGGGCTTTCACAGTCAACTACGTATTCACTATTCATTGTGGTTAGCTTGTTTTTCACGTGGACAGTTTGTTTTCTAAGTCATCACAAAGGAACATTGTGATGTGGTAAGTTGTGTGTATCTAACATTTGTGATTCACTATAATGTTCTTATCTTCTAGTGCCAAATATTTCAGTTAACTTTGGGAGGAATTTGCATTGTTTTCCTCTTATTTGGGTTGTCGTACTCTTTTAAGTTTCCTTTTAGTCAAGATTGTTTTGTATGCTTCTTGGGCTGGGGTGTTTATGTGCAATTTTAAATAAAAAATAGCTCGTTCTTTCACTGTATCAGGGTGGTCATAGTTATTAGTAGGAGGTGTTTACATTTCTTGGGCTGAGGTGTTTATTGGAAATTCTATGCAAATAAGATTACTAGTTAAACTATTTCAGGGTTGGTATCTAAGTGTTTGTGTTACTGGGTTGGTAGCTAAGTGATCACCAATTGAGTCTACACCGAAGAACTTTAGAGTGCCTATTTAAATGAGAGAAGGGGAGTGGCCTTTCTTAGGGGAAGCAACTATATACACCTAAAAACAGTCATCAACTTTGATTAATTAAATACTAGCTATTTGATTAATATTCCAACTACATATAAATAAATGCTCAATTTATTTATATTGTTCATTTTCTAAATTCTCCAAATCTAAAATATATTCTTCTAAATTAATTAAATAAAGAAGGTTCCCTAAAATGGTTTTATTTAATTAATCTTCACTAAATCCAATTAGGAATTAGAGCACATTTCTACAAATTCTTGTGCCACCTCATCAAGGTCACATGAAAATAAATAACTCTAATTTTTAAATTGAATTATCCTCAACTCATTTCAAAAATCACATGGCTCATTTCCTCCCACACTTCCACTAATTTTGGAGCACATGACTTATTCTTCCCACACTTCCACCCACTTTTGGAGCACATGATTTATTCTTCCCACACTTCCACCAATTTTGGTAGCACATGGTCTTCTCTTCACACACTTGAATCTTCCATCCAAATGGCATGTTGCCCATTGGTCAAGAGATTCTTCCACACACATGGAATGTTATCTTTGGTTAAGAGGACAACATCTTGTTTCTCTTCATCTTCACCATCCATTCTTCTTATTCGATCTGGATGATTGATTATTGCCACTTCACTATATGCTTGGAAAATGTTATAAATACAACCCTTGGGCCTTGTATTTGATCATCCACATTTGAAGTAGAGTTATTATGCAAGTTTATCATTGGATCTTGGAGCATTCTTGGAGTCTTATAGATAGTTTAAATATCATGTTTTCCATCATGTTTACATCTTAGATTAACATATTGCATCATAGTTGCATTTTATGTCCCATCTTGCATCATAGTTGCATTTTAGATTAGTTCATTTTAAGTTTGCATTTGAGTATATGGATTGTCATGCATAGAATCATATAGATCACTACCATAGTATCCACCTCCACTTTTTCATTTATCATCAACATCATCCTTCACTTATCATAGCCTTCATCATCATTGTTCGCACATCGTTTCATGTAGGCATTAGATTAGCTTGCATGTTGAATACTAATCTCGTTTCTTAAGATTCATTCTAATAAAATTTGTGCACATAAAAATTTGAGGGCCAAAAAGGTTAAAAAGAATCATTTAAGAATAGAGGAAAATGAGACATTCTTGGAAGATTTATCTTTATTGCAACTTAGAATAGTTTACTTTTCTTTGAATCTTTAAATATAAATCATTTCATTAAGGTTTGTGTTGCTACTAACTTTGCACATTTAACACACACACAAAATGGCGCCCACCGTGGGGCCCTGCCCCATTTATTACACTAACATGCTTGAAAATTTATGTTCATAGAATCGAACGTGAGCCTCTTGGAGCCTCTTGCACCTATTTTTGAGCCTCTTGGAGCATCTTGGAAGCCTTTTGCACCCGTTTTGGAGCCTCTTGGAGCCTCTTTGAACCTCTTACACCTATTCTGGCACCTTTGGTCTCTATTCTGGAACCTTTGGTGTCTGTTTTGGTGCCTTCTGCACAATTTTGGGCTACTCTATCTCTATTCTGGCACCTTTGCTCTCTATTTTGGTGCCTTTGGTCTCTATTATGGCACCTTTTTTCCTCTGTTTTGGTGCCTTTTGCATCATTCTGGAACACCCTATCTCTGTTTTGGTGCCTTTTGCAAAATCTGAAGGCTAATACTTTGTGTTGTTGATTTGCAAGTTTCCCAAAAACACTTGTCAAAGACATTCTTATCAAACTACTGGCGTATTGCAGGGGTTGGAAGTTATTTAATTGGTTTCCTTTTGGTTAAGATAGGAACGTAGATTAAGTAAAAGGTTAACGAACATCTTGTTTCCTTTTGGTTAAGTTAGGAACATAGCTTAATTAACAAATTGATGAACACCATTTTTTTCATGTGTGACGGATGGTAGGCATATGCTCTCCCCTTAATCGGGTGACCAAAAAGCTAGACCCATTCACTTTTGTGTGCAAGTGTGAGTTGAGTATATCACGTGTGTTCTCTCTTTATTCATGAGGAATAAAGAGTGATTGAACTATAGGTATACTTGCTCACTTTTGTTTATCTTAGCAAGCTTGCCTTGTAGGAAAAAGTAATCACCCAAGGGAACGACCCAACTAGTAACACGCTAAAGCCAAGCACATTTCCAACTGGTATACAAGTGTGGATACTAGAACAAAAGCCAGTATCACGCAGTTGGTTCCAACGAGAAGGGTAGCAATGGTTTCTCGCTACATGGATCAATCTCTACGAACGTAATGTCCTTACTACAACCCTTGTTGTAGTCTGGCCAAATCCTTTATCTATTCTTTGGTGTAGCAACGGTCATTGTGAAGGCATCCACATTCTCATAAATCTTAGTAGAGATGAAAATTATGCCATGGGATATTCATGGGTATTGGTGCTTGGCTACCTCAAGAAGTGAGTGTCGTGGAGGGGAGCTAGTGGGGTCAAGCATCTAGTCATCCACTAAGGAAAAGTGCGGTTGGGGTAAAACCCGCATGGAATTCAAAAGAATATAGTCTTTCACAACCATAGGAGTGTACATGTGCTTGATGTGTCTTTATCCAAGTGTTTTCAAAACAAACAAAATGTCACATATTGAAGGTGAAAACCCTAATTCAGAAGTGCATTTAGTGAAACAACCAAGTCTCCCATTGAAAAATTAGGAAAACCAAGCAAATTTTCAAAGAAACCTTCAAAAAACCAAGTCTAAACCTATTCTGGCACCTTTTGTCTCTATTTGTGCACCTTTTGTCTCTGTTTTGGTGCCTTTTGTCTCAGTTCTGGCACCTTTTACAGAACACAAAACACTGACCTAGGCTCATCTTTTGTCTAAAAATCAATCTTATCTTGGAAATTTTTGGAAGTGTTTAACTATTCCTTAGGAAAAATAGAGTCTAAACATGCATGTTACCCAATGATTTCATGAAAGATCAAGATTCAAAAACCAAAGTCCATACCTCTTAGTCCAAAAGAACATCAAAGATGGTTATCAAAACTTTACAAATTTAGAGAGAGGTTGACCGTAAATTTCTACAAAAGAGCTTGCACAAACAATCCTTAATTATACATGTTTTCCTATTGTCAAAATACAACACTTTTCCAAAGATTTGAGTACCTCGTTTAGGAAGAAAATTTACTACCAATTTCACAGTTTGAACTAAAATTTTGAAACTTTCTCAAAGTCCAAGATCATTCCTTAGATACCTTAGAATTCAAACTTGTTCAAATTGACCTATACAAGTGGAATTTTCCAACCTAAACCAAGATCTAATATCTCCAAGTACCAACATCATCCAATTTATCACACCTTTGTTTATTAAGCCTAGTTTCATCATCAAGATTTGTCATCCTTTCATCACGAAATGAAGCTATATAGTCAAATGCAACTTAGTCTCATTAGAATTTGTCATTCTCTTTGACGTAGCTGTAATCCTTGGTACTTTTCCATAACCTAGATCAAAGTTTACTCTAAACTATAACACTTGTATGCCCATTCAAACAAGGTTGCAAAAAACTAAAGCTCAAGGAAAAGGGACCTGAAAATCAAAACATTGAAGAGCCAAACATTGAAACTCCAACCATTGAAACTTTGAAAATTGAAATTCCAACCATTGAAACTCTAATAATTGAGACTCAAAATACCAAAAATCAAAAGAGTGAAACAAAAAACACCATGGTAGCTGAGGCTAAAGAGAATCCTTTTTAGGGACTCAACAACATTGATGGGGAAGAAGTAACCGAAGAAGATGTCCAGCATGTTGAACAAGACCCTAATTTCCATAAGTGTTTAGAAAATATTTTTGAAATAAATGGGGAAAAATACCTCCTTATGTTGGCTAAACAAGGTGCTAAATTACTAGAAGAGTTTGACGTGAATCAATTGAAAGCACCACCCAAAAAGCCTGAAAATGATCTTGAACAAGTAGTTGCCTTGACTCATATAGTAAAGACCCTCCAACAACAAATGTTTGACATGCAAAAGGGAACTTCAAAATGATACTTGATTGAATAAATTTGTCCTTATCCATTTGATCAAAGTATTCACATGATTCCCTTTCCCAAACATTGTGAGTTCCCAAAGTATGACAAATATGATGGCAAAACCAATCCGATTGATCATGTAAGGGAATTTAGAACCATGAGTCTCGAATTTTCCTATGAGGAAACTTATTTGATGAGATTATTCCCAAGAAGCTTAGGTGGACATTGTCTTGAATGGTTCTCCAAACTCACCCCACCAATTAACAATTTTGAAGAGTTAGTTAACAAGTTCATCACCCAATATTCATACAAAATCCAAGATGACATGACCATGAAAGATCTTTTTAACCTAAAAAAAAGAAGGGTGAATCATTCCTTGTGTTCTTGCAAAAATGGAGAATGTTATTTGCACGATACTCTCATCCCGTACCAGAAAAGGAAAAAATAGCAATCTTTATTGACAACCTTAATGACGAGATGGGTTATAGATTGGAATTACAATGTCCCCCAACCTTTAAAAAATTGATTAAGAATGGGATTAAAATAGAGGATGCCTTAGTCAAAAGAGGAGTCATCAAGATATACAATGAAAAAAACTCATCAAACCCCTCCAACAATTACAATAATGGTGACAAACCCAAGTTTTGGCAACAAAACAAGAACATTGGAAACAATGATGGTGTAGTTGAAATCCCTAATGCAAAACCTGTATTCAACTTGACTACAACCACTGCCAAAACTAATCAGAATAATAGTCTCCCCAACAACCAAGGAAATAACCAAAGTAACAACCAAGGCAACAATCAAGGCAACAACCAAGGAAACAACCAAAACGCCAACCAAAGAAACAATGAAGGTAATGCTAGACCGAGGACACCATCATATAGAGAATACTCAAATTGAAGGAAGTTCACACCTTTTGGGAAATCACCAGAATCAGCATTAAAAGAACTTCTCGAAGCTAAGGTCATAACTTTACTAGAAGCAAGAAATTGGGAACCACAAGTTAAACCCCCATAGTGGAACGAGACCCATTTTTGTGAGTTTCACTGCAACAAGGGACATAAAACCAATGACTGGATGTAGTTGAAACACTTGATACAAGATCTAATCAACAAGAAGATGATATTTAAAGAGGAACCTCAAATGAACAATGATCATGGGGCATTCAAGAACCCCCTACCAAACTATGAGAAGGGATAGTCCTCGTCATCAAACAACAAAGGCAAGAATAATAAACTATGTCTATGACACCACCATTTTGCATATTGAGGTAGTCAATGATCCAAATCATGATACATCAGATCTTATTGCAAATGATAACTCAACCAACAATGACACCATTGAGCATGAACAAGACATCATTGCAATTGAAAATCATCACCATAATGTTGACACTACCTCACACCAAATCAATGTTATCAAAATTAGAGAACCACAAGAAAACACACCCGTCAATGCAATCACATGAGGACAAGCCAAGGTAACATTGAAAGGAGCTACCCCTTCCACATCCAAATCAAGTACTATTGTCCCTATAACCCGCTATAGCATCATTGATTAGTTGTAAATATCCATATTAGAACTTCTTAAGATTTCACCTGCTCACAAGGAAATCTTGGATCAAGCTCTAGTTGCCACCACGATACCCAAAAATATAGAGGTTTTCCAATTCCAGACTGTGGTGGGACATTTGACTGCACCACACTGCTTATCTTTTTCTGAACATGATGATGTATCTATCAATCATCCCCACAATGCTTCTCTACACATTGAGGTCCTAATCTACAAACATTGCATTAAAAATGTCCTAATAGATGGAGGAGCTGGCCTGCATATCTATACTTTGAAACTTGTCTGTGCACTAGGATATTCAGAAAATGCTATTGATCCTAGAAGGAAAATCACAATAAAAGCATCTGATGTTGACGAGAGATCTTCACAAGGGCTAATAGTGCTACCTATTCAATGGGACCAGTTGTTAGAGATATAGTATGCCAGGTACTAGACAAAGAGTTGACCTACAACACACTCTTGGGAAGACCTTGGATTCATGACATGCAAGTAGTGCCATCCACATATCACCAATGTTTGAAGTTCCCATTCAATGGGAAAGAAATCACTATTGCAGCTCATTCAAACAACCCCCAATATTGTAACACCCTCAAGGCAACACAAGATGCTTTTGTACCACACAACAAGGAAGCTCCAATTCAAGGTTTATCAAATGATGGGAAACAACTAAATGCCTTATCAAAGTGGATTGAAAAAAAGGACAAATCAAAGGATAAGGATATCAGTGATACCAATCCCTCAAATAAAGAAAGTACACCAAATCCTATTCCATAAAATCAGGAAAGTCAACTTGAATCCTTATAGAAAAAAGTCGCCAAGATACAATTGAAAGACAAAGGCATGGGGGAATACTTATTTCAGTAATCCTTATGTTTATCACAACTTTCATCTTCTCCAAAGTCATATGGGCAGCCATTGACATCAAGACAACAATCATCACAACCCACCACACTATTTGATGGAAACTTTGTAAGAGCAGGCACATTGGTGGATGAGTCAGATGACAAAAGCGGCATGGAAAAGGAAAGACAATCATAGAAAAGATGGGATACGAGGAAAAATGTCCTATCGGTAAAAGGAAAGAAGGAATCATAGAACCAATACAACTTGTCACCATGTAAGCCAAAGATAAAATAGGATTGGGGTATATAGAAGAATCCAGAGAAGTAGCCAGACAACAAGTTGTTGAAAGAATCCTAAAACTACAAGCTAGTGATGCTCATGAGACTGATTCAAATGAATATGAGTGGGATTCATTATCTAAAGAGTCTTGTCATGATAAGGAAATTGATGTAGTTAGAAAGTATACACCCATATGTGAGGAGGGTCAAGATATAGACCGCTTGATATAGGATCACTACACATTGATGATTCCGGTGAAGACAATCAGACTCAGAGTGAAATGGATAATTCAGAGGAGAATTACGTTATAGAAATCAATTTTTCTATTGGACAATCCAAAGAAAATACCTTCGGGACTCTCACCGCATCTGACTTTAGCCAATCCAATGACTCCTTACCCCTGATACATCCTAAATTGATAGTTTGGGATCAAACTAAGCCATCTGATCTCCCCCTCTTTTCAAATGATAGAGCCATTGTCAATTTCCTCTATTACACCAATCTTGAAATAAATTCCACCATTGAACATTGTAATGAAGCTTCCAATCAGGAGAGTGTCAAATTTTCTAGCTACAAAATGAATAATACAGGGAATAGATCTTATGGTGAAAACCATTCAATGGCAGTATCAGAACTAGAAAAAGTAAAAACAAAGAGCTTATCCAACGGTGAAAAACTCTCTGAGGCGCTGAAGGATGGAAGATTTGACACGCTCCCTGAGAACTTTCAAGAATGATCTAAAATATTGGTTGAACCCACCCAATCTATCAATATTGGAAATAAAGAAACAATGAAGAATGTCCATTGAGCAGAATCCTTGACAGATCAAGAAAAACCAAACTTCATCAAATTCTTCACAGAAAAGAAAATCAACTTTTCTTAGTCTTATGTTGACATGCCAGGAATTGATCTAGAACTCATCATGCATCACCTATCACTGCCAGTAGGAATAAAATAGGTCAAACAAAAGTTTAGGAAAATGCATCCCCACATCACCCTCTTGGTCAAAGCCAAACTGAAGAATTTGTTATATGTAGGATTTATCAGACCCATCGACTATGCAGATTGGATTTCTAACATCGTACCTATTTCCAAACCTAACAAAAGCATCAAAATTTGCATAGATTTCAGAGATCTCAATAAAGCTTTCCCAAAGGATGATTTTCCTTTGCCCAACATTGGCATCATCGTGGACTTGATTGTTGGACATGAAATACTCTCACTCATGGACGGTTTTTTAGGATATAATCAAATCAAAATTGCTCTTGAAGATCAAGATAAAATTGCCTTCACATATCTTTGGGGCACTTTTTGTTGGAATGTCATGCCATTCGGGTTGAAAAATGTTGGAGCCACATATCAAAGAGCAATGACTGCCATATTTCATGACATGATGCACACTTTTATGGAAGACTATGTAGATGATCTATTGGAAAAATCTTACACCAAAGTAGGACACCTAGAGATCTTAGATAAAATCTTCACCAGGTTGGCGAAGTTCAATGTGAGACTAATTCCCAAGAAATGTGTTTTTGGTGTAACATCGGCTAAAATTTTGGGGTAAATTGAGTCGGATAAAGGAATTCAAGTGGACCCTACAAAGGTCAAAGCTATCATGGAGATTCCTCCTCCTAAAAACATCAACCAACTCAGATCCTTGCAAGGGAGATTTCAATCTATTAGGAGATTTATTGCACAACTGGTAGACAAGACCCATCCTTTCAACTACTTGCTCCACAAAAATGTATCTTTTTGATGGGATGAGAAATGTGAAGGAGCCTTCAATCAATTAAAATAATATCTAATGAGTCCACCTATCTTGATACCACCAGTAGAAGGAAAGCAACTTTTATTATACATAGCAACAACTGAAATATCATTGGGATCCTTGTTAGCACAAGAGGATTGAACAGGAAAAGAAAGGGAATATATTGCATGAGCAGAACCTTAAACAACTATGAGATCAATTACACCTTCATTGGAAAGGCTTGTCTGGTAGTAGTGTTTGCTACCCAACAATTGTGACACTACATGATTACCCACACCATCAAATTGATAGCCAAGATAGATCCACTGAAATACCTTCTAAGCAAAGCTAATCTAACTGGAAGACTACCCAAGTGGGTCATGATGCTGAGTGAATTTGACATCCAATATATTGTTAGGAAGGAAATCAAAGGACAAGCAATTGCGGATTAGTTAGCCGAAGCACCATTGTAGGAAATCATCCCATGAACATTGAGTTTCCAGATGTTGACATCTTGACAATATCCACACAACAATGGGTCTTGTACTTTGATGGTTCTTATACACAACATGGATCAAGGGCTAGAATTTTGTTTATATCACCATAAGGACACACCATTCCCAACTCTTATAGACTAATGTTCGCCTGCACCAACAACATAGCTGAATACAAAGCCTTGATCATTGGAATCAAAGTAGCAATTGAGTGGAAGATCACAAAGTTACATGTCTATCTGAATTCACAACTATTCATTAACCAGGTAAATGATGGCTATCAAACATGGGATGACAAGTTGATGCCCTACAAAATAATGGTTGATGACTTTGAAAAGTACTTTGTGGAAATAAGGTTTGAGAAAATTCCTCAAAGTGACAACAAAGCCATTGATGCCATGGCAACCATTGCTTCTCTCTTGCAGATTCCAAAAAAATGAGCCTATTATGAGTTCATGGTGGAACAATTGTTCAACCCATCTTATGACAACTCTGAGTCCCAAGTTATCTACCATCTAGCTGAGGCTGACACTTCCCTTTACGAGAATATCTATACATACCTAAAATATAACACCCTCCCTCTTGACCTATCTCATAATAAAAAATGAAACTTCATTCACCAAACCGCCCAACACACCCTTATCGCGGAGGTCCTTTATCGATGAGGTCTTGATGAAACTCTCCTCTAATGTCTAGAACATGATGAGTCTGAAACAAACTTATGGGAAGTACATGAAGATGTTTGTGGCACTCATTCAAGTGGTTTAACCCTAGCTAAGAAACTCCTCTATTTGGGATATTACTGGCCAACTACAGAGAAGGATTCTTTTCAATTTGTCAAGAAATGCCAAAAGTACCAGATTCATGGCAATCTCATCCATGTACCAATGTAGGAACTTCATCCTTTTGCATCAACATGGCCCTTTTGTCAATGGGGATTTGATCTTGTAGGAAAAATACATCCATCTTCATCTAATGGACATAAGTTTATCATCATAGCCACACAGTACTTTACGAAGTGGATTGAAGCAATTCCCCTAACCACCATCATAGGAAAGAAAATCTCATCCTTCATCCTGAACTATATCATCTTTCGGTACAACATCCCTTAGTCCATCATCATTGACAATGACTGACCTTTCAAAAATTAGGATGTTGAAGAACTTTGTGAGAAATTTAACATCCAACATCAATTTTCTACACCATATATTCCTCAAGGAAATGGCCAAGCTAAGGCCTCAAACAAGACTATCCTGAAGATCCTAAAGAAAACTGTCAACAATGCTAGAAAAGAATGACACATTCAATTGAATCCTGCCTTGTGGGCTTACAGAACCAGTATCCGAACCTTGACAAGAGCAACACCTTATTCTTTGGTCTATGGCTCAGAAGCCATTCTACCCATTGAGGTTGAATTGCCATCACTCTGAGTTTTACTATTTAGCGATGCAAGCATCCACACAATGAAATTTTAGCCCTTTAAAATATGGCCCATCCTCGATTAGGTTCACTTTCCTCCTCACACATCACTCATTTAGTTTTGAAATTTGGATTACATCAATGATGGGAGATAGAACAATGAAGCAAGATTAAGACGTGTGCACCTGCATGAAAATCAATGATATAAAAGACATATCTCATAAGATCAATTCAAATCAGTGAAAGAAAGTTGAACATATGACTCCATCACTCATCATTATTTTGAAACTTAAGTTTTGGAAAGGATGTATGATGAGCGATAGGAGAAAAATACAAAAGCACCAGGGCCATCACTTTTCACTAATTCTCCTCATAAAGTTTGCAAGCAATCAACGATGAGAGATCCCAACGATTCATAGAATGCTTGCATTGTGTATCCCTAATACAAAACTTAACATTCAAAACCCATCCATGATATGTGAAACACAAGAGATAGTTCATATCACTCATCGCTATTTGAAAATTACAATCACACGACCATCCGCGATGAATGATGAAGAGAAGAACAAAAGTTCAAAGGCCATCGTTGATCACTAATTCAATACTCAAGGTTCAAGAGTCCCTAGCGATAAGTGAAAAATAAACAATATAAGGAGAATCAAGAGCATTTCCCATCACTAATTCATGCTAAGAGCTCCCAAAGCTATCCGCAATGAGAAAAACCAAAGAAATATTTCCCATCGCTTATCATCAATTTAAACATACCTTTTAGAAACTATCTGCGATGAGCGACAAAGAGAGATGGCCAAAGGGACTTAAGTTAAAACTTTAAAGTGCATTCCCATAAGTTGTTCTAATGAAGGGGACCATCCTAGGATGACATAGGAAAAAGGTCTTCACAATATTTTTAGCCATAAAATCTAAAGGATGTGAAGGCCAAAAAGGCTTTTAATTCAATCTTATAAAAAGGAAAAAAATCCAAACCAGGCATGAGGGACTAGTTACTCCATGATCGTCAATGACATAAGATGTTTTAATATGACTGACAAGGGGAAACATAAGGTCAACAAAAAAATTGAGAGTTGCAAGGGTTTAGACTCAGGGTTTCCTAGGTGAGATTGACAACAAAATAACAATACTGCAAAACTCAAATGTCCAAATATGAGAGGCCTTTTTAAAAATGCAACATTTTTAGAAATGGAACCATAAAAGGGATCATTTCAGATGAGGATCACAGGGTATCTAGGTTACAAGAATTAGAACTCTTAGATGAGCATCATCAGCATGCAGTGGATCACCTGAAGGCATATCAGCAAAGGATATCTAGAAGCTACAACCACAGATTCAAGATGAGAACATTTTAGGTTGGCGATTTAGTCTTGAAAGAGAACCCCCACAATCAACAAGATCGAGAGAAGAAGGGGAAATTTGAACCAAACTGGCTAGGTCTCTTTGTCATTGTCTCAGCCTTCATATCAGAAGCATATCATTTTTCTACACCAGAAGGGGATTTGTTTGATGAACCCCTCAATAGCCTGCATCTCAAAAAGTTCTACACTTGAATCATCTAGTGCATCAGAAAAAGGTTATAAAAAATACCAAAAAAATTAGAAAATGTCCTAAAAAAAATCATTGCCTTGATGAAAACCTAGCAAACTGGCATCTTGGTAACCAAAAAAAAAAATCAGGAAAAGAGAAAAATCAAAAATAAAAAAGATCAAAAAAATCATAAAATCTAAAAAATTGCAATAAAAACAAGTAGTGAAAACTTGACAACAGGCAATGTTTGTGATAGGTTAGCTTTTCCATCTATTTGAGCATGTTGACTATTCACTTTTTCCATCTGATTTTTCCATCCATCTTCCTTTACTTTGAAAAGCATCATGTACATATCCTAGCATCGCGATCGTGTCTCACTATAGACAGGGGGAAAAATCCTAAACTTACTGGGGGCAACAAACTTTGAGCTTGAACCAACATACAAATAGCAAGAAGAAAAACACAACAAAAACAATGATCATCACACAACCCAACATTGAACATCAATCACCATAAGAAATGCATCAAACATCCATATCATATCAAAAAACCAAAAATAGGTCAAAAAGTCAAAAAAGACAAAAACAGAGTTGTCTTGTCAAACTATGTTGTCTCTGAGCTTAAATGCAGGCAAGGCTAATCTTTGATCAGCCCCCAATACATCCTAGGTCAAGTCCTTTAGTGGTCCCTTATAATTAGTTTCTTTCTCTCGTTTGTTCATATCTTGGTCCTATAAATCGGTTGAGTTAGTTGAACTACGTGGTCTCTGCGTGTATAACGTAGGCAAGGCTAATATTTGATCAGCCCCCGAGTCCCCTAGGATAGGTATTTAGGTTAGGTTCTTGGTCAAAATCTCATAAAACACCTAAAAATTTGAAAATTGAAAATTTTCAAAAACATCAGAAAATTGAAAGGATGACACTCTTCTGAATCATAGATTTATCACATTAAACACAAATGTTCAATTTTTGTACTTTGATTTTTGTTATCATAACTTTGGAGCCCCTCGATGATGTATCAAACTAGAGGAGCTAGGAAGGAGTATGATTTTTCTTTGTTTGTTGTCTATGAGTTGATCATTATTATTGTGCAAATTATCATGAGACGTGCGCTACAAAGTATCACTAATGACATTCCAAATATGCATAGGAAAAGGATTGACTATTGTTTGTTTACATAAGCAACACTCAGGTCATCTCGGTTTAATCATACTTAGATGCTTGTGTTAACTTGCACTATCAAACATCATGGAAGTCGTATTCAGGTCATCATGGTCTAAAATATACCATTGATGCTTGTATTCACTTTCAACATTTTAAAGTCCCAATGATGATAAAAAGCATGACAAATTGGTTGATACAAATGACAACTTTCGCATACGAGATTTTCCTAGTTAGAATAGATTGCATCTATATTTATGGCATTTCCAAAGCTACAACAATGATGTTATCTCTATTATCAAGGGATTGAGTACACTTTACATTACCAAAAACACATCAGTTTCATATAATTACACATCACTTACATCATCATCAATTAGAAAACATTCTCATTTTGTTGCATATCACTTGCATACACTAGGAAACATTACAACATCATTCATCCATTCATGCATCACATCATAATATTTGCATTGGAAAACACAAAAAAATGACGTCCATCACATCTCATTTACATAATCAAAATCATTTCATATAGTAGCATTAGGGAAGTGGTTGACTAAGCTTAAATGAGTGAGTCTCTTTAGATTTCCAAGAGGGTTGGGAAATATGTTAGGTTTTGTGAAGCTTACTTAATCAATGATCAAATGACAACAACCTTCCCACAATTCTTGGAAGGTGGACAGATTCACTCATTTACGCTTAAGACCCTAGAACACAATCATCTGCATAATCATTTACATCACATAATCATCACTCATCATTACAAAACATCACACATCATTTGCATCGCATCCATACATACTCAACATAATCATCACATGAAACATCACATATCATTTGCATAATCAAATCTATCATCCATAAAGCATAAACATCATCATTACGTAATCATCATGATCATCATCATATAAATATAAAACATCATCATTTCATCCATCATACATTCATTCATTCATTCATTGCCTCACTTATTTTCATTAGAAAAGAACAAAAAAATAAATTACATCCTCAGCAACATCATAAGCATCATATTCATCATCATAAAATAGAAAATAAATCCATAGCATATCATATCAACATCACATAGGCATCATCACATATAAACATTATATCAATACATAGATCAATCGTCATCATCACCGCATGTCATATATAACTCAAAAGAATGTCAAAGTGTACAAGGATATCCAAATGTATAAAGAGATACATCAATATCAAAAATGGAAGTGTATCATAATGTCTCAAATCAAGTGGTGCATCATTAATGTCTCAACTGCATCAGTGTATACATTAGGTCTCAGTACATCATTGAGTCTCAATACATTAATCAATCCTATATTGGGGCATATCAATCTATCAGAGAAGTCAAATCACATCACCCAATCAAATTTGAATCCACCTATCATGAGGTCAATCATCAATCTATCAATGCAACCTCGCCTATCATGAGGTCAATCATCAATCTATCAATGCAACCTCGCCTATCATGAGGTTCATCAATCAAATCAACCTCACCTATCATAAGCTTCATCAATCAATCAATCCAACCTCACCTATCATGAGGTTCATAAATCGATCCAACCTTTCCTATCATGAGGTTCATCAATCAATGCACCTCACCTATCATGAGGTCAATCATCAATCTATCATTGATCCTCGCCTATCATGTGGACAATCATCAATCTATCATTGATCCTCACCTATAATGAGGACAATCATCAACATCCTATCATTGAACCTCACCTATCATGAGGTTAATCATCATCATCCTATCATTGATCCTCACCTATCATGAGTGCAATCATCAACTATCATATCAACATCATCAAATCAATCGGCCGAATGTGATCATCAAACATCAAACACACAGAGGCAACACAGGACATCAATTCATCACTTAGCAGGTTCAACATCATTTTTCGGGAGATAAATAATCTTTGCATCATAAAATATTGAAATCATCATCAAATCATCATAATTTTTTTTCAAAAATTCCAAAAATCCTACAAGTTCAAACCAATTTATATCCCGAGGGGGCATATATCTGTCAATATATGAAAATCAACATCTAGGGCATCAAAAAAAATTTTGAGCATCGGTATCAAAAATTTTATTTGAAGAAACGTGTAAACACATTACTTCAAAGAGGGGAAAAATGTATACACCTAAAAATGGTCATCACCTTTAATTAAATAAATACTAACTATTTGATTAATATTCCAACTAGGTATAAATAAATTCTCAATTTATTTATATTGTTCACCCTTCTCTAATTCTCCAAAATCTAAAACATATTATTCTAAATTAATGAAATAAAAAAGGTTCCCTAAACTTGTTTTATTTAATTAATCTTCACTAAATCCAATTAGGAATTAAAGCACATTTCTACAAATTTTTGTGCCAACTCACCAAGGTCACATGAAAATAAATAACTTTAATTTTTAATTAGAATTATCTTCAACTCATTTCAAAAAGCACATGACTTATTCTTCCCACACTTCCACCAATTTTGAAGCACATGACTTATTCTTCCCACACTTCCACCAATTTTGGAGCAGATGACTTATTCTTCCCACACTTCCACAAACTTTTGGAGCACATGATTTATTCCTCCCACACTTCCACAAATTTTGGAAGCACATGGTCTTCTCTTCACACACTTGAATCTTCCATCCAAATGGCATGTTTTCCATTGGTCAAGAGATTCTTCCACACACATGGCATGTTGTCTTTGGTTAAGGGCACACCATCTTGATTCTCTTCATATTCACCATACATTCTTCTTATTTGATTTGGACCGTTGATTATTGCCACCTCACTATATGCTTGGAAAAGACTATAAATACAACCCTTGGGCCTTGTATTTGATCATCCACATTTGAAGTAGAGTTATTATGTAGGTTTATCATTGGAGCTTGGAGAATTCTTGGAGTCTTATAGATAGTTTTCATATCATGTTTTGTATCATGTTTACATCTTAGATTAACATATTGCATCATAGTTACATTTTATGTTCCATCTTGCATCATAGTTGCATTTTAGATTAGTTCATTTTAAGTTTGCATTTGAGCATATGGAGTATCATGCATAGAATCATATAGATCACTACCATAGTATCCAGCTCCACTTGTTCATTTATCATCAACATCATCCTTCACTCATCATAGCCTTCATCATCATTGTTTGCACATAGTTTCATGTAGGCATTAGATTAGCTTGCATGTTGAATACTAATCTCATTTCTTAAGTGTCATTCTAATAACCTTTGTGCACATAGAAATTTGAGGTCCAAAAAGGTTAAAAAGAATCATTTAAGAATAGAGGACAATGAGACATTCTTGGAAGATTTATCTTTATTGCAACTTAGAATAGTTTACTTTGCTTTTAATCTTTCAATATAAATCATTCCATTAAGGTTTGTGTTGATACTAACTTTTCACATTTAACACACACAGTAATTGATTTTGAGCTTTCACAAATTTTTGTATGTCTTGTCCAAGTCTGGTTAATAGTATCAAAATAGTTATAGGGGAAGACATTTTAAGCCCAATATCTCCAAGACTATTGTTTCCTTCGCATTTGTTGTCAAATTTTTTATCCAATTCTATGGATCTCTTACATTCCCTAGAGTCTCTTGAAATTGTGGTTGAAGAGGCTATTCAGCCTAATGTTCTTGGGGAAGATTAGTTGTTGAAGAGTGTACAATCCTATAATCTAGATAAGGGAAAAGGGTATGTTGCAGGATTATTTTTGAAGAGTTACCTTAAAAAGTAAGCAATGTTTCAAAGCAACATATTAGGTTGTAAAGAAACGACTGAAGAATGATGACCCTTGGGTTTTGTATAGGGTTATAAATTTGCATTCACATGAACTTGTGTTTCATATGGTAAATAACATAAAGGAGAAGTTCTTTGCAGTCTCCTTTCTACTATCTCATCATAAGAAGCATGGTCGTAGTTCACTTCTAGTTGCTAGATTAAACCCAGCTAATCAAAATGATCTGAGTGAGGGCCAAGGTGATAATGGTATAGACTTAAATGCAGACCGGGAGGACACATATGTAGCAATGGGATTTATGGAAGAATGAAAACATGGAAGTATAGTGTATTACAATTTTCATTTTTGCATATATTAATTTGATATGTATTTTCATATTTTGAAATACAATAGTGGTCTTAAGAAAATAGTGTTGTTAGCATATAGAACAATTTTTCTTGATCTTCTTATATTTTGCATAACCAGTACTATAATTATAGCTATATGTAATCTCTATATTTTATAAATATTAATATAAATAGTTAGGCTATGGCCTTTTATTGAAAAAAAAGAAGAAGATTGGAATATTTTGAAATAGCTTTGAAATTTATTCAAATCTATTGTGGATCTAAAAGGCAATCTATTTTTTTAAAATTTTTTAAAATGATCATTTCTTATTGCATGTAATTTCCAGTAAGCTTAAAGCCATAACCCTTGTGAAATATGTTGACAAAGAACATTGTATTGAACCAAATGACTAAGAACTAGTTATACATGAACCTTAGATTATTTTCTAACTTTTCAAGAGAAGCAATACAACCTTATTTCTTAGCATGTTGTAAGTGATTAAAACCACCCTCAATAGGATTGGCACTAGAAGGAGGGCCAAAACATAAGAAAAGTTGGAAAATATAGGATCTTTTCCCCCAGAAAAATACCATAGAGTTCTTATATATTCCCCAAATAAAGAGGATCTAACTGAACTATTCCAACATTGGAAGACAATAAGTGATAAGGCTAAAAGTAGAGGTGAAAATTCTAACAAAATTTTATCACTGTTAAACCTAGATCTATAACCCTTTCCTATAAGTCTGGTATCACCACAAAATAGAGCTACTATTATACCTTCACTGAAAACCACGGCCTATTTCATAGCAGATGAAATTTCTCCATTATCAATGGGAGGACCTCTTTAGGAGTTACCTAAAAACCTAGAAAAGTTTTACCCTAAATTTGTCTATGGTGAATCTTGAACAAGAGAAGATCACATACAGACATTTAAAGAAATATGCAATAGAGCCCAAGTTGGGCACCAAGATGTAGTTTTTATACTATTTCCATAATCCCTAGGAGAATTTTCTTATAATTGATATCTCAATACACCTAGAGGAGGAATTACTATGTGGTGAGATATGGAGAAAAAACTCATTAACCAATTCAAGATCTACATAGATATTACAATCTTGTATCACTAGTTTGTTTCTTCTAGAAAAAAACCTAATGAACCTATCCATATTTACAATATAAGGTTCTACAATACATATAAAAGGTTTGCTAATCTATATCTTATGCATGAGTTGGAAACAATTCAAACTTATTTCAGATCCTTAGATCCCTTGACTAGCTTATTTTTTAGGAGATTACCTGATGCTAGCAAGGATACTTTGTATAAAACTTATAATGAATCCATAATATTTTCTCATAAAATAGATCCCTAGGAAGGGAAACCTTGTAGAGCTTTACCATTTTTAGGAACACTAGGGATGATAAATCACCTCTCTCTAATAAACAACACCCTAAGAAATCATACACCTCTTATGAATCCTATTCTAGGAGTAGTAAATTCATCCCATAATTTGTTGTGGTATCATCAACTCCATACAAAAACCATGCTCAAATATATAGGCTATAAGAAAGAGGGAAACATCCTTAGGATAAATAGGATATGATAGTCAAGAAGACTCTTCTTTGAGAAATCAACAATAGTTCTAGACTCGAGATGCTCAACTAGCCTCTGAGTTTGAGACCATGAAGAAGATGTTGTCTTAGGTTACTAGTGAGCTTAACTATTTGAGAGTTAACTCTCCTCAGATAGGAAACAATTAAAAATAGGGTAATAAAAAAAACTATAATCAGAACCAAGGTAACAACCAAAACAACCAAGGTTTCTAGGGTAGAGGTTTCAATTCACATTGACACAACATACCTTGGAATACTAGACCAAGAAATGGAGGGGTCCTAAACCCCTTAGATAGTGAAAATGTGGTAAATATAGATGCCAATGGTTGTAGGTTTCATGAAACTTTCAATTGCAATGAGGCTATTTGTCTAGAGATGTAGAGGGCATCTACAATTATGCAGAGAAACACTCAAAATTCTCCTAAAAAATGAATTCCTTAACAGTATATTCCTTTGCAATGTTGAGTGAAACAAATCCAAATCATCGCTCAAAAGAAGAAGAATTTATCTTCCCCTTTGAGAATGAAAATGAACCAAAAAGTGTTGATATACTTTCCTTTCATTAGAATAGAAGTACTCACAACTTGAGGAACAAGAGAGAACCTCTAGCTAATGGAATTCCACCAAGGGTAGGGCCCACACCTCTAGATCCTCATGCTGATAACAATCACATACAACTAGCCTCAGATCATAGAGCCTAGGAATACATTGGCATACACATGGTAGATATTCCTGAAATGCATAGAATGATGCTCAATAGAGAATGGACTAACAACTTGAGAGGATAGTTCTCCACTTACTTTACAAAAATCTGGCTACCATGGAAGGGGTTGAATAATCAAATTAAGATTGATTTTGAACCTAAGTTAAAGCACATAATAATTGAATATAACACTCTAAATGAAGTTGCATTCATTGAACTATATTTAGAAGTGTACAAAATGAATGATATCATGATTATGTCTTTAGTAGTAGATGAACAAACATATGTGGATAGTCCAATCAAAGGGTTGAAAGAATTTAAAAGTTCTTACCATATATTCTAAGAATTCTTAGGAAAAATGTATGATAAAATGACTAATCTTAGAAAATATGTAGATACTTCCATGCTTTTATTTCTAGTTTGGTGTTGAATTCATAATACAAACCATTCTAAGTTTTCTTGCCAAACTTGTCAAGATGCATTGGAAAGAGTAAAAATGATACACCACCCAAATATGGAGGATAATGATTTGGATGTAGTCATGATATTAGATGAATTGAGAGAATTAGATGAAAGTTCTAAGGTACAATATTATTAGTCCTTAGAAATTGAGCTAGGCATAGATGAAGATGTCCCTAGGCCCTCTTCAAGTGAACCTACTAAAAAGGAAAATCAGCCATGTATAAAAGAAAGTTTGTTTGAAGTAGACGGTGAGGCAGTGATGGGTCTTGGAACTTACAATCAGGAGGACATTACTATGAAGGACGAAGGATCATAAGCATCAATCCCAAAAAAAAATACCATGTGTAATATTAGATTTGATGAATATAAGTGGAAGCAAGGAAATGGTGTCGGGATCAAGCTGATTAATCCACAAGGAAAGTAATTTTTGGGGGCTTTTAGATTGTAATTCTTGCGTACAAATAATGCAATGAAGTATGAAGCATTAATTTGAGGGTTGTTTCTTGCACATCAAAAAAAGGTTAAGCATCTATTTGTAGAAGGAGATTCACAGTTGGTCGTAAGGCAAGTAAGAAGTCAGTATTCATGCCAAGACAAAAGGTTAGCTGCTTATAGAAATCGAGTATGGGATTTGATTGAATATTTTGAAGAATTTAATATAAAATCTATTCCCAAAAGGAGAAACTATGTTGTAGATGCTCTCGTTGTTTTATCTAGCTCTCTCCAACCTATGACTAGATCTCATATAAAGAGGTTTTTAGTAGAGATGGTTCCTACACAATCTATTCTAAACAACATCAAAAACTTTCAGGTGTTTGAGGATGATCAACATATCCTTGAGTTTATTATCAATTATGGGGTTTTTGCTACCCAAATTATTTATGAATGTGATAGTGATCCATTTGAAATAGATGAGGATGACATCATCAATTTAAAGACTAAAACTATCCCCAAGTGAATGGTTTCCTTGGAAAGAATATTTGATCAAGGAAATACAACCAAGTCTTAGAAGGATACCTTGGATAAAGGCGGAAGCAAATGTGACCTTCATAATATAGGGAATGATATAGATAAGAGGGAGGTATTAATTGGTCAAGTCTACACTATTGAGGAAAGAAATGACATAATTTGATCTTTAAAGGATTATAGGGAGGTGATTGTTTGGATTTACGAGGAATTGAAGACTTACGATACCTTGGTAATCACCCATACTAATCCTTTAAAGAAGGAAACTAAACCTTTTAGAAAAAAGGCCTTGCTTGAGTTGTGTTGACTTCTGAGGTAATTCAAAAAGAGGTTCAAATATGTATAGAAAAATGGATAAATTTGGTTGTGTCAACTTCTGAGGTTTGAACCACACATCTAAAAAGGATATCTATTACCTTCACTAGATGAAGTGTTACAAATAGTAAATGGATATTAGATGATGTCCTTTGTATATGGATACTCAGGCTACAATAAATTGATGGTCTAAGAAGATGATAGACTAAAGACTGCCTTCACCACTATGTGGGAAATCTTTGCTTATCAAAGAATTCCATTCAGACTCATCAATGTTGGATCCAATTTCCAAAGAGAAATGGTCATATATTTGAAAGGGCTAATTGGAAAGTGCATTATCATATATATGGATGAACTCATAGTTTTTTCCAGGAATAGAGAGGACCATATAAGTGACTTGCGTAAGATCATCCAAAAATGTAAAGAATCGAGTATTTACCAAAATCCCAAGAAATGCATTTTTCAGAGTCATTGAAGCTCTTAGGGAATATTATTTTTGAAAAGGGTATCTCTATAGACCATGATAGGATCGATTCCACATTGAATTTATCGCTACCAACCAACTAAAAGGAACTAAATTCTTTCATTGGAAAGATTAATTTTCTAAAGAAATTCATCAATGGGTTTGTAGATATTGTGTGTCCTTTGAATGATATGCTAAAGAAGGATGTGAATATTGAATGGAAAACATAAGAAAAGAAGGCCTTCTAGGAAATCAAAGGAGTCATAATGAGCACACTTGTTTTGGCCAGTCTGAACTACACCAAGCCCTTCAATATCTATAATTTTGCTTCAAAACATTATTGTGCTAGAATTTTAACTCAAAAGGGAGAAGAGGGTGATGAAAGGCCAATAGCCTTTATGAGTATGCAATTTAATAATGAAGAAGTAAGATATCCTAACCTAGATAAACAATCATTTGCTCTAGTGAAAGATGTAAATAAGTTTAGACATTAAATCTCAAGAAGCAAAGTGATAGCCATAGTTCTTGATGTTTCGGTCAAATCCATGATAAATATAAAATGAGCTCAGAGATCGATGAGGGAAGTGGATGGAAATTCTACAAGATTTTGATATGTAGATTCAACCTATGAGGTTGGTGAGAGACCAAGGATTGTCGAAGACACTGGTAGGGGTAGATCAACAGCTGGTATGCTAGTAGTATACTCAACAAGATATCACCTTCGACGAATAGTAAAAGGACATCATCCAATACTTATTGTAAAATAAGTGCCCAGGTGATATGAATAAAACTCAAAGATGAGCCTTGAGAATCAAAAGTCAAACATACATGGTAAAAACCAGAATCCTATACAAAAGAAATTGTGAGGGTGTCTATTTGAGATGCCTATATAAGGAGGATGTTGGTTCAGTCTTAATAAAATTTCATGATACATTTGGAACCGGTCATGGTTTAATCGAAGCAAATACTTATCAGACACTAAGGGTAGGATATTATTGGCCAACTCTATTTAAATATACTTACCAACATGTCAGGACTTGTAATATATTCCAAACACTAGCCAACAAAGAAAGAAATGCACCCATGCCACTACAACTAGTATATGAGGTACGTCCTTTCACCTAATGGGGATTAGATTATATTGCAATGATATATCCACACTATTTTGTAGGACATAAATTCATTTTTGTGGCTATTGACTATTGCATGAAGTGTTCTAAAGTGATTTATAGGATGCAAAGCACAACTGATGTTGTAATAAAACACCTAGAGGATCAAATAATGACCAGGTTTGGAATGTCATTTTCTCTAGTATGTTACAATGGTCCTTCTTTTTCATCAGTTCAACTTGTGTAATGGGTGTTTGAGCTTAAAGTAATTTTAAATTAATCTTTAAATTATTACCCTCAGCGTGATTGGGTTGTAGATTCGACCAACAAAAACTTGATAGGTGTTATAAAGAAATTATTAGAAAAAAAACCCAAAGGATTGGCATTCACAGATTAAATTTGCATTATGGGCTGACCGAACTAGAACAAAGAATTATTTAGGGGAATCCCCTTACAAATTAGTTTATGGTCCAGAACATGTATTTCCCTTGAACCTCATAATTCCAACTTAAAAATTCATGGAGATTTATCTAGACACAAATGAAAAAGTTCAGGTTAGATTGTTGTACTTGCTAAAATTAGATGAAAAAAGAAATGTTGCTCTTGAGAATGTGTCAAAACATCAAGCTATAGTCAAGTGATGGTTTGAAAAAAGAGCTAGAATAAATTATTTTAGGATCTCATATCTTGTGCAACTATGGGACAAGTCCAAAAAGAAGAAAGGAAACCATTCAAATTTTGACAAAATTTGGATGGGCCCTTACCAAATATTTGAAAGCCTAGCAAAGAATACTTTCAAGATTAGTACTATGACTAGAGAACCTACCCCATTTCCCATCAGTGGGTAGTTTCTCAAACACTATTTTGAATCTTGAGAATGAGGATTATTCCTCTTTGTACATTACTAGGAGTAGGTTTTTTTTTGTTTTATTTCATTTCTATTGGTTGGTTGTCTCATTTCTTGTTTGTGTTGTCTTCTTCATTCTTTCTTTTTCCTCTCTTTGTTTATTTGTGGGTTTCATGAATGTTTTTAGTCCAAATATAAATCATGAATAGGATTCCTATGGTATTTCTATTTTTAAACCTCGTCCTTGCTTAAACTTGAGGTTTCTCAATCATTTATTAAGCTTATAAGTCTTAGATGATTTGATGTATCAAAATCAACGAGCCTTTGAATTTAGTTGCTTGAATTTTATTACCTACAAATTAAAAAAATCAAGATTTGGATTGAAGATGGGTGTTAATGAATTTTGAACTCAAGGAATTCTAAATTATATATCATTCTCAATGACCAATATGATTCCCAACCCAACATCAGGTGATAGCCTAGACCAAATATTGTAAAAAAATAAATAAAGAGATATAGACAATCAAGAATAAACTACAAATGGGTGATTCAAATAACCTATACTAAGGATATGGACACCCAACTAGCAGTAGAGCTATGTTTGAGGGAATCAAATTTATCTCTATTGGTGCTATGGATTCCTAGCTAGTAGCAAAGCTATTCCCAAGTCACACCAACTAGGTCCCAAAACGACAAAGAAAAGAATATACATATGAATAAAATAGTTGGGATAAAGACAAGATCATACAAATCATCTTGGTTTGTAGGTCATTCCATTTCATCCTAACCATGTTTTGAAGGAATTAATCATAT
Organism: Sequoia sempervirens; assembly: GCA_007258455.2. Lineage (NCBI taxonomy): Eukaryota > Viridiplantae > Streptophyta > Pinopsida > Cupressales > Cupressaceae > Sequoia > Sequoia sempervirens. Next base: position 731,086,915 of record VDFB02193867.1, on the reverse strand, counting down.
CCACACACTATGAGACTTAGGTATTATATTGTGATGGGTGAATTGGTAGAAGTACTTAGGTTAGTGAGGACTCCTTTGCTTAAAGTTGGGTTATTTTTTCGTTAAGATTTAAAGCTTGTCTAAATTTTTTTGAAGAGGAAATTATTTTCAATTTTTTTTTTGTTCATTGGCTACTATTTATTGTTCCTTTACACTTACGACCCATTTTTTCTTTGAAAAAAAAGGACCCCTCTCTTTTCATTTTGTGTTTCTTTGTTTCCTTTCTATCTTTCTTTCTCTCAATTCCTTTTCTTTCCCTTCTTTTCTTTCTTTTGAGTGCCTTGTTGGGGATTAGGAGATCAGTCTTCCCAATATTTGAATACCTACCATGTTGGCCTGATGCTCAACCCTTAATTTGGATTTTTCTTTATTTTCTCTATCACCCTTTTAGGTGTTAGGCATTGGTTCTTTAGTCTATTGGATGCTTGACCCTCGATTCCTGATGACAGTTCCTCAAGTCTCATGCATTTCATGTCAATCATTCAAATTCAATGATCCAATGTAGGGATTTTTAATGCACCATTAAAGGGAATTTATTGCACTATTAATGGGTGTGTTGAGGAGTTTATTAATGGATTTTGGGCTCATTTATACTATTACATTTTTCTATTGTAGAGGAGGGGGACTGACTGCTCAATACCCCAGGTCATGAGAGGGTCTAGAACAATCGGCTACCTTGATCTACCTCAAGCTAACGAAACATTTCAAGGAGATTTTGAGGTTTAGAGGCTGAAAGGAAGAGCAACTAGGTTACTATTTTCATTTAACATGCCCAAATATTTTAGGGAGTCAATGAGCAAGTTTCTAGAGTCTAAACTACAACTTAGGCATCTCACTACCATAGGATTATAGTGCATAACATAGACAATAGTGCGACGTGTTGGCATCTCAGTGGGGCTCTGACGTCTGTATGGACATAAAGTGTCAAGCACATTCAAAACCCAAGAAGAACCTACTAACAACCTAATAAATATGGTTGAATATGATAACAAAATAGAAAGAACTAAATAACAAAATAATAAGAAGAATACTTTAACTTGATCTAATCTAAAAATTGATAAAAGAGGGTGATGAAAGTACACCTTCCTACCCACAAGTTGATATCTTCAAGTTCTTTACTTGATGAAAAATCTACACACACAAGATGGAAAAAATTTGGGGTTGTGTATAGAGGAGTGTCACAGTCAATCCCATGCTTTGGTGTTCTCATCTCCATGAAAAACCAATATAGCAATGATATGAGAAAGATGATAAAGAAAGATGTTGAAATGAAAGTACTAAGTGTTGTGTGGTCCACAACACACCCCATTTTTCTCTTCGGTAAAATATGGATCCCTTCTTTTTCTATTGATTTTCCCTTCCTTTGCTTTTGCTTGCTTTGGTGAGCTACTTTTGGAGGAAATGGTAAAATGGTGATTTTTTCGATCCAACTTGCCTAGCCCCCAGTTAAGTTTTTTCTTTGTTAGACTTGGAATGCTTTTGAAATCTTTTCCTAGCCTTATCAATTCATCAAACCCTCGGATCCTAGGTATTGATGTTGTATCTTTGACAAGTTTCACTTTCTTTTCTTTAGAACTAGAGACCATAAGTTTTTCACAACTATTGTTTCAAATGAATTTGTTTCACTTGCACCTGATCCCAAGTTTTCCTTTGCCCCTAGTTCTCATAAACCTGGTGGGGAAAAGCCTTGAATCTCAATAATTCTTCAAAGTTTGGTGTTGAATGATTCAAACCTCAATTAATTGATAATTGTTAAGTATCCAAGATGGATGTTTCCTCTGAGGCCTTTTTCCTCATAAGAATCAAAGTGAAACGTAAATGTACCATGTCAACTTCATGTGCCACCTTCCTCTCAAATGGTGGGCCCTACACAGGAACCAAGGATTACTTTCATAACATTCTACCTTGCACTAGATTACTCACTTGTAAGGACATTAAAGAAATAAAACCAAGATTGTGGCATGCAAAGAAAGGTAAGTCTTTAGAAGCCAAAGAACATAGCTACCAAGGGTTTGAGTTGTGTTCAGACAACCCTATCATCAACAAAACCAGGAAATCTAAAGAAATATGAGAACTTCCAAGAAGAAGCTGATAGATGAGGAATTCAAGTCCCCTATTTTGTAGGTTGCATCAATTAGTGGGATGATTATAGACACCCATCTAGGAGGGTTGATTGATAATGAATTAGCTATGTGGATTCGACAAGAGGGTGCCTCCCAGTGCACTAAGAATATTGTTGCAAGTGGAATGCATTTGGAAGGAGAGTTTCCACTGGAAATGGAAGTTCCTGAGCTTGTATTAGAATGTATGAATTGGTATAACCCAAACAAGAGGGTCATTGAGAAGAAAGGAAGAGTCTATGCAATCCTCCCTATGAAAGGAATTGTATACACATTTGGGCTCTCCACATTCAGACAGATGAATCCGTTGAGTATGTAGGTCCTAGCTACAGTATACCTGAATGCTGAAGAAAAAAATAGAAGGCTTATGAATGCGACATGGTGTTGGGAGCAGATTACAAAGAAAATGAGAAAAATCCCAAGGTCTATTTTCATTTAGGATGTTTAGGATACAATAACCCTATTGAGTAGGATAGCTAGACTTAAAGTTGCCAAAAAATTGGAACCCTAGATGTTCAGGCTTATAGTGAAAATAATGGAAGCCCCTGTGAAAATTCATTGGGGGAGTTTCATCAGCAATAAGTTGTGTGAGAAGATAATAACAATCCTGGACACCCAATGGTTTTCTGTGTCTTCATATGATGTTTATTCCTATGCCCTAAGGGAAAATATACAAGGATTGAATAGAGTTGGTACCCTAGGTAGAGAACTAGGGAATAATTTGATTTATGCTCATATGCCCCATATTACTATTTACCAATATCGAGAGAACTACTAGAGGGTAAATGGTGTGTTTACCATGAGGCTGGTAAGATTAATGGAAGGCGACAGCCAAAATATTATCCCTGGAAGCACAAAGTGTTATTCGGTTGGTTGGGTGTTGGTATATTCAATTTCCTACTTTCACCTATATCAAGGTGGAAGGATTCAAAGGACACCCCTTCATGCTACCTAGGTATGCAATAGACAAGATATTACAAGAATTGGTGAGTCAGATGCAACTGTTTCATGCTCTTTTCACACATGCACACCATAAATTCTCTATCAAAATTTTTGATCTCGATTGAGAATTACAAATTTGCTACGACCAAGAGTGTTGATATGTGTGAGGAAGAGTTCAAAATTTATAAGTTGGAGTTCTTTACACTCCGGTGAAAATTTATAAGTTGGAGTTCTTTACCTGCATACCTACCTAACATGAAGGAAAAGTAATAGTTATTAGATGAGTTAGGGTACGAAGGGACTGCTAAGAATAAAATAAAGACTGGAAAAGAAGAGGCAGTTGAGAAAAGTGAAGAAGAAATTCTTGATAATTCAAGCTAGAGAATTCTTAAGGATGCCAACTAGCCAGCGTAAAGAGACTATGGCTAATTTGGCTGATGTAATGGAGATGCAAAAGGAAGTATTTTATTCCATAATAAAGCCAAGGGCTCAACTTATGACTAGTACAGAGGTGAGAATGAAGACATAGACACATGCTAAGACAAGGTCTGCATCACAAAAGGTAGCAGATATATTTACTTCTCCACCCTTAGTCAATACGACAATGATAAGAAAACCTCTAGGAGGGACTTCTGCAATCTAAGAAGGTCCTAAATAAACTGAAGAAGTTAGAAAATAGTTGGAGAAATTGACTTCCAAGATGAAATAGTTTGAAGAAAAGTGATCTAAAGGAAATCCCATGATGTAGCCAGTAGTGGAAGAAGTGTCAGATATAGGGTCAAATCTTGGAAATGAAGAAGAAGATTTTATAAGAGGATCACTCACTCCAAAAGTGGGAAACCATGAAGAAATTGATGAAAGAACATGAGATACTGCAAGTTAGAATCTCGCTAATAATATTAATAACAAAGATATAGTTGATGATCAGCTTCCGCAAGGAAGAAATGAAAAGAATGTGGAGCAACCGTAGACTTTTGAGATATTAGGAGAAAATTGGGATAAGAATAAAAATGTAGAGTCCTCACAAACCTTTGCTGGTGAACCAAGAAATGATGAAAATCATGATGTTTTAGGACAATAGGAAAATGATGCTCCAAGGACTAATGCTAAATACATGGCAGGACAGGAGAATGTAAGTCTCAAAAAGGAAGAGATAGCGATAAGCCAAGGTAATTGAGAATCCATGCTAGTAAGGACAAAAAGTGTTCAAGTTCTAGGGGTTGTGATAGATAATCTTGAAAGTTCAAGAGGAGCTCCTAAACATGAAGATCATTAGGAACGAGTTAGTAATGAAGAGGTAGAACAAAATGAACAAGCACCTGACTAGCTAGTTGGGCAAATGGCTCTGCCATTGGAGGTGGAACTAGTGCCTCTAGATCTCAAAATTTTAATACAAGAAGTAGAGACCCCTAAACCTAGAGGTAGAGAAAAAAAAAGACATTCTATGAAGATGAATGTCGATGGAGGGAGAGCTCTCCAAATAGCTACTCTGATAGGAGATAAGAGAAAGCATGAAATAACACCCAAGGATTATAAGGTAACAACAATTGATGTCAGAAATTCATCGCCATAGTGGAGAAGAGTAAACAAAAGAAAAGATATGAAAGTAAATTTAGAGACAACTATCGCCAGAGTGGAGAAGAGTAAATAGAAGAAAAGAGAGTTAAAGGAGCAGATTGCTCACTTAGAGAATTTTATCAAGTCACTAGCCCAATCGAGTCAAATGCAGACTAAATTGCCACATAGTCTAGTTTTCATGTCTAAGGAGCAAGTAGTTGCCATCACAACACTTCACAATAAGGTAAGCGTATTTGAAGAATGGATGGAGTACCTAGAAAGGCAAGGAAAAGAGTTAATAATGGATGTGATTGGGAAGCATAAGGAAGCATACCGTTGGTGCAATAAGTCCAAAAGACTTGAAGGAGAATGTCAATTTTGCCAATAATAGATTGATGCAGAAAGGTGAAAGCTAAAATATCTTATTCAGATGGATGTACGAGAGTTGGTGAATGAAAATATAGCCACAAAAAAAGAAGTTTAGATATTTGAGAAGTGGAGAAAACAATTGAATTAGGAAAGTGACACTTTGTTGCAATGTGTAGAAGGATTTGAAAAGGTCACTAAGATATGCAAGAAGCTGATTGATAGAGATGAGAGCTTTATTGAAATGATAGCTCAAAAAAGTTATGATCCCAAAAATTTAGGATAGGATGACAAAGAAGTAAAACCATTCAAGAAATGGATTGAAAAAGTGAATAAGGATCCTGTTCATTCATTAAGTTGAGAGGTTATAGATGCAATTATAAAGTACATAAGTGTTATGACTAAATATGAGACAAAAATAATGTAGAGAAATGAAAACATCATTTAGGTATCAAAAGACTATGCTAAGCATAAATATAGCTAGAAAATGACTCAAGGAGTTCCAAAGGAACGTATGCATCAAGTGTTGATTGCTTTCTAGGAATATTAGTAGAGGAAAGGTGAAGACGAGTCTTCGAACCCAAAATCAATAAAGAAGAATAGATAATTGGATACTAAAATCTGGAGGTTTTAGACATAGGTATATTTTGAAATGAATTTTGCAAGTTTGTTCCTGGTCTTGGTGGAGGCAGTTAGTCCCAGAGGTTTTCAAAGTCCTGACAGTCTTCTTTTTATGCAAAGTACTCATAACCCTCAGCCCGAAGTTTAAAGATTGTTGCTAATGAAGAAGTCAAAATATCTTTGATGGGACTAAGTTTAAACTCTTTTGGGCCTTGTTCTTATAAAAGGCCATTTGATACTTTATTTTATTTTTTAAGTTCAAAATTTTTGGATGTCATAGAATCAAAACCTTTTCAAGTTTTGTTCTTTTTCCTATTTTCTATTCCATTCTAGACTAAAAACTTGTATGTTTCATTAGAAGTTAACTAATATCATAGCCAATTTCAAAGTTGTTTCTTGATATGAAATTTTACGTAGTTGTTTGTTTGTTCCTATCAAACAAGATTATGTGTTGCACCATTTAAGGGTGCATACTGACACTATTCGGTGGCAAATAATCCCCCTTTCTTTAAACTCTTGCATCATTCTATTCCTAGCTATGAGGGAATCTAGTGATGTATAAAATGGTTTGCTCTGGTTTGGTTATTTCTTGAGGCATGCATGGAGAATACCTAGGATAAATTTTACTTTTTTAGTAATATTTTATGCTTTATATTTCAGAAAATGTTCCAAAAATGATAAATGCATGGAGTTTTTGTTAAATCTTTTGATTCCATGAAATTGTTGAATGTTTAATGCTAAATCTACTTGAATGTATGCAATTTATTTGAATTTCATGAAATATTGTTGCAAATATTTTTATTTCACATCCTTTTCTTGGTGGTTTCATTGGGTTTGATGTCCTCCAAGATTGTGATATGTCTAAGCATATGACTTTCCCTTAGTTTCATGATGTGAAATGAGGCATCCCATTAGTGGAAATATGATATTCTTTATTTTTCCTCTATTGGAGACATTAGACATGATGTTCTCTAAGAAGAAGACCTTACATGAAGCAAGATCCCCTTGAACAAAAACCTATAGACATAATATTCATAAAGCATTCAACATTGTGGTGCCTTATGAAAGTTTTCAGGAGGATAATTTTGGTATGGTATGTAGGATACAATGGTTCTCTCTTTTTCCACTTTTTTAGGATACTCACCTAGTGGACAACTTGAGGTTCCACTACCCTAGAGTGAGCGTGTGTGTTGTTTGCATACTGGACACTATGTTCTGCTTGTAAATGTTTTTGGAAAAACAACCTAGACCTGGTCCACTTCGCACTAGACAGACTATCGAAGCTTGATCCTTTTCTAAGAAAATTTATCCCCTTTCCTTACTTAATTTAGCAATAATTAACAATAAATGAGCCTAATGTTGCCTTGATTTATGTTGTAATGTGTTTTACACATTGACATTAAGTCTAGGATGCTTTTTAATAAAATGGACTTAATGATGCCTTATTTAGGGTGTTGTAAAGTGTATCTTTACACTTTCACACTAATATAGGGCTTTTAATTAATTAATTGAGATTAATTGAGCTTAATTAGCCCCTTAAATTTAAATCCAAGACTCATTTATTTCATTTTATGAGGCATAAATACTGACACTCATTAATAATATTTCACAACACTTAATTTGGAAAGGTTTTTGTCCTAGGATAGTGACCTGGGACCCATTCACCACCTAGTGAATGGGTCCTCACTAGGTTTTAGGAACCCCTCTTGGCATGTTATTTCACAATCTTTGAAATAGGTCCTAGTTAAGTATGCTAGGACCCATTTTTTCCTATGGTGAATGGGTCCTCCTTAACTTAGGGGTGCTGCCACAATAATGGGTTACATTTTTTGGGACATCCTGATTTTTGCCTGAAATCACATATTTTTAGAAAATACAATGATTTATGACTTTAAAGGTTCCATATAAATTATTTTAATTAAAGAGGGATTGATCAAACCCCCTTAGATCAAACCCCCTTGGATAGAACCTTGTTAGATTTAAACCATACCTATAATCGAGTCTCCTCTACACCTATCAAAATGCTGATAAAAAACCACTTTTGATTTACCTTTTGAGTGATCAAATGAATTCATTTAAAATTTATGCTTTGTAAGCTTGTATCCCTTATTATAAGCTTCCTAAAAAGTATAATTTTAAATATGTTTAATTTGATTATTATATTTATTTCTTATTTCTTGTGAATGTAGGATTTTGAATGAACGCCAAGTTCTTTATTTCACACATACGAAAAAATAGAAAATAGAGAAAAATTCTAAAAAATACATGCCCTAGGTATTGATGTCCTTATTCCAACAAAAATAATAAGTTAATTCAAATGAATACAAAAAAGTTATGCGGTCGAAGCACACCTCCCAAAATTATAATTACACTGACTTGGAAAATTAATTAAAAAAATATATGTAACAAAAAATTATGAAAAAATATCCATCCCCTAGATATTGGTGTGAAAAAATTGCATTTTAAAAATCAGAATTTATCCTATCTATAAAAAAATTTATGTGCACCGAAGTGAACATCACTTTTTAAAAATGCTGATTAGTAGAAAAAATAAGTTATTAAAAATTACATAAAATGATTCACAAATTTTTTTAAATTTTTTTTAAAAAATATAATTAGAATCTACACAAAATATCTAACAAATAACTAGTTTGATTCATCTTCAAAACCTTAATGGCTTAGCTGCTATAGGTGTAAGAAAGTGAATGTTTGGTGAAAAATCCTAATTTTAATGTCAAGTTTGGCCAAAAATTGTAACCCATTATTGTGGGATCACCCTTAGGACACCCCTTTTTAAACATATTCTTGGAGGGATTTAAGTGATTTCAAATCCTAGATCTGATGTCGACTTGTGTTATTTGAATTTCAAGACTAAATCTTAAGATAAGTATAAATATAAGGTTATTTTACATAGTTTCACCTAAGAATTTTTATGTGAATTCATGAGATTGAAATCAAGAGAATTATAGAGCATTCAAGAGCATTTCAAAGGCATTCAAGGGAATATTAGTTAAGTTTATTGCAGCAATCAAAGGTAATATCATCATGTCAAAGGCATAGTGCATCATGCATGTTGTTGGGCTTATGTGTTGGAGTAGCATTGAAGATCCAATTCAAGCATATTCAAGCATTGTTTCACATCCAAATTCAAGATCAAGTTCTACATACATTGAGGCCAGTCCATGCTAGATTGTTTCTTTGTACTCCAAGGTTCAATTGAGGATTGGTGAGTTGTTACATATTGTTGTTCATTCATCTCTCCATGCATTATTTCATTACAAGGTTTAATTACCAAAAGAGGGTTTGACCAAGGAAAATCCCTATTCCCTAACAATCAACAATTTTTCTCCTCTTTGATGCGTGATTGCAGGTTTTAGATTGAAGATCAAGTGGAGAGAAAAATTTTCAAAGTTGCAAAGTCACTATGGTTTTCATCTTTATTGCAAGATCATGGAAAGTACTCTAAAGAAGTTATTTTTGAATTTTTGGAGTAAGCACTTGGGATCTGTGGTGCAGAAATTGAAGAACAGGATCTCAAAACTAGTTTTCTAGAACCCTAATAGGGACCCATTCGCCACTAGGTGAATGATTCCTCAGTGAGGCCCGAAAAAACACTTTTCCAAAAAGGTACACATCATTTCAGCATTTGAAAACATTCTTTTTTACTATTATAATAGCTAGATTTTCTTTTTGATTGTTATTTATGTATTATACTCTTCATAATTGAGTGAAACATCTAGTGAAGAAGGTAGGTGAACCCATTTGATCAACCATACATTTTGGGTTCATCTCTCTCTCATTTTTCAATGTTTCAATGAGAAATATAATCACACTTCTAGATCCAAAAAAACTAGAAACCACAACACGAAGAAATACAAAGGAAAGTCATTTCTCCTAGACAACACTGCAACACAATCCACACATTGGTGAATATAACTCCTTTTGTCGAATGATCTAGAACCTGAAACTATGGATATAACACCTCTGAACACCTCCGATCAACATATCCACACCACATAGGCAGATCTTCAACCATGAAGAAATGCAGAGAAAAATACTGAACACTACTCTGCCACATTGAACACTCTTTACCACACTATTTCCTCTTTTATTCAAATTTTCTCAAAAGAACTTGGAAACCATGCACCACAAACACCATCTCAACATCTGAAACACTTTCTTAGCATCTCAACCACACAAGAGGTTGAACATGCACAAGCATATTCTCATCAAAGTAACACTAGAGGTTGACATCACTAATACTACTAATGATAACATAATGTAATTAATCAAAGCATCTGCATATAGGTCAACATCAATGCAACAACAAAGGTCTATTGAAATCAATGACAAAAAAAAATTCCAACAATATCCCCCTTTTTCATTGATGGAAACACATTAAAAACCATAAACAACAAAAAGAACATATACTGCACATTAGTGCACACTGCTCCCCCTTGTACTATCATCAACTCTTTCCAACACTTTCTCTTTCTCCCCCTTACAAGTTCATAAGGTTTTTTAGTTAAATTTCTCCCCCTTTGACATCAATGGAAAATGAAAACATATATCTTCTTTTTTTTGCTTCCCCTTTGACATCGATCACACTTGTATCTGCTCTGCAACTTCCTTTTCTTTTACTACATTATGTTTTCTTCACACGTTCTCTCCACACAATATACTACACCAACTAACAACTAATGCACATATATTTTGACACAAATGACAATGGAAAACACCTTTATTCCACATAATAACAACACTAGCTTCCCCTGACATCAATAACCAACAATGCCACTACCTACTTCCCTTGAGAGGTATCCACCTATATCAGTCCAGAAATGGGAAAGAATCTTGAAATCCATTGGACTAACGCATAACCTTATGCATCTAGTTGAAAGGAGGGATAATAACCCCTAACTTCTTCCAAAGATACTCAAAAATATCCTTAGGAAGAGCCTTAGTGAAGATATCTACAACTTGATCCTTAGTAGGCACATACTCTAACTTCACCTCATTCTCTACAACCTTTTCTCTCAAAAAGTGATACCATCTATGGAAATATGCTTTTTCCTTGAATGCATTTCTGGATTCTTTGAAATATTGATAGCACTTGTATTGTCACATAATATAGGAATTGGTTCATCATATGACACTTTGATATCCTTCAAGGTTTGCTTTATCCACAACACCTGCACATGCAACATGATCTTGCAACAATGCATTTTTCATCTATAGTAGATAAAGAAATTGGATCCTACTTCTTACTTAGCCAAGACACTAATCTTCTTCTTAGAAAGACAACACCACAAGTTTTACTTCTCCTATCATCCACACAACCTTCCCAGTTTTCTTTTGTATAAGCACTTAGAGAGAAGTCGGTATCCTTTGGATACCACAAGCCATTCTCTGGAGTGCCCTTCAAATATTTGAATATTCATTTTACTATTGCCACATGTGATTCTCTAGGATCTTCTTGAAATCTAGCTACAAGAAAAACTGCATGCATGATATTGGGTCTATTAGTAGTTAAATATAATAGTCCTCCAATCATTGATCTATACTTTCTTTGGTCAGCCTCTCCAATCATTTATCTACACTTTCTTTGGTTAGCCTTAGAAGATTCTTCATTCTTACTTAGCTTGCAACAAATAACCATAAGAATGCATACCAGTTTAGAGTCTTCCATTCCAAAATTCTTCATCATTTCCTTGACATACTTTGACTGTGATATGAATATTCATTTTTCTATTAGATTGTTTTGAAGTCCAAGGAAGAAATTCATCTCCCCAAATATAGACATCTCAAACTCTTTTTGCATCTCTTCTACAAATCTCTTACACTTGCTTTCATTTCCTCCAAAGATTATATCACCAACATACACTTGACCACAATCAAGATTTGATCTCTCTCAAATTTAAAATAAATATTTCTATTTGCATGGTACCTTTATTGAATCCTTGCTGCAACAAGTACCTATCCAAACTTGCATACCAAGCTCTAGGGGCTTTCTTGAGTCCATATAATTCCTTCTTCAATCTACAAACCATATTAGGATCATTTGACAACTGAAAGCCTTTTAGTTGTTCAATGTAAACTTCTTCTTCCAACTCACCATTCAAGAATGCAGACTTCACATCCATCTAATAAATTTAAAGTCCTTATGTTCTACAAAAGCCAAAAAAATCCTAATAGCCTCCATCCTTGCCACTAGAGAAAATTTCTCCTCAAAGTCTATTCCTTCTACTTGTGAGTAGCATTTACACACATTCCTTGACTTGTTCCTAAAAAATTCTCCATTCTCATTTATTTTGTTCTGGGATACCCACTTAGTTCCAATCACATTCTTGTTCATTTGTCTTGGGACAAGTTCCCAAGTCTAGTTCTTTTCAATCCACATCAGTTCTTCTTCCATAGCCTTGATCCAATACTCATATTTGCATTCCTCAACCACTATTTTAGGTTCAAATTTGGAAATAAAACATAAATTTACTTGTTCTTCTATCAGAGCAACCTTTCTTCTTATCAATACACCTCTGATTTTGTCACCAATTTGATTTGATCTTAAAAATGATTCTTCTACACATACTTAGGGGTCTTATGGATCCTTTTCAGAGCTTCTTCGTCTTCAACCTACACTTCTTTTTGTTTACCATCATCTCTTTCTTCTTCTCTACAAGAGGGATCATCTGATTCATATCCATCTATCAAAACTAAACTTTTATGTAGTTCTTCATCCACCTTGAAACTTTCACTTTCAACAATCCTTGTTAGCCTCTTATCGTAGCATTAGTAAACTTTTCTCTTTGTAGAATATCCAAGGAAGATACCTTCATAATATCTTGCATCAAATTTTCCTAAGTTTTCTTCATGTCTTCTGATATAGCACTTGCTTCCAAACACTTTGAAATACTTGATAGTACAAGTCCTTCTATACCACAACTCATAGGGAGTCTTTGAACTGTTTCTTCTTCCTTGCACTCTGTTAAGTATGTAGACTGCAATATGAACTGATTCTCTCCAATAGACATCTGGTAGATTTTATTCCTTCATCATTTTCCTTTCTACTTCCTTAACTGTTCTATTCTTCCTTTCCACCACTTTATTCCGTTGAGGAGTCCTAGGAGCTAAAAATCTCTCTTTATTCCATGATCTTCACAAAAAATGTTGAACTCATTGGAGGTGAACTCTCCACCTTTGCTAGATCTTAAACATTTGGTTTTCATATCCAATTCATTCTTAACCATAGGTTTAAATGCCTTAAACTTATCTAGAGCATATGATTTCTTTTTGATAAAAGTTACCCAAGTTATTCTAGAGTAATCATCAATCAACACCATGAAATATTTATCACCTTGAAAAATTCTTGTTCTTGTAGGTCCACAAAGGTTTGTATGCACCAACTCCAAAGGTCCTATGGTAGAATATTATTTAAAATTGAACTTTTTTCTTGTTTGCTTCCCAATTTGATATTCCTTACAAGTTGCATTTCAAGGCTTTACAATCTTCGGTAGATCTCTTACTACTTGAGCAGAGTTGATCCTCACTAAGCTATCAAAATTGACGTGACACATTCTTCTATCCCATAGCCAAATTTCATTGATTTGAGTCATAAACCACATACCATTAGCACCCTTAAACTAATAAAAATTTCCATATGTCCTTCCTATGGCAACCAAAGTTTTGGAGCCCTTTTTGGTCTTGCAACCACCATACTAAAATAAAGATTATATCCTAAGTTGCTACACATTTTTCCTACACTTAGAAGATTATGCTAGAGACTCTTAACATAAAGAACATCATATGTATTATGCTTTCCATCAAAACTGATTGAATATTTTCCACCTATCTTAGCAGATGCATTAAATCTCAAAACTTAACAAGACCACCTTCAAAATTCTCAATTTTAAAAAACTTACTTTTATCACCTGTCATGTGATTTGAGCATCCATTGTCAACAATCCAATATATTTTTTCTTCTTTAGCATGAAAAGCAATCACCATAGTTATATTTTGAATTGCTTTTGGAGAAACTTCCTTCATACATCTCTTAGAGTTGGCAGAATTAGTTCCAACATTTAGAGCCATGAACAAGAATTCATTATCCTCATCATCAGGGTAATCAAATTCATCATCATATATACTAGAATCTTCTTTAACACAATAACTTCTCTTAATTGATTTACCTTTATTCTCCTTAAATCTATCATTTGAAGCTTTGACTAGAAATCTTGAAGCATAATGACCTATCTTTCCACAATTGAAACATTTGAAAGGTGACTCCATTGTATTTTCTAGTGCCCTTTTTCAATTTCCTCACAAAGTTTCCTTATAGCTCATCAAAATCATCTTGGTCATATTCCTCATTCTTCTTTGCTTTGCCAACTTTAAAAGAAATCTGTTTTCTTAAATCACTTGGACCAAACTCTCTCAATTAAAAAGTAGTTAAAGCACCAAACAACTGATCTCTAGAATAACAGTCTAAATTTTGAGCTTCTTCAATACTAGAAACCTTATGACTATAAGATTTAGGAAGAGTTCTTAATACCTTCTTTACCACCTCATCTTCTTCATTTTTTCCTCCAAGACCTCTGATGGAAATGACAACTTTTTCCACTCTATGCATGTAGCCTATAATGTCTTCTTTTTTCATCCTTATGGTTTCAAACTTAGTCTTCAAATTCTACATCTTTGCTTGCTTGAATTTATCATCTCCATAGATACTTTCCAGCTTTTTCTAGATCTCACTAGTAGTTTTAAGACTCATAACTTTCACAGGTTCTAAATTAGAAAGACCATTCAAAATGGCATACCTTGCTTTGCCATTATTCTCATATAACTTGATCTCATCATCAGTACTTGGACCATTTGTAGGAATTGTATATCCAGTTTCAATAGATTTCTAAACTCCAAAACCTAGAGAAATAAAGAAACCTTCCATTGTAGCCTTTTAGAATGCATAATCAGATCCATCTAATAGAGGAGCCACATCCCAGATCTACCTCAAGCGTTTAAGGTTTCTTCCCAGGAATCTTACTTTGATACCAATTGTTGAATGCAAAAGACAACTGAGAGGGGGGGTGAATTAGTTGTACATTAAAACATCAAAACCCTCATTAATATTGACATTTATATTAATATTTAAACCCTTATCATGCATTAGCAGAATATAAACATGAGAAACAATAATGCAAACACATCCATACACAAGATAAGACCAAAATTATGTGGAAAACCTAAGAAGGGAAAAACCATGGTGAGGATTAGCTCACAATATAATGTAATTGCAACACCAAATATAATAGGCTCACTACTAGAGGGCTTACTGCCCAAAAGAAAGAAGGGCTCGTTGCCAATGGATTGCTGCTAGATTAGAAAGAAGAACAAAGAAGATTGTTATAATGAGAAATCCATTTTAGAGCAACAAAAAAATTTCACCACTGCTTCACTAGATCATTCACACTCTCTCTATAGAATGTAGACACTTTTTGCTCACTGCTTCCAGTAGTCTTAGTCATTAAATATCACACTGCCCTTTGTACTTTCACACTTCACATCAAAATCCACATCACACACACTTCACAACATAATCCTTTATCAACTCAACACACACACACACGCATATATCATCCTCAACCTTGAAAAAATCTACAAGGTCGGCTATGCACCTCAAATGTGCAAATTTAAATTAGGTCAACACCAAAAAATTCACGTGGTGAAGAGGAATGAAGGAAAACCATATCACACCTTAACTCTTTTGGCATATGGTCAATGCTCCCATCAAGATTTGTGACATGGCTTAACCACCTCTTGTGGATCCGTTAACTAGAAATTTTATCAGTTATTAAAATGTCAACATTTTTGTACAACAATAATCGTGGAGCCAAAAATTGGTATCATAGCCAAATGTTATGGGTTTGAATCCCCTTGAGTAATGCTAAGGGTGAGATTATTGGTAGACGGTCAGTGCTCCTCTCGAGATTCGTGACATGGATTAACCCCTCCTATGGATCCATTAAATCTAGCAGTTATATGGAATTAATAGGTTGACCTTTTGGTGCAACAAAAATTGTGGGGCCAAAAACTTAGGCCTAAATCCACATATACATACCATGCCACATTTCCACAAACACCGAAGAATATCTGCAATTACACCCAAGGTCATATGAACTTGTGTTAACACCATTAAAAATTTAAGTACATGTTTCACCAAATCCAAAGATGACTTGCGGACCACATACAACACTTAAAAAAAATCTAGAATATTCCATCAACAAATCCTTCGCAACATCATACACCTAATGAACATACTCATTCTATACACCTAGTTAAGCTTTCACACACTATAACACATGAATCCAACCTTGAGAAGAACCAAACTTCAAATAATTAAAGCTAAAGATAGATATGAGCAATACAATCACACTTCCAAATCTTCAAAACCATAAACCCCAACATGAAGAAATGCAGAGAAAATCCATTTCTCCTAGATAGCACTACAACATAGTCCACACACTAGTGAACACAACTTCTTTTTCTGAATGATCCAAAACTTGAATCTTTGGATATAACACCTTTGAACACCTTTGATCAACATATCCAAACCACATAAGTAGATCTTCAACCATGAAGAAATGTGAAGAAAAATATTGAATCCCCTCGGGTAATGTTGAGGGGGAGATTGTTGAGGGGGTTTGAATCCCCTTGGGTAATGCTAAGGGGGAGATTGTTGGTAAATGGTCAATGCTCCCCTCAAGATTTGTGACAGCTTAATTAGCTCCCATGGATCCATTAAATCTAGCGGTTATATCGAGCATTAATAGGTTGACCTTTTGGTGCAACAAAAATTGTGGGACCATAGACTTAGGCCTAAATCCACATATACATGCCATGTCATACTTCCACAAACACTGAAGCATATCTTCAATTACTATAAACATCCAAGGTCGGTCGAACTTATGTTAACACCATTAAAAATTTAAGTACACGCTTCACCAAATCCAAAGATGACTTGCAAACCACATACAACACTTAAACACTCTAGAATATTCCATCAAAAAATCCTTCGCAACATCATACACTTGATGAACATACTCATTCTATACACCTAGTTAAGCTTTCACACATTGTAACACATGAATCCAACCTTGTGAAGCACCAAACTTCAAATAACTAAAATTGAAGATAGATATGAGCAATATAATCACACTTCCAAATCTGTAAAGCCATAAACCACAACATGGAGAAATGCAAAGCAAATCCATTTCTCCTAGATAGCACTGCAACATAGTCCACACACTAGTGAACACAATTTCTTTTTTCTAAATGATCCAAAACCTAAATATCTGGATATAACACCTTTGGACAACTCTGATCAACATATCCAAATCACATAAGTAGATCTTCAACCATGAAGAAATGCGAAGAAAAATATTGAACACTACTCTTCCACATTGAACACTCTTTACCACACTGTTTCCTCTTTTATTCAAATTTTCTCAAAAGCACTTGGAAACCAAGCACCATAAACACCATCTCACATCTACAACACTTTCTTAGAATCTCAACCATACAAGAGGTTCAATATCCACAAGCATATTCTCATCAAAGTAACACTAGAGGTTGACATTAGTGATACTACTAATGACAACATAATGCAACTAATCAAATAATCTCCATAGGTTGACATTAATGCAACAATAAAGATCTATTAACATCAATGACAACACAAACTTCGAACAAAGTAGTAGAGAACAATAAAGGAAAATAGAGGTAATGTTTGGAAGGTAGACATGGGACATGTAGTACACAAAAGGAAGAAAGGGGAATAATAGATGGAAATCTATTCTATAGAATTTTTATAAATTTATAAAATGATTGTAAATGCTTATCTTTTCTATGTTAATAAAGTTGAATATATTACCTATTTCAAAGTTATTTTCTCCTGAGTCTCTGTGTGACTGTGAGTAATATTTTTAATCACTTTTCTATTCTAAAAGTGGTGATTTATGTGTGCAATTTTAGAATATTTTATGATTATGAAATTGTAAACTCCCACTTACAACATAGCTTCTGCTACATTTAGCAATTGTCTATTTTGGATAGAAAGATAGTTACTCATTTTACAATTTATTTTATGCCCCTAAAACCTTTTATTGGACTATTAATCAACGTTTCTCTATAGAGGTTGTGTGAAGTTTCTTACAGTTACACATTCTCTCCTTTTTCACCTATTGGCTCTTGTTTAAGTGGATTTTTGGATGCTTGCCAGGGGGTGGGTTCCATCAATGATGTAGGAAGAAAGCTAAAAGATAGAAATGAGAAGTATAAGGAAACAATTGATATAACAAGAATACCACAAATATTTGAAGAGGTAGCTATGGTGATGAAATATTTATTATCATAGATATTTTCATGAGGAACATAAAATAAAATAAACTATAAGAAGATTATCCCATGCAAAATTCTAAAGAAAATAAATGATATCATGTTGACAATTTTAAATTTTTTAAATATATGCATAACCAATAAATTTTCAACATAAAAATAATCTACAAAGACTATAAATGAAACTCATAAATGTAGACTAGAGATTCTAAGAGAAGTCCCAAAGTCAAGATGATACAATTACATTGGGAGCTTACAAAGATAATCTACATAAAAAAAAATGAAAATACAAACAAGGTAGTGATTTTTATAGACTCAAGAAGAGGTTGGAGGTGGAAAGTATAACTAATAGGAATTGGCCACCAAATATTCTAAAAATAGTAAATACAACTCTCTTGTAGGATGATGACACTTCAAAAATCCACTCAACTTATGAACCCAATAACTTTTAATAAAAGTGTAGGAAAAACTAGAATATATTAAAATAAATTTAACCTACTAGAAAATTCAAAACATACACTAACAAATTCCATACAAAAAATATAGGGATTTGCATGCCATTACTAGTATGAACTCATCCATGAATAGATCTAAGTATGAATTTTGTATTAAGACTAACTAACAAACAAAGAGACGACAATTCAATATTTGTTAAATTATGTATAGATTTTCTAAGATAGTTCATTTTATTCCTTTTAAGAGGACCCATGACATAACTATAGTAACAAATCTATTTTTCAAAAAAGATGTGGCATTGTATGGTGTTCTAAAATCCATTACTTTAGACTAGGATTAAAAAAAATTGAGTCATTTTTGGAAGATATTCATGGAGGAATTTGGACACTAAATTATAGTTAGTAATACTTACCACCTTGAAACAAAAGGGAAGCCTGAGGTGTTTGATAGGATTTTTCCTATCAAGGAGCAATGTTGGATAGAAGGCTAAGCAAAAGAACTTGAATTCACCACAAATTGAGTTTCAATATCAAACTTTTGTAAATAGGTCTACATGATAATCAATATTCTAAATTAATTATTGAAAGAATCCTATACAGTTTTTGACTTTGTGTAGCTACAAATGTAGAATGGGTCAATGATGGTCTAGAGGAATTTGGAGAGCACATACAACAATTATAGAGGAAAATAGAAATTGGATTGAAATAAATTGGTATTGAAAAAGAAGAAAAAATATACAGAAAAAATTCTAGATAAAAAGATAGTGTACACAAGGTACAATAGCTACAACAAATATTTGGTATAATGAGAAGGAAAACAAAAGAAAGATAAGTATTGGATCTTAGAATGATAATTGAAAAGTTTGAGTAGGAGAAAATGGTAGGAATTTAATTATGAAAACTCATAAGAGATATAGTATTTCAACAAGAGGAAAATGATGCGAGAGCACAACTTCTAGAAGCCATAACTTGTGATCCATGTACCCAACAAAACCTATTATTATTTTCAAATCGAAGAACTTCTAGAGCTCTATGAATTGGTAATACATACTAGTTAGTTATAAGAAACTTAAACCAAACTTTGACACCAAATTCAACCATCTAGAATTTCAAAATTATAATTTAATATAGTTTTTAAAACTTTTACAAATTTGTAGATTTAAAAATCTAATGTCCAAATACAATCTTTGCTGCAAATTAATTTTTAAGAACTATGATTAATCATATATGCTAAAATTAAAAGTTACTTGAATTAGCATTTTACTATTTTTAAACAAACAAACATAACAGTTATTTACATTAGACATCTACAACACCTGTTCTCACAGTATCAACCTTCAAAAATGAACTCAAAATGAGGATTTCCTCTCCTCCTCCTCCATACCATAACATTTAGCCTCATCATCACATCGCTTTATTCAGAAAAACTCACTGATAGACGATAGTATCTGTTTAGCTAACACATAAGACTTAACGAAACGACTGATAAATGGTCTTTTTACTTGACGCCAGTTTTTGAATTATAAAGTGAAAAACGCAAGAAAACGTTGTCAAGGATGTCGATTGACGTAGAATTATTTCAATGCAGACAAAAGAAACGCAAGTCGATGCCACTAATTTTTTTCAGTAGCCCCGCCATTCCACATTGTCAGTCAACAAGAAGGTTCTCTTTTCTATAAGCATGATTTATAATATTTAAAACATAAAAGAGCCTTGAAAACAGTGGGAAAATGATGCATGACCAACACCTTACAGCTCACACAAAATTTCACGGGATTCGGACCACAAGACAGAAGACAGGTTATATCACTGGCATTGTCTTATTCCCCTATTTTAAGAATCGGAATTTGACAGCTGGAATCAAAACCCTGCTAAATAATTCAGTATTTGACAGCTCTACTTACTCCAATAATCCATTTTTGCTCTTCCTTTCATGTTCTGGACCAGAGAATTTCAAAGTTCTTGACCAATAATACCATTAATTGTTGTCATTTTTTCACCGAGATGGGATGTCAAATTTCTATTGACTGTTTGATAAATGATAAGTAGGAGTCGTTTTCTACAGCATGTCAAATTATGATATTGTTATGAGAATTCAATTGTGAGTTTTTTGAGTCAAATTCATTGACCCATATTTAATAAGTAGTGCTCCTCAGCATCACCTAGATGTAAGGAGTGCTAAGTGAACTATTCATTATCATGAGAGATGGATTCTTGTGAACCATTATGATAATAAGAGATGGGTTCTTGTGAACTACTACTCATAAAACATGGTTCAGTGAGTTTGATTTGAAAAACTAAACGATTGAATACTGATAGCGATATCATTATTTGATAATTAAAATATGCGATATTTAAATAAAATAAATTTGAAAACTCTACGAAATGAATCTAAGTCTGATAATAGATTCTTGTGAACCATTATGATAATGAGAGATGGGTTCTTGTGAACTACTACTCATAAAACATGGGTCAGTGAGTTTGATTTGAAAAAGTACACAGTTGAATACTGATAGCGATATCATTATTTGATAATTGAAATATGTGATATTTACATAAAATAATTTTGAAAACTCTACGAAATGAATCTAAGTCTTGAAGAATGCTGATTTAGATTTGAGCGACATCCTGACTCTTCAATAATAACCTTTTCTCCCAGTTTACAAATACAAAAGAAAAGAAAAATTGAAATCCAATAATTACTATGCACTCCAATCTCTCTAGATTGAATCTACACCTTACGTTGTCCAGTTATGTATACCTCTGTAATGAATAACTTTCAAAATACCACATATTGTAAGAGAAAATCTGGAAACGAAATAGATCTATATATTGTGTTACCAGACTGAAAGTTACAAATGGTTCCACATAAAACAACCACTAAATAACATCAAACAGCCCCCAAAAGAAGATTTCCTCGTAATATAATCCAAAATATTTACATTTGGGTCTGTGTTAAACAGATCCCACAGGTGGAATTCTGAAGCTATGAATCTTCATAGTTGTGCCAACACAGAAGCATTTTCACACATTCACAAATAATGCAAAGCCTTGCTCTCTGTTGATTCACAGCGCGGATACAACGTCTTTTTAGAGACGATTTCTTCCCACAACCGCCATGAATATTGACACTGCTCGACGACTTGTTAAGATAATAAAACTTAGTCATTTCTGAGGAGGAAGAAGAAGAAGAACTCGTATTGAGATCTCTCCAGCAGCACATGATCGAGTCTCAGGAACGAGAATGGAATTGCAAATTGTCATCTCTAAGCCATATTTATATTAACAAAAACAAGGTGGTTCATTGTTTTCTAATCTGTAAATTATGGGAGCATTTTAATATCTCATTAAAGAATTATTATGAACACCAAATTGTGTCGGCAATCTGCCATCATAATAATAGCACTGTCGCGTCATCGTTGAGAATAAAGAAATGTGTAGTTTGGAGACTGTGTAGCCCACATTGGCATTGTCGACCATAATGCAGATCTTTCGATCGGGTGTTTAAACAAATCTCCTTATTGAGATTCCAAAGGATTAGGGTTTGTGAGTCGAAGTTATAAGGTGGTAGTTATATATATTTTTTTTGCTTAAGTTTAATATAATTATTTTTTTATCAAGAAATTTATATCATCTTTGAGTTTGATAGAAGTACAAGTCTATATTGATATTGCTTTAATTGAGAGTCAATCTATTTCGTTAAAGTTATTTGGAAGTACAAGTTTATGATATTGCTATCAGGATTCAACTGTGTATTTTTTGAGTCAAACTCATTGACCCATGTTTCATGAGTAGTGGTTCATGAGAGCCCGTCTCTCATGATAATGAATGGTCCACTTAGCACTCATTGCATCTAGGTGATGCTCATAGAGGTGAAGCATTGGGCCAAGTCTATATTGATACTGCTTTAATTGAGAGTCAATCTATTCCATTAAAGTTATTTGGAACACAATTCCGACCTTATCCATTATATCATACCTTCAAAGATTTGAATCTTGATGTATTGTGTAATTTTTATTCCAAGCTCGTCCATTATATCATACATTACAAGATTTGAATCTTCATGTATTGTGTAGTCTTTCAATAGAATTTATATTTTCATAATTAAATAATTGATTATAATTTTATATTTCATTTTATATTAAACAACAATAAATAGTTGTTTTTGTTTTCACTAGTTTTTTTTATTTGGCTGATATAATTGTTATTAAATATTTTAATGCATTTTCACATGATATTATAAGAAAATTATATTCATTTGGAGATGGATTAATGTTAAAGTTTTTAGATTTTACAGTGTGAAAAACCATCAATTAAAAGTTACCAATTTTCACCAAAAATAATATAACATTACATATAAAATATGCATTCTATTATATTTAAACTATATATTTAATATATAAAAGATGTCTCATATTTATCATTTAAAAAATATTTGATTTATCTTGATAATTCCAAAAAAAAAAATTATTTTAAATTTTTTTTTTTTTGATAAAAGTGGCTTAGCCACTAAAATTTTATTAAATAATTAAAAAATTATATTTTCTTGGTTGAAAAGAGTATATCGGTAGGAAAGAACAAGGAAAGAAAACCTCTGGTTATAGCTCAATTCATAATTACATCAAGAGAAAACCCCCAGAATCAATTCGAAAAGAAACCCCAAACCTAACTGAAAAAGAACAGACATCGAAAACAACACAATAATAGGTTACAAATGAGAGCACGAGCCAGCGGAAAGATGTGAAGAAGGTACCCAATGATCAAAGGAAGTGGAGATTGCAAAGCCAGGAAGATCAATCCTCACAGAAAAGACCACCGAAGGAAGCATGACCATAAGGTGGATGCAACCCAAGATTGTGTCTATCATACCGCCACAGATAATTTCAGACCCGAAGAACCAAGATTCAATATATTTCGTTAAAGTTATTTGGAAGTACAAGTCTATGATATTGCTATCAGGATTCAACCGTGTACTTTTTGAGTCAAACTCATTGACCCATGTTTCATGAGTAGTGGTTCACAAGAACCCAACTCTCATGATAATGAATGGTCCACTTAGCACTCATTGCATCTAGGTGATGCTCATAGAGGTGAAGCACTGGGCCAAGTCTATATTGATACTGCTTTAACTGAGAGTCAATCTATGATTAAACATTATATATTTATATTTTTCAAAAATAATTTTTTGACTTTATGAATAATTTTGTTTAATATAAAAAATCTTATATCTTTTGGATGAAAATTAGATACCCAATAGAATTATTTCATTGCAATCATTTTAGGAATAACGTAGACAAAATTAAACCCAAATCATCATTGTCTCAAAAATAGATGTGTGATTCAATCCTTTCTTTGGAGGAATTTTAGTATACTATTAACTAAATGGATATAAATAAAGTCCTCATGTGATTTTTACCAAACTTTATGTGATATAATTATCTTAAAGTATATCATGGATCTTCCATTCTATTGAAGGCCGTCAAAAGCCAATTTCTCTTATGTTATGTGAAATTTATAAATTAAAACAACTATCAAATTAATTTGGGAAAGTTTGAGGGTTTGTGATTATCATCCGTGGATTATATGTTGTTTGAATGGTATTTAATTTATGTCACACTAAATCACGTAACTTAAATAAAATGAATATATTTAAGATTGTTTTGTTTTGTTTTGTTTTTTTTTTAATTTTCTTAAAAGTAGTGTAACATAAAAGTCAAATAATTTATTTTATAGTTTTGTTTTATATTTGTTAAATTTATATGATTTTCTTAATAGGATTTTTTAACTTACATTATCATTATTAATTTTTAATTTAAAGTATTTGGTATTTAAAGGTTTATTAGATTGAGTTATTAGTTTGATTCTTCATCTTATATTTTAAAATTATTAAATGGATAATTTATTTATTTTACTAAAAATTGTTAATTTATAATTATGGATAGAAATATAATGAAAGACTATTCAATCATATAGTGAAATAAAAACAACATAAAAATAATATGAAATTTACAAATTCTTAGTTATGCATGAATTGCAATCTATCACAATGGGCTTGAAACATACAAGGCCTTCGCTATTTGATTACAAACGAAAAAATTATAGAATTTGAAAGATAATAAAACATAATGCTTAGAATTGACTCTCGACTCAAATTTTCAACTTTACTTCTTTCAAATAATTGTGGTTGATGTTTATATAGTAACTCGGACAATCCTTATGAATTATCTTATTTGCTGCAAGGCATTGATAGTTTTTATACCTATCAAAAATTTATTCATCCAAAAATTTACAAGGATCTCTTGAAATGAATATATTGATTATGGATAGATTAATGCTGATTTAGTGCACACCATATGTAAGTTGTCCTAGGTCCAATGTTCCTTGCAAAGTGTTCCTCTAATGCTATAATATTTAGGAAGTTGCCACAAGCTTCAAAGAGTGAAATTGAGTGTTATCTTGTTATACCTATTATTAAGCTAGAGACCAATTTAGGCCTTTACAATGAACATAAGCTTCTGAAATGTAGAAAAATGGGGTTCCTTAAGCTTAGTGTTTAAAAATTAGAGTTAATTCCACCTTTACTATGATTTCATTAGGATGTAAATCCACAAGGCAATTAGATAGACCTTCAATCGTAAATAGTGAGTCAATCAGACCTGGATCTAATCCTTTTGAGTCTTGCAAATGGAATAGAATTGAATTACCCAAAATAACCCTATCAAACAATGTTTCCTAGACTAAAAATGTAAAATTTTGAAAGCTAGAAAACTGTAACAGAAATTTTGACACCAGATCTACACTTGGGAGGACATTGTGCACATGTGATATAAATTTCAACTAAAATTTTTAGGGTGTTGGTGCTAGGTGTGGCACTGTCTTGGTAGGATTGTTTTGAATCTAAATATTTGGGTCTAGAGCTGTCTATCTGCTCTCTGATCTCTACTTTGCAAAATTCTATTTTTAGATCTAGACCTACAATCATAATCTACAAAAGAGATGGTGGATGGTGGCTATATAGGAGCTTGCCTCAGTAAAACCCCTATTTTGGTATTTATACCTCCACAATAACCAAAGATCTAATAGAAAGTAGTGTATGTGCCCTAACCTTAAGTGTGTCTAAGGTTTTTATGACCTAAAATGCAAAGAAACCATACTCAAGTGCATTAGAGCACTCCTATATGAAAATGACAAGATCTAACTAAGGGAGAAGTCAAAACACAACAAATTTAAAACAAAAATGATGCCTTGCTTGAGGCTACAAATAAGATAAATCTTGAAGATAAAAACACTGGGAAAAAAGTAATTAGGTCAAAGAAAAGGACCAAATGCATCTCCTAAACCTAGAATACATCATGTTCTTGTATTGGGATCAACCTTAAATCATGACATAAGGCTTGAATAAATTTGCAAATAAGCTTGAAGACCTACAAATATGGATGTACTTGATAGAATATAATGATCTCTTACTTGTCTTTGTTTCTTTCTAGTCTCTTTGTTTCTTTTTCTAGTTTCAAATGGTGAAAAGATTGGGTATTTATAGGTGTTTCTTTAATTTCCTAAAAAATTGATCCAAATGACTAAATTCAAATATTTGAATTTTAAATAATGAAATGTTGACACTGAAATTTTTGAATTTGGAGCCAAAATAGGGGGACATAGGCACCCTAAGAACTATTGTCCCAGCCCTATTTTTGGAAAATTTAAATGTTGGGGACAAAGCATCAAATGAGAGCATTTTTTTATGCTTGCAAATTGCCAAAAAATATTTAAAATTGAGCCATAGAATGCATAATTTTAGAAATTAGGGCCTAGTTAAAGGGTTTTTGAAATGCATTAATGCAAGGGTCACTAAATTAGGTCCAAACTAAGCATGAAATTATACTATCATGTAAAAGGGAGTACAATTTATGACACTACATTTATCACACACTTTAGTGGACATATGACACTACATGCATATGCAAGATAAAGTATAGAAAGTAAATGATATTGTCAAAAGGACACTCATATAGACATTATGAATCATTCATATTAGGGAGAATGAATCCCCTAGTGTAGTTATCTGCAAAACCACAACATTAAGAACCACATCTTGCAAAACTAATTTGTTAGGTGTTCAAAAACATGCTAATCCTGAAACTTCTAATGAAATTTGAGGATAGATATATGCCCCTTGATTCTGATTTCTTTATGGAGGTGGAATTAGGGTAGTAGTCTAACCAAATCATATTGTCACATCTATTTGATAGAAATTCTTATGATAGGATCATGAGGATCACAACACCAAATATCAAGAAGCATATGGTATGAATCGGAATGGAACCATCAATCCAACACAACAAACTGTGTCAAAATCAAAGTTCACTAGCCTCCATTATGATGAATTGAATGATATATGCTATGAATATGTACTTATTAAATTAAACTATAAGATAGAGAAAAACTATGATTTTGGCATCTATTTTTGAACTTTTGCTATCTTAAGGACTAGAGATTACCATTATCAACCAAAGGAGCAAGGATACCAAGCCAATGATCATATAAGCCCCCAAGACTCAAGCTTCTATGAGAAAATGTTGCATGAGGTGAGGTGATGCCAAATGCAAGTTGTTCTTCACTTGTGATTAATTTCCTTATTTTGCACTATTTTTTTTTATTTTCTCAAATATTGTGGCACCATTTTCCTTGTATCCCTATATCCTTTTTGGGTTCCTATGTCCAAGATGGGCACCACTGTCCCACATGGGTGCTAGTGTCTCAAAATGGTGCCAATATCTAGACTTATATTCTTTTATGCTTATCGTTTGTTGATTACCTACTTTGATGCATAACTAATGATTATTTTTTCCTTATTCAAAGACTTTGTTACACACATGGTAATGGCTATGAGGATGCTTATTTTTACTTCTCTGAGAGTAGGTCATACAAATTCTAGTTGAAGATCAATAGTAGTTACACACTATTGGATTATATTGGGTGTATACCATGCCTCTTATGAGATACCATGATGCCATGTTGATGGTACTTGTAGAGTAGTCTAATGTAGATACCTCTACCTTTTATCTTCCAACAAGAGAGATGACCATTACACTTGAGGATATACACCGTATTTTTCAAGTAAATGTGCAAGGTAGACATGTGTACCATGATATTGCTTGGTCTACTTGAGAGATTAGGAGTGATCATTTTTATTGTATCGGTTGACACATAGAGATTGATCCTAGTGGTCAAATTCAACTTAACTGGTTTTCTATGTGGGTGTTGATGTACCATTGATCTAATGCATTATGATTCTCACTATTGCACTCACTCTAGCACCCAATGGATGAGGCACACACCTAGAAGGAGGCTTGGTTTGTACTATATGAGTGATGGAGGAGGAGAAAACAATGTTTACTTGGGGATGTAGTATGCTTTCACATGCTTATTATGATTTAGGGTGCTTCATTTATCATGATTCCAACAACATTATTATTTGTACACTCCTTTAGTTATGGGACTTTGAGCTCACATTAGTTGCATAAGGCTAGTTGGATAACCCATGACAACACCATACACACATCCATAGGTATTTAATTATACACTCTAGTGACCCCGATAGCACAAAGACTTATTACACTTACAGAGTCACCTTTGATTGGTTAGGTAGTGATGACATTGTTTGGAGACCATATAGGACTCTACCACAATGGATAGATCTAGCATGATAGCTAGTAAAGATGTAGTGGGATACATTATTTGTTGGTTGACATGATTATATTATTATTCCATTCTATTTTGATCAACTGATGAGATAGTTCAGCCAACTACAGGTGGCTCCTATCCCATGACCTACATAACTAAGATCCATGTGTAGTGGTGTTAGGCCACATGAAATCCATCATCACACCATAATGGATGTCAATTTGAGTGACTCATAGGATGAGGAGCGAGATGCACACCTGAAATCTAATCAATATGATGTTAGCACTTTAACAGGATATGATAGATGGTGGAGAATTGAACATATCGAGTGTGGCATCCCTCTTGGTCATCCTATAGGAAATCTTGGACACGTTATCAAGAGGATCATGCAAATAGGGAGGAGGTTGTGGACATAGATAGAATTGATGATGGAGTTCGTTAGGATCAATGACTAATGAAGAGATATCCTAAGGAGCACATAGAAGCTAGATCTACCCCGGAGGAAATACCTAGATCTTTCCCTCAAGTCTCATGAGGACATTTTGTGACTCCAAAGAGGAGACGAGTTCATGAGTGTGAGTCCATGAGTGTCCTATTGAGATCCTAACTTGCTAACCAATGATCTAGGTAATGATATATTATTTAGTTTTCTTTTACTTTTTAAATTAGTTCAACCATTTTATATGCATAGTTCTGATGTATGCTATTTTTTCTTTATTATATTGGGCATGTGAGATTAGATCAATTAGATCAAAAAAGGTGAAAATAAACTTAGGCAAAAATAATTCCAGAGGAAAATTCGATCTAATGGGGTGAGAAATGAAAAAGGAAAAAAATGAAAGGAAAAACAAAACAATAAAGAAGGGTATGTGTAGGATCATCATGGAAAAAATAGGCCCTTAAGTGGCCAAAAAATCAGAAAAATTAGACTTAGGAAACTTGACGTAAAAATTTGAATAAGTTATCTATATTATTTCAAAAATATGTAAGTTCATAGAATTTGTATCAAATTGAATGTAGTTTCTAAACTACTCAGTTTATTTTAAAAATAAAAAAATCTATTTGGTGAAAATTTGAAATTTCAATGCAGTAGTACTTAAATATCATTGAGGAAAAAATAAGAAGTAGGTGTCTGTCTAACCACCCTAACCACAATAAAATGATAATATTTTTTAATAATATTTTAGACATAAGTAGAGGACTCATGTCCAGATGTGATGAATATTTTTTTGTAATTTTTTTCCAAGTAAATAATTAATCATGAATTTTTATTACAACTTTGAAAAAATATAAAAACTCGTATGTTTGACCACCTTTACTTGGTCAAAACTTCATGAAATTTAATTTTTCTTTTTTAACCCTATAGTATGAAGCATAGAATGTGATGCATGCTTTGGATTCCAAAATGTCATCTTGTTTGAAAGCTATAGATGTTTTTCAATCAGCCTATCAATCAAGACTTTAGTCGTAATTCAAATAGAAAATGAATAATAATTATTTATTAAATTCAAAGTAAAGCATAATTTATATTGGTGGAAAGCTGAGAATCTCCTTTAAAAACCCTTTTCATTTCATCAATTTTGGGTAAAAAAAGTCATCAGCCACATACCCTACAAATACGGTCCATCATATTGCCACTTTTTGGCCCATCATGATCTTGCACATACCCAGAACAAAAAAGGAACACGATAAATACCAAAATTAGATCGACGATAGTGAGATAAATAAAAACCCAAATTTCATGCAAGCACATGGACTCAAAATTGAAAGATAAAATTATAAAAAATCTTAAACCCAACTTAGGAGTTGTGTGTGAAGGAGGTGGTGAGAAACAAAGAGCACAATCAAGACTGCACCACATAGCCATGTATGAACATGAACACCACACACAACAACATGCACAAACAACCAACATGTAGGAAATTCTCAAGAAGCCTCCACATTTATAGAGATCTTGAATGTTAATAGCTATAATGGCATGAATTTACACCCCTTGTAAATTCCACATTTATGTACCTCCTACCTTAGACAATTAATCCTGATAATTTAATTTCACATTCTTCATTCATCCTCCATCCACTTTAGTAGCTATTTTTTTTTCAGTGGAAGATATTATGTTTGGGACACTAGCATGATGTATAGACATCTGTGCGGCGCACTGTCATCTTGATAGGATTCCTACCTCTGGAATCCATAGTGGTGTTACAATTCTCCATTGGTGATGAAGAATAACATCTTTACTCCCTTGACCGACCTCAAATGACTCTTATGTCTTTAATTTTACATTCAAATGATGATCTATTACATTCATTCTCTCTTATGGACTCTCTCTAGATCTTCTAGTTGCTATCTTTCACTTCATTCAAAACATTCTCACCTCCATTGAAGCTACAAGTTAGTACCATGTCGGTTCATTCTCCTCGTTGTTGTGGCAACATTGGATTTTGAAGGCTTGTGAGCTCACTCCTTCTCCCATTTTCCTTGAGCACATGTGGTTGAAAGTGATATGCTTCCATCTAGCATTATCATATTGATTTGGTAGCATATTGTTATTTAGCATAGTGCTTAGTACTTTCTTTATTTCCTTTCTCCTACCATTGCTATATTGGTTGTCCATTGGAGACCTATGGGAACACCAAAGTGGGGGACTGACTACGACAGTCCTCTATAGATAGCCCCAACATTTTTTTGTCTTGTACATGTGTAGGCTATTCATCGAGTAAAGACCTTGAAGATATCAACTCGTGGGTAGGAAGGTGCGATTTCCTCAACCGCTTATTTCAATTCGTAGATTAAATCAACTTAAAGTATTCTTCTTATTATTTTGTTATTGCATTAAACCATATTTATTAGGTTGTTAGTAGGTTCTTGAGTTTTGACTATACTTGATGATTTCTATCTGTATGGACACCAATGCCCCATTGAGACACTAGCATGTCACATTGTTGTCTATGTCTCATGTTGTAGTCCTCTGGTAGTGAGCTGACTAAGTTACAATATAGAATTTTGAATCGTGCTCACCAGACTCCCTAAAACATTTGAGCTTGTTAAAGGATATAAACAACCTAGTTGGTCTTCCTTTTAGCCTCTAAACCTCAAACATTCCCCAAAAAATTATGTTATCTTGATGTAGATCAAGGAAGCCTATTGTTCTAGACCCTCACATGACCTAGGGTCTTGAGCAATCAATCCCCCTCTACATTTTGGTGAACCCAATGTGAACTATTTTGGTTCCATTTCGTAGCATTGAAAGAATCTTCTCTCATGTTCTAGGTGTGTTGTACTTGTGTGCATTGGAGGGTGACTGGCCTTGCAACCCAACCTATGAGCCCTAGCGACATAGTTAGAAGATTCCCTAAACATTGTGAAGTGAACTCTAGAATAGGTCACTGTCTAATTGTTGAACCCTTGGGGGCTTCTGAGAAAGTCATTTCTGGTGTATGTAGAAGATGGCTTATTTCATGCATCTTCCCATCCCTTCCATGTATCCTATGAATGGGTGTCCTGTTATAACTTTTAAATCGTAGGACTTGCTAATGAATGATAATACATAACCATATCCTTTATACATTCCCTCTTGTATCAATGGGAATACCGTGACTGGCACCCTCATTGATCCTATGTATCAAGTTAATGTTATTATAGAGGATATTATGCTAATAAACTTTTTACATAAGGATGGGTATGAAAAATCTAAGAGCACGATACATATCCATGATGCTATATCCATCCCTCCCATCGGTTCCATTACCCTTTTAGTCCTAGTTGGGCCTAGGACTATGAATGCCTTTTTTGATAGTATCCTACAATTCAACCTGTTTAGAGTGAAGCTAGGCACTCCTTAGCTAGTTTCCATGAATGCACTCCCTTCAATGATACATAAATGCTTGAAATTCTCTCATGAGATCTTTGTGCATGTTATGTATGACACTAAGTACAAACCCTTGGTGTCGCGTGGGGCCTAATCATTAGATCACTTTTGGCTTTCCCCTATTGGTTCGCTCCATCTAAGGATGAACCTATTGTATTGGAATTATGTAAAATACAAGAATGGAGGCATAGTGTTGAAAGTGACCTATCCTCCTTCCCCTTATGCTATTTCAGTTAAGGCTTCTTTGATAGCAAAACACTAGGCTGCTTATTCCTCAAAAAAGGGGAAGAGGAAGTATGTTGGTGCTCAAGAGCTTTCTTCTTCTTCTTCTTCTTCTTCTTCTTCCTTTACAATTCCCCCTGCTTCTACCCATCACTGTGCTATAACACCTTTGGCTTCCACCTGCAAGCATCTCATTGGGGACTCTGATGGTTCCCGCTTGGTGGAAGGCCAAGCATCATATGTTCAACCTTATTTTCTTTCCCACAATGCATCACCCCATCTTTTATTATAAGGGGAAGGGTCCTCATGGAGTCACTTCTATGTCTCATCCTTTGTAGCCTCCTCCTACTCCTACCCCTAGGGTAGAAAATGGGAAGAGGCCCATCATTGAGGTGCTTAAGTCTTCTTCACCGGTTGTTGCTTCTGATCTTGCTTCTCTTCCTCATGTTTATGTCCAAGAGTCACCCCCTCCATTGATAAATGCTATGATGGACACTCCCATGTTAGAATAGGAGCCTTCTGCTCCTCCTCAAGCTACGTATTCTACATCTTGAAGCTTAAAAAACCACCTTGTGTGCGAGCATAAGCATTATAGGAAGGCTCTTGCCATTGACCAGGCTGCTCTGTAGAAGGAGGAATGGGAGCCAAAAGCTCTTGTTTCAATGTCTCTTGTTGTGCCCTTCTCTTTTGCCCCTTTCGTTTTAGTTTTGATTGCATTGATCTTGCTTTCGCTTCCCCTATGAGCATGAATGACCCTCACCCTAAAAAGGTTTAAGTGTTCATCACTCTCGTGGTTGAGCCTCCTCTCTTGATGTCCCTTTTGGACAACTTTCCTTTTCCTAAGCTTGTGGACATGCTGAATACCTCGGTGGTGTCCATTGTGCTTTTGTCCTCTTCTTCCTCACCTTCTGCTTCTTCTCTGGGGATCTCCCATCCTCTAATGAAGCACAAGTTGGAGGATGACCCTACTTCTAATGTGGTCAGAAGAAGGGATCACTTTCTTTGAAATTTAGTTCAACTTTGGCTTGCACCATCCTAGTGATGGAGGCTGCCCCAACATCCCCCAAGTTCGTCACTGCCCCCAAGTCTTTTAGTGAGATTGGTAGTGGGTCTCGAGTGCCTCCTTTTTCACTCACTCAGTTGACACATGAAACTCCTATCAAGTGTATGTTTAACTTAGTTAATGATGTCCCAAATATATGAATGATTTTTGCAAAATCAATGATGTTTACCTCACAAGAGTTGAGAAAAGAAGACCTAGAGGGGCCCCCTTCCTTAGCTCTTGTCACATGAGAGTCAGAGAGTGCTCCCCTTGCTATCCCACCCTTGCAGGATCATCCACCTTCTATTTATAATGACCTACATTAGGAGAATGATGACCTCTTGGTTGATGAGGACTAGGAGGGCACCTCTTCTTTATTTCTAGGTTAGATTTATGTGTGTGTTGTGTTTCCCCCATGCTTGTTTTATGTGTTCCTGGAGGACCCTTGTCACCCTTGTAGGTGCTTGGATATAGGAATTTTTTGTGTTGTAAACTTCTATTTGTTACATCATTCTTCTCTTTGTTGTGCCTTGATTTTTGACAATTAGGGATGATGCAAATTGTGGGGGGCATTTAGGTCTCCCTTCCATGTTGACCCAATTTTTCATTTTTATTTTTGTTCACGTACCCTTCTTCATGATCTAATATAGTAGGGGATTGATGATAGTTCATATATATTATTATATTATATCTATCTATCTACATCTATGAGTAGTTCTAACCCTAAAATATCAAATCCCCTTGTCTCTCAATTTCTTTGGTTTTGCTTATATTTCCTTTTCATCTTTCTCTCTTCTTTGCTTGTTTCATGATGTTGTTGGTGCCTATGTGTTGTCCCTCATGTCTGCAACAAAATTTCCATGATTACATCTTGTCATGTATCATGGGCCACACCATCACTTTCTTCTCTCTCCTTAGAATGTCGCATGCCTTCATGTTCAACACACACCATCCTAAGGGGGAGCTATCATACCACTTCAATTTTCAAAAAGGTGTATTTAGTGGCCAACAAATACCTCATTGAAAATCCCTTATTTTTCAAAAAACTATATTCTTCAATAAGGACCACTAGTGGAATTTTTCTTTCAAAATGGATTCGTAGAGAAAGAATCTAAAAACTTTCCTTGAGAAGGGAGTACTTTTTCTAACATGAAGTCTAAAAAAGTTCCCTTGCAAGGGAGTATTCTTCCTTTTGAATTCCTTGATGAAAGAGATTTTTTAGAAGGATTCCTTGATGATAGAAGTGTTTATAAAAAAATTCATCACCTTTCGAATAGAGCGTCCCTTGAGTGGACCCCTTTCTTTTGAAGGGTTCCTGAGGGACCCCTTTGAAAGCTTCTCCTTCAATTTTTGACTGTCTGCATGAATGTTTGCTTGCCTACATGGATTTTTTCTATACATGTAACATGTTTTTTTTATAGATTAACATGTTTCTGTGTAGAATCAAGCACTTGTGAAGCTTATTTTTCAATCGAACTTGGAGGATTGAGCACATCAAGCCTTCCTTGCAGCACTAAGCACCTCTAAGGGCCTATAAGACTATATGGAGCCTTTCACATTTGGAATCCTTAAGGATCAAGCACCTATGATGCCTCCTTTGTAGTATCGAACACTCCCAGATCCTTTTTGTTCACTTTCGATAGGTTTGTGGACGTGTGGCACATTTTTTCAACTCTTCTTAAGACCGAGTACTTGTGGAGCCATCTCTTCTTGTGTATTCGGGTGTGTCAAATTGTGGTCTACTTGCTCGATGGTTCAGGTATACATTTCACAACTTTCACTCTATGCTACCTTGCATTCGATTACACTTATGCTCACTAAAGTAGGGGAACAATGTAATGGCATGAATTTTTACCCCTTGAAAATTCCACATTTATGTACCTCCTACCTTAGACAATTAAGCTTGATAATGCAATTCCATGTCCTTCATTTTCCCTCCATCCACTTGGAAACTATTTTTTGTGTCGATGCTTTATGGGATGCTAGTGCGGTGCATGAACGTATACGTGACACACTACCATCCTAACAAGATTCTTGCCTCTAGAATTTGGAAAGGCATTACAATTATCCATTGGAAAATAAGAGTAACATCTCTACTCCCTTGATCGACCTCGAAATAGCTCTTTTGTCTCTAATTTCACCTTAAAATGATGATCTCTTAAATTCATTCTTTCTTCTGGACTCTCTTGATCTTCTAGTTTCTATCTTTCACTTCATTCACAACATTCTCACCTCCATCGGAGGTGCAAGTTGGTACTTTCTTGGTTCATTCTCCTCGTTGTTGTAGGAATGTTGTCTTTCAAAGGCTTGCGAGCTCACTCCTCCCATTTTCCTTGAGTGCACGTGGTTGAAGGTGATATCCTTCCATCTTCCATTATATTAGCATTATCATATTTATTTCATAGCATATTGTTATTTATCATAGTGATTAGGGCTGATATAGATGTTATTTTCACACCAATAGGAAGATAAATTCTCACAAAGGTACCACGAGAACCTATCTTTCTTGAAAGACTCC
The DNA here is from genome assembly GCA_007258455.2 of Sequoia sempervirens. Classification (NCBI taxonomy): domain Eukaryota; kingdom Viridiplantae; phylum Streptophyta; class Pinopsida; order Cupressales; family Cupressaceae; genus Sequoia; species Sequoia sempervirens. Next base: position 731,051,091 of record VDFB02193867.1, on the reverse strand, counting down.
ACCAGGAAAACCTAAAATCTAAGGAAAACTTGGCTTGATCCCAAGGTTCTTTATTTCAGATCTTAATGCAATAGGTTCGCTCAGGGTTCATTATGATATTGTTGTCAAACAAAAGGGGTAAATAGTCATTAAGGATTTGTATATATTAGGAAGATAGAAAAATAATCTCAGTTTGATCATTCAATAACTTTAGCATCATAAGAAAGAAAATCACACCATGAAATATGAAAAATATCAAAAGATTTTATCGATGTATGCCCCCACTTTAAAGCAGTTTCCAACACCATCGTTGTGAGAAACTACTTTAAAGTAGCCAATTTTTACTCCTAAGACATGAGAACTTTCTTGGGAAAACCCTATGCCAAGTCATATGTTTCCAAAATAAAGCTACGTCATGAAAAAGGAAGGATGGGTTTCCCCCAAAAATACATCAGGGATATATGGATTTGGGGTCAATATGTATTTGCTATAATGTTGTCATATAGCTTGAAGCTATCATCATTCCCCAAATACTCATAGAACTAGAACAATGACACAAAGAGAGCGAAAAAAAAAAAGGCCTTTAGGTCAACATGGAAGAGACCTAAATTTCTCTTCGCCTTGTGTCATCCCCAAAATGAAAACATGAGACAAGTGAAAAAGGATAGAATGTTTATGACATAAAGAAGAATGTAGATACATATAGAGGAATGCACAAAAAGAGAGAGATATATCAAATGAAACATTACGGTGGATCACATTACACACATGCAATCACATAAAGAAACCATGAAAAATAAAATAATGTAAAGAACTAGTAAGGAACATGTGATTCAACCTATTGTAGGTCGTCTGCATCCAAATCTTGATTAGTATAAATGGAAGGTGGAAAACTAGAGAAAGTGACTTGTAAATTTTTTTACCAAACTAGGGGAAGCACCAAGTTCAACACTCTTTTTAGGAGATTTGTCATTTAAGCTCATAGAAGAGGAAAACAATGAATTCAATTCATTATGCACTTGTTAATTAATTTTTACAATGTCAATGTCATCATCTAGATTAATCACAACAGGAGGTTGAATGATAATGTCTCTTGAAGGTTTTTGTTTATGTTGTGGCAAGGGTATAGAGTCATCATGCATTGCTTCAGGTAAGTTCAAATTTTTATTTTTTGTGTTTCTCTTTTCTTCTTGATTTTGTAACATATGAGCAATAGCACAACATCTACACCTATTCTCTCTAGCATTTCAGTTTCATTTTAATCGATTTCCAATTTGTGTTTGTGTAGGAGTGGGCTTGCCAACCATAGGCTTCTTTCCTCCTTTAGGGAAGGAATGAAAGGAACCATAGGAGTTTGTTCAACCACTTTCTCTTTAACTTTACAAACTTTTTTAATTTTAGGAGGCACAACATGATTGTTTTGACCTTGTCTCGTGGTCTCTTGTAGGAAATTGTAGGAGGTTTTTTCATAGGTTGCTCTTGGAATTTTGGAAGGAATTTCGGTTCGATCATTGTTTTGTCAAGGATAAGCAAATCAATCATGGGTTGAGGCATGTTTCTAAGAGGTATTTTTTCTATACGCTTTTCCTTGAACTTTTGATACGATTTGAAAAAGAAATCCAATGAAAAGTTCCCTCAAGAAGACACGAGATTAAACCCACTATGATGAAAAGCAAATATATCATTGCCAAAGGGAAACTTTAAACATTTATGCACAACCAAGGGGATGAAATTCATGGAGTGGAGCCATGGATAGCCTAACTTCACAATAAATTGGTCTGATTGAGGGATGATGGTGAATGAGATGTTTAATGTTTTCAATCCAACCTTCAAAAGAAGATCTATTGAGCCTATCGTAGGACAAGAAAAACCATTATATGTCTTGATCCATGCTTTCAATTTATCATATGTATCTTGATAGAGTTCATTCACAAATAGGAATTCTTCAGTGATCACATTTTCTCTATAGATGGGATTAATTAATATCCCATTAGTGGGCTTGTCATTGATTCTTCTAGCTATGTAAAGAGGACCATTAGGTGCATGTTTAAATATGTATTTTTTTGAGAAAGTAATATCAAAAGGAATTTTGGTTGATCCCTTATGAGGTCTATCTTCAATAAATGCTACCACTTTAGCTGATTCATCCACATTTTCATCTTTTAAATTTTAATCATCTATGCCAATATTCATCACATCATTTTTCATGTCACTAGATTTGATAAATGAAATAACTTATGTTTTGGCATGAGATTTGTAAATATTTGTAAATTTTGGTTAGTAGAAGCTACATACTTACTACCTTGATCATTCACACCTCCAATTTGAAGTTGATTAATATCAACAAGGTCTTGCACAAGATGTTTAAGATGCTTATAATATTTTGTATCATATCCATTTTTTGGTGATAATGGTAATAAGAGTTTCATTGAAATCCTACAGGAAATGGTAGATTAGGATCACACTCTTAAATAGGAGGTAAGGAAAGAATATTATTTTCAACAAGCTACAACATGATATTATGAAGGGTATCAGATAGGGGAGTGAAATTTCTATTCCTATCCTGGGAAAAGAAAAAATGATTTGTTGTCTTTATAGTAGCGACTTGGTTATTATCTTGTTGAATTGGTTGAGGGGAGTTAAGTTGTAAAAATCCCCTATTTTTCTTCTTGAAAGGTTTGTAACTATTTTGAGTTGTGGATTTAGACGTTTCAGGATGGTTGGGGGGATCTTTCACATCACAGCCACAAGCCATATTTTGATAATCACAAAGGGCTATACATAATTGTGTAAAGGATGGGAATCTCAAATCTTAAGTTTTTTTTGGAGTTTTATTTGTAACTTGGCAATAAACATTCATTGAAGTTCAACATTAGGAATATTAATGTTTACTTGTGAATAAAGTTTTTGGTATCTTGTTATGAAATTGATCACTTGCTCATCATCCTTTTGTTTGTATGTCACTAAATTAGCTAGGGTCATATTGCAACCCATGTTAATGTGGAATTGGTTATAAAAGGAATCAACAAGTTCATTGAATGAACCAATTGAATTATTCAGTAAGGAAGATAACTAATCTAAAGTAGTATCCTTCAAGGATCTAGGGAATAGTTTAGCCAAGAGTTTATATTCAAAGATGAAATCAATACATAGGGTTGTAAAAGATGGAAACATGGATAACATGATCTCCTTTCCCACCATATTTCTCAAATCGGGGAACCTCTATACCTTGTGGTATTTGTTCTCTCAATATCTCGAGGGATAACATATTGGTTTTGACGTATTGTGAAGGTTGAGCATTGTTTTTTGATTGAGGGTTACAACTTGTTGAAGGAATGACATGGTTTGCATAAGTTTGTTAAGGATGGAATCATTGTTATTGTAGGATGGAGGAGAATAAGGTCGAGTGGTATATTATGTATGCAAAGGGAAAGTGAATTGTAAATTTGTGAGGGTGCATGGTTGAGGAAATATGGAATGTGAATGCACAAAGATAGAAGGATTCCCCATGAAAATACCTAAGTTTTCACATTTCTAGTAGGTAGGATTGTTGTGGTAACTTGACTACTAGTGTATGTAGGAATGAAAATGGGTACTATAGAAGTAGGAATCAATGTTGTACCTTAGCTTTGAGTACACCAAAAATCTTAAGTAGAACTAGTGATGGTATTGTTAACATTAAGCACATTGGTTGTAGGTAGGGAAGTCATGGGAAATGAAGTATGCATACTATGATCCATATGGTGTTGATTATCAACATTATGAGGAAGAGATCTAGAAAGCGCAAGATCCACAACGAATGGTATATCGCGAGATGACACATGAGTCTCAATCTATGTCTCATGATAGTATTTCTAATAGGACACTAGGTTCTAAAGCTCATACAATTTTTACAAACTTAGTGTACAAACCCAAAATGGAAAGAGGCTTGAAATGCAATGCAAGGTCCTGGAATGAAATGTGTAAATGCAATTTTCAGATTCTAGAAACAAGGCAATTTACTTATTACACTATGCAACAATCTAAAAATGAAATGTTGTAAATGAATTTTTTAATTTAGAGAATGCACTAAATGAAGGAAATTAAGATAGAACTAATGAAATGAATGAAACAAAAATCAAAAAATTGAAACAAAGATCTGACAGCAGCAAACAAAAGCACAAAACAAAAGTTTTCAATTTCTAGAAATGTAGATTTAGGTTTGATCAAGGACTCATTCACCCTAGGGTGCATGGTTCCTAGATTAGGTTTTTGAAACTAATTTTTACAAAAAAATATCCTTTTCTAATGATTTTCAGATTCAAGTCTGCTACAGTAAGTTTTAGGTTTATATTTTTGTAAATGCAATGTGAAATGCAAGTTGAAAATGTGACAAAATGATGAATTACAAGACCTAGTTTGATATGAAAGTTTTTTTTGGTTTTCAAATGCAAGTTTATGTGATACAAATGATATGAAAGATGACTAATTTTTTGTAATTTTAGATTTAAAGAATGAAAACAATGCAATCCTAAAAACCCTAGATGAAATGCAAATTTGAATGCAAAATAAGACACCCTAAATGAGATCAATTCAATGAAATTAAATGCAAATGAATGCAAGATCTAATATAAGATGAGAAGAGACTCCTAAAATTAGAAAACTACAATGTTCAACAAGTTAGGTTCACTAAAATGAAACGTAGAAAAAGGGGGGAGAGATAAACCCAAAATGTGTGGTTGATCAAATGGGTTCACCTACCTTTTTCACTAGATGTCTCACTCAATTATGAGGGGTATAATGCATAAATAACAATCATAAAAAAAACCTAACTATTATAACAGTAAAAGGAAGGTTTTTAGATGCTAAAATGATATGTACCTTTTTGGAAAAATGTTGTTTCGAGGCTCACTGAGGACTCATTCACCCAGTGGAAAATGGGTCCCTATTAGGGTTTTGGAAAGTAAATTTTGGGATCCTATTATTAAATGCATATGCACTCCCAGATCCCCGTTGCTCAACTCCTGAAAGTCAGAAATTTTGTAGATTACTTTATGTTACCTTGCAATAAAGATGACAACTTTAGTGACTTTGAAACTTTGACAATTTTTCTCTCCACTTGATCTTCAATCTAAAACCTATAATAACACATCAAAGAGGGGAAAAATTATTGATTGTTAGGCAATAGGGTTTTTCCTTGATAAAAAACCATTTTGGTAATTAAACCTTGTAATGAAATAATGCATGAAGGAGAGATGAATGAAAAACAATGTGTAACAACTCACTAATCCTTAGTCGAACCTTAGAGTACAAATCAACAATCTAGCATGAAATGGACTCAATGTGTGTAAATATTGATCTTGAATTTGGATGTGAAACAATGCTTTAATATATGCTTGAATTGGATCTTCAATGCGACATCAACACATAAGCCCAACAACATGCATGATGCACTATGCGTTTGACATGATAATATGAACTTTGATTGTTGCAATAAACTTCAATAATCTACCCTTGAATGCCTTTGAAGTGCTCTTGAATTCTCTATAATGCTCTTGCTTTTGATCTCATGAAGTCACATAAAAATTCTTAGGTGAAACTATGTAAAATAACCTTATATTTATACTTATCTTAAGATTTAGTCTTGAAATTCAAATTAAAAAAGCCTACATCAGATCTAGGATTTGAAATCACTAAAACTCCTCCAAGAATATGTTACAAAAGGGGATTCCTATGTTAAGGAGGACCCATTGACCCTATTGTGAATGGGTCCTAGCATACTTAACTAGGACCTGTTTTAGAGATTGTGAAATAACATGCCAAGAGGGGGTCCTAGGACCTAGTGAGGACCCATTCACTAGGTGGAGAATGGGTCCTGAGTCACTATTCTAGGACACAAACCTTGCCAAAATAAGTGTTGTGAAATATTATTAATGAGTGTCGGGCTTTATCCCTAAGAAAATGCAATAAGGATTGGATTTGAATTTATGAGGCCAATTAAGCTCAATTAATCTCAATTAATTAATTAAAATCCCTAGATTAGTGTGAAAGTGTAATGATACACTTTACAAACCCTAAATAAGGCATCGTTAATTCCATTCTATTAAAAAGGATCTTAGACTTAATGTGAATGTGGGTATGTGTAGGATCATCATGGAAAAACAGGCCCTTAAGTGGCAAAATCATCAAAAAATCAGTTAGGAAACTTGACATAAAATTTGAATAAGTTATCTATATTATTTCAAAAATATGTAATAATAGAATCAGAAAATTGAACGTAGTTTCTAAACTACTAGGTTTGTTTTAAAAAAAAAAGAAATCTATTTGGTGAAAATTTGAAATTTCAATGCAGAGTACTTAAATTTTAGTGAAAAATAAGGAGGTGTTTGTCTCACCACCCTAACCACAATAAAATGATAATATTTTTTTAAAATATTTTAGATATAAGTAGAGGACTCATGTCCCAATGTGATGCATAATTTTTTGTAATTTTTTCCAAGTAAATAATTAATTATGGATTTTTATTACAACTTTTAAAAAATATAAAACCTGTATGTCGACCACCTTAACTTGGTCAAAACTTCATGAAATTAATTTTTCTTTTCTAATCCTATAGTATGCAAAGCATAGAATGTGACACATGTTTTGGATTCAAAATATGTGATACCATTTGAAATATATATATGTTTTTCAATCAGCTATCAATGACTTTAGTCATAATTTGAATAGAAAATGAATAATAATTACTTATTAAATTAAAAGTAAAGCATAATTTATATTGGTGGAAAGTTGAGAATCTCCTTTAAAACCATTTTCGTTTCATCATTTTTGGGTTAAAAAAAGTCATACATACCCATCATATTGCCACTTTTGGCCCATCATGATCACATACCCATGTGTAAAACACATTACAACACTAAATCAAGGCAATATTAGGCTCATTTATTGTTAATATTCCTAAATTAAGGAAAAAGGATATTATTTTTTGTTACTATACTCGTATCTATCTTTAGACTAAGTTATTTACATTTTGGTTCTCCACAAGGTTGGATTCATGTGTTATAGTGTGTGGAAGGTTAATTAGGTGTATAGAATAAGTATGCTCTTCAGGTGTATGATATTGTGAAGGATTTGTTGATGGAATATTCCAAATTGTGTTTAAGTGAATGCATATGGTCATTTTGTAAATCTTTGGATTTGGTGAAGCATGTACTTAAATTTTTAATGGTGTTAACATAGGTTAGACCAACCTTTTGTGTTTACACTAATTGCAGATATGGTTTGGTGTTTTTGGAAGAGTGGCATGGGGTGGATTTAGGTCTGAGTTGAGGTGTGATGTGGTTTACCTTCATTCCTCTTGACCATGAGAATTTTTCGGTATCGACCTAATTTGAATTTGCACATTTGAGGTGCATAGCTGACCTTGTAGATTATTTTCAAGGTTGAGGATGGTATATATATATATATATATGTGTGTGTGTGTGTGTGTGTGTGTGTGTGTTGAGTTGATGAAGGATCATGATGTGAAGTGTGTGTGATGCAAATTATGATGTGAAACTTGTGAGCTTTAATGACTAAGACTACTAGAAGCAATGAGTAGAATGTGTCTACATTCTACAGAGAGTGTGAACGATCTGGTAAAGCAATGGTGGAAGTTTTATATTGCTCTGAGATGGATTTATTATTGTAAAAATATTATTTGTTCTTCTTTCTAATCTGGCAATGAGCCCTTCTTTATTTTGGGAAGTGAGCCCTTCGACAGTGAGCATATTTTATTTGGTGATGCAACTACATTATATTGTGAGCTAATACTCACTATGGTTTTTCCCTTCTTGGGTTTTCCATGTAACTCTAGTGTTCTCCTATGTATGGATGTGTTTGCATTATTGTTGCTCATGTTTATATTTTTCCAATGCATGATAAGGGTTTAATGGTTGCTAAAGGTTTAAATATTAATGTAGATCTAAATTTTAATGAGGTTTTTGATGTTTTAATGTACAATTGATTCATCCCCCACCCTCAATTGTCTTGTGAATTCAACATACTTCTCTTTCTCTTTTTATTCTCTTTTTTCCCTTTGATGTTTTCTTCCTTTCTCACTTTGTTCTTTTGTTTTAGAACTAAAAAATATAGAAACTTATTCCCAAATATCCCACCTAATATAATGCAACATTTAAATTTTTTCATAAATGTCAAACTACCTACCTTTTTGAGTTCAAAACTCTCACTCAAATTTTCCCTATGTTATTTTTCTTGTTGTTGCTCATAAAATGCTCTTAGAAGTAGATATTTATTTCCCCTAAAATAAATAAAAATTAGATTTAAAATTTTAAAATTAATGGCCCAATAAGGTGGTAGATGAAGGAAACTATAGGAAGATAAAAAAGAGTTTCAATGCCCGTACATCAAACTACTGGGCTAGAAATTTTTTTGAGGCCCTACTCACTATGTAAAAATCTATATTATTGGGGGTTGATGGTCCTATTGCTTTAGGTTAGAAACTCTATCACCTTGTGTTAACTGGAATGGTTCCAATTTTTTTGGGCTTATCGACATGGGATCCTCTACTAGTATACCTTTCTATTTCACTAAATAATCAATATACCTCCTAGCCCCTTATCTTTCTAACCACTCTCAAGTCCAAAATGCATTCAATATTCTCTTGTTCTCACTTGGGTAGTTGCTCTATTCATTTTTTACTCAATATTTTCTCTTTTCCTTATTGTTGTGATGTCTCTCCCTTATAATAAGTATGTAAATTTGAAAAATTAAAATGGGTTATATTTCTAAACCTGTACGTAGCTCTAATTTGTAAGCATTTGGTGAGAACTTCTTGATTATCTTGTATGGTCCGATTTTCTTCCACTTGAGCTTGTTTTATGTATGGTTCAAAAATATTTCCTTTCATAGATGTGACAATACCATATCCCCCACTTCAAAAAAAGATATTGCATTTTCAAATCAACCTTCTCTTTATACTATTGGCTGCTCCAACTAATTTTTTCCCTTAGTTGTTGGTGTAAATCTTGCACATGTTTAGCAAATTCTTCTCCTTCAATACTTCTACTATATCCCTCAGTATTTACAAGCTCCATTAGTTTTGAAATATTCATAAGGTTGTAACCATATAAATAATTTAGAATGGAGTCTTACTTGTACTTTTTTTGACTAAGTCATTGTATGCTGACTCAACTTGAGGTAATACCAAATCCCATTATTTAGGTTTTCCACCAACTAATCATCTTAGCAAATTTCCCAAGATTTGATTAACAACATCACATTATCTATCAGTTTGAGGATGATATACAAAGCTAAACTTTAGATCAATCCCTAATTTCTTCCAAAGTGTCCTCCAAAAATGTCCTACAAACTTAGTATCATGATTTGAAACTATACTTCTTGGAAAACCATGTCATCTATCAAAATCCATAAAGAATAAATTTGATACATGTGTTGGATCATCTATTTTTTTGCATGCTATAAAGTGTAATTTTGGAAAATCTATCAGCCACCACAAAAATAGAATCTTTACCTCACTCTATTCTTAGTAGTTTGAGGATAAAATCCATGCCTACATCTTCCCATGGTTTCACTAGTATGGGTAATGGTTGATATAGTCTTGTATTTTAACTCCCTCCTTTGGCATATTGATATAAACTTGGCATCCTTGCACAAATTTTATGATGTTTTCCTCATCCTTGGCCAATAATATCTTTTACTAAGCTATGCCATTATTTAATTGGCTCCAAAATATCCAACTAAACTACCATAATATTTTTCTCTTATTAAATTTTGCTTCATTGATCCTTGAGGCATGCAAATTTATTTCCTATGAACAATAGTCCATCTTGTATAAATTATTCCATCCATGATGTCTTATCCACAATAGTAGGTTCCATACATGGTGTCTGTACATCCTCAAAATCCATATAATCTTTGTACAACTCTTTCATAGCATCAAACCCAACTATTTCAACTCTCATTTCAGTGAATAGTGTTGCTCTTCTACTCAATGCAACTACTACTTTGTTTGAACTTCCACATCTATGCACATGAGAATAAAATTATATACTTGTAGGAGTTATACCCACTTCATGTGTTGGAGATTAAGCTTAGTTTGATTATTAATAAATTACAAAGTGTGCCTATTTGTGTAAAGAATGAACTCATTTGAAATACAATAATGATGTCACTTCTTTAAAGTTTACACAATCGCATAAAATTATTGATCATAAACAAAATACCTTTTCTTTACATCATTAAAGTTTCACTAAAATATGCAATAGCTTTGTCCTCTTGACTATGAACCGCTCCTAAGGTTGTTCCACTTGCATTATAATCCACTCCAGACACCTTTGTAAAATCAAGAAATGCTAACACCAGTTCCTCATTGACATTCTCCTTCAAAATCTTAAAACTTTAATCTACTACTACTATCCACTTAAAATCCTTATGAGTAAGTGCAAAAATATGGGGGGTGAAAAAGGGGTCTTATGTGGCTAGGTTTTTCTCAAATCAGGAAATACTCACCTTGGATGTGAAATTGAGGATAGTTACACTCAAAAAATTTAGATGCAACAAAAAAAGGATTGTATTGCTCCAAGTCTACTTTCTAAACTACTTAAAAAAAAAAATGGTTGAAATTAAGGGACTCAAAAGAGGGAGACACAAAAATTGGTGTTGTTTTTGTCAAAAAACATAACATAGTGACTTTTGTGGGTCCCTCAAAAGGTTAAATTTTTTTTGGCATTTTTAAAATCACTTTGGTGAGAAATTATCTAATAGCAATGTAGTTTATGCCCAATTCTTTTGATATTTTTTTAATGAATATTTTATTTTTACTAATTTTCAAATTGGAAACTTCCTGAAGAAAAAAAAATTTGGCCATGCCACCCCTATAAATTTTGAAAACTAATTGATTTTTTTAATATGTGTCGAATGGAGTTTACTTTCTAAAAATGTAATTTATTTGAAAATTTGATGAATGGTTAATTTATAAAGAAAAACTACCAAACACTAGCTTTTGTAAAAAAATAGACACCAAAAGAAAAAAAATTATAGATCAAAGGCTTAACATTGTCAAAATGTGAAAAAAATTACATCGTTAGATAGATAAGAGAGAGCTTAACATTACCCAGGTGTTTGATTTTTTCGACCTTGAAACACATACAAACCTATTGCTTAGCATGAATGTGATTATGTGAAATATTCTAGAATTTGTAAAAACACGTCTTTGGACATTGATAAGGTACTCCAAGCCTTTGGGTTGGTATTCCAAAGAAAATACAAAAGCCTAAGGCTTGGGGATTCCCAAAGCAAGAAATAACACAAGTGTATTATAACACACTTACATTATAACATGCTCACATTATAACGCACTTGCGTTATTTCACAGTTTTGACATTTTTTTTGCATTGGTGCTATACTTTCCTAAGCAATACATAATGCAAGTGCATTATAATGTGCTCACATTGTGTCTTGCTTTGTGTTAAATTCTAGTCTATTAAATGTATGCATATATATTTTTATGTTTGTATTCTTGTATGTATGTATGTACACCTATATGTATTTATGCCTATATCTATGTATAAGTGTATGCATATGTATGTATATATGTATCAGTTTATGTATATGTATACATATCTATGTATGTATGTATTAGTGTATGTATGTATGTATGCATGTTTTTAGAGGGAGGGAGAGACTAGAGAGAGAGAGAGAGGTAGAGAGGTAGTGAGAAAGAGACATGAGAG